>OY744483.1:304086748-304764786 GCA_963556165.1 Tipula helvola | reverse complement strand
ACTATAGCCCACTAATTCAGAGCTTTAAAAATCGAAAATCTGCAATTGTGCTCCGATTTCGATGATTGATACCTCTATCAATAGGTGTTGAGACCTGTAATTGTGATGCCAACGGGTATTTAGATCGCTCGAATATTTCTACGTATTTTGTGGAAAATTTAATTTTATTGAAAATCAACTGAACTATAGCCCACTAATTCAGAGCTTTAAAAATCGAAAATCTGCAATTGTGCTCCGATTTCGATGATTGATACCTCTATCAATAGGTGTTGAGACCTGTAATTGTGGTGCCAACGGGTATTTAGCTCGCTCGAATATTTCTACGCATTTTGTGGAAAATTTAATTTTATTGAAAATCAACTGAACTATAGCCCACTAATTCAGAGCTTTAAAAATCGAAAATCTGCAATTGTGCTCCGATTTCGATGATTGATACCTCTATCAATAGGTGTTGAGACCTGTAATTGTCATGCCAACGGGTATTTAGATCGCTCGAATATTTCTACGCATTCTGTGTAAAATTTAATTTTATTGAAATTCAACTGAACTATAGCCCACTAATTCAGAGCTTTAAAAATCGAAAATCTGCAATTGTGCTCCGATTTCGATGATTGATACCTCTATCAATAGGTGTTGAGACCTGTAATTGTGATGCCAACGGGTATTTAGCTCGCTCGAATATTTCTACGCATTCTGTGGAAAATTTAATTTTATTGAAATTCAACTGAACTATAGCCCACTAATTCAGAGCTTTAAAAATCGAAAATCTGCAATTGTGCTCCGATTTCGATGATTGATACCTCTATCAATAGGTGTTGAGACCTGTAATTGTCATGCCAACGGGTATTTAGATCGCTCGAATATTTCTACGCATTCTGTGGAAAATTTAATTTTATTGAAATTCAACTGAACTATAGCCCACTAATTCAGAGCTTTAAAAATCGAAAATCTGCAATTGTGCTCCGATTTCGATGATTGATACCTCTATCAATAGGTGTTGAGACCTGTAATTGTGATGCCAACGGGTATTTAGATCGCTCGAATATTTCTACGCATTTTGTGGAAAATTTAATTTTATTGAAAATCAACTGAACTATAGCCCACTAATTCAGAACTTTAAAAATCGAAAATCTGCAATTGTGCTCCGATTTCGATGATTGATACCTCTATCAATAGGTGTTGAGACCTGTAATTGTCATGCCAACGGGTATTTAGATCGCTCGAATATTTCTACGCATTTTGTGGAAAATTTAATTTTATTGAAAATCAACTGAACTATAGCCCACTAATTCAGAGCTTTAAAAATCGAAAATCTGCAATTGTGCTCCGATTTCGATGATTGATACCTCTATCAATAGGTGTTGAGACCTGTAATTGTGATGCCAACGGGTATTTAGATCGCTCGAATATTTCTACGCATTTTGTGGAAAATTTAATTTTATTGAAAATCAACTGAACTATAGCCCACTAATTCAGAGCTTTAAAAATCGAAAATCTGCAATTGTGCTCCGATTTCGATGATTGATACCTCTATCAATAGGTGTTGAGACCTGTAATTGTGGTGCCAACGGGTATTTAGCTCGCTCGAATATTTCTACGCATTTTGTGGAAAATTTAATTTTATTGAAAATCAACTGAACTATAGCCCACTAATTCAGAGCTTTAAAAATCGAAAATCTGCAATTGTGCTCCGATTTCGATGATTGATACCTCTATCAATAGGTGTTGAGACCTGTAATTGTGATGCCAACGGGTATTTAGCTCGCTCGAATATTTCTACGCATTCTGTGGAAAATTTAATTTTATTGAAAATCAACTGAACTATAGCCCACTAATTCAGAGCTTTAAAAATCGAAAATCTGCAATTGTGCTCCGATTTCGATGATTGATACCTCTATCAATAGGTGTTGAGACCTGTAATTGTGATGCCAACGGGTATTTAGATCGCTCGAATATTTCTACGCATTTTGTGGAAAATTTAATTTTATTGAAAATCAACTGAACTATAGCCCACTAATTCACAGCTTTAAAAATCGAAAATCTGCAATTGTGCTCCGATTTCGATGATTGATACCTCTATCAATAGGTGTTGAGACCTGTAATTGTGATGCCAACGGGTATTTAGATCGCTCGAATATTTCTACGCATTCTGTGGAAAATTTAATTTTATTGAAAATCAACTGAACTATAGCCCACTAATTCAGAGCTTTAAAAATCGAAAATCTGCAATTGTGCTCCGATTTCGATGATTGATACCTCTATCAATAGGTGTTGAGACCTGTAATTGTGATGCCAACGGGTATTTAGATCGCTCGAATATTTCTACGCATTTTGTGGAAAATTTAATTTTATTGAAAATCAACTGAACTATAGCCCACTAATTCAGAACTTTAAAAATCGAAAATCTGCAATTGTGCTCCGATTTCGATGATTGATACGTCTATCAATAGGTGTTGAGACCTGTAATTGTGATGCCAACGGGTATTTAGATCGCTCGAATATTTCTACGCATTTTGTGGAAAATTTAATTTTATTGAAAATCAACTGAACTATAGCCCACTAATTCAGAGCTTTAAAAATCGAAAATCTGCAATTGTGCTCCGATTTCGATGATTGATACCTCTATCAATAGGTGTTGAGTCCTGTAATTGTGATGCCAACGGATATTTAGATCGCTCGAATATTTCTACGCATTTTGTGGAAAATTTAATTTTATTGAAAATCAACTGAACTATAGCCCACTAATTCAGAGCTTTAAAAATCGAAAATCTGCAATTGTGCTCCGATTTCGATGATTGATACGTCTATCAATAGGTGTTGAGACCTGTAATTGTGATGCCAACGGGTATTTAGATCGCTCGAATATTTCTACGCATTTTGTGGAAAATTTAATTTTATTGAAAATCAACTGAACTATAGCCCACAAATTCAGAGCTTTAAAAATCGAAAATCTGCAATTGTGCTCCGATTTCGATGATTGATACCTCTATCAATAGGTGTTGAGACCTGTAATTGTTATGCCACCGGGTATTTAGATCGCTCGAATATTTCTACACATTTTGTGGAAAATTTAATTTTATTGAAAATCAACTGAACTATAGCCCACTAATTCAGAGCTTTAAAAATCGAAAATCTGCAATTGTGCTTCGATTTCGATGATTGATACCTCTATCAATAGGTGTTGAGACCTGTAATTGTGATGGCAACGGGTATTTAGATCGCTAGAATATTTTTACACATTTTGTGGAAAATTTAATTTTATTGAAAATCAACTGAACTATAGCCCACTAATTCAGAGCTTTAAAAATCGAAAATCTGCAATTGTGCTCCGATTTCGATGATTGATACCTCTATCAATAGGTGTTGAGACCTGTAATTGTGATGCCAACGGGTATTTAGATCGCTCAAATATTTCTACAGATTTTGTGGAAAATTTAATTTTATTGAAAATCAACTGAACTATAGCCCACAAATTCAGAGCGTTAAAAATCGAAAATCTGCAATTGTGCTCCGATTTCGACGATTGATACCTCAATCAATAGGTGTTGAGACGTGTAATTGTGATGCCAATGGGTATTTAGATCGCTCGAATATTTCTACACATTTTGTGGAAAATTTAATTTTATTGAAAATCAACTGAACTATAGCCCACAAATTCAGAGCTTTAAAAATCGAAAATCTACAATTGTGCTCCGATTTCGATGATTGATACCTCTATCAATAGGTGTTAAGACGTGTAATTGTGATGCCAATGGGTATTTAGATCGCTCGAATATTTCTACACATTTTGTGGAAAATTTAATTTTATTGAAAATCAACTGAACTATAGCCCACTAATTCAGAGCTTTACAAATCGAAAATCTGCAATTTTGCTCCGATTTCGATGATTGATACCTCTATCAATAGGCGTTGGGACCTGTAATTGTGATGCAGACAGGTATTTAGATCGCTCGAATATTTTTACAGATTTTGTGGAAAATTTAATTTTATTGAAAATCAACTGAACTATAGCCCACTAATTCAGAGCTTTAAAAATCGAAAATCTGCAATTGTGCTCCGATTTCGATGATTGATACCTCTATCAATAGGTGTTGAGACCTGTAATTGTGATGCCAACGGGTATTTAGATCGCTCAAATATTTCTACAGATTTTGTGGAAAATTTAATTTTATTGAAAATCAACTGAACTATAGCCCACAAATTCAGAGCTTTAAAAATTGAAAATCTACAATTGTGCTCCGATTTCGATGATTGATACCTCTATCAATAGGCGTTGGGACCTGCAAAGTGATGCCAACGGGTAATTAGATCGTTCGAATATTTCTACAGATTTTGTGGAAAATTTAATTTTATTGAAAATCAACTGAACTATAGCCCACTAATTCAGAGCTTTCAAAATCGAAAATCTGCAATTGTGCTCCGATTTCGACGATTGATACCTCTATCAATAGGTGTTGAGACGTGTAATTGTGATGCCAATGGTTATTTAGATCGCTCGAATATTTCTACACATTTTGTGGAAAATTTAATTTTATTGAAAATCAACTGAACTATAGCCCACAAATTCAGAGCTTTACAAATCGAAAATCTACAATTGTGCTCAGATTTCGATGATTGATACCTCTATCAATAGGCGTTGGGACCTGCAACTGTGATGCCAACGGGTATTTAGATCGTTCGAATATTTCTACAGATTTTGTGGAAAATTTAATTTTATTGAAAATCAACTGAACTATAGCCCACTAATTCAGAGCTTTAAAAATCGAAAATCTGCAATTGTGCTTCGATTTCGATGATTGATACCTCTATCAATAGGTGTTGAGACCTGTAATTGTGATGGCAACGGGTATTTAGATCGCTAGAATATTTTTACACATTTTGTGGAAAATTTAATTTTATTGAAAATCAACTGAACTATAGCCCACTAATTCAGAGCTTTAAAAATCGAAAATCTGCAATTGTGCTCCGATTTCGATGATTGATACCTCTATCAATAGGTGTTGAGACCTGTAATTGTGATGCCAACGGGTATTTAGATCGCTCAAATATTTCTACAGATTTTGTGGAAAATTTAATTTTATTGAAAATCAACTGAACTATAGCCCACAAATTCAGAGCGTTAAAAATCGAAAATCTGCAATTGTGCTCCGATTTCGATGATTGATACCTCTATCAATAGGCGTTGGGACCTGCAACTGTGATGCCAACGGGTAATTAGATCGTTCGAATATTTCTACACATTTTGTGGAAAATTTAATTTTATTGAAAATCAACTGAACTATAGCCCACAAATTCAGAGCTTTAAAAATCGAAAATCTACAATTGTGCTCCGATTTCGATGATTGATACCTCTATCAATAGGTGTTAAGACGTGTAATTGTGATGCCAATGGGTATTTAGATCGCTCGAATATTTCTACACATTTTGTGGAAAATTTAATTTTATTGAAAATCAACTGAACTATAGCCCACTAATTCAGAGCTTTACAAATCGAAAATCTGCAATTTTGCTCCGATTTCGATGATTGATACCTCTATCAATAGGCGTTGGGACCTGTAATTGTGATGCAGACAGGTATTTAGATCGCTCGAATATTTTTACAGATTTTGTGGAAAATTTAATTTTATTGAAAATCAACTGAACTATAGCCCACTAATTCAGAGCTTTAAAAATCGAAAATCTGCAATTGTGCTCCGATTTCGATGATTGATACCTCTATCAATAGGTGTTGAGACCTGTAATTGTGATGCCAACGGGTATTTAGATCGCTCAAATATTTCTACAGATTTTGTGGAAAATTTAATTTTATTGAAAATCAACTGAACTATAGCCCACAAATTCAGAGCTTTAAAAATTGAAAATCTACAATTGTGCTCCGATTTCGATGATTGATACCTCTATCAATAGGCGTTGGGACCTGCAAAGTGATGCCAACGGGTAATTAGATCGTTCGAATATTTCTACAGATTTTGTGGAAAATTTAATTTTATTGAAAATCAACTGAACTATAGCCCACTAATTCAGAGCTTTCAAAATCGAAAATCTGCAATTGTGCTCCGATTTCGACGATTGATACCTCTATCAATAGGTGTTGAGACGTGTAATTGTGATGCCAATGGTTATTTAGATCGCTCGAATATTTCTACACATTTTGTGGAAAATTTAATTTTATTGAAAATCAACTGAACTATAGCCCACAAATTCAGAGCTTTACAAATCGAAAATCTACAATTGTGCTCAGATTTCGATGATTGATACCTCTATCAATAGGCGTTGGGACCTGCAACTGTGATGCCAACGGGTATTTAGATCGTTCGAATATTTCTACAGATTTTGTGGAAAATTTAATTTTATTGAAAATCAACTGAACTATAGCCCACTAATTCAGAGCTTTACAAATCGAAAATCTGCAATTGTGCTCCGATTTCGATGATTGATACCTCTATCAATAGGTGTTGAGACCTGTAATTGTGATGCCGACGGGTATTTAGATCGCTCGAATATTTCTACAGATTTTGTGGAAAATTTAATTTTATTGAAAATCAACTGAACTATAGCCCACAAATTCAGAGCTTTAGCTTTAAAAATCGAAAATCTGCAATTGTGCTCCGATTTCGACGATTGATACCTCTATCAATAGGTGTTAAGACGTGTAATTGTGATGCCAACGGGTATTTAGATCGCTCGAATATTTCTACAGATTTTGTGGAAAATTTAATTTTATTGAAAATCAACTGAACTATAGCCCACAAATTCAGAGCTTTAAAAATCGAAAATCTACAATTGTGCTCCGATTTCGATAATTGATACCTCTATCAATAGGCGTTGGGACCTGCAACTGTGATGCCAACGGGTATTTAGATCATTCGAATATTTCTACAGATTTTGTGGAAAATTTAATTTTATTGAAAATCAACTGAACTATAGCCCACTAATTCAGAGCTTTAAAAATCAAAAATCTGCAATTGTGCTCCGATTTCGACGATTGATACCTCTATCAATAGGTGTTGAGACGTGTAATTGTGATGCCAATGGTTATTTAGATCGCTCGAATATTTCTACACATTTTGTGGAAAATTTAATTTTATTGAAAATCAACTGAACTATAGCCCACAAATTCAGAGCTTTAAAAATCGAAAATATGCAATTGTGCTCCGATTTCGATGATTGATACCTCTATCAATAGGCGTTGGGACCTGTAATTGTGATGCCAACGGGTATTTAGATCGCTCGAATATTTCTACACATTTTGTGGAAAATTTAATTTTATTGAAAATCAACTGAACTATAGCCCACTAATTCAGAGCTTTAAAAATCGAAAATCTGCAATTGTGCTCCGATTTCGATGATTGATACCTCTATCAATAGGTGTTGAGACCTGTAATTGTGATGCCAACAGGTATTTAGATCGCTCGAATATTTCTACAGATTTTGTGGAAAATTTAATTTTATTGAAAATCAACTGAACTATAGCCCACTAATTCAGAACTTTAAAAATCGAAAATCTGCAATTGTGCTCCGATTTCGATGATTGATACCTCTATCAATAGGTGTTGAAACCTGTAATTGTGATGCCAACGGGTATTTAGATCGCTCGAATATTTCTACAAATTTTGTGGAAAATTTAATTTTATTGAAAATCAACTGAACTATAGCCCACTAATTCAGAATTTAAAAATCGAAAATCTGCAATTGTGCTCCGATTTCGATGATTGATACCTCTATCAATAGGCGTTGGGACCTGTAATTGTGATGCAGACAGGTATTTAGATCGCTCGAATATTTTTACAGATTTTGTGGAAAATTTAATTTTATTGAAAATCAACTGAACTATAGCCCACTAATTCAGAGCTTTAAAAATCGAAAATCTGCAATTGTGCTCCGATTTCGATGATTGATACCTCTATCAATAGGTGTTGAGACCTGTAATTGTGATGCCAACGGGTATTTAGATCGCTCGAATATTTTTACAGATTTTGTGGAAAATTTAATTTTATTGAAAATCAACTGAACTATAGCCCACAAATTCAGAGCTTTAAAAATCGAAAATCTGCAATTGTGCTCCGATTTCGATGATTGATACCTCTATCAATAGGTGTTGGGACCTGTAATTGTGATGCAGACAGGTATTTAGAACGCTCGAATATTTCTACAGATTTTGTGGAAAATTTAATTTTATTGAAAATCAACTGAACTATAGCCCACTAATTCAGAGCTTTAAAAATCGAAAATCTGCAATTGTGCTCCGATTTCGATGATTGATACCTCTATCAATAGGTGTTGGGACCTGTAATTGTGATGCAGACAGGTATTTAGATCGCTCGAATATTTTTACAGATTTTGTGGAAAATTTAATTTTATTGAAAATCAACTGAACTATAGCCCACTAATTCAGAGCTTTAAAAATCGAAAATCTGCAATTGTGCTCCGATTTCGATGATTGATACCTCTATCAATAGGTGTTGAGACCTGTAATTGTGATGCCAACGGGTATTTAGATCGCTCGAATATTTCTACAGATTTTGTGGAAAATTTAATTTTATTGAAAATCAACTGAACTATAGCCCACTAATTCAGAGCTTTAAAAATCGAAAATCTGCAATTGTGCTCCGATTTCGACGATTTATACCTCTATCAATAGGCGTTGGGACCTGTAATTGTGATGCAGACAGGTATTTAGATCGCTCGAATATTTTTACAGATTTTGTGGAAAATTTAATTTTATTGAAAATCAACTGAACTATAGCCCACTAATTCAGAGCTTTAAAAATCGAAAATCTGCAATTGTACTCCGATTTCGATGATTGATACCTCTATCAATAGGCGTTGGGACCTGTAATTGTGATGCAGACAGGTATTTAGATCGCTCGAATATTTTGACAGATTTTGTGGAAAATTTAATTTTATTGAAAATCAACTGAACTATAGCCCACCAATTCAGAGCTTTAAAAATCGAAAATCTGCAATTGTGCTCCGATTTTGATGATTGATACCTCTATCAATAGGTGTTGAGACCTGTAATTGTTATGCCACCGGGTATTTAGATCGCTCGAATATTTCTACACATTTTGTGGAAAATTTAATTTTATTGAAAATCAACTGAACTATAGCCCACTAATTCAGAGCTTTAAAAATCGAAAATCTGCAATTGTGCTTCGATTTCGATGATTGATACCTCTATCAATAGGTGTTGAGACCTGTAATTGTGATGGCAACGGGTATTTAGATCGCTAGAATATTTTTACACATTTTGTGGAAAATTTAATTTTATTGAAAATCAACTGAACTATAGCCCACTAATTCAGAGCTTTAAAAATCGAAAATCTGCAATCGTTCTCCGATTTCGATGATTTATACCTCTATCAATAGGTGTTGAGACCTGTAATTGTGATGATATCAGAGCTTTAAAAATCGAAAACCTGTTATTGTCCTCCGACTTCGATGGTTGATGCCTTTTATCAACTGGCGTTGGGCCGCCTGAAATTGTGTGTTAAATCATTGTCGTATTTAGTTGGTTGACTTTTCTTTAACATGAGCTTTTCATAAACCGGATACAATACAATATAAACTTTATAAAGAAACATGATGTCATTCTACGACAAAGTTCAACATTTTTTTATCTATGCACTACATAATATTTAAGATTATTAAGAGCTTTTTCGACCAAAGCTTTCATTAAATTAAATTGAAACATTTCTTTTTTTGTGTAAATCAATCTTTCTGTAGAAACGTAAACTGCTCAAATCTGTATCTCTATCGATCTTTTTTATATTACTTCACCGACAGAACATATTTCAACCATTACGTCTTCCTTTGATCTTATCATCATCAATTCAAGTAAAAAAAAATAAAAAAATGGATATAAAATGTAGAGAAACCACACTCTTATGTTATGAATGGATGTATCCTTGTTTGTGTACAATACACAACAACAACAAAAAAATTTCAAACGTACTGTAGATTGAATGAATGATGTTGAGAGATGAAAAACTCATTTTCTATTTAATGTTGATGTGTTCTATGTTTTGTATTTGTATGATGAATGCAACATACGTATCATGTCTACGAGTATCTATTTAATATTTTTCAATTTTCTTTTTTACAGGTATACTACGAACAATTGGTGCTACATCCCGAACAATGGATGAGGAAAATTTTAAATTTTTTAGATGTCTCATGGAACGAGTCGGTGTTACATCATGAACAATTTATAAATAAACCAAATGGTGTATCACTTTCAAAGTATGTCATACAGAAATAGAGAGGATGTATGTTACTGAAAATAATTATTTGTTTTTCTTTTTTTTTTTTGCTTGTTCACGTTATAGGGTGGAACGATCGTCGGATCAAGTGATAAAACCGGTTAATTTAGAGGCACTAAGTAAATGGGTGGGACAAATACCACACGATGTAATCGAAGAGATGGCAAATATTGCACCAATGTTATCGGTGCTGAATTATGATCCGTATGCAAATCCACCGGATTATGGTAAACCAGATACATGGGTGCAAGAGAATACGGTTCAGGTAAGCACGCTAATTGGATATTAAAGTGAATATATGAATTTTAACACACTTATTATGCGCAGATAAAAGCGAATCATTATGAATGGGAGAAAAAGGTGAACAAGCTGTTAAGTCGTGAAAATGAGCTAGATAAAGATGATTCGAATCCAGATGATACAGATGCACCAGAAAATAGTAAATTAAGTAAAAAATCTAATAAAACGTGATAAACTCCTTCTCGTCGTCCTCGTTCTCCTCATCGTCGTGTCATCCCCTCTATATATGTACTATGATCTGATTCCTTTCCTATCCCTCGCCCTCCCGACTCTCCCGGCTCCCCCCATTTATCAAACACAATTTTTTTTTTGTTTGTTTATGTTTAAGTTTTGTCCCCGCGGGTTCTTTTCTAAATAAAATTAAACTGAATGATGTATAAATAATTAATTAATAAAATAAAAATATAAATAAATAAATTATTTTAAATAAAATGTATTTTTGTTGTTGTCTGCCTCCCTTTTTGGAATTTTGTGGGGCAAAATAAGAAAGTTGCCGCTCCTAGTATAAGCATAATTACGATATGGGTTGGGTAAGTACAAATATTGTTGTAATCAACGATGTAACATCGTTGCCTTTTTTTATATTTTGATTGCGTAAAACGAAGAAATTTAGTATAACCAACATAACATGTGATAGCCGAAGTAGTAGCGTGGTTGGAACAAAATCAACTTGGAAAATCAACTGGACAATCCCCAAAAATCGAAAATCTGCAATTGTGCTCCGATTTCGACGATTGATACCTCTATCAATAGGTGGTGAGACCAGTAATGGTCCTGCCAACGGGTATTTAGATCGCCCGAATATTTCTACACATTTCGTAGGAAATTCAGTTTTATTGAAAATCAACTGAACTATAGTCCACTAATTCGGAGCCCCAAAAATCGAAAATCTGCAATTGTGCTCCGATTTCGACGATTGATACCTCTAAAAATAGGTTTCGAGACCTGTAATTGTGGTCTGTGGTGCCATTTAACAGAAAATTCGATTTTCTTGAAAATCACCTAACTAACGATCAGCATTTTAGTATTTGTATTTATAGAATTGTGGATTAGGCCTACTGGGGAGACCACATAAAAAAAACGCGCCAAATACCCTTCCTCTATAGAGGTGCGGAAATGGGTACTCTCCATAACCCTATAAGACTGTACCTAAATCTTGTATTTCAACCGAAAAATTAATTTAATAAAACGGTGCAAGAAGTTTAACAACAGGATAACTCGTTAAATACAAACCTTAAACAGACGTTGATTAAGGAGTAAGATGGTGCTGAAAATTTAGTATCATAGGTAAGATCTTAAAACATTTTATTCTCCAACTCCTCCTAAAATGTTTGAACACAGATGTTTGTTTAACAATTTATTGAGCGGAAACCAAACAAAATTTTAATGTCATGCAGTATAAGATGTAGTAGTTCAAGTGATAGCGTAATGGATTATTGTGTAGTGGGTCTCGAGTTCGATTCTACGAAAAGACAAATACAATTTTTTTTGCATTTTAATAATTTACCATGCTTTAGAGTTGAGAATATAATGCGGTATCGAAAAGAAAATGGTAGGTATTTGAGGTAAGATTTAAATTAAAAATATATTTCGAAAATCGACGTTGTTGTAAATAAGCAACGAAAAATTTATCTGCATTTTCTGTTTGACGTTATAAGCCCCTAAATGATTATAGTTCCCTAAATGTTGATTTGAAAGACAAAACAAATAAAGTTAATACGAAATGTCATATAGGTGATGGTCTAGGTGTTAGCGCTGTAGACTAGAGAACACATTTTCGCAAGTTCGAATCTCGATGCAGGTACATTACTTTTTTAACCCATATTGGTTTGGGAAAAAAAAAAAATTGTTAATTGTAGAGTTAAAAAAATTGTTAACTGATGAGTAAAAAAATTATCTGACGAGTAAAATTCTAAAGTGTGATTTGCATCAAACATGCTAATGGTATTACCTTTGAAAATCGGTCCCAATGTCTAACTTGAAAATATTTTAGATCCAAGTTATTTTTTCGCTAAGTCCAAAATACAGAGTATTTATACGAAAAATTGAGTACTATATATATAGAAGCGAATGGTCGGGTGGTAAAATGATGGATTGATGTCCCAAAGGTCCCGAGTTCGATTCTACCAAATTCCAATGTTTTTTTTCAAAAATCTGAAATTTCTGTTTTTTTTTCGAATTTGGCCAAATTTTGATTTTTTTTCTGGCGGATCTCCAGATCCGCGGATTTTCTCGGTCCCAGATTCAATTCATACATTTTTCATCTAAAAATTAACATTGGCATTGCTTGGCATCGAACTCGATACCTTCAATTCTGCAGTCCATCACCTTACTCCATCGGCTATCACATCATATAATAATGTACACCGATTTCTTTGTATTATGCAGTCATTCAGCAAAATTGTCTCCAATATATGGATATAGTGACATCTCTGTTAGCGCATACGTACTATATTTAGTACAGACATCTCTGTTAGGGCATACGTACTATATTTAGTACAGATTGTTTCTTCGCTAAAAGTGCTAGTATATTTGATTTTACTTAAAAGAGGGCGTGGATTTTAACTTTTGTGAAAAATGTGTAAGGTTCGATTTTATGAACTAGCGCGCATTTTTTTTTTTTTTATTAATTATTTAACATTATTATTGCATTAAAATTTTCAAAAATTATTTTTTTTTCTCGATATTTGTGAGAAATTGATCCATATAAAGAAATTGGTCATATAAATATTAAAAATTACAATTTTTACTCCATACATTACTTAGGATCGAACTCGGTATCTTGCGTTCTATAGCAATTCATGCTACTTCTTCGGCCATCACATGTTATATCAGTTATACTCAATTCCTTTGTGTTAAGCAATCAAATTTTAAAAACAATTATAGTTAAATTTAGGCCAAGACCAACATTATTTTATATACCTACATATATTCATACTTACTTAAGGTGCTGTAAACGAAGAGAATAGTTTGATGAGCTGTCTCATGAACGGAGTAAAAAATTCACTTAACTCAAATAATTATTTTTATTTATTTAATTAATTTATTACTATTTTTATTTCGTATCAAACAATATTCTACAATAATTATAAAAATGATTAATAAATAAAATTAACAAACTTGTATTGAATTATTTTCTAATTTTCAAAAAATGATCTACAAGAATAATTTTAAATAAAACTGTGATGTACTAATCATTAGTTTGAAGTGCCACAGGCACTTGTGCTAATTCACGTCACAATTTAACAAAGTAACATTATTTATTTGGTGATGAAATTTTAGGAGATTTAATTTTAAATTAATCCATTTGGTTGGCTTTGCTTGTCACAATCATAATAACTTGATCTACAAAAGCGCATCATCGAATGAAAACAGGCACCCCTTTAATTTTCTCAAGAAATTTTAGATGAACCGGATTTGACGTCTCGATGGTAAATAATTTTAATAAAGTTTAGAAGCCATGAAGAGGTAAAACTGATGACAATAGTTGTTTCTGGTAAATTCTACTTTACAAAGAGCATTGATTCGTAATTGGTACCTGCGACGTAACATCCTTCTTGAATGAAAAAAAATGTTTAACACTATAAATATACTTAAATAATAGATAAATATTAATAGATAATAGAATAAATAGAAATAATTAGAAAATAGAAAATATAAATATAAAAATATAGAAATATAGAAATAAATGGTGGAACGATGTCATCGACAAAATGTGGAAAGACAAAAAAGAGACCCAAACAAATCAAAATAGAAATAAAGACATACTATTGGCCATGATACTAAAAAGATGCAAAGCTAAGTATTAAAAAGGAGAAAATCATATCATGGAAAAATTAACGGAAAGGATTACAAATGAGACAAATAATAGATAATAAGGAAACCTGGAGGTTAATCAACTTATTAAACAAAAATAAAATAAAACAATTCAATATATTAGAAGATAAAAACAATATTATAGAATTCCTGAACTTAAATTTTCCAGAGTCAATAGAGAAACTTAAAACACCATTCAAAAATCCTTTTCCAGTACTGCCAAGAGAGGAGTTTAACTTTCAAGAATTAAACAAGGTCATACGAACAAATAACAATACAGTTTGAGAATCCAGAAGAAAACATTAGACACTGAGGTGGCTCATAAAAAGCAATCATCTACTTTATAATACTTAACGATGCACAAATATTAAAACAAGATCTCATTCGAGTAAACCAAACTATTAATGATAAAGCCAACAACGGTTGGCTGTGGATGTTGCGGAATCATCGCTAGCGCCCCGAACACAAACTCGTGTTAACAACAGATCCGGAAACATTGTTCCGGCAGCTATGGATGCACCTTAGTCACCAGAACCTATAGAATACATCGAATATCGTATCGAAAAAATTCTTCACAACCATAATAGAGTACAGCAAAATAAAAAGATGTGCAATAGATAGTTACCAAAAGCGGAATGCGAAATATTGGTGGTTACAATAAAGGAAACGTATGTTAACCAACTCAATTAATGTATGTACAGTATATTAGATTAATTTGTATATTGTTTCGTTTCTTAAAGAAATTAAGTAATTGCAGTTTTCGAGTTAGCCAATTTTATGCCAGCGAATAATAGTTACGTAAGATAAAGAATCAATAATTTTATCTTTTTAGAATTGTATAAAGATCAAAAATAAGAAAGTTACCTAACCTGAGAACCCAAATGGGTCAGAGGTTTTAAATATGGTGTAATGGAATTTGATGTTCTTAAAATATTCTTTCATCAACAATTACATATTAAAAATTTTAAAGCTAAAATAAAGAATTATTAAAAACAAAACCAGAAGTTTCGCCTCAGCTGCTCCTTTTTTGTTCCCAGCTATCTATCGTGTTATGGGCAACAGAAAAAAAATCTACAAATTAAATATTTTGGCAAACCAGTTATAAAACAAAATAAAATCGTTATATTGTATCCCACGTATCCGACTTATGAATATCCAAGGCATTCATAATTATAATTCATGTTATCCGTTTTGTATATTTTCACATTTTTCTTCTCCCCCTCCCGTTCCCGTTTTTTTTGTTTCTGAAACTTTTCCTTGAATAATCTATGTATTTTACCATACCTAAAGCCGGTTATCTACTCGTTATGATTGTAATTCATGTATACAGTGTTTTTGTTGTAAATAAGTATGTTTATATGGAAACAGCAGCAGCAGTAGCACCACCATCAGCTAGGATAAGAAAGGATAATAAATTAGTTCAATTATCTCGATCAAGTAGTATTTTGGTTAGAAAATTATTAGAACAGAATAAGAAAGAGAATATATTTATAAAAATACAAATGACAGTAAACTATCCATAAGG
This sequence comes from Tipula helvola, assembly GCA_963556165.1. Classification (NCBI taxonomy): domain Eukaryota; kingdom Metazoa; phylum Arthropoda; class Insecta; order Diptera; family Tipulidae; genus Tipula; species Tipula helvola. The sequence continues at coordinate 304,748,883 of OY744483.1, read as the reverse complement.
ACTTTTGTCCAGTAAGTTACTCAGGATGTGATTTGGAAGTGCTACAGTATACAAAACAAATATAAAAATATTTATTTTTGTATTTAAATAAAATTTTTTGTGGATGTAGGTCGGTTTCAAATATATTTCACCATTTTTTTGTGCATTTAGTGTATCAATTTTTCCGGTTAAACACAACAAAATCTGCACTCCACATATGCATCATCAAAAAAAGCTTAATTAAGCGAATTTTCCGTTAAATTGACTTCAAAATAGTGAAATATGTATTTCAACATAAAAACAATGTGTGCCGTATGTGTATGTGTGGGGATTTTTGGATCAAATTTATTTAAATCATAACTATTTTTATGCACATTTGAGTGTATAATAACATAGCAACATATTCACATATTTATCACAATAAATTTTAATCCGGATATAAATATCCAAAATCAATATTTAAATTCGGAAGCTATACTAAAAAAAAAATAGTATTTTAGATAGTTTGGTTGGGTGCGCTGCCATCATTCCCGCCTTGCACTTCCAATATTTTATGTAACACTATAATGTACCTTAATAATATTCTTGATTTATTAAGAATTTCTATGGGGCTATAGTTCAGTTGATTTTCAATAAAATTAAATTTTCCACAAAATGTGTAGAAATATTCGAGCGATCTAAATACCCGTTGGCATCACAATTATAGGTCCCAACACCTATTGATAGAGGTATCAATCATCGAAATCGGAGCACAATTGCAGATTTTCGATTTTTAAAGCTCTGAATTTGTGGACTATAGTTCAGTTGATTTTCAATAAAATTAAATTTTCCACAAAATGTGTAGAAATATTCGAGCGATCTAAATACCCGTTGGCATCACAATTAAAGATCCCAACACCTATTGATAGAGGTATCAATCATCGAAATCGGAGCACAATTGCAGATTTTCGATTTTTAAAGCTCTGAATTTGTGAGCTATAGTTCAGTTGATTTTCAATAAAATTAAATTTTCCACAAAATGTGTAGAAATATTCGAGCGATCTAAATACCCGTTGGCATCACAATTATAGGTCCCAACACCTATTGATAGAGGTATCAATCATCGAAATCGGAGCACAATTGCAGATTTTCGATTTTTAAAGCTCTGAATTTGTGAACTATAGTTCAGTTGATTTTCAATAAAATTAAATTTTCCACAAAATGTGTAGAAATATTCGAGCGATCTAAATACCCGTTGGCATCACAATTAAAGATCCCAACACCTATTGATAGAGGTATCAATCATCGAAATCGGAGCACAATTGCAGATTTTCGATTTTTAAAGCTCTGAATTTGTGAGCTATAGTTCAGTTGATTTTCAATAAAATTAAATTTTCCACAAAATGTGTAGAAATATTCGAGCGATCTAAATACCCGTTGGCATCACAATTATAGGTCCCAACACCTATTGATAGAGGTATCAATCATCGAAATCGGAGCACAATTGCAGATTTTCGATTTTTAAAGCTCTGAATTTGTGGACTATAGTTCAGTTGATTTTCAATAAAATTAAATTTTCCACAAAATGTGTAGAAATATTCGAGCGATCTAAATACCCGTTGGCATCACAATTAAAGATCCCAACACCTATTGATAGAGGTATCAATCATCGAAATCGGAGCACAATTGCAGATTTTCGATTTTTAAAGCTCTGAATTTGTGAGCTATAGTTCAGTTGATTTTCAATAAAATTAAATTTTCCACAAAATGTGTAGAAATATTCGAGCGATCTAAATACCCGTTGGCATCACAATTATAGGTCCCAACACCTATTGATAGAGGTATCAATCATCGAAATCGGAGCACAATTGCAGATTTTCGATTTTTAAAGCTCTGAATTTGTGGACTATAGTTCAGTTGATTTTCAATAAAATTAAATTTTCCACAAAATGTGTAGAAATATTCGAGCGATCTAAATACCCGTTGGCATCACAATTAAAGATCCCAACACCTATTGATAGAGGTATCAATCATCGAAATCGGAGCACAATTGCAGATTTTCGATTTTTAAAGCTCTGAATTTGTGAGCTATAGTTCAGTTGATTTTCAATAAAATTAAATTTTCCACAAAATGTGTAGAAATATTCGAGCGATCTAAATACCCGTTGGCATCACAATTATAGGTCCCAACACCTATTGATAGAGGTATCAATCATCGAAATCGGAGCACAATTGCAGATTTTCGATTTTTAAAGCTCTGAATTTGTGAACTATAGTTCAGTTGATTTTCAATAAAATTAAATTTTCCACAAAATGTGTAGAAATATTCGAGCGATCTAAATACCCGTTGGCATCACAATTAAAGATCCCAACACCTATTGATAGAGGTATCAATCATCGAAATCGGAGCACAATTGCAGATTTTCGATTTTTAAAGCTCTGAATTTGTGGGCTATAGTTCAGTTGATTTTCAATAAAATTAAATTTTCCACAAAATGTGTAGAAATATTCTAGCGATCTAAATACCCGTTGGCATCACAATTAAAGGTCCCAACACCTATTGTTAGAGGTATGAATCATCGAAATCGGAGCACAATTGCAGATTTTCGATTTTTAAAGCTCTGAATTAGTGGGCTATAGTTCAGTTGATTTTCAATAAAATTAAATTTTCCACAAAATGGGTAGAAATATTCGAGCGATCTAAATACCCGTTGGCATCACAATTAAAGGTCCCAACACCTATTGTTAGAGGTATGAATAATCGAAATCGGAGCACAATTGCAGATTTTCGATTTTTATAGCTCTGAATTAGTGGGCTATAGTTCAGTTGAATTTCAATAAAATTAAATTTTCCACAAAATGTGTAGAAATATTCTAGCGATCTAAATACCCGTTGGCATCACAATTACAGGTCCCAACACCTATTGTTAGAGGTATCAATCATCGAAATCGGAGCACAATTGCAGATTTTCGATTTTTATAGCTCTGAATTAGTGGGCTATAGTTCAGTTGATTTTCAATAAAATTAAATTTTCCACAAAATGGGTAGAAATATTCGAGCGATCTAAATACCCGTTGGCATCACAATTACAGGTCTCAACACCTATTGATAGAGGTATCAATCATCGAAATCGGAGCACAATTGCAGATTTTCGATTTTTAAAGCTCTGAATTTGTGGGCTATAGTTCAGTTGATTTTCAATAAAATTAAATTTTCCACAAAATGGGTAGATACATTCGAGCGATCTAAATACCCGTTGGCATCACAATTACAGGTCTCAACACCTATTGATAGAGGTATCAATAATCGAAATCGGAGCACAATTGCAGATTTTCGATTTTTAAAGCTCTGAATTTGTGGGCTATAGTTCAGTTGATTTTCAATAAAATTAAATTTTCCACAAAATGGGTAGAAATATTCGAGCGATCTAAATACCCGTTGGCATCACAATTAAAGGGCTCAACACCTATTGATAGAGGTATCAATCATCGAAATCGGAGCACAATTGCAGATTTTCGATTTTTAAAGCTCTGAATTTGTGGGCTATAGTTCAGTTGATTTTCAATAAAATTAAATTTTCCACAAAATGCGTAGAAATATTCGAGCGATCTAAATACCCGTTGGCATCACAATTACAGGTCTCAACACCTATTGATAGAGGTATCAATAATCGAAATCAGAGCACAATTGCAGATTTTCGATTTTGAAAGCTCTGAATTTGTGGGCTATAGTTCAGTTGATTTTCAATAAAATTAAATTTTCCACAAAATGGGTAGAAATATTCGAGCGATCTAAATACCCGTTGGCATCACAATTACAGGTCTCAACACCTATTGATAGAGGTATCAATAATCGAAATCGGAGCACAATTGCAGATTTTCGATTTTTAAAGCTCTGAATTTGTGGGCTATAGTTCAGTTGATTTTCAATAAAATTAAATTTTCCACAAAATGCGTAGAAATATTCGAGCGATCTAAATACCCATTGGCATCACAATTACAGGTCTCAACACCTATTGATAGAGGTATCAATAATCGAAATCGGAGCACAATTGCAGATTTTCGATTTTTAAAGCTCTGAATTTGTGGGCTATAGTTCAGTTGATTTTCAATAAAATTAAATTTTCCACAAAATGCGTAGAAATATTCGAGCGATCTAAATACCCATTGGCATCACAATTACAGGTCTCAACACCTATTGATAGAGGTATCAATAATCGAAATCGGAGCACAATTGCAGATTTTCGATTTTTAAAGCTCTGAATTTGTGGGCTATAGTTCAGTTGATTTTCAATAAAATTAAATTTTCCACAAAATGGGTAGAAATATTCGAGCGATCTAAATACCCGTTGGCATCACAATTAAAGGTCTCAACACCTATTGATAGAGGTATCAATCATCGAAATCGGAGCACAATTGCAGATTTTCGATTTTTAAAGCTCTGAATTTGTGGGCTATAGTTCAGTTGATTTTCAATAAAATTAAATTTTCCACAAAATGCGTAGAAATATTCGAGCGATCTAAATACCCGTTGGCATCACAATTACAGGTCTCAACACCTATTGATAGAGGTATCAATAATCGAAATCAGAGCACAATTGCAGATTTTCGATTTTTAAAGCTCTGAATTTGTGGGCTATAGTTCAGTTGATTTTCAATAAAATTAAATTTTCCACAAAATGGGTAGAAATATTCGAGCGATCTAAATACCCGTTGGCATCACAATTACAGGTCTCAACACCTATTGATAGAGGTATCAATAATCGAAATCGGAGCACAATTGCAGATTTTCGATTTTTAAAGCTCTGAATTTGTGGGCTATAGTTCAGTTGATTTTCAATAAAATTAAATTTTCCACAAAATGTGTAGAAATACTTGGGCGATTTGAATACACGTTGGCAACACAATTCCAGGTCTCAACACCTATTGATAGAGGTATCAATCATCGAAATCGGAGCACAATTGCAGATTTTCGATTTTTAAAGCTCTGAATTTGTGGGCTATAGTTCAGTTGATTTTCAATAAAATTAAATTTTCCACAAAATGCGTAGAAATATTCGAGCGATCTAAATACCCGTTGGCATCACAATTACAGGTCTCAACACCTATTGATAGAGGTATCAATAATCGAAATCGGAGCACAATTGCAGATTTTCGATTTTTAAAGCTCTGAATTTGTGGGCTATAGTTCAGTTGATTTTCAATAAAATTAAATTTTCCACAAAATGGGTAGAAATATTCGAGCGATCTAAATACCCGTTGGCATCACAATTACAGGTCTCAACACCTATTGATAGAGGTATCAATAATCGAAATCGGAGCACAATTGCAGATTTTCGATTTTTAAAGCTATGAATTAGTGGGCTATAGTTCAGTTGATTTTCAATAAAATTACATTTTCCAAAAAATGTGTAGAAATATTCGAGCGATCTAAATACCCGTTGGCACCACAATTAAAGGTCCCAACACCTATTGATAGAGGGGTATCAATAATCGAAATCGGAGCACAATTGCAGATTTTCGATTTTTAAAGCTCTGAATTTGTGGGCTATAGTTCAGTTGATTATCAATAAAATTAAATTTTCCACAAAATGTGAAGAAATATTCTAGCGATCTAAATACCCGTTTGCATCACAATTACAGTTCTCAACACCTATTGATAGAGGTATCAATCATCGAAATCGGAGCACAATTGCAGATTTTCGATTTTTAAAGCTCTGAATTTGTGGGCTATAGTTCAGTTGATTTTCAATAAAATTAAATTTTCCACAAAATGTGTAGAAATATTCGAGCGATCTAAATACCCGTTAGCATCACAATTACAGGTCTCAACACCTATTGATAGAGGTATCAATCATCGAAATCGGAGCACAATTGCAGATTTTCGATTTTTAAAGCTCTGAATTTGTGGGCTATAGTTCAGTTGATTTTCAATAAAATTAAATTTTCCACAAAATGGGTAGAAATATTCGAGCGATCTAAATACCCGTTGGCATCACAATTACAGGTCTCAACACCTATTGATAGAGGTATCAATAATCGAAATCGGAGCACAATTGCAGATTTTCGATTTTTAAAGCTCTGAATTAGTGGGCTATAGTTCAGTTGATTTTCAATAAAATTAAATTTTCCACAAAATGGGTAGAAATATTCGAGCGATCTAAATACCCGTTTGCATCTCAATTACAGGTCTCAACACCTATTGATAGAGGTGGTATCAATCATCGAAATCGGAGCACAATTGCAGATTTTCGATTTTTAAAGCTCTGAATTAGTGGGCTATAGTTCAGTTGATTTTCAATAAAATTAAATTTTCCACAAAATGGGTAGAAATATTCGAGCGATCTAAATACCCGTTGGCATCTCAATTACAGGTCTCAACACCTATTGATAGAGGTGGTATCAATCATCGAAATCGGAGCACAATTGCAGATTTTCGATTTTTAAAGCTCTGAATTAGTGGGCTATAGTTCAGTTGATTTTCAATAAAATTAAATTTTCCACAAAATGGGTAGAAATATTCGAGCGATCTAAATACCCGTTGGCATCTCAATTACAGGTCTCAACACCTATTGATAGAGGTGGTATCAATCATCGAAATCGGAGCACAATTGCAGATTTTCGATTTTTAAATCTCTGAATTTGTGGGTTATAGTTCAGTTGATTATCAATAAAATTAAATTTTCCACAAAATGTGTAGAAATATTCGAGCGATCTAAATACCCGTTTGCATCACAAATACAGGTCTCAAAACCTATTGATAGAGGTATCAATCATCGAAATCGGAGCACAATTGCAGATTTTCGATTTTTATAGCTCTGAATTAGTGGGCTATAGTTCAGTTGATTTTCAATAAAATTAAATTTTCCACAAAATGTGTAGAAATATTCGAGCGATCTAAATACCCGTTGGCATCACAATTACAGGTCTCAACACCTATTGATAGAGGTATCAATCATCGAAATCGGAGCACAATTGCAGATTTTCGATTTTTAAAGCTCTGAATTTGTGGGCTATAGTTCAGTTGATTTTCAATAAAATTAAATTTTCCACAAAATGGGTAGATATATTCGAGCGATCTAAATACCCGTTGGCATCACAATTACAGGTCTCAACACCTATTGATAGAGGTATCAATCATCGAAATCGGAGCACAATTGCAGATTTTCGATTTTTAAAGCTCTGAATTTGTGGGCTATAGTTCAGTTGATTTTCAATAAAATTAAATTTTCCACAAAATGCGTAGAAATATTCGAGCGATCTAAATACCCGTTGGCATCACAATTACAGGTCTCAACACCTATTGATAGAGGTATCAATAATCGAAATCAGAGCACAATTGCAGATTTTCGATTTTTAAAGCTCTGAATTTGTGGGCTATAGTTCAGTTGATTTTCAATAAAATTAAATTTTCCACAAAATGTGTAGAAATACTTGGGCGATTTGAATACACGTTGGCAACACAATTCCAGGTCTCAACACATATTGATAGAGGTATCAATCATCGAAATCGGAGCACAATTGCAGATTTTCGATTTTTAAAGCTCTGAATTTGTGGGCTATAGTTCAGTTGATTATCAATAAAATTAAATTTTCCACAAAATGTGTAGAAATATTCGAGCGATCTAAATACCCGTTTGCATCACAATTACAGGTCTCAACACCTATTGATAGAGGTATCAATCATCGAAATCGAAGCACAATTGCAGATTTTTGATTTTTAAAGCTCTGAATTTGTGGGCTATAGTTCAGTTGATTTTCAATAAAATTAAATTTTCCACAAAATGTGTAGAAATACTTGGGCGATTTGAATACACGTTGGCAACACAATTCCAGGTCTCAACACCTATTGATAGAGGTATCAATCATCGAATTCGGAGCACAATTGCAGATTTTCGATTTTTAAAGCTCTGAATTTGTGGGCTATAGTTCAGTTGATTTTCAATAAAATTAAATTTTCCACAAAATGTGTAGAAATTTTCGAGCGATCTAAATACCCGTTGGCATCACAATTAAAGGTCCCAACACCTATTGATAGAGGTATCAATCATCGAAATCGGAGCACAATTGCAGATTTTCGATTTTTAAAGCTCTGAATTTGTGGGCTATAGTTCAGTTGATTTTCAATAAAATTAAATTTTTCACAAAATGTGTAGAAATACTTGGGCGATTTGAATACACGTTGGCAACACAATTCCAGGTCTCAACACCTATTGATAGAGGTATCAATCATCGAAATCGGAGCACAATTGCAGATTTTCGATTTTTAAAGCTCTGAATTTGTGGGCTATAGTTCAGTTGATTATCAATAAAATTAAATTTTCCACAAAATGTGTAGAAATATTCGAGCGATCTAAATACCCGTTTGCATCACAATTACAGGTCTCAACACCTATTGATAGAGGTATCAATCATCGAAATCGAAGCACAATTGCAGATTTTTGATTTTTAAAGCTCTGAATTTGTGGGCTATAGTTCAGTTGATTTTCAATAAAATTAAATTTTCCACAAAATGTGTAGAAATACTTGGGCGATTTGAATACACGTTGGCAACACAATTCCAGGTCTCAACACCTATTGATAGAGGTATCAATCATCGAATTCGGAGCACAATTGCAGATTTTCGATTTTTAAAGCTCTGAATTTGTGGGCTATAGTTCAGTTGATTTTCAATAAAATTAAATTTTCCACAAAATGTGTAGAAATATTCGAGCGATCTAAATACCCGTTAGCATCACAATTACAGGTCTCAACACCTATTGATAGAGGTATCAATCATCGAAATCGGAGCACAATTGCAGATTTTCGATTTTTAAAGCTCTGAATTTGTGGGCTATAGTTCAGTTGATTTTCAATAAAATTAAATTTTCCACAAAATGGGTAGAAATATTCGAGCGATCTAAATACCCGTTGGCATCACAATTACAGGTCTCAACACCTATTGATAGAGGTATCAATAATCGAAATCGGAGCACAATTGCAGATTTTCGATTTTTAAAGCTCTGAATTAGTGGGCTATAGTTCAGTTGATTTTCAATAAAATTAAATTTTCCACAAAATGGGTAGAAATATTCGAGCGATCTAAATACCCGTTGGCATCTCAATTACAGGTCTCAACACCTATTGATAGAGGTGGTATCAATCATCGAAATCGGAGCACAATTGCAGATTTTCGATTTTTAAAGCTCTGAATTAGTGGGCTATAGTTCAGTTGATTTTCAATAAAATTAAATTTTCCACAAAATGGGTAGAAATATTCGAGCGATCTAAATACCCGTTTGCATCTCAATTACAGGTCTCAACACCTATTGATAGAGGTGGTATCAATCATCGAAATCGGAGCACAATTGCAGATTTTTGATTTTTAAATCTCTGAATTTGTGGGTTATAGTTCAGTTGATTATCAATAAAATTAAATTTTCCACAAAATGTGTAGAAATATTCGAGCGATCTAAATACCCGTTTGCATCACAAATACAGGTCTCAAAACCTATTGATAGAGGTATCAATAATCGAAATCGGAGCACAATTGCAGATTTTCGATTTTTAAAGCTCTGAATTAGTGGGCTATAGTTCAGTTGATTTTCAATAAAATTAAATTTTCCACAAAATGGGTAGAAATATTCGAGCGATCTAAATACCCGTTTGCATCTCAATTACAGGTCTCAACACCTATTGATAGAGGTGGTATCAATCATCGAAATCGGAGCACAATTGCAGATTTTTGATTTTTAAATCTCTGAATTTGTGGGTTATAGTTCAGTTGATTATCAATAAAATTAAATTTTCCACAAAATGTGTAGAAATATTCGAGCGATCTAAATACCCGTTGGCATCACAAATATAGGTCTCAAAACCTATTGATAGAGGTATCAATCATCGAAATCGGAGCACAATTGCAGATTTTCGATTTTTAAAGCTCTGAATTAGTGGGCTATAGTTCAGTTGATTTTCAATAAAATTAAATTTTCCACAAAATGGGTAGAAATATTCGAGCGATCTAAATACCCGTTGGCATCACAATTACAGGTCTCAACACCTATTGATAGAGGTATCAATCATCGAAATCGGAGCACAATTGCAGATTTTCGATTTTTAAAGCTCTGAATTTGTGGGCTATAGTTCAGTTGATTTTCAATCAAATTAAATTTTCCACAAAATGGGTAGAAATATTCTAGCGATCTAAATACTCGTTTGCATCACAATTACATGTCTCAACACCTATTGTAATTGTCCTATATATTAAGAAATACATGTTCCAAATATAAAGCATAGATTTTATGTTTATGGTATACGTTGTTCTTGTTATGTATGTATGTACATGTATACCAACGATACGCATATGGATCAGTGAATTCTTCAAAAACATTGTAACATTGAAAAATAAAATAGGTTTTTTCTACCCAACAATCCCTATCCCATATTATCGTCAACATTATTATAGAGAGTGCTCCAATAAGACGTCTAATTTGTTTTCCCTTCTCGCCCATATTCCCCCAAATCGATTTAAAAAAATCAAAACCACATCAAATTATGTTGCCGTCATTATATTTTTCTGTTAACTCATCACTTGGATCAAGTAAACATGTATTACCCTAGTCTTAAAAATCATCCCATCTTCAGCTCAACATAAGCCAAAAACAAAAAATTAAATTGTTAAACAAATTCGACCATAATATCTTAAAAAACACCTGGAAATAATTGACCTACATTACAATTCTATAGTCTCCAGCACCAGGTATAAAAACGTACGTGTAACCGGATAAATAAAATTTAAACTTTAAGATTATAACAAAGCAAAAAAAAAAAAAAAAGCTTTTAAGCTCAATCACCTCTCAATGTAAATTTAAGATAAAAAAAAACATTGGAAAATGAAAATGTTTCCTCATTTTCCATCTCCAAATTATACATTTATTGTTTTGACAAACAATTCGAATTTCTCTACTGTATACTATAGAAAAAAAAACACAAAAAACTTTTCCCAAAGTTTAAAATAAAAGAAAAGTGGAAAACTTTTAAAAACAACAAGAAAAAGTATAAAAGTTTTCATCCCTTTTTTATTGTTTTTATATTATTACACAAAATATATTGGGGGGTGGGTGTGGGAATTGGATTTGCACTGTGTCTCGTGTATAATCCCTTTCCTATGAATACACCCAAGTTGAGTATTTTATTTGCTTCAACTTCAACAAAAAAAAAAATTCTCATTCTCTTCGCCGAAAATGGCAAAACTATACAGAAATTCTTTTGTTTTTTAATGAGGTAATCCTTTTCTTGTGTTTCCTTTTGTTATGTTTTCCAAAAAAAAAAAAATTGTTTTAGTTTTTCTTGTTGAATTTAAATTTTCCGTTTTTTGTTTGTGTGGTGATGCTTTCCTATATAGTATGTAGGGCAAATGGACCTATTTGTTTGCCGGTTTGGTCTGTTCCATTGTCAAAATTGGATTCAATAGAATTTTAAAGTTCACACATACATAAATTATATAAAAATGGTTTGAATGCATTCATCGAAACTGTTAAAATTTATTATGTTTGTTTGGGAAAGCACAAAAATGAAAATTGACCGCATTTAAGGAGATTGAACTTTGAACGTATTTGTTGAGTCTACTCTCTATGTCATTATTGCAGAAAATAATGTTTTTTCTAATGTTTATGTTACAATATGTATATTGGAAAAACGAAAAAGAACACCGTGAAGTAGATAAAGTAGTAAGTAGATAAAATTTATAAAATCTATGTGAGTTTTTTTAATGCTATTAGAATCATTATAGTTAGCGTTTACTGCAAATAAAAAATTGGTTCCCCAAAAGATTGGGTGTTAGATAGAGCCCTTTCAATATTGTAAACAGTGAGTTTACACTTAATTTTATTTACGGCCGAATTTTGAACACAGAAAATCGGAAACGTTAAACATAAAAATGATAAAATTCATAACGTTGTAACACAACGCTACTTATTAGGCCTTGTAATTGTGATGCCAACGGGTATTTAAATTGCTCGAATATTTCTACACATTTTGTGGAAAATTTAATTTTATTGAAAATCAACTGAACTATAGCCCACAAATTCAGAGCTTTAAAAATCGAAAATCTGCAATTGTGCTCCGATTTCGATGATTGATACCTCTATCAATAGGTGTTGGGACCTGGAATTGTGATGCCAACGGGTATTTGAATCGCTCGGATATTTCTACACATTTTGTGAAAAATTTAATTTTATTGAAAATCAACTGAACTATAGCCCACAAATTCAGAGCTTCAAAAATCGAAAATCTGCAATTGTGCTCCGATTTCGATGATTGATACCTCTATCAATAGGTGTTGAGACCTGTAATTGGAATGCCAACGGGTAATTAGATAGCTCGAATATTTCTACGCATTTTATGGCAAATTTAATTTTATTGAAAATCAACTGAACTATAGCCCACAAATTCAGAGCTTTAGAAATCGAAAATCTGCAATTGTGCTCCGATTTCGATGATTGATACCTCTATCAATAGGTGTTGAGACCTGTAATTGTGATGCCAACGAGTATTTAGATCGCTCGAATATTTCTACACATTTTGTGGAAAATTTAATTTTATTGAAAATCAACTGAACTATAGCCCACAAATTCAGAGCTTTTGAAATCGAAAATCTGCAATTGTGCTCCGATTTCGATGATTGATACCACTATCAATAGGTGTTGAGATCTGTGATTGTGATGCTAGCGGGTATTTAGATCGCTCAAATAATTCTACACATTTTGTGGAAAATTTAATTTTATTGAAAATCAACTGAACTATAGCCCACAAATTCAGAGCTTTAAAAATCGAAAATCTGCAATTGTGCTCCGATTTCGATGATTGATACCTCTATCAATAGGTGTTGGGACCTGGAATTGTGATGCCAACGGGTATTTGAATCGCTCGGATATTTCTACACATTTTGTGAAAAATTTAATTTTATTGAAAATCAACTGAACTATAGCCCACAAATTCAGAGCTTCAAAAATCGAAAATCTGCAATTGTGCTCCGATTTCGATGATTGATACCTCTATCAATAGGTGTTGAGACCTGTAATTGGAATGCCAACGGGTAATTAGATAGCTCGAATATTTCTACGCATTTTATGGAAAATTTAATTTTATTGAAAATCAACTGAACTATAGCCCACAAATTCAGAGCTTTAGAAATCGAAAATCTGCAATTGTGCTCCGATTTCGATGATTGATACCTCTATCAATAGGTGTTGAGACCTGTAATTGTGATGCCAACGGGTATTTAGATCGCTCGAATATTTCTACACATTTTGTGGAAAATTTAATTTTATTGAAAATCAACTGAACTATAGCCCACAAATTCAGAGCTTTAGAAATCGAAAATCTGCAATTGTGCTCCGATTTCGATGATTGATACCACTATCAATAGGTGTTGAGATCTGTGATTGTGATGCTAGCGGGTATTTAGATCGCTCAAATAATTCTACACATTTTGTGGAAAATTTAATTTTATTGAAAATCAACTGAACTATAGCCCACAAATTCAGAGCTTTAAAAATCGAAAATCTGCAATTGTGCTCCGATTTCGATGATTGATACCTCTATCAATAGGTGTTGAGACCTGTAATTGCGATGCCAACGGGTATTTAGATCGCTCGAATATTTCTACACATTTTGTGGAAAGTTTAATTTTATTGAAAATCAACTGAACTATAGCCCACAAATTCAGAGCTTTAGAAATCGAAAATCTGCAATTGTGCTCCGATTTCGATGATTGATACCTCTATCAATAGGTGTTGAGACCTGTAATTGCGATGCGAACGGGTATTTAGATCGTTAGAATATTTCTACACATTTTGTGGAAAATTTAATTTTATTGAAAATCAACTGAACTATAGCCCACAAATTCAGAGCTTTAAAAATCGAAAATCTGCAATTGTGCTCCGATTTCGATGATTGGTACCTCTATCAATAGGTGTTGAGATCTGTAATTGTGATGCTAACGGGTATCTAGATCGCTCAAATAATTCTACACATTTTGTGGAAAATTTAATTTGATTGAAAATCAACTGAACTATAGCCCACAAATTCAGAGCTTTAAAAATCGAAAATTTGCAATTGTGCTCCGATTTCGATGATTGATACCACTATCAATAGGTGTTGGGACCTGTAATTGTGATGCCATCGTGTATTTAGATCGCTCGAATATTTCTACACATTTTGTGGAAAATTTAATTTGATTGAAAATCAACTGAACTATAGCCCACAAATTCAGAGCTTTAAAAATCGAAAATCTGCAATTGTGCTCCGATTTCGATGATTGATACCTCTATCAATAAGTGTTGAGACCTGTAATTGGAATGCCAACGGGTATTTAGATCGCTCGAATATTTCTACCCATTTTGTGAAAAATTTAATTTGATTGAAAATCAACTGAACTATAGCCCACAAATTCAGAGCTTTAAAGATCGAAAATCTGCAATTGTGCTCCGATTTCGATGATTGATACCTCTATCAATAGGTGTTGAGACCTGTAATTGTGATGCCAACGGGTATTTAGATCGCTCGAATATTTCTACCCATTTTGTGGAAAATTTAATTTTATTGAAAATCAACTGAACTATAGCCCACAAATTCAGAGCTTTAAAAATCGAAAATCTGCAATTGTGCTCCGATTTCGATGATTGATACCTCTATCAATAGGTGTTGAGACCTGTAATTGTGATGCCAACGGGTATTTAGATCGCTCGAATATTTCTACACATTTTGTGGAAAATTTAATTTGATTGAAAATCAACTGAACTATAGCCCACAAATTCAGAGCTTTAAAAATCGAAAATCTGCAATTGTGCTCCTATTTCGATGATTGATACCTCTATCAATAGGTGTTGAGACCTGGAATTGTAATCCCAACGTGTATTCAAATCGCTCGAATATTTCTACACATTTTGTGAAAAATTTAATTTTATTGAAAATCAACTGAACTATAGCCCACAAATTCAGAGCTTTGAAAATCGAAAATCTGCAATTGTGCTCCGATTTCGATGATTGATACCGCTATCAATAGGTGTTGAGACCTGTAATTGGGATGCCAACGGGTATTTAGATCGCTCGAATATTTCTACACATTTTGTGGAAAATTTAGTTTTATTGAAAATCAACTGAACTATAGCCCACAAATTCAGAGCTTTAAAAATGGAAAATCTGCAATTGTGCTCCGATTTCGATGATTGATACCTCTATCAATAGGTGTTGAGACCTGGAATTGTAGTCCCAACGTGTATTCAAATTGCTCGAATATTTCTACACATTTTGTGAAAAATTTAATTTTCTTGAAAATCAACTGAACTATAGCCCACAAATTCAGAGCTTTAAAAATCGAAAATCTGCAATTGTGCTCCGATTTCGATGATTGATACCTCTATCAATAGGTGTTGAGACCTGTAATTGTTATGCCAACGGGTATTTAGATCGCTCGAATATTTCTACACATTTTATGGAAAATTTAATTTTATTGAAAATCAACTGAACTATAGCCCACAAATTCAGAGCTTTAAAAATCGAAAATCTGCAATTGTGCTCCGATTTCGATGATTGGTACCTCTATCAATAGATGTTGAGATCTGTAATTGTGATGCCAACGAGTATTTAGATCGCTCGAATATTTCTACACATTTTGTGGAAAATTTAATTTTATTCAAAATCAACTGAACTATATCCCACAAATTCAGAGCTTTAGAAATCGAAAATCTGCAATTGTGCTCCGATTTCGATGATTGGTACCTCTATCAATAGGTGTTGAGACCTGTAATTGTGATGCCAACGGGTATTTAGATCGCCCGAATATTTCTACACATTTTGTGGAAAATTTAATTTTATTGAAAATCAACTGAACTATAGCCCACAAATTCAGAGCTTTAAAAATCGAAAATCTGCAATTGCGCTCCGATTTCGATGATTGATACCTCTATCAATAGGCATTGAGACCTGTAATTGTGATGCCAGCGAGTATTTAGATCGCTCGAATATTTCTACACATTTTGTGGAAAATTTAATTTTATTCAAAATCAACTGAACTATAGCCCACAAATTCAGAGCTTTAAAAATCGAAAATCTGCAATTGTGCTCCGATTTCGATGATTGATACCTCTATCAATAGGTGTTGAGACCTGTAATTGGGATGCCATCGGGTATTTAGATCGCCCGAATATTTCTACACATTTTGTGGAAAATTTAATTTTATTGAAAATCAACTGAACTATAGCCCACAAATTCAGAGCTTTAAAAATTGAAAATCTGCAATTGTGCTCCGATTTTGATGATTGATGCCTCTATCAATAGGTGTTGAGACCTGTAATTGGGATGCCATCGGGTATTTAGATCGCTCGAATATTTCTACGCATTTTATGGAAAATTTAATTTGATTGAAAATCAACTGAACTATATCCCACAAATTCAGAGCTTTAAAAATCGAAAATCTGCAATTGTGCTCCGATTTCGATGATTGATACCTCTATCAATAGGTGTTGAGACCTGGAATTGTAGTCCCAACGTGTATTCAAATTGCTCGAATATTTCTACACATTTTGTGAAAAATTTAATTTTCTTGAAAATCAACTGAACTATAGCCCACAAATTCAGAGCTTTAAAAATCGAAAATCTGCAATTGTGCTCCGATTTCGATGATTGATACCTCTATCAATAGGTGTTGAGACCTGTAATTGTTATGCCAACGGGTATTTAGATCGCTCGAATATTTCTACACATTTTATGGAAAATTTAATTTGATTGAAAATCAACTGAACTATAGCCCACAAATTCAGAGCTTTAAAAATCGAAAATCTGCAATTGTGCTCCGATTTCGATGATTGGTACCTCTATCAATAGATGTTGAGATCTGTAATTGTGATGCCAACGAGTATTTAGATCGCTCGAATATTTCTACACATTTTGTGGAAAATTTAATTTTATTCAAAATCAACTGAACTATATCCCACAAATTCAGAGCTTTAGA
This sequence comes from Tipula helvola, assembly GCA_963556165.1. Taxonomy (NCBI): domain Eukaryota; kingdom Metazoa; phylum Arthropoda; class Insecta; order Diptera; family Tipulidae; genus Tipula; species Tipula helvola. The sequence continues at coordinate 304,731,932 of OY744483.1, read as the reverse complement.
AATCGAAAATCTGCAATTGTGCTCCGATTTCGATGATTGGTACCTCTATCCAGGGCCAATCAGAGGGTGGGCCAGCCGGGCCATACGGCACGGGCCCCCGATTTTTAGGGGCCCCCGAATTTTTTGTTACTATAGATTTCTCATTTGCGCTTGATCTTCGATAGTATTTTGTCTTTATAACAAGAACAAGATGTGTGACAATTTAAAATTTGACATTGAAGAGCGTTTTATTTGCTTCGATTCATTCTCTGGAAAAACCGGAGAAGAAATTGCTGCCAGAATTCTTGAAATTTTGTCGGATATGAAATTAAATTATAATTTATGTATTGCCCGAGCATATGATAATGGTATATATGGTGCAAATATGGCTGGCAAGCTAAACGGTGTGCAAGCCATTCTTACGAAGCGTAATCCTAATTGTATTTTTTCCAGCTGTGGGAACCACACATTAAATCTTGTTGGAGTTGATTCAGCTGAATCGTGTAAAGAAACTGTACAATTTTTTGGAGTTAAACAACAAATGTATAATTTTTTTAGCAGTAGTCCGCGGAGATGGGAGGTTTCAAAGAAACATATCCGTATGTCTCTTCATTCGATTTCCAAAACTAGATGGTCTGCTAGAATAGATGCAGTAAAACCAATAGCCAAAAATCTATTATATATTCGAGATGCTTTAAATGAAATGCATTCCTTTAATTTACTACCACACGCAATCGTTGAATTACACTCAATTGAGAAATATTTAAATAAATTTGAATGTGTTTTGCTTTCTATCATATGGCTCGAAATTTTGACAGATTTGCATCAGACAAATTTGGTAATTGAAGCTCGAAATGCTACACTTGATATTCAGCAAAATAATATTGAAAGTCTACTAATGAGATCTCGCAATTTAAGCGGAATGTGGAATGAAATATTTGCGAAAGCAAAAGCTAAAGCACGTGAATATGGAGTTACATGTGATTTTGCCATTAATAGAACGATACGGACACAATCGGATGCTGAAAAATACTACAGGATAAATGTGTTTAACGTAATAGTTAATTCCGTAATAGCTGGCCTACAAAGACAATTTCAATCTTTACAAAATATCTGCAATCTTTTCGGTTTTCTTTGGTCATTTTCAAATTTGACTGATGAAAAAATTGAAGCTGCAGTAAACCGTTTGCATTCAAAATACACGAGTGAGTTATCAAACGAGATACTAGATGAGGTAAAATTCCTTAAAAAAATGTATGAAGCTAATTTCAATGCAGATCCGACACCAACAAATTTATTAGAAAATATTCTCAGTAAAACTTAGCTGGTTTATTTCCGAATCTTATCATTGTCTTAAGAATATATATATTAAGTATCCCTGCATCTGTGTCTTCAGCCGAGAGGAGTTTCAGTGTTCTTAAAAGAATAAAAAAATTTCATCGCTCAACAATGGCAGAACAACGGTTAAATGGATTGGCAATGTTAAACATTAACCACGACATGGCAAGAAAAATTAATTTTGAGCAAATCATTAGAGAATTTTCTAATAATAAAGCGAGAAAAGCTTCAATCTAATAATTTGTAATAAATTCTAATAAATACTAAAATGAATTCATGTGATATAAACTTAAGATTGTTTTATTTTATTTTTATGGGGCCCCATTTTAATAATTTGGCCCAGGCCCCCTGCAACCTCTGAAAGGCCCTGCCTCTATCAATAGGTGTTGAGACCTGTAATTGTGATGCCAACGGGTATTTAGATCGCCCGAATATTTCTACAAATTTTGTGGAAAATTTAATTTTATTGAAAATCAACTGAACTATAGCCCACAAATTCAGAGCTTTAAAAATCGAAAATCTGCAATTGCGCTCCGATTTCGATGATTGATACCTCTATCAATAGGTGTTGAGACCTGTAATTGTGATCCTAACGAGTATTTAGATCGCTCGAATATTTCTACACATTTTGTGGAAAATTTAATTTTATTGAAAATCAACTGAACTATAGCCCACAAATTCAGAGTTTAAAAATCGAAAATCTGCAATTGTGCTCCGATTTCGATGATTGATACCGCTATCAATAGGTGTTGAGACCTATAATTGTGATGCCAACGGGTATTTAGATCGCTCGAATATTTCTACACATTTTGTGAAAAATTTAATTTTATTGAAAATCAACTGAACTATAGCCCACAAATTCAAAGCTTTAAAAATCAAAAATCTGCAATTGTGCTCCGATTTCGATGATTGATACCTCTATCAATAGGTGTTGAGACCTGGAATTGTAGTCCCAACGTGTATTCAAATTGCTCGAATATTTCTACACATTTTGTGAAAAATTTAATTTTCTTGAAAATCAACTGAACTATAGCCCACAAATTCAGAGCTTTAAAAATCGAAAATCTGCAATTGTGCTCCGATTTCGATGATTGATACCTCTATCAATAGGTGTTGAGACCTGTAATTGTTATGCCAACGGGTATTTAGATCGCTCGAATATTTCTACACATTTTATGGAAAATTTAATTTGATTGAAAATCAACTGAACTATAGCCCACAAATTCAGAGCTTTAAAAATCGAAAATCTGCAATTGTGCTCCGATTTCGATGATTGGTACCTCTATCAATAGGTGTTGAGATCTGTAATTGTGATGCCAACGAGTATTTAGATTGCTCGAATATTTCTACACATTTTGTGGAAAATTTAATTTTATTCAAAATCAACTGAACTACATATATACCACAAATTCAGAGCTTTAGAAATCGAAAATGTGCAATTGTGAAAAATTTAATTTTATCGAAAATCAACTGAACTATAGCCCACAAATTCAGAGCTTTAAAAATCGAAAATCTGCAATTGTGCTCCGATTTCGATGATTGATACCTCTATCAATAGGTGTTGAGACCTGTAATTGTGATGCCAACGGGTATTTAGATCGCTCGAATATTTCTACACATTTTGTGAAAAATTTAATTTTATTGAAAATCAACTGAACTATAGCCCACAAATTCAGAGCTTTAAAAATCGAAAATCTGCAATTGTGCTCCGATTTCGATGATTGATACCTCTATCAATAGGTGTTGAGACCTGTAATTGTGATGCCAACGGGTATTTAGATCGCTCGAATATTTCTACACATTTTGTGAAAAATTTAATTTAATTGAAAATCAACTGAACTATAGCCCACAAATTCAGGGCTTTAAAAATCGAAAATCTGCAATTGTGCTCCTATTTCGATGATTGATACCTCTATCAATAGGTGTTGAGACCTGGAATTGTAGTACCAACGTGCATTCTAATCGCTCGAATATTTCTACACATTTTGTGGAAAATTTAATTTTATTGAAAATCAACTGAACTATAGCCCACAAATTCAGAGCTTTAAAAATCGAAAATCTGCAATTGTGCTCCGATTTCGATGATTGATACCTCTATCAATAGGTGTTGAGACCTGTAATTGTGATGCCAACGGGTATTTAGATCGCTCGAATATTTCTACACATTTTGTGAAAAATTTAATTTTATTGAAAATCAACTGAACTATAGCCCACAAATTCAGAGCTTTAAAAATCGAAAATCTGCAATTGTGCTCCGATTTCGATGATTGATACCTCTATCGATAGGTGTTGAGACCTGTAATTGGGATGCCAACGGGTATTTAGATCGCTAGAATATTTCTACACATTTTGTGAAAAATTTAATTTTATTGAAAATCAACTGAACTATAGCCCACAAATTCAGAGCTTTAAAAATCGAAAATCTGCAATTGTGCTCCGATTTCGATGATTGGTACCTCTATCAATAGGTGTTGAGACCTGTAATTGTGATGCCAACGGGTATTCAAATCGCCCAAGTATTTCTACACATTTAGTAGAAAATTTAATTTTATTCAAAATCAACTGAACTATAGCCCACAAATTCAGAGCTTTAAAAATCGAAAATCTGCAATTGTGCTCCGATTTCGATGATTGATACCTCTATCAATAGGTGTTGAGACCTGTAATTGGGATGCCATCGGGTATTTAGATCGCTCGAATATTTCTACCCATTTTATGGAAAATTTAATTTGATTGAAAATCAACTGAACTATATCCCACAAATTCAGAGCTTTAAAAATCGAAAATCTGCAATTGCGCTCCGATTTCGATGATTGATACCTCTATCAATAGGCATTGAGACCTGTAATTGTGATGCCAGCGAGTATTTAGATCGCTCGAATATTTCTACACATTTTGTGGAAAATTTAATTTTATTCAAAATCAACTGAACTATAGCCCACAAATTCAGAGTTTAAAAATCGAAAATCTGCAATTGTGCTCCGATTTCGATGATTGGTACCTCTATCAATAGGTGTTGAGACCTATAATTGTGATGCCAACGGGTATTTAGATCACCCGAATATTTCTACACATTTTGTGGAAAATTTAATTTTATTGAAAATCAACTGAACTATAGCCCACAAATTCAGAGCTTTAAAAATTGAAAATCTGCAATTGTGCTCCGATTTTGATGATTGATGCCTCTATCAATAGGTGTTGAGACCTGTAATTGGGATGCCATCGGGTATTTAGATCGCTCGAATATTTCTACGCATTTTATGGAAAATTTAATTTGATTGAAAATCAACTGAACTATATCCCACAAATTCAGAGCTTTAAAAATCGAAAATCTGCAATTGTGCTCCGATTTCGATGATTGATACCTCTATCAATAGGTGTTGAGACCTGGAATTGTAGTCCCAACGTGTATTCAAATTGCTCGAATATTTCTACACATTTTGTGAAAAATTTAATTTTCTTGAAAATCAACTGAACTATAGCCCACAAATTCAGAGCTTTAAAAATCGAAAATCTGCAATTGTGCTCCGATTTCGATGATTGATACCTCTATCAATAGGTGTTGAGACCTGTAATTGTTATGCCAACGGGTATTTAGATCGCTCGAATATTTCTACACATTTTATGGAAAATTTAATTTGATTGAAAATCAACTGAACTATAGCCCACAAATTCAGAGCTTTAAAAATCGAAAATCTGCAATTGTGCTCCGATTTCGATGATTGGTACCTCTATCAATAGGTGTTGAGACCTATAATTGTGATGCCAACGGGTATTTAGATCACCCGAATATTTCTACACATTTTGTGGAAAATTTAATTTTATTGAAAATCAACTGAACTATAGCCCACAAATTCAGAGCTTTAAAAATTGAAAATCTGCAATTGTGCTCCGATTTTGATGATTGATGCCTCTATCAATAGGTGTTGAGACCTGTAATTGGGATGCCATCGGGTATTTAGATCGCTCGAATATTTCTACGCATTTTATGGAAAATTTAATTTGATTGAAAATCAACTGAACTATATCCCACAAATTCAGAGCTTTAAAAATCGAAAATCTGCAATTGTGCTCCGATTTCGATGATTGATACCTCTATCAATAGGTGTTGAGACCTGGAATTGTAGTCCCAACGTGTATTCAAATTGCTCGAATATTTCTACACATTTTGTGAAAAATTTAATTTTCTTGAAAATCAACTGAACTATAGCCCACAAATTCAGAGCTTTAAAAATCGAAAATCTGCAATTGTGCTCCGATTTCGATGATTGATACCTCTATCAATAGGTGTTGAGACCTGTAATTGTGATGCCAACGGGTATTTAGATCGCCCGAATATTTCTACAAATTTTGTGGAAAATTTAATTTTATTGAAAATCAACTGAACTATAGCCCACAAATTCAGAGCTTTAAAAATCGAAAATCTGCAATTGCGCTCCGATTTCGATGATTGATACCTCTATCAATAGGTGTTGAGACCTGTAATTGTGATCCTAACGAGTATTTAGATCGCTCGAATATTTCTACACATTTTGTGGAAAATTTAATTTTATTGAAAATCAACTGAACTATAGCCCACAAATTCAGAGTTTAAAAATCGAAAATCTGCAATTGTGCTCCGATTTCGATGATTGATACCGCTATCAATAGGTGTTGAGACCTATAATTGTGATGCCAACGGGTATTTAGATCGCTCGAATATTTCTACACATTTTGTGAAAAATTTAATTTTATTGAAAATCAACTGAACTATAGCCCACAAATTCAAAGCTTTAAAAATCAAAAATCTGCAATTGTGCTCCGATTTCGATGATTGATACCTCTATCAATAGGTGTTGAGACCTGGAATTGTAGTCCCAACGTGTATTCAAATTGCTCGAATATTTCTACACATTTTGTGAAAAATTTAATTTTCTTGAAAATCAACTGAACTATAGCCCACAAATTCAGAGCTTTAAAAATCGAAAATCTGCAATTGTGCTCCGATTTCGATGATTGATACCTCTATCAATAGGTGTTGAGACCTGTAATTGTGATGCCAACGAGTATTTAGATTGCTCGAATATTTCTACACATTTTGTGGAAAATTTAATTTTATTCAAAATCAACTGAACTACATATATCCCACAAATTCAGAGCTTTAGAAATCGAAAATGTGCAATTGTGAAAAATTTAATTTTATCGAAAATCAACTGAACTATAGCCCACAAATTCAGAGCTTTAAAAATCGAAAATCTGCAATTGTGCTCCGATTTCGATGATTGATACCTCTATCAATAGGTGTTGAGACCTGTAATTGTGATGCCAACGGGTATTTAGATCGCTCGAATATTTCTACACATTTTGTGAAAAATTTAATTTAATTGAAAATCAACTGAACTATAGCCCACAAATTCAGGGCTTTAAAAATCGAAAATCTGCAATTGTGCTCCTATTTCGATGATTGATACCTCTATCAATAGGTGTTGAGACCTGGAATTGTAGTACCAACGTGCATTCTAATCGCTCGAATATTTCTACACATTTTGTGGAAAATTTAATTTTATTGAAAATCAACTGAACTATAGCCCACAAATTCAGAGCTTTAAAAATCGAAAATCTGCAATTGTGCTCCGATTTCGATGATTGATACCTCTATCAATAGGTGTTGAGACCTGTAATTGTGATGCCAACGGGTATTTAGATCGCTCGAATATTTCTACACATTTTGTGAAAAATTTAATTTTATTGAAAATCAACTGAACTATAGCCCACAAATTCAGAGCTTTAAAAATCTAAAATCTGCAATTGTGCTCCGATTTCGATGATTGATACCTCTATCGATAGGTGTTGAGACCTGTAATTGGGATGCCAACGGGTATTTAGATCGCTAGAATATTTCTACACATTTTGTGAAAAATTTAATTTTATTGAAAATCAACTGAACTATAGCCCACAAATTCAGAGCTTTAAAAATCGAAAATCTGCAATTGTGCTCCGATTTCGATGATTGGTACCTCTATCAATAGGTGTTGAGACCTGTAATTGTGATGCCAACGGGTATTCAAATCGCCCAAGTATTTCTACACATTTAGTAGAAAATTTAATTTTATTGAAAATCAACTGAACTATAGCCCACAAATTCAGAGCTTTAAAAATCGAAAATCTGCAATTGTGCTCCGATTTCGATGATTGATACCTCTATCAATAGGCATTGAGACCTGTAATTGTGATGCGAACGATTATTTAGATCGCTCGAATATTTCTACACATTTTGTGGAAAATTTAATTTTATTGAAAATCAACTGAACTATAGCCCACAAATTCAGAGCTTTAAAAATCGAAAATCTGCAATTGTGCTCCGATTTCGATGATTGGTACCTCTATCAATAGGTGTTGAGACCTATAATTGTGATGCCAACGGGTATTTAGATCGCCCGAATATTTCTACACATTTTGTGGAAAATCTAATTTTATTGAAAATCAACTGAACTATAGCCCACAAATTCAGAGTTTAAAAATCGAAAATCTGCAATTGTGCTCCGATTTCGATGATTGGTACCTCTATCAATAGGAGTTGAGACCTATAATTGTGATGCCAACGGGTATTTAGATCGCTCGAATATTTCTACACATTTTGTGGAAAATTTAATTTTATTGAAAATCAACTGAACTATAGCCCACAAATTCAGAGCTTTAAAAATCTAAAATCTGCAATTGTGCTCCGATTTCGATGATTGATACCTCTATCAATAGGTGTTGAGACCTGTAATTGCGATGCCAACGGGTATTTAGATCGCTCGAATATTTCTACACATTTTGTGGAAAATTTAATTTTATTGAAAATCAACTGAACTATAGCCCACTAATTCAGAGCTTTAAAAATCGAAAATCTGCAATTCTGCTCCGATTTCGATGATTGATACCTCTATCAATAGGTGTTGAGACCTGTAATTGTGATGCCAACGGGTATTTTGATCGCTAGAATATTTCTACACATATTGTGGAAAATTTAATTTTATTGAAAATCAACTGAACTATAGCCCACAAATTCAGAGCTTTAAAAATCGAAAATCTGCAATTGTGCTCCGATTTCGATGATTGATACCTCTATCAATGGGTGTTGAGACCTGTAATTGTGATGCCAACGGGTATTTAGATGGCTAGAATATTTCTACCCATTTTGTGGAAAATTTAATTTTATTGAAAATCAACTGAACTATAGCCCACAAATTCAGAGCTTTAAAAATCGAAAATCTGCAATTGTGCTCCGATTTCGATGATTGATACCACTATCAATAGGTGTTGAGACCTGGAATTGTAGTCCCAACGTGTATTCAAATCGCTCGAATATTTCTACACATTTTGTGAAAAATTTAATTTTATTGAAAATCAACTGAACTATAGCCCACAAATTCAGAGCTTTAAAAATCGAAAATCTGCAATTGTGCTCTGATTTCGATGATTGATACCTCTATCAATAGGTGTTGAGACCTGTAATTGTGATGCCAACGGGTATTTAGATCGCTCGAATATTTCTACACATTTTGTGAAAAATTTAATTTAATTGAAAATCAACTGAACTATAGCCCACAAATTCAGAGCTTTAAAAATCGAAAATCTGCAATTGTGCTCCTATTTCGATGATTGATACCTCTATCAATAGGTGTTGAGACCTGGAATTGTAGTCCCAACGTGCATTCAAATCGCTCGAATATTTCTACACATTTTGTGAAAAATTTAATTTTATTGAAAATCAACTGAACTATAGCCCACAAATTCAGAGCTTTAAAAATCGAAAATCTGCAATTGTGCTCCGATTTCGATGATTGATACCTCTATCAATAGGTGTTGAGACCTGTAATTGTGATGCCAACGGGTATTTAGATCGCTAGAATATTTCTACACATTTTGTGAAAAATTTAATTTTATTGAAAATCAACTGAACTATAGCCCACAAATTCAGAGCTTTAAAAATCGAAAATCTGCAATTGTGCTCCTATTTCGATGATTGATACCTCTATCAATAGGTGTTGAGACCTGGAATTGTAGTCCCAACGTGCATTCAAATCGCTCGAATATTTCTACACATTTTGTGAAAAATTTAATTTTATTGAAAATCAACTGAACTATAGCCCACAAATTCAGAGCTTTAAAAATCGAAAATCTGCAATTGTGCTCCGATTTCGATGATTGATACCTCTATCAATAGGTGTTGAGACCTGTAATTGTGATGCCAACGGGTATTTAAATCGCTCGAATATTTCTACACATTTTGTGAAAAATTTAATTTAATTGAAAATCAACTGAACTATAGCCCACAAATTCAGGGCTTTAAAAATCGAAAATCTGCAATTGTGCTCCTATTTCGATGATTGATACCTCTATCAATAGGTGTTGAGACCTGGAATTGTAGTACCAACGTGCATTCTAATCGCTCGAATATTTCTACACATTTTGTGGAAAATTTAATTTTATTGAAAATCAACTGAACTATAGCCCACAAATTCAGAGCTTTAAAAATCGAAAATCTGCAATTGTGCTCCGATTTCGATGATTGATACCTCTATCAATAGGTGTTGAGACCTGTAATTGTGATGCCAACGGGTATTTAGATCGCTCGAATATTTCTACACATTTTGTGAAAAATTTAATTTTATTGAAAATCAACTGAACTATAGCCCACAAATTCAGAGCTTTAAAAATCGAAAATCTGCAATTGTGCTCCGATTTCGATGATTGATACCTCTATCGATAGGTGTTGAGACCTGTAATTGTGATGCCAACGGGTATTTAGATCGCTAGAATATTTCTACACATTTTGTGAAAAATTTAATTTTATTGAAAATCAACTGAACTATAGCCCACAAATTCAGAGCTTTAAAAATCGAAAATCTGCAATTGTGCTCCTATTTCGATGATTGATACCTCTATCAATAGGTGTTGAGACCTGGAATTGTAGTCCCAACGTGCATTCAAATCGCTCGAATATTTCTACACATTTTGTGAAAAATTTAATTTTATTGAAAATCAACTGAACTATAGCCCACAAATTCAGAGCTTTAAAAATCGAAAATCTGCAATTGTGCTCCGATTTCGATGATTGATACCTCTATCAATAGGTGTTGAGACCTGTAATTGTGATGCCAACGGGTATTTAAATCGCTCGAATATTTCTACACATTTTGTGAAAAATTTAATTTAATTGAAAATCAACTGAACTATAGCCCACAAATTCAGGGCTTTAAAAATCGAAAATCTGCAATTGTGCTCCTATTTCGATGATTGATACCTCTATCAATAGGTGTTGAGACCTGGAATTGTAGTACCAACGTGCATTCTAATCGCTCGAATATTTCTACACATTTTGTGGAAAATTTAATTTTATTGAAAATCAACTGAACTATAGCCCACAAATTCAGAGCTTTAAAAATCGAAAATCTGCAATTGTGCTCCGATTTCGATGATTGATACCTCTATCAATAGGTGTTGAGACCTGTAATTGTGATGCCAACGGGTATTTAGATCGCTCGAATATTTCTACACATTTTGTGAAAAATTTAATTTTATTGAAAATCAACTGAACTATAGCCCACAAATTCAGAGCTTTAAAAATCGAAAATCTGCAATTGTGCTCCGATTTCGATGATTGATACCTCTATCGATAGGTGTTGAGACCTGTAATTGGGATGCCAACGGGTATTTAGATCGCTAGAATATTTCTACACATTTTGTGAAAAATTTAATTTTATTGAAAATCAACTGAACTATAGCCCACAAATTCAGAGCTTTAAAAATCGAAAATCTGCAATTGTGCTCCGATTTCGATGATTGGTACCTCTATCAATAGGTGTTGAGACCTGTAATTGTGATGCCAACGGGTATTCAAATCGCCCAAGTATTTCTACACATTTAGTAGAAAATTTAATTTTATTGAAAATCAACTGAACTATAGCCCACAAATTCAGAGCTTTAAAAATCGAAAATCTGCAATTGTGCTCCGATTTCGATGATTGATACCTCTATCAATAGGCATTGAGACCTGTAATTGTGATGCGAACGATTATTTAGATCGCTCGAATATTTCTACACATTTTGTGGAAAATTTAATTTTATTGAAAATCAACTGAACTATAGCCCACAAATTCAGAGCTTTAAAAATCGAAAATCTGCAATTGTGCTCCGATTTCGATGATTGGTACCTCTATCAATAGGTGTTGAGACCTATAATTGTGATGCCAACGGGTATTTAGATCGCCCGAATATTTCTACACATTTTGTGGAAAATCTAATTTTATTGAAAATCACCTGAACTATAGCCCACAAATTCAGAGTTTAAAAATCGAAAATCTGCAATTGTGCTCCGATTTCGATGATTGGTACCTCTATCAATAGGTGTTGAGACCTATAATTGTGATGCCAACGGGTATTTAGATCGCCCGAATATTTCTACACATTTTGTGGAAAATTTAATTTTATTGAAAATCAACTGAACTATAGCCCACAAATTCACAGCTTTAAAGATCGAAAATCTGCAATTGTGCTCCGATTTCGATGATTGATATCACTATCAATAGGCGTTGAGATCTGTAATTGTGATGCTAACGGGTATTTAGATCGCTCAAATATTTCTACACATTTTGTGGAAAATTTAATTTTATTGAAAATCAACTGAACTATTATCCACAAATGAATAAAACCGCTATTTTGAATAGAGCTTATTTCTTTGCTTATGATGCTACTTTTGTGAATGATTCTAATTCCACTGGAAGTTGGTCGTTACGTTCTTGACTGAATTTCCCATCGTTTGCGCTCGTTTTACGGAGTTGACAGTTGAGGCTGAGGTAGATGTTGACCAGAGGACTGCTTAGAGTACTTGGAAGGCAAAAAAAACTTATTCCAAAATTTCGCGGGTCGTATATTGTTCATAAAGTAGAGTCGATCAATTGTCAGATCGTCCGAGGTGTAATAAAGTAAGTTCATTTTAAATTCAAATATAATCTATCTATCTTTACTCTTGATCTGTGCTGCCACCACTTTGTCGGTGGTTTGTCTTGTAAGAATAACGTGAAAATGAAAATGAATGAAGAACCATTATAAGAACAGCAGCGAATACGAAAGGAACGTAAATAATATAAGGGAAATTAGTAATCCGTTTCGATTTTACTCCTACAAGTTGCTGTATATGTCACATAGCTTCTCTACAGGAAAGCTAAATAAAACTGGAGGGTGCCTGGTATTCAGAGTTGGCATACTTTGAACTGATTAACCTATCAGCCATTCATCCATCGGCTTATGCTGTTCCACCTTAGATTAGGGTTTTGTCAAAGATTTCTCCTTTAGCTCCGAACTTTAGCCTGTCCCAAATGGTCTCAGTTCCTTGTGGTTCCCAACAGGAAGGCAGCAAGTACACTTACGTATTGTAACCAAGTTACCCCGTACACAATTGTATACATCACGCAGCTGCCCCTAATACATGACCAGGACAGCTCGCGTGATGCGCACCCTACTGGAAGGTTACGGAGCTGTGGTGGATTAATCTACTCAACTTTAGTCGCCCCCTCCAATAGACACCAAACAACATGAATATGGTACTACCTCCCATCATGTAGTAGGTGGGAGGTAGTACCAAGTTCCAGTTTAGCTGTGAAAACTAAATAGATTCCGCAATCTGGCAGGAGCACTCATTAAATAGTCTATCATTCATAAATTGATACCATAAATGCAAATGTTAAAGATATGCAATTACGCCATAAGCTAGACACCCTCAAAACACAGCACTTAAATATTCTACTGAGATTATTATTCACCATTAACAAAAATCTCTGGCTTAACATGTATATTCGTACACTCAAAAGATATAATAACGAAAAAAAAAAAAATTGGAATCAATTTTCCATCCCCAAACAGCCCGAAAAAAGAAAAATCGATCGAAACTACAGCAACAACCATAAATATTGGATACATCACCCTTATTTGCATAAAATTCAATCAATAATATTTTATTTATTTTTAATTTTCATAAATAAATGAATTTTCTGCCGATTAGATAACGAGAATTTAGATTTTTTTTTTTTTGTTTGTTTGATGTAGGTTCTGAACCGACTATATGGTATGGGTAAGAAAATAAAAAATTGATTAGAAAATCAGAATACCATCATATTACGTCGTTATCCAAATAACGAAATTTTCCTTTCTTTTACACACACACACATACCCATATATATGTATATACATACACACACAATCACTGAATTTTTATCGTGGGGCAAAGAGTTTATAAACGTTTGTAGACAGAACCATAATAAATTTTAGAATTTATAAAATGTTTTACGATTATCGATATAATGAATTCTTTTGAAATTCTAAGCTTTTGAAATGTATATACATAGACTTGTTCTTTTTACCTCTCCATCTTTTGTGAGTTCGTTGAATAATTTATATCCACTATTAATGTATACGATGGAAATTCTACTTCATTTCTAATTCTGTCTTTATATAAAACGTATACGTATCATTCGTTCCCAATGCTCACTCATGATTAAATTCCTATTTTGGATGTCAAAACAATGAACCGATGCTATGTATACTCTCGTAGTGAACGATATATAATTGAATGAGATTTTTTTTTTTTTATCTTAAACTGGTTCACAACAATAAAAAAAATATTTGAAAAATGAAAAATTCTGAAGAAAAATTGTCATTTTTGTCAAAGAAGCACGCGAGGGAGGTATACAAAATAATAATAAAAAGGATAAGATTTATTTCTTAATACCATCAAGTGGAAAATGATTTTCCATTATTTTTTTCCCCAGTTTTGAACACACAACTATGTATGTATGAATATAGTTGCTCTTTGCTACTGTCTTTAAAAAGGATAGTTTATCATCTGTATGCAGACACGATGTCATTGGTTTTGGGATTTTTTTCGATTTTTTTTTTGTTTTTGCTCTAAAGTCTCCTAGATTTTTGTTTTTTTGTTTTCGAATTTTTGTGCTGAAGTCATGTAGTTTGCAAAGTTTTTGTGGTTTCATTTTTTTGTTTATTTACAAAGTTTGTGGATAAAATTAATGTTGTCTCAAAAATATAAATTGTTGGGTTTTTGTTGTTTTTTTATTGGGATTCAATATTTCACAATTGGATAAATTCGAAAAGTTTATCGATTGTTCAGTTATTGTATATACACAGATAATTCAAAATACTAACACTTAATTATGTGTCTCAGATTCCGAATGAATGCAAAACCAATGATAATTTACTGGAATTTTATGGTGTGAACGTGCAGCCATGCATCTATTGGCTTAACATTTCATAAACTGTGTAGCCAATTTTATCAAGAAAGGTCGGAGAACCTTAAGTATTTTTCACTTTTATTTTGTTGTTCCGAAATCGAAGTCCCCTGTGCAGGGTGAGCAGATTATAAACGACTAAACCCGGACACTCGCAAATAGAAATGGAATCTCTTACGATAAATTGGCTAAAAATTTCTCGGTTTGGAAGTATCAACAGTCCGATGATACTCGCTGTTGGCAGAATTTAAGTAACCTCATTTTGCGTAGGTTTCGTATACAACGCTCAGTTGATGATATCAATTATGGACTGGAAAAAATTCGTCAAACATTTAAAGAACATTTTCTTGACTTTTGTGATGTTATTGAAAACAAACCATAGAAAACTTTTACCCGAGCAAGACAATATAAATCTCTTGATGAGAAATATGCAACCGCATCTTCAGGATAAATTTGCAGAGTAGCGATTTTCCGATCTAACAGCCCTTTTATTTCGTTTACTCCTTCCTTTTCGGTACAACCTAATAAAAACTTCAAATAGCATACATTTCACTCAATAACATTCCCTATCGTGGGCTGTTTGATAACGGGGTTAATATTTCGGTTTTGTGATGAGGGGCTGAAAATTTTTTGAAGGAACGCAACATTAATTATTTTTCACTACCATCCTCCCTTTCCTCTGCTAGTGATGATCAAGTGTGCAAATTCCAGGTTATTTTTTAGCAAAAACTCCCTACGGTGGGAAAACGAAAATGCTAGTTCATATTGCTCCTAGTTTAAGTCAACCACTTTACCTGAGATTCGACTTCTGTGTAAGATTCGGTTTGGTTCCATTTATGGTCGAACAACTTTCCAAAATATCGATTAGAAATCCTAACACTAAAGTAGACAAAGTTATTCATGTTTTGAACTGTCATCAAAAATGTCTATTGAATCAAGTGATAGTGTTGGTTCCATCCAGCGAAAAACTTGGTTTAGGCCGCACTAATCTCCTTACACATAAAATTAAAATTGTTGTATTAAAATTGCTATATATGGAACTGGGTAGGATGCTCGAGCTAGGGATAATTAAAGAAGGCCATAGTTCCTAGTCGTCTCCAGCTGTATTAGTAAAGCAGGCAAAAAGGAAAATTCGGCAGTGTCTTGATGCTAGGAAGGTGAACTTGGCCACGGTGCCTGACGCTTACCATCTTCCTTTGATTACTGGTCTGCCTATAAATCTGGTAGGCAGGGTGATATTTCAAATTCGCAATGGCCAAGTACATTATATTTCTTATATGAGTAAAAAGACGTCGAAATCTGAACGTAATTATTCCACCACCTAACTAGAATGTGTCGCTGTATAAACGGGTATGTTTTTACAATCATCCATAACTGACCACAATAGCTTAAAATGGCTTATGAGTCAAAAAGACTAGGATATATAACTTTAAAATCGTTTATCGTAAAGATAGTGAAAATGTTGTACCTGATTTCATTTCTCGTATCAACATAGATGCTGTAGACCTTCGTAAAAAGCACGCCACTCCAACTGTATTTAAATTCTTCCTCGTTTTATGATGAAAACTATGGGGAGAAAATAACAGATCTCCGCCGGAACCAAGATGGTAAAACCAACTATAGGGTTCAAGAAAATAAATATATGTGTACCTGCCTGATCCGTTTGAAAATAATAGTGGTATATCCCCTTGGAAATTATTAGTAACAGCTAACTGAACACTCTCTCTGGTGGATCAAGCCCATAAGCCTCCTTCAGGTGAAGGCCGGACTGGCTGCTAATATTATGAAATACATTGGTAGCTGATATATTTGTAAATAGAAAAAGCTTGCTAATGACCGAATAAGACCAAAAATGGTGAAACAGGTGTTTCGTAGGAGTCCTTTTTAAACCCTTATCCTAATCGATATAAATCAACAATTATATTCACCAAATTTATTTTTAGACACTAAGCTCATTCAGACTATCTTCTCAGTATCTAGCATCAAATGGAACAAACACAGATTTTAGTGAAATTTTTATATTTGAAATATTTTATAGATCCTATAACTTATTCCATTAAGTCTGGTAGTCACGTACAATTAAATTGCTCAATATACCTTGTATGACGTCAATATTGCACAATAAAATGCAAAAAAATCTTGAATAAACATTGAGTATATTGT
This sequence comes from Tipula helvola, assembly GCA_963556165.1. Lineage (NCBI taxonomy): Eukaryota > Metazoa > Arthropoda > Insecta > Diptera > Tipulidae > Tipula > Tipula helvola. The sequence continues at coordinate 304,715,184 of OY744483.1, read as the reverse complement.
GTAATGTATTGACGCCACACAAGTATATTGCGCAATTTAATTGTGTGCCGTCAGAAAATTGCACAAACTTCCCAAATTGTATTCAAGATTTTTGACAAATATATTGCGCAATTTAATTGTACGTGAATACCCGCCTTTAAATTAATCTTTTTAAACGGCAAGAAATATTCTAGAACAATACTGGTACTAATGGCATTACGATCGATACCATAAATGAAAAATTAGATTTGCCATTCCTGCTTGTCCGCCAACACAGCCAACTCAGATAGTGACCAACGGTGAAATGCTTCTTCAATTAACAGAAGCTAAAACAACACAAACTGTGGTATTTAAATCTTCGCTAAGACCTCTTTCCGCAAACAGTACGCCAACTAGGCGTTGTCATTGACATGTTTCGTGAGAAAAACAGGAATAACAAGAGCGTTACTTGGGCAATCGATACTACTAACAGAACGGCTGATTGGTCTTTCGGTCGTTTTCTATTTCAAGAACCGGCGTCAGATATCGAAGCTGATTTCACCAGGGTTCAAGTTCAAGCTATTCATATTTATAGCTGATATATGCTTCACCAAATGTTCCCATTGGGCAGTTTGAAAACTTATTGTACCGTTTCGTAATTCATGCTCAAAATCGTAAATCTATCATTATTGCCGGTGATTTTAATGCCTGTGCAATCGACTGGAATGTCAATGCACAAACCGAAGGGGGCAGGTCCTGATGGAAGCTTTCACGATACTGGATGTCGCGCTTTTTAATGTATGGGAAATGCCTTCACGTTCCGTAGGGTCGGAGTCGAATCAATTATGGATGCAGCAATCTCCTTAGAAGAGCTGGATGTGGCATGTGGTAGGATTGGAGTGAACAAAAATCCGGGCCCCAAATAAAATACCAATCGTGGAATTAAAGGCGGCAATTACCGCCAAACCAGAAATATTCCTTGAGGTACATAACGAATGGCTGAGTGAAAGTACATAGATTACCGTACCAATGAAAACACAATACCTGGTACTGATTTTTAAAGCAAGTAAGCCACTCGGTCAACCGTCATCTTACCGGTGTCTGCTCGATACGATCGGAAAGGTGTTTCAACGTATTTTATGCAATAGGCCGGATTCATCTATAGAAGAAGTTGATGGTCTTTCGGATAAATAGTTCTTTATAGGAAGGGCTGATCTACCATTGATGCGGTGAGCCTTGTCAAAATCATTGCGCAAAATGCAATCGAGGGAAAGAAGTGGGCAAAAGATGGCAAGAAAGGCGGCAAGAAAAAATATTGTGGTGTGGTTAGTTACACTCGACGTTAGAAACGTATTCAATTCTGCAAATTGGAAAGAAATTCTTTTAGCCTTGAAAAGGATAAACGTTCCGCTCTACATGCGGAGAATGGTTATAGGGATTAGTTTAGTGTAGTAGTCTTGGACGCTGACAGCACAAAATATCCAGAAAATCGCTGTAACTGAGCGTAAGATCATAAGAAGAATTCTCGGTCCCATTAAAGAAGGAGCCACGTACAGAATGCGAATGAATCACTAGATCAGAAATGATCTCGATAAAGTTGACATCATTGGATTCATAAAATCGTCAAGGCTAAGATGGCTTGGGCACGTACTTCGTTCACAAAATCGGACCACCAAACAGGCCTTGGAGTCGGCACCAACGAAAGTAAAGGGACCTAAACACACTCGGTCACCGTGTCTGGCGTTCTCTTGTGGCGGATCGAATTATTTGGAGGAGCATCGTTGAGGCGGCCAAATCCCTTCATGGGATGTAGCACCAGCGGAAGAAGAAGAAGAAGAAGGGCCCCATTGATTATACGATGTATGTCGCCAAACTTTTCCTTACCGTTCTTATCTTTATTGCGCTTAATTGAAAAGAATCTATACTTTTCCACTCGCAATATTCGAATTTTTCTACCAAATCAAGTTACCACAGAAATTTCAATTAAAAAACAAATTCCGGTTTGGTTATGTTCATTACATAAAAAACAGTTTTCGGTGTTACATCTTAACACTCCTCGATTTTTATTTTTTTTGTTTTTTTTAAATTCTCACCTTAAATTCAAACATCTATTGCGGTGACAAAATGGCTGAAAAACCAGCGTGCGATGAAGTGATCGATTACCAAGATGCACACGAGGAAATGTGTAAAAGAAGTGTAGCGACCGAAAATTGTGAAGAAGTCAAAGAAAAAGTAGCGCAATGTTTTCCGGAATCAAGTAAACCAGAAGCTAAGGTGATATTATCATTAAATAAACAGATAACAATGTATTAACCGCATTTTTCGAACACGCTAACAGGAAGATAACCAATTCGAAACGATCGAGGAAAGACGGCGCTCTTTTATTACAAAAACAAAAGACGATTTGTCGAAAGTGGGAACTGAGACGTTCACCAAGTTTATGACAAAGCCGACAAGTGCAGAGGAGGCGGCAAATATAGATCATTCCAAAGGGGCAACTTCTGAGTGTAATGATTTTATAGCTCCATTTCCCGTATCAAATCCAACCGGTAAATATGAAGAAAATAAATTTGAGGTTAGGAATTAATAAATGTTGAAATATTTTGAATTTAGCGTCCGGTGGCGGCCCTAATTCAAATGAAGGTGCGTGTGCTAAAGACTAGTAACAAAGTTAATTTTAAAAAGTTATAACGAGGAAGTGTCGAAATCACAATTTAAAAGATTTTGAAGGGAATCTGATTGAAATTGTAGTCCTTTTAAATTTTTAATAAATATTTAGATTTATTTTGGCTAAAATGAGAATTTTTATTACATTTACTTAGACAACGTTAACCGGAAAAGCACTTCGTTTGTGTCTTCGTCAACTTGTGTGCTCGGCATTGAGAATGCAGGTTGAATTTTAATCTGGCATCAATGTTGAGACTCTCCTATTTTATAATTGATTGTGAGGTAATTCACGTCTCAAGAAATACGCGAGATCGGTATTATCACATCATAGGGGCCCTATCATGATTTCCGCCGCGAAAGAATTTTTTGTGAATTTGCAAATACCTCGAACCATCGTCAACACTCTGCATAATATTTCTTAATCGACTTTTAGTCCAGCCGGTCTGCCAGAAGCGTGCCAGTTACATGCAAGTGTGTCGCTTGAGAGATGATTTCGCATACGGGATCATGGGCCAAGTAATAAACGTGCCCGTAGATTTTCGGCGATGGTGGACTGTTTACCTAGATAGTTTAAACAACAAATGTGAACATCAAGTGCAACCTAGTCCAAAGGTCAGAATATCTAAGCGGCTACTGAATAAGCGGACCATATGATCATGGCTTACCGCATTGCAAGACTCGACTCTATATCGTCTGTATACAGCATCAGGGTGGACTTAGATCGATTGAACTAACTATTCACGGGCCCTGGTTCCTAACACCGCAACAAGAAGAACAATAGAAACTATCAATATCGAGGAGATGCACTCGGACGCGGTACCACAGTCAGAGGTATTGGTGGCGAAGCAGCACACGATGGTATGGAACGAGGGCGACTGCTTGAATATAGCGCCTGGCCAGCAAGTCATACATACCTTGGAATATACGAGACAAACTCGAAGCCACATTATTCACTGAACCAGCGGATGTCGCCAAACGTACTCGTTAAAATTGGTAATGGAAACTTACAATCGCTTCAATCAACACCATAATTTTTTGCGTAACGAGAATGAGGCTTGTGCATGTATCGGCAAGGCGGTGGTGGTCAAAGATAGCACAACAATGTACTCGGCGTTTCGTCTGAGTATATTCTGCACAGTTTCAGAAATATATTTGTAGGTATCAGGAGCATCATCATAGATGAGATTACCATGCTGATTTCGGCCGTGTTACAGAAAACGAACGAGCAGCTGATTACGGCCGTTTATGACAAATCATTCTGATCAATATGCTCTGCTCGCCGGCCCCATTCTTTGGTAAAGTTCGATAAGAAGTTATCCAGCATTCTGAGCAAAGTAAGAACTGGATAACGAAACATACATATGTCGCTGATGTGGTGCAGAACGTATGCACCAAACGCCCGTGGACTCATACAACAGAAACCCCATGCAGAACGCGCTACACTGAATAAATGAATGCCGCGCAAACCTGCACAACCTTACGGTGGCGAGTTGGACAGCTTGCCTTGAACATTGAGCGATTATTATCTATCGACTAGGATTGCCTTAACAATTTAATGCTGTCGAGTGCAGTCAAACATGATGTACCCAACGCTGATAATAGTGCTCAAGATTGAGCTAACAGCAACTTCACAGAAGATGACACAGATGCATTGACATCGATGATGGCTCTTTGGTTCGAGTTCTCACACGAGATCGTCATCACACCGTTTTCGTTGGGCCACCCTCTATTGTATATGAAACGATCTAAAACAATGGAATATTTTTATAAAAAAACTACTTGCACTTTGACTTTTCGCTGTTTCGACGTAATTTATTTTCGAATTTTTCCACCAAATCAAATTACCAAGAATTTTTCAAATAAAAAACAAAATCCAATTTTGGTTATGTTCATTGCTTGAAAAGAAGTTTTCGGCGTTGCGTCTCAACACAATTTTTATTTTTTAATTTTTTTAAATTTTATTTTTAAATTCAAGTTTCCTGTTGGGTGACAAAATGGACAAACCTCCATGCCATGATGAGGATATCGATTCTGCCGAAATACACAAGGAAATGTGTAAAAGAAGTTGTGCGGTCGAAAATTGTGGAGAAATCAAAGAGAAAATGGCGCATTGTTATGAGGAATCAAGTAAAGCAGAAGCTCAGGTAAGAGAATGATGAAATAGGTTTATTATAAAAAGATACAAATGTTTAATCACGTTTTTCGGACACACGTAACAGGAAGATTGCCAGTTCGGACAGATTGACGAAAGGCGGCGCTCTTTTATTAAAAAAAATAAAGATGATTTGTCGAAAGTGGCAGCTGAAAAGTTTCATGATTTTATTCCGAAACATCATGTAGATCCACATAAAGTAGAAGAACATAAAGTAGATGAACATAAAGAGGGTTCTGATTGTGATGAATAAAACGTCAACTTTCTAGTCAAATTCAATCGGTAAATATGAAGAAAATAAATTTGAAGTCAGCAATTAATAAAGTTTTAAATTATTTAATTTAGTATACGGAGGCGGCTTAAATCGAAAGTGGGTGCATCTCTTCCAAAAAGTTCCCGAGTTACACAACCAAGGTAATTTATATTTAGTGAAAACGGCAAATTCTGCAATGAAGTCCACTAGCGAAGTTCATTTTAAAAAGTTTAAAACAAGGGTGTCGAAATGATAATCGGTATATCGGATAATGAAATAAACCGGACTGAAATTGTAGACTTATTAAATTTTTATTAAACATTTTGATTTATTTTGGCCAAATTGAGAATTTTTATTATTTTCACCATGTTTAAATTTATGAATTCATCGGTAAGCAACTCTGAATTTGAAATCTCGCATCACACCAACACACCCTAGTGCGCTAGTGGGAAATTATAGTTTGCACTCGTTTAAGGAAATGGTGAGGATATTTTACTACTTCTGTCAGCACAAGCACTTATTGCCTGAGTCACCCTCGGTCAATAAAGAGACGTGTTTTAAATCGATCCAATCGTGTACTTCACAAGTTCAAATGAAGCAACACGAACTTATAGGCTGTGGAATTATTTTAGAAAACGATCGTTGTATAAAAAAACATGTAAGATTCGAAAAAAGTTGGCTTCACTTCCTATATGCCTCAGTAGAAGCATAAAGCGTTTACAAGGCTGGACCACTCCTCTCTTTTGGAGAATATTGTGGTCAGCTCCCTGCATGTGTTCTTTCGCTTCAGCTTACGCCGTTTTTTCCAGGTCATTGCTGGCCTTTCCACTTCCCTTGCGGATTCCATTTACCTAGTCATTTAGTTATTTTAGTGTCTGGTCCATTTCCACTGGGGTTTTCTAAATTCCGTTTTAATGCCTGAATGAAGCAACCAATGCATAAAAGATGTCACGAAGGATATTGAATGGATTTTTTGCTTTGTAGATTCGCCAATTAATTTCATTTCTAGATCGATATTCCCGCAAATTACAGTTCACTTAAATTTCCAAATATTGTCGAATTTATTCAGTCTCTACTCTCTATGCAGAAGTTGCAAAAACTAATCAATTCGAACATGACAACATGCATAACACTTTAGAGAATTCATCCAAACTAGAACACACTACAATTACACCGCTGATTGTTATTCGCCAAATACGATTAAAATCACCAAAGCACATCTAGATACTTGACATGGGAAGAATAATGAATGGTTCATCGAATTCATGACAGATGAACTCAATCTAGAACTCCGCAATCATACCTCTCAATCTACATTATATAGATCATATCTTCATCTCAACCATGCGACCCTCCTCATGCCACAAGCTACGGCTAATCATTATAGAGACAGAACAACTTGTAAAAATGTCTGATACAAATAAAATCTCTACTTGTTCTTAAAACATAAAATCTTCTATTCAAAGGATTTAACATTGATAGGGCCTCTTTGATTATAAAATGTACGTTGTCAAATTTATTATTATCATCCTTCTTCAGTGCTCTTAAAAAATCTGTAAACATCTTAATTCAATCTGCACTTTCACTTCTCCACTTCGAATATACTTTCAAATTTTTCCACCAAATCAAGCTACCACGAATATTTCAAACAAAAAACAAATTCAGTTTTGGTTATGTTCATTACATAAAAAACAGTTTTCGGTGTTACATCTACACACAATTTTCCTCAATTTTTATTTATTTTTGTTTTAAATTTTAACCTTAAATTCAAATTTCCACTGTGATTGGTTGCTAAAATGAATAAACCACAAGAACCATGCAATCGACCTGAAGACAAACCTTATTCTCATCTGCACGAGGAAATGTGTAAAAGAAGTTTAGCGGCCGAAAATTGTCATGAAGATCCGGAAAAAAAGTTGAAATGTTTTCCGGAATCAAGTCAACCGGAAACTGAGGTAAGATAAAAGTGAAATTTGTTTAAAAAAAAATTTATAAAATATATTTTTTTTTTAAACACGCAACAGGAAAGTTGCCTATTCGGAAAGATCACGAAAAGGCGGCAGGCTTTTATTAAAAAAAATAAAGAGGCTTTGACCAAGGTGGGAGCTGAGACGTTTGCCGAGTTTATTCCGAAGCCGAAAACGAAAGAGGAAACGGCAAAAAGAGAGGAAGTTAAAGGGGCAATTCATGAGTTTGAAGAATTTAAGACGCCATTTTCAGAGTCGAATTCAACCGGTAAATATGATGAAAATAATTTTGACGATTGGAATAAATAAATTTTCAAATATTTTAATTTAGTATCGGGAGGCAGCACTTGCCCTCCGGAAGACTCTTAATCAATCAACCACGGTGATTTATATTTAGTCAAAACAGCAATTTCTGCGCAGTCTGAAGACCACTAACAAAGTTCGTTTTAAATATTACAAGTGGTTGATGAAATAATGATTTGGAAAAATTTTCAAAGGAATCGGACTGAAATTGTTGACTATTTAATTTGGAATAAACATTTTGATTAACTTTGGCAGAAATAAGACTTTTTATTACCTTCACCCGCAGCATTTTGAAATTTATGAATTTAGATAGATTCCGATTAAAATTAAGAAAAAATTCGAAACTTAATATTTGGATTTTACCTCCAGTTTCACATTCTGATAAAAATCATGCAAATGTAAACCAAATTTGTATGGTACACTTCCTGCATATAAAACGGGCCACTTAAATAAAAAAATTTATTTGATGCGAATATATTTTGAACGGAACAATCATTTCATGAAAGAACCAAATTCTAGGCCATATTTGTTTGGAATTTTTTGTCAACACAAATTGTTGCATAAATATTTCGCAACGGCTGGATTTTATTCACGGCCCTTCGAGCCGGATTGGGAGCTGGAGAACATTTTCAACATTTCCTCATTCTAACGAGGAAAATTTCAGCATTGCAATCTAGGAGAAATATGTGTGAGTAAAAATCATTTGGCTATTACACAAACATTTGTCGTTTAATTGAACTAGTAAAATAAAGTTAACGAAAACATCGTGTTACTTCATGTATGTCAGGGATTGGATGCAAACAGTGTGAACGAAGATATAATACATTACTACATGGTAATACAAACATTTTCCACAATACTATCAAAAGCCAAATGAAAATTAACGGTACAACGCCTAATCAAACAGAAATTTTTTTCAAAGGAACGGCCTTGACAAGCGAAACGTGGTAGTAGAATAAACATTGTTGGTCCAGAATTTTTTTTTTTTTGGTTTTTTCAATAAAAATCAAATTTTCTATGGAATCTGAAGTAATATCCGAACGGTTTAAACGCAAATTGGCGCAATATTTGCAAATGTCAAAATTTATTATTAGTGGTATCGGCCATGGCAATCGAACCGTGATGGGAAAGTGAACATTTTTGGCCCAGAATTTTTTTTTTGGTGTTTCTCAATAAAAATCAAATTTTTCAAAGGAACCTGAAGTAATAACCAGGCGATTTAAACACAAAGTGGAACAATATTTGCAAATGTCAAAATTTATTATTAGTGGTACAGGCCTTGGCAAGCGAAACGTGGCAGCAGAGTGAACATTGTTGGTCCAGAATTTTTTTTTTTGGATTTTTCAATAAAAATCAAATTTTTTATGGAATCTGAAGTAATATCCGGACGGTTTAAACGCAAATTGGCGCAATATTTGCAAATATCAAAATTTATTACTAGTGGTATCGGCCATGGCAATCGAACCGTGATGGGAAAGTGAACATTTTTGGCCCAGAATTTTTTTTTTGGTGTTTCTCAATAAAAATCAAATTTTTCAAAGGAACCTGAAGTAATAACCAGGCGATTTAAACACAAAGTGGAACAATATTTGCAAATGTCAAAATTTATTATTAGTGGTAAAGGCCTTGGCAAGCGAAACGTGGCAGCAGAGTGAACATTGTTGGTCCAGAATTTTTGTTTTTTTGTTTTTTTTCAATAAAAATCAAATTTTTTATGGAATCTGAAGTAATATCCAGACGGTTTAAACGCAAATTGGCGCAATATTTGCAAATGTCAAAATTTATTATTAGTGGTATCGGCCATGGCAATCGAACCGTGATGGGAAAGTGAACATTTTTGGCCCAGAATTTTTTTTTGGTGTTTCTCAATAAAAATCAAATTTTTCAAAGGAACCTGAAGTAATAACCAGGCGATTTAAACACAAAGTGGAACAATATTTGCAAATGTCAAAATTTGTTGTTAGTGGTACAGGCCTTGGCAAGCGAAACGTGTTAGCAGAGTAAACATTGTTGGTCCAGAATTTTTTTTTTTTTGGTTTTTTCAATAAAAATCAAATTATCGATGGAATCTGAAGTAATATCCGGATGGTTTAAACGCAAATTGGAACAATATTTGCAAATGTCAAAATTTATTATTAGTGGTATCGGCCATGGCAATCGAACCGTGACAGGAAAGTGAACAGTTTTGGCCCAGAATTTTTTTTTGGTGTGTTTCAATAAAAATCAAATTTTTCAAAGGAACCTGAAGTAATAACCAGGCGATTTAAACACAAAGTAGAACAATATTTGCAAATGTCAAAATTTGTTATTAGTGGTACAGGCCTTGGCAAGCGAAACATGTTAGCAGAATAAACATTGTTGGTCCAGATTTTTTTTTTTTTGGTTTTTTCAATAAGAATCAAATTTTCTCTGGAATCTGAAGTAATATCCGGACGGTTTAAACGCAAATTGGCACAATATTTGCAAATGTCAAAATTTATTATTAGTGGTATCGGCCATGGCAATCGAACCGTGATAGGAAAGTGAACATTATTGGCCCTGAATTTTTTTTTTTTGGGGTTTTTCAATAAAAATCAAATTTTTCAAAGGAACCTGAAGTAATAACCAGGCGATTTAAACACAAAGTGGACAATATTTGCAAATGTCAAAATTTATTATTAGTGGTACAGGCCTTGGCAAGCGAAACGTGGCAGCAGAGTAAACATTGTTGGTCCAGAATTTTTTTTTTTCGTTTTTTCAATAAAAATCAAATTTTCTATGGAATCTGAAGTAATATCCGGACGGTTTAAACGCAAATTGGCACAATATTTGCAAATGTCAAAATTTATCATTAGTGGTATCGGCTATGGCAATCGAACCGTGATAGGAAAGTGAACATTATTGGCCCAGAATTTTTTTTTTTGGTGTTTTTCAATAAAAATCAAATTTTTCAAAGGAACCTGAAGTAATAACCAGGCGATTTAAACACAAAGTGGACAATATTTGCAAATGTCAAAATTTATTATTAGTGGTACAGCATATGCCTTGGCAAGCGAAACGTGGTAGCAGAGTAAACATTGTTGGTCCAGAATTTTTTTTTTGGTTTTTTCAATAAAAATCAAATTTTCTATGGAATCTGAAGTAATATCCGGACGGTTTAAACGCAAATTGGCACAATATTTGCAAATGTCAAAATTTATTATTAGTGGTATCGGCCATGGCAATCGAACCGTGATAGGAAAGTGAACATTTTTGGCCTAGAATTTTTTTTTGGTGTTTTTCAATAAAAATCAAATTTTTCAAAGGAACCTGAAGTAATAACCAGGCGATTTAAACACAAAGTGGAACAATATTTGCAAATTTCAAAATTTGTTATTAGTGGTACAGGCCTTGGCAACCGAAAAGTGGTAGCAGAGTAAACTTTGTTGGTTCAGAATTTTTTTTTTCGGTTTTTTCAATAAAAATTAAATTTTCTATGGAATCTGAAGTAATATCCGGACGGTTTAAACGCAAATTTGCACAATATTTCCAAATGTCAAAATTTGTTATTAGTGGTACAGGCCTTGGCAAGCGAAGCGTGGTAGCAGAGTAAACATTGTTGGTCCAGAATTTTTTTTTTGGTGTTATCAATAAAAATCAAATTTCCTATGGAATCTGAAGTAATATCCGGATGGTTTAAACGCAAATTGGCACAATATTTGCAAATGTCAAAATTTATTATTAGTGGTATCGGCCATCGCAATCGAGCCGTGATAGGAAAGTGAACATTTTTAGCCCAGAATTTTTTGTTGGTATTTTTCGATAAAAATCAAATTTTTCAAAGGAACCTGAAGTAATAACAAGGCGATTTAAACATAAAGTGGCCCAATATTTGCATATGTCAAAATTTCTTATTAGTGGTACAGGCCTTGGCAAGCGAAACGTGTTAGCAGAGTAAACATTGTTGGTCCAGAATTTTTTTTTTTTTGGTTTTTTCAATAAGACACAAATTTTCTATGGAATCTGAAGTAATATCCGGATGGCTTAAACGCAAATTGGCACAATATTTGCAAATGTCAAAATTTATTATTAGTGGTATCGGCCATGGCAATCGAACCGTGATAGGAAAGTGAACATTTTTGGCCCAGAATTTTTTTTTTTGTGTTTTTCGATAATAATCAAATTTTTCAAAGGAACGTGAAGTAATAACCAGGCGATTTAAACTCAAAGTGGAACAATATTTGCAAATGTCAAAATTTCTTGTTAGTGGTACAGGCCTTGGCAAGCGAAACGTGTTAGCAGAATAAACATTGTTGGTCCAGAATTTTTTTTTTTTTGGTTTTTTTAATAAAAATCAAATTTTTGATGGAATCTGAAGTAATATCCGAATGGTTTAAACGCAAATTGGCACAATATTTGCAAATGTCAAAATTTATTATTAGTGGTATCGGCCATCGCAATCGAACCATGATAAGAAAGTGAACATTTTGGGCCCTGAATTTTTTTTTGGTGTTTTTCAATAAAAATCAAATTTTTCAAAGGAACCTGAAGTAATAACCAGGCGATTTAAACACAAAGTGGACAATATTTGCAAATGTCAAAATTTATTATTAGTGGTACAGGCCTTGGCAAGCGAAACGTGGTAGCAGAGTAAACATTGTTGGTCCAGAATTTTTTTTTTGGTTTTTTCAATAAAAATCAAATTTTCTATGGAATCTGAAGTAATATCCGGACGGTTTAAACGCAAATTGGCACAATATTTGCAAATGTCAAAATTTATTATTAGTGGTATCGGCCATGGCAATCGAACCGTGATAGGAAAGTGAACATTTTTGGCCTAGAATTTTTTTTTGGTGTTTTTCAATAAAAATCAAATTTTTCAAAGGAACCTGAAGTAATAACCAGGCGATTTAAACACAAAGCGGAACAATATTTGCAAGTTTCAAAATTTGTTATTAGTGGTACAGGCCTTGGCAACCGAAAAGTGGTAGCAGAGTAAACTTTGTTGGTTCAGAATTTTTTTTTTCGGTTTTTTCAATAAAAATTAAATTTTCTATGGAATCTGAAGTAATATCCGGACGGTTTAAACGCAAATTTGCACAATATTTCCAAATGTCAAAATTTGTTATTAGTGGTACAGGCCTTGGCAAGCGAAGCGTGGTAGCAGAGTAAACATTGTTGGTCCAGAATTTTTTTTTTTTTGGTGTTATCAATAAAAATCAAATTTCCTATGGAATCTGAAGTAATTTCCGGATGGTTTAAACGCAAATTGGCACAATATTTGCAAATGTCAAAATTTATTATTAGTGGTATCGGCCATCGCAATCGAGCCGTGATAGGAAAGTGAACATTTTTAGCCCAGAATTTTTTGTTGGTATTTTTCGATAAAAATCAAATTTTTCAAAGGAACCTGAAGTAATAACAAGGCGATTTAAACATAAAGTGGCCCAATATTTGCATATGTCAAAATTTCTTATTAGTGGTACAGGCCTTGGCAAGCGAAACGTGTTAGCAGAGTAAACATTGTTGGTCCAGAATTTTTTTTTTTTTGGTTTTTTCAATAAGACACAAATTTTCTATGGAATCTGAAGTAATATCCGGATGGCTTAAACGCAAATTGGCACAATATTTGCAAATGTCAAAATTTATTATTAGTGGTATCGGCCATGGCAATCGAACCGTGATAGGAAAGTGAACATTTTTGGCCCAGAATTTTTTTTTTTGTGTTTTTCGATAATAATCAAATTTTTCAAAGGAACGTGAAGTAATAACCAGGCGATTTAAACTCAAAGTGGAACAATATTTGCAAATGTCAAAATTTGTTATTAGTGGTACAGGCCTTGGCAAGCGAAACGTGTTAGCAGAATAAACATTGTTGGTCCAGAATTTTTTTTTTTTTTTTTGGTTTTTTCAATAAAAAATCAAATTATCGATGGAATCTGAAGTAATATCCGAATGGTTTAAACGCAAATTGGAACAATATTTGCAAATTTCAAAATTTATTATTAGTGGTATCGGCCATCGCAATCGAACCGTGATAGGAAAGTGAACATTTTTGGCCCTGAATTTTTTTTTTTGTGTTTTTCGATAATAATCAAATTTTTCAAAGGAACGTGAAGTAATAACCAAGCGATTTAAACTCAAAGTGGAACAATATTTGCAAATGTCAAAATTTCTTGTTAGTGGTACAGGCCTTGGCAAGCGAAACGTGTTAGCAGAATAAACATTGTTGGTCCAGAATTTTTTTTTTTTTGTTTTTTTTAATAAAAATCAAATTTTTGATGGAATCTGAAGTAATATCCGGATGGTTTAAACGCAAATTGGCACAATATTTGCAAATGTCAAAATTTATTATTAGTGGTATCGGCCATCGCAATCGAACCATGATAAGAAAGTGAACATTTTGGGCCCTGAATTTTTTTTTGGTGTTTTTCAATAAAAATCAAATTTTTCAAAGGAACCTGAAGTAATAACAAGGCGATTTAAACATAAAGTGGCCCAATATTTGCAAATGTCAAAATTTATTATTAGTGGTATCGGCCATGGCAATCGAACCGTGATAGAAAAGTGAACATTTTTGGCCCATAATTTTTTTTTTGGTGTTTTTCAATATAAATCAAATTTTTCAAAGGAACCTGAAGTAATAACCAGGCGATTTAAACACAAAGTGGCGCAATATTTGCAAATGTCAAAATTTATTATTAGTGGTACAGGCCTTGGCAAGCGAAACGTGGTAGCAGAGTAAACATTGTCGGTCCAGAATTTTTTTTTTTTTGGTTTTTTCAATAAAAATCAAATTTTCTATGGAATCTGAAGTAATATCCGGACGGTTTAAACGCAAAGTGGAACAATATTTGCAAATGTCAAAATTTTTATTAGTGGCATCGGCCATGGCAATCGAAACGTGATAGGAAAGTTAACATTTTTGGCCCAGAATTTTTTTTTTGGTATTTTTCAATAAAAATCAAATTTTTTAAAGGAACCTGAAGTAATAACCAGGCGATTTAAATACAAATTGGCGCAATATTTGCAAATTTCAAAATTTATTACTAGTGGTAAAGGCCTTGGGAAGCGAAACGTGGTAGCAGAGTAAACATTTTTGGTCCAGAATTCTTTTTTTTTTTTGGTGTTTTTCAATAAAAATCAAATTTTTCAAAGGAACCTGAAGTAATAACCAGGCGATTTAAACACAAAGTGGACAATATTTGCAAATGTCAAAATTTATTATTAGTGGTACAGGCCTTGGCAAGCGAAATGTGGTAGAAGAATGAACATTGTTGGTCCAGAATTTTTTTTTTTCGTTTTTTCAATATAAATCAAATTTTCTATGGAATCTGAAGTAATATCCGAACGGTTTAAACGCAAATTGGCACAATATTTGCAAATGTCAAAATTTGTTATTAGTGGTATCGGCCATGGCAATCGAACCGTGATAGGATAGTGAACATTTTTGGCCCTGAATTTTTTTTATGTTTTTCAATAAAAATCAAATTTTTGAAAGGAACCTGAAGTAATAACCAGGCGATTTAAATACAAAGTGGAACAATGTTTGCAAATGTCAAAATTTGTTATTAGTGGTACAGGCCTTGGCGAGCGAAACGTGGTAGCAGAGTAAACATTGTTGGTCCAGAATTTTTTTTTTTTGGCTTTTTCAATAAGAATCAAATTTTCGATGGAATCTGAAGTAATATCCGGACGGTTAAACGCAAATTGACACAATATTTGCCAATGTCAAAATTTGTTGTTAGTGGTATCGGCCATGGCAATCGATCCGTGATAGGGAAGTGAATTTTTTTGGCCCAGAATTTTTTTTGGTTTTTTCAATAAAAATTCAATTGTCCCAAAATACTGCTTCTAAACCTAATGGTTGGTACCACTATCAAAACCTACATTATGAGCAATTTTAATGTGATTTCGCACGCATCCAATAGCACTATGCGCTGACGTGGAGGAACTGTGCTGTCCAATAACGTTACGAAAAGAGGTTATGAATTTTCAATGAATTATTAGGCGGTAATCTCCCGAGTCTACTATTGATCATTTTCGGCTAAAAGCGCAGTGACTTACTCGACAACGGCAGCGCCATTCTTAGCAATTCGATTGTTAGTCCAATTGGCACGCGACAATTAAATAATTTCTCCATAGATGGCTCATATTATTCAAAATGAATTTTAGGTCGATAACCTCTTGAATTTGCTGGCCTCAAAAACAAAAGTGGCACCTTTAAAGCAGATTAGTTTGCCTAGATTAAAGTTATATATACAGCAGTTCTATTTAGCATGTTACTGGTCAAAGTGAGGAATTTACAGATGAAGTTAAAACTAAGGAATTTTTTGGATGGATAGCACCTTAGTGTTAACTTGGCTCTCAACCTCGTTGATGAAACACCTATGTCGCTAATAGAACATCAGAAATCCCCTGTATTTTACCGACTGGCATGTGGAATTACGTAAAGTCAACTGAAACTCTTGCAGATTGTGCAAACCGGGCATCCTTCCAGAAACCCTGAAAGCTCACGTTTTGTGGTGGTATGGGCAAAGTGGTTAAAAAATAAGTCATTATTCATCCTGGAAAACAAATTTTGAATCTTCATCAAACGAGGAACTAGTGAAGCAAGAAGAACGCAAAAAATGGGTACAATGCTTACATGTACAAACTTCCAATGAGACGATGGACATTTTATTTAGACATATTTTATCATAGCGAAAAATTCGACGAGTGCTCGGTAACTCATAGGGGCAACAAACAATCCGCGGAACTAGTTTGCGTATTATGGTGTCACCAGGAACATTATACTGAAGAGATGGCAAATCTGCTAAAACCGTGTTCGTCATTTAACGGCAAATACCGCCCCTGGGAGAATCAGGTTTAGTCGAAAGACCGTGGTAAAGCAAAGAATATATGCTTATTTGATAGGATCTTACCATCGTAGCACTAATGGTAAAACTGTGGTGCTGATTGTGCTAGACCACGTTACCAAGTTTGTGCTGCTGAAAACATTGTCCAAGGGTCCATCACAACAAATTAATGAATTTTTTGAAAAATAAAGTATTTTGCGTTTTCGGTGTTTCTCAAGTAATCCATACAGATAATATGATGGACTCAATGGGATAGATGGGACTCAATTTAAAAGTCAAGAGTATAAACAGCTCCTAACTGATTTTGGGGTAACCGAATCAAAAACTGAGGTTTATTCTCTACAGTTCAACCAACCGGAGAGGCTTAACCGATCAATAAGTGCAGCTATTAGATCTACAAATCGGCTCAGACCTTCAAAACGGACTGCATGAAACTGTGACGCATTTTCAAAAAGAGAGATATTATTGCCCTGACCTATACGACTTGCGCTAGTTCACGAGCATGTAAAATTGAATATAGCAAAAGCTATAAAATATAGAAAAAATGCCAAAAGGTATAATTTACGTATGCGTTTTATTCAATATAACGTTAGCCAAACCGTATTCGTTCGTACTCACCCACTGAGCAACGCAGAAAAGAGATTCAGTGCGAAATTCACGCCGCAGCTTATTAAAGGAATTATTTCAAAGAAAATCGGCAATATAAATTATAAGGTGAAAGACGAAATGGAAAGTAAAATTATTGGGATCTATCACTACCACCATCTACCACTACCACTTAATAGTTTTTGTTTATTTTGCACGTATGTAGCAGTGAATGATCAATTTCAGTTTGGCGGCAAAAACCTAACATATGCCGATTGTAGCATACCCGATTAATGAAAACGTGTTCGCCGCTAAAAGATCGGTTAATGTTCCTTATATAGAAAAATTGAAGAATAAAGCCATTGGTAGCATAAATTATCAGCCCTCCTCAGTGCTTTTAAAGCTCAGTCTCATTTTAATTCAGTCTGTACTGTCATTTCTCGACTTGCTATTTACTTTTGAATTTTTCCACCAAATCAAGTTACCACGAATATTTCAAAAAAAAACAAAATCAGTTTTGGTTATGTTCATTACTTAAAAAAAAGTTTTCGGGTGTTACGTCTAAACGCAATTTTCCTCAATTTTTATTTATTGTTTAAATTTTAACCTTAAATTCAAATTTCCATTGTGGTTGATTGCTAAAATGAATGAACCAAGAGAAGAATGCAAGCGAGTTGAGGACCAACCTTATGCTGATTTGCACGATGCAATGTGTAAAAGAAGTTTAGCGGCCGAAAATTGTCATGAAGATCCGGAGAAAAAGTTGAAATGTTTTCCGGAATCAAGTGAACCGGAAACTGAGGTAAGATTAAAATGAAATTTGGTGAAAAAAAAAATTTGCAAAATATATTGAATCAAATTTTTCTTTTTTTTTGACCACGTAACAGGAAAAATGTGTATTCGGAAAGATCGACAAAAGACGGAGGGATTTTATTAAAAAAAATAAAGCGGCTTTGACCAAGGTGGGAAGTGAGACGTTTACCGAGTTTGTCCCGAAACCGAAAATTAAAGAGCAAGAGGCAAGAAGAGAGGAAGTTAAAGGGGCAATTTATAAGTTTGATGAATTTAAAACGCCATTTTCAGAGTCAAATTCTACCGGTAAATATGATTAATATAATTTTGAGGATTGGAATAAATAAATTTTCATATATTTTAATTTAGTATCTGGAGGCAGCACTTGCCCTCCAGAAGACTCCTAATCAATCAACCACGGTGATTTATATTTAGTCAAAACAGCAATTTCCGGCAGTCTGAAGACCACTAACGAAGTTCATTTTGAAAAGTTTCGAGAGATTGATGAAAAGATAATCTGGAAAGCTTTTGAAAGGAATTCGACTGAAATTGTAGAGACTATTTTATTTGGAATAAACATTTTGATATATTTTGGCCAAAATAAGAATTTTTTTACCTTCACCCGCATTTTAAAATTTATGAATTCACATATCGTTGGCGATGGAAACTATCTCTCCACTTCTTGTTTGTATTTATCTTTGCAATCTTTTCTGGGGCTCGAGGCACTCCCAACTTGTTCGCAGTTCGCTTAGAACGTCGCCTTACGCAGTATTTAGCCAAATCGAGGACGTACGGCTTATAGAACCGTTTTTGCAAAGACCACCTGTAGTTGCATTGCTTCATGCCAGCCTATAGTACTGGCATGAAAGGAGGCTCGGCCCATGGATTCCGCATTCTCAACAGAGGGTAATAGATGTCTTCATCGTCATCAGCTTGGGAAGTTTCCTCGAAATCTTCCTGTAAAACACAAAATTCTTTAAACAGCATATTCAGTACCACAGTATCTTTCTCTTTTGGTGCTCAATCTTAAATTTATTTTCCTGGAGCTTGAAGCTCCACCTTGCTAATCTGCTAATTTAGATTGACATAGTCGTAACCTTCGACATGTGCTATAAACTTCTTAAACTGTAAAATAGCGGCAAGATACTCCAATTCTGTAACTGAGTATTCTTTTTGTGATTTGTTAAATTTCTACAAGATAAACAAAAATTGGTAGCTCGTTTTGATTTTAATGTTTCTGGTACAATACTCCACCGACACCTTCTGTACTTATGTATTACCCGCATAATAAAGAGGGATTCGTTGAAAATTGGGTTTACGCAGTGCCCATAGGTGAGTCGATCAATCGAAAAAAGTCCGCTTCATTTAGTGGTAAAAAATGGAACATGGAAACCTTGTGGAGATTATCGTGCATTAAACCGAATCACAATTCCAGTTCCTCATCTTTCATCATATTAACAGGAATTTTCATCATATCAACAGGAAGGCTGCAACTTTTTTTCGATTTTAGACCTTGTTCAGGCGTATCACCAAATACCCAAAGGACCAGAGGACATTCCAAAAATAGCAATTACTACATTTCTCGCAAATATTTTGAATGCAGCGCAACTTTTCAAACAACGCAACGTTACTTACACATCATCATGATCTGCACTACTCGCAATCATTGTTGATGCCTCGGATACAGCATTTAGGGCTGTGGTGCAGCAGTATGTCTCTGGTACTTGGTAACCACTCAGTTTCTTCTCAATACGTCTGAATGAAACGCAGAAATGCTACAGTGGAACAGTGCTTATGACAGAGAGTTGCTTGCAGCTTATTGTGGCATTAGGCATAAACCCATGGATCTATGAATTCCTACAAAAACCCGGAAAAAGCGTCTCCTCGTCAATTTCGACATTTATACTTCATCAGCCAATTTATTATCGATATTCAACACATTTCCGGGGTAAATGATGTCGTTAATGCTCAAACCAATGACAACGAACTCCGAGATCTATTACAACTACATCCCTTTTGACACAACCACATCTCTTAAATGCAGGCAAATACCACTTACGTTCAACACAAATAAATCTTTATCTTGTGAAGTATCAACTAGTATACCAAGATCTTTAATTTCCCATTTATGGAATTAAAGGAATTCTTCACATGAAGGTAAAAATTGAACTAATGAGAAGAACCACCACACGCATACTCCAATGCAAGGAAATATCAGGGATTTAATCACACTCAAAGATATTTCAGCCGGGATCCGAGATGCGTAAAATGATCAGATAAACATATTACTTAGGCATGTACAATAGGGAGAGATGTAGCAGCTTGGTGTATAAATTGTAAGAATATACTGGAGGACCGTTGGGAGGACAGTATATACGTTGAAAGAAAAAATTGGAACAACTCAATGAAATAATTCACTATATGCTGCGTTGGCAAGCACCTCGCCTTCGGGCGAATAAATTCCTATAGAGCCAGTTAAGAGGAGTGGAATATTTTTCGAATGAAGGGACAAGGGAAAAGGAAAAGAGCAATTTGTGATGCTGTTTGCAGTTTCTTTGGCCATATAAAATATTGGTCATCTATTGCACACTCTATTGTGAATGAGCTATAGCTCAAAATAGGGTGTGCCAAAATCATTGTATTAATCATCATTGTATTATACCTCCATTTTACAAAATATGAAGACGCTTAACATATCCTACCCAATGGAAGTTAGAGAGTTGGTAATCGAACACGGGAAAACAAAATAATTCTTAATAATTTATGTAACAGTCTCAAATCCTTTCTTAAAGAAGTTAAAAATGAATTAATCAAGATATATCTGGTTAGCCTAACTGGTGAAAAAAATTCTGATTATTCATTGTGGAAGGCGACGAAGGAACTCAAAAGACCTAAAATGCAAGTGATTCCACTTAAAAAGGATGATGGGGCTTGGGCAAGAGATTACAAAGAGAAGTCTGATCTGTTTCATATTCTGTATTCATAAGCATATGCTTTCATTGAGGCGTCGCTGAAGCCGTGTATCTCAAGATTGTTGCGACATGTTTGATAATCCATCCAACGAGTGATTTTGATTGTTTCCAAGAATCACAGATTCTTCCGACAATTTGACCATCTTTCAGCGACTGATTTTGGTATTACCTGGTCCCACGATAATCCGAGTACCCATAACTCTTGAAAGATGATTCTTGCGATGATGACACTATCGGGTCGAAGATCTTTGAAGCCTCTGAGAGGATGATTCGTTTGGTCTTCGATTTTAAATGCAAAATAATCTCCCGATGGTGCCCAATGTAACCCCAGTGCCTTGACCGATTCTTCCCATTTCAACTCTCATAATGGCCGATGTTCAGAGTTGATCGAGCAGAGTTTGGCACTTTGACGACCATTTTCAAAGCTCAAAGCCGCCACGTTGGAGTAATGCCACCATCTGTTGCTGGATTTTAAGCAATTCCTTGACTTCGCTTGTGCCCGTCATCTACATACAAGTCGGCAAGAGCGACCTTCGCAGCGATGGGAAATTGCTTGGATTCGTCATGTGCTAACTGATGGAACATGCGTATAGCCAAATACGGAGCACAGCTGGTACCGTAGGTTACTATCCTCAGGCGTTGTTCTCCAAACTATCCGTTGATAATCTTGGTGCTCAGGGGCCACCAAGATCTGTCGATACATCTTTCGGATATCTGCGATGAACACGAATTTGTGTTGTCGAAATCGAATGAGAATCGTGAATAGATTCGAGCTAGACCCCTGCATCACACCATGGTGTGGAAGGTAGCACGTTTGATTTGTAATTTTTTCATCGTCGACTGGCACTGCTTCCATGTGATGCTGCTCGAGATACGATTGCACCTTCTCGAGATATTCCAAGTGGCAATGGCTGATTAACGAATGGGAGTTGCACGATATATCTTCCTTCCTTGTTTCTGGAATGTGTCGATTGAAAGTGCGTTTTACATTGAATTTCATCTTCCGTAAGTTCTCGGGGCTGCTGGTACATTTTTAATCTCCCAAAATGACTTCAAAGTGATGTCAACGTTGGTGTAATTCTCGATGATTACAGTTGCACTTAAGGAGTGTGAGATTGTATTTCGATCGAATCTCCCAAACAAGATGTGTCCCAGTTTGGTTTCTTGTGCGAATTGCAAACCGTTGAAAGATTTTATGCATCCATTCATATGAAGCATTCCAAGGACATCTGCCCCAAGCAGCACGTCGATTTTGTGAGGGCGATTGAAATGAGGATCGGCCAATTGTAGCTAGTCTAGATGTTTCCACTGTTGCGATTCGATGTATTGCGATGGCAAGATGCCAGTTATCCTTTCGACGACTACTGCTATGATGGAAATCAAGAATCTTGAATCAACACGTGCTTTAAGAACGAATTAGACGATCGATTGTGATTTGGCTGCTTCAATGGCACCGATTCCGTTAATTAATATTGAGGCTGGTTCCCGTTGTAAGCCAATCCGAGTTATGGCGTTCTCCGACCTGAGATTCACTTGGGACCCGGAGTCAAGCAGGGTTCGAATGGTGAAATCTTGTTTCCCGTTTGCGACGATCCCAACTGCTGTTGCGAGTAATACATCTGTCAGCGGTGATGTGGTGTGATGATCCGATATAGTAGGGTGTGATGTCTGCGGTTGCAGACTTGATAGAAACTTGAACGACATTTTGCGCTACGGTGTCCCTTCCGCAGACAGTTGAAACAAAGATTGTTTCCACGAATTTTGTTTGATTTCTGATCGAACGATAATGATTTAAATTTGCTGCACTGGAACGCACTGTGTTCCTCGCTGCAGAATGGACAGCTCAGAGAAATGGTTGGAGTCGAAGTAGCGACGAACGAATGAGATGGTAGCGATCAAGATTCGCACTTCGAGCTCGGGCGAGATGACGATGGTTGAGCTGTTAATGGTGAACGAATTGTTGTTGGCTCGTTTCTCCGGCGTATTGACGATGATGTGATTGGTCGCGATGAATTTGACTCGGACATGGAAATCATTTTCAATGATTGCCACTGAGTCTCCAAGAAATCCGGACATGATGTTGTTTGTTGGCGATGTTGTTTGTTGGCGATTTACACGAAGAAGAGAGACTAAAAAGACGTCGTGTAATTTGACGTTTTCTCCATTTTTTTAGTGCTGGCTGACGACTGTAAATTTGTTGCTTTGATGTGTTCACCACCAGACCTCGCACCGGTCGCGTATTTAGTGGTGGCGCTAACACAGATGTTTCCAAACAAGATTCTTCGTAGCATCGTCAATGCTGCGTGGTACACAAGAAATGAAGACCTTCACAGGGACCTACGGATAGAATACATCAAAGATGAAATAAAAATGCATGCCGCAAAACACGAAATAAGGCTCCAGCAACATGGAAACCCCTATAATCGCCACTTGACGTCCTATAGTGAACTTACCAAATTAAAAATAGTAAATCGGTTTAATTAATTATAGGACTAACTAGTGTGTTACACCCCACCAAAAGAGAATTTTACTAGAAATATAAAAATTTGTATTTGAAAGAAAAATTACCAAATGGGCGCAGTCTCAGTCGTAATAAAAAAAAAATTACCACATGTCGTCAAAATACTAACTAAAGTACATTTTAAAAAATTAACACACAATATTTTCAACCCCCTCATTCACAAATTATAGTAATATGCATGTGTGCAACAATTTCTACCTTCTTTTAACAATTTCGTTCTACATACTTATATGTAAATCTCATCCAAAATTTATTTAACACACATCACGTTTCTTTTTCCAAAAACATTCAACACGACATAGCGTAAATGTTGCATGCAATTAAGCAAATTGATTTTTTTGTTTTAATTAAATTATCGCATGGAACATGTTTAACTGTGTATGCTCTCTCTTTATTTTTATTCCTGTTGACATCATTGTAACTAAATTAAATTTCCTTTATACGTGAAATTTCGTCTTTTTTACTACGTTCTACTATGTATGTAGGTAGGCAGGCATTCGCATCCAATATTAATTTACTTATATAACCCAAAAGAAATAAAAAAAAGAAGAAATTGTACAACACAACGCTTACATCACATCCGAGACGGAATAAATTATTTGATCCTAAAACAACATTATTTTGTGTGTAGGTGTAAGAATATACTCTAGAAAAAATACAGACCAATTTTCCAAAAATAAAATAAAAATATACGATTTGGTCCTTGAACAAAACAATTTATTGATGTCTATCTTCATCAATACATTACCATTATTTATACAAATTAATTCAGTGTTTCTTAAACATTGTTTAAGTATAGAACATATAATAGTAAAATGGTTCTTTCTAATCGCTTAAGTTAAGAAACACTGCAAAAAAAAATCGTATTTGATGTTTATGGTCCACCTCATTGAATTTAATAAGTAAGTACAAATCGGCAACAAATGTATATGTATAGCTCCCCTCCTACACGAACATTATTTATTTCATGCAAGAGAACTTTCATCCATTGAAATAGAAATTCCCAATTTAAAATAAACAGAATAAAATTTGAAAAAAGGAAAATATTTATATTTGATTAAGATTATTGGAAAGAAACTAGGTCTATTCAACAAAAAAAAAAAAAAGATACTCAGAATTATACTCCCACACAAACATAGCTATTTACATACACTCTTCAAGGGCATTTTATTTAGCGTGAGCGTATTATAAATTTCGGCCCTCATCTGATGTCCACTATCAAAGAAATTCCATAATTATCTCAATATTATGATGCCTGAGGTAAAGTATATACACACACACAAGGATTATGTGGGAATTAAAGGATTCACACCTGAAATCGTTTTATTTTTTAAGTTAAAATGTAAATTTTGGATTTCTTTCGTTTTTGTTTGCCAAGGCAGGTATTATATTGAAAAGATTATGTTGCGTAGAATTTTCCATTTTGTGCTTTGTTGTTGCTGAGGTTTTCGTTTTTATTTTTTTTTTTTATGTATTGAAATTTTTGTCGTCTTGTGTCTGTATTTTGGTGCTTTAAAAATTTAAGCTAAATTCTTAGTAACCAAGCTCAATAAAAAAAAAATATATTTACATGGAAATTGTATTTTTCTTGCAAATCCTATTTTCTCTTCTTTTGTTGTGTACACATGTACGTATACGTACATATCGTCCTCCTCCAGTGCTTCGCTTTTTCGTGTATTCGCTTCATTTTCAGTTTTTTTCTTTTTGGGCTGTTCTTCTTGTATTGTATTGTTTTCATTCTTATGAAATTATGTTTATAAGGAATTGATGGTATTTTCAATTAGGATTTTAAGCATTGAAGTTAAGGTAAATGTGAACATTTACATTGTGAAATTGTATACAGAGGGTGCAAAGATACCTACGTACATAAATTTTGTTAAAATTGTTTGTGGGAATTCAAATGGTTTGGGGAATTTATTGTGGTTATTCTGCAAATTGTAATATGGTATAACTATGGTGGTTGGTATAAAATTGAGCGATAAAGAGGGTAAGATTTAGGGAAATCTTGTTACATGAAACTATGCAATTATTATTTAGGTCACATAGCAATGAAGCAAACAAGTAACCTTAATTGTTTACTTTTGGAGTCTACGCAAGCTGACATCATTATGTTTGAATTTTCTTTTATTTTCTCAAAAGGTTTTTCAAAATTATCCTCAGGCCTGATAAGGTTGATGAACAAAATATTTGTAAATAAGGGATTCCAATTAGATTATGGTTTTATTACTGTGTTGAAATTGTCAAGATCAGGATTTTGCGTATAAGAATGTTTCTTGTGATTTTCATTAATTTTTGCCACAGTTAGTGGATGTTGAAATGTCTACTTGAAATTACTTATATCCCGTGGCGGCTACCGATTTAAATTTTCACGCATGTAAATTTTTTGTCATCTACGTCATCTCTACGACTACCTGGTACTGACCATCAAATGACTCCACCACTTGATAAGGGGGAATTTTTTTGTTGTATGCAATTTTTGAATTCAAACTACCCATATAGGTCACCTTCCTGAGACATCCCTAAAATCCAGCCAATCCTTAATAAAGAGAATCTCAAAAACTCAAATTTGTAAGACAAGCGTTTCATCATCAATAATATACGGTCTTTCCAATCATATTCAACCTGTTAAAGTTAGCCGAAAGTTTTCAGCCGAAAGTAAAAGGTCGATAATGCAGATTACCTTATTAATATTCTAGCCGAAAATAAAAATTTTTGTGGTTATCAGCGAAAAGTAAATAGGAAACGTGGCTTGTTGTAATAAACAATTTTGTAAATAGTTACACGTAAAACTTTGTTTAAACTAATCCCGGAAAATATCGGAAAATCAGAAGAATTCACAAAATTAGAATAAAATCAACCTCTAGAGTGTATATCTGAAAATGAATCGTTTTTATTGGATTTGTCAATAGATAACCCAGGAAAAATATTCAGTTCAAGTTTCCCGTGAGAAATCTCGGAAAATTTGAAGAACGTTCCAGCCGAAAGTAAAAAATAAATGTCAGCCTCCAGAGTGTTATGTCTGAAAATATATTACATTGATGTGACCAACCAATGTAATCCATTTTTAGACATAACACAGACAAATTTTTAAATGAAATTATTACAAATTCTTAACTATGGTCTTTGAGATATTTTCATAAATGTTTGGATTTAAACATATATGAACATTGTTTAAGAAAATCATTTTCATTCTCTTGTAATAATTAATTTATTTAAGTCAATAATCATAAAAATTTTATTATGAAAGCAGGATTCTGGTCAAATTGAAATAAAAGCTTACGGAAAAAAACATTGAACTTAGCTATTGACAAGTCACATCAATGTAATCCATTTCCAGACATAACACTCTAGAGGCTGTTTTTATTCCAATTAAAATTTTTTTTTGGATTTCTCGAGTTTTCCATAATTTTTCACGAGGAACTGCAGCCAGGTTTTGATATATAAGAATATTAACAAAGGTATTCAATGATAATCATGCATCCTTACATTCCTTAGTAGTTTCTAGGCTAAACACTACCGATTGATATCGCCTGCACTCTTTATTTTCGGCTGGGATACTGCAATCTGCTTACCGATTTTTTTTATACTTTCGGCAGGGATGACGCAATCTACATTACCATTTTTTTTACTTTCGATTGGAGTCATGCAATCTGCATTACCGACTTTTCACTTTCGCCTCCTCATTCGTATCCTGTTTGCAAAACTGCCCTGATTGGAACTGATCCAATTGAAAGGAAGAAATACAAAAAAAATAATGAAAAAGATCGTGAAAGGTTAGTGAATTGTGCGAACAGCGGTGATGACTTAATAGCTTTGGCTGTAATGCTGAAAATAAAGTATAACACCGCATATCACTGGATCCAATCTGGACGTGATATAACGTTGCCAATAGGTGGCACAAAACCAAAAGTTTTGACTGAGGATGAAATTAATTTGATGATTTTCTGGGTAGAAGAAGACTGTAGTATAACATTAAAACAAATAAAACAAAAAATTATGAACAGTTTCCGAACAGTGGTGCCAGTGTCAACCGTTGGTAACTACTTAGAAGGCAGACTCTTCACTACCAAAAAAATGCACATTCAACCGATTGCAATGAATTCGAAAATCAATAAAATAAAACGACTGAATATGTCCAATCATCGAACCACTACATACAGCAGGGCAAACAAATTGTATGGATGGATGAAACAAATTTTAATTTGCTTTGCCGTAGAGCAAGATTCCGTGCAAGAGCTTGTCACGGGGCAGACCAACACCTTCCAGTATCAAGAGGTCCAGCAATTTCTGCAACAGTGGCAAGTTTTGGGAAATCAACTGGCAGATTTAGTCATTGTTGCAGACTACGCATCTTCCCATTGAAGACTAGAAGCAGTAATTAATGGGACGACAGCATCTCTGTTGCGGCAAGGACCCATTATCCAACGCTAAATCCCATTGAGACTATTTAAAAATGAATGAGATTTAATTAACTAATTAAAATAATCAATTTAAAAATGCCCGTAAATTATCAGGGGTACAAATTGAAAATGCGGGATTGATAACAGATGGCGTTACTAACGCTATACGCATCAGGCAGTACTGTGACTATGTTCATGTCAAAGCTACGTCTTATAGCTTTAATTTTCAGTATGTGTCAATTTGTCGCAGTGTCAAATTCATAGTTTTTTTGAGCTCTCAATATGTCGAGTTTCGTGCCAACAAAACAGCATTTACGGGAAGTTTTAATTTACTTCTTTAATTTGAAGAAAAGTGCTGCTGAAGCACATCGATTGGTCTCCGAGACTTATCCGAGTCATGTTCCATCGGTTTCAACGTGCGAGAGATGGTTTGTGCGGTTTAGAAGTGGTGATTTTGACGTTGAGGACAAAGAGCGGCCGGGCCAAGTGAAAAAGTTTGAGAATGCTGAATTGGAGGCAATACTCAATGAAGACTCGTGTCAAACTCAACAAGAGCTCGCAGATTCATTGGGAGTGACACAACAAGCCATTTCCCATCGTATAAAAGCCCTCGGAATGATCCAAAAGCAAGGACATTGGGTGCCGTATGAGCTGAAGCCGAGAGACGTCGAGCGCCGTTTTTTTGCATGCGAACTGCTGCTCGAACGGCAAAAACGGAAGGGTTTTTTGCATCGCATTGTCACTGGTGATGAAAAGTGGATCCGTTACGATAACCCGAAGCGCAAAAAATCATATGGTTACCCCGGCCATGCATCATCATCGACGGCCAAACCAAATATTCACGGCGCCAAGCTCATGCTCTGTATTTGGTGGGACCAGCTGGGTGTGGTGTATTATGAGCTATTGAAATCGAACGAAACCATCACAGGAGCACTATACCGAACTCAATTGATGCGTTTGAGCCGCGCACTCAAAGAAAAACGGCCACAATACGAGCAAAGACACGACAAAGTAATTTTGCAACATGACAACGCTCGGCCACATGTTGCAGCGCCGGTCAAAACATACCTACAAACGCTGAAATGGGAAGTCTTACCCCACCCGCCGTATAGCCCAGACATTGCTCCTTCCGATTACCACCTTTTCCGATCGATGACACATGGCCTAGCTGACCAGCGCTTCCATTCTTACGAAGAAGCCCAAAAATGGGTCGATGACTGGATAGCAGCCAAGCCGGCCGAATTTTTTCGCGACGGTATCCGTAAATTGCCAGAAAGATGGGAAAAAGTTGTGGCTAGCGATGGACAATACTTTGAATAATTCATTTGTTACCATTTTTTCAGAATAAACGTTCAAAAATAGAAAAAAATCCCGCATTTTGAATTTGTACTCCTGATACTTAATTTAATATTTGAGATAAAGATAAGATCTTATAACTTGCGCCTTAGAATAAATTGGAGTCTTTCGAAATTGCAGTAAATTGTACCATCCTAACTGTAATATAGGAGTGTGAGGACGTTCTTTTGTACTCTTCGGTTAGCCAGATTGTAAAATGTAATTTTAAGAGAATACAAACAGTACTTCACGCGATAGAGATGGGAAATCAATCACGCTATAGTTTCCACCGATAATTAAGTCGCATGGCAGGTGGCTCAAGTGCACTGTCATCAAACTTTATAAAGAAATTGTGGCTCTCAAGATTACCACCCACCGTAAATTATACGAAACGGTTGATAGGATTTGGGTAATGAATAATTTCTTTTATGACCCATTACTCCAACCGTCGACTATAATAAATCAAGTTGCGAAGACAAAGCCATGTAATTTTTCAAGCACAAGTGGCAATTTCGATTTACATGAATTATTCAAGCCAATCAACGAATTGAAACTCGTTTTGAGAGATTTGAGAATCTCTCAAATCAGCAGTTTAATAACCAAAGATCTAGATCTCGCAACAGGAGTTCCTCGAGATTAAGTTCTAGATCTCGGTCGGTTGATTATCCAATGTGCTGTTACCATTTTAAATTTGATATTAGGGCGCGAAAATTCGGAAAACCTAATTATACTTCCAAAGATAATGAAAGTAAAAAAATCTAGAATTTTCCAACATCGGTACGGCAGACGCTGGAGTAACGGCAATTCGCCGTTTATTCATTACATGTAAAACACAAAACTAACTTTTCTGATATACACAGTCACTGACACTTCGGTCATACCTGAATCATCATTCAAAAACATTATTGAAGACCATCACCTTCAGTTAACAGCTGCTAATGGTTCTTCAATTAAAACATACGGAACAAGACTTCTAACATTGAATTTGGGACTTCGTCGAGAATTTCGACACCCGTTCTTTGCGGCAGCAGTCAACAAACCTATCATAGAAACTGATTTCTTGGTATAATTTGGGTTAACGGTCGATTTGAAGAACAAACATTTGGTCAATCCCACAACAACCATGATTACTAACGGAACAATTTTTTCCATTAGCTCACCATCGCCTCGAATTTTTAACATCGAAGATTTATATAGTACATTACTAAAGGAATTTCCTGAGCTTACTCAGCCACCTAGGTACGATTTACCGATGAAGCACAATGTAATTCACAGAATTGTAACAGAAGAGCAACTTCCATTCTGCAAACGACGTCGCCTTGATCCCGAGAAGTTTACATTAGCTAAAGATACTTTTCAGTACATGGAAAATTTGGGTCTTTGAAAACAATCCTCACCGGCAACATGTTCTCCTCTTCACATGGTTCCTAAAAAGGACCAAAATGACTGGAGGCCATGCGGCGATTATAGGCGATTAAACGCCGCCACGACTCCTGATAGGTATCCACTACCACACATCCATGATTTTTCAAGATATTTGCATGGATGCACAATTTTTTCAAAGATTATGATCTTTATCGTGATAACCATCAAATTCCAGTAGCACAAAAGGGTCAATATAAAACTGCAAAAACTACACCGTTTGGGATGTTTGATTTCTGTCGAATGCCTTTTGGTCTGAGAAACGCAGGTCAAACATTTAAACGATTCATTGACGGAGTTACAAAAGATCTACACTTGCTTTTCGCTTACGTCGATGATATATTGATTTCAAGTAAAACACCCCAGGAGCATATCGAACATCTACCAATAGCATTCAAACGTTTGTTAGATTACGGTATCAATATTCGTTTGTTTAAATGTGAGTTCGGCGTTCCAAAGGTGAATCTCTTAAGTCACGAGATAACAAAAGATGGGATTCAACCATCAAGTGAAATAATTAAAGCAATTAAAGACTTTCCACGCTCCACTACGGTCTGTCATATTCAACGTGTTGTCGGTATGGTCAATTATTATCATATAGATTCTTACCGAATTTGGCAGACCATAATTATTGCCAATCTATGCACACATGAATCTCGTGAGCAAGTAAGGAAAAAAAGTTATATTTTCTTGGCCTTCAGAATGTCAAAAGGCTCTTGAGATAATAAACAACTCTCTTGTTACTGTATGTTACTTGCACACCGTGGAAAAAGCGTTGGGAACCTCTAGCGTTCTTTTCAAGAAAATTCACTCTAACAGAACAAAAATATTCTACTTTTGATCGGGAGTTGTTAGCAGTTTTAAGTCGGAATCAAAAAATTTAGGTATTTCCTCGAAGGGCGTGAATTCCAAATTTATACGGATCACAAACCTTTAACAACGGCAATTAATTCCAAGACGGAGCGAAGTCAAAGGAAATCTCGCCACTTGGAGTACATCGCTCAATTCACTACGGATATCCATCACGTGACTGGCCCAGAAAACGGAGTGGCCGATACTCTTTCACGAACTGACGAGATTTCAGTTTTAGCTTTTGTTGGTCTCGAAAAACGAAACCACTTAACAAACGAATTAAACTGGAGTAAATATCGCTTGAGGCTGATTCAAAATTTATATTTTCCAAACTTCAATCATGTCACCTCGACCTTACATCCCGGAACCGATAAAATGTAAAATCTTGGACAATATTCACAAATTGTCTCATCCCGGAGTAAGAGTTTCAAGAAAGAGAGCAACGGCAAAGTATTCCTGGCCATTAATGAACAAGGACAGCTCACATTGGGCAAAAACTTGCTTTAAAAGGTAACAAGGCACACCCGATTCGAATTCCAAAGACTCTAACTACCTTCGATTCGTTTGAAAAAATTCACATCTATTTGGTGAGTCCCTTAGCAACATCAAATAAAAATGTGTATATATTGAACATTATCGATTGTCTCACTCGGTGGACTGAAGCTATTCCTCTGCATGATGCCACGGCTCAAACTGTCGCAAAAGCATTATTGACCAACTTTATAGCTAAATTCGGTATTCCAATTGAACTCACTAGCGATCAAGGTCCTCAATTCGAATCTTCATTATTTCAAGAATTGACCTAAATCCTAGGCATCCACGAAATAAGAACGACTCCATATCATCATCATCTGCAATCGAGCGATTTCATCGCAACTTAAAAGAGATGCTGATAGCCCGCGGTAACACAGTTAATTGGAGTGAAGCATTGGTGAATGTCGTAAAATTAAAACAAAGTTAGATACGATGTTTATTCCTTTCTACCCAAAAGACATGGGAAAGTGGTTTTCATCAGGAAAGGAGCAGGTTATTGTGATACCAACAGCTCCAGCAACTGTGCCCCCAATGATTGAAAAAAGCGAGAACGATGACTGGTGGAACAAAATCGTCCCTAAATTAGAATTAACTTTTGGATTGTTATCATTGTATATAAGAGAATCCGCAAGTACCTAAAGATGCGGTTCGACAAACGCATGCTACAAGCTACGCCGAACAACCAACAGCAAGAATGTTAGGTTGTTCTTCAAAATAACCGGAAAAATGTCAATAAAATAATTAATAAATAATTAACCTTATAACAAAATTCATATTCCGATATGTGAGGTGACATTGCACAGTCATTCCGAAAATCAGTGTTGGTATTGTGAAATTACATTTGATTTATAAAATAAAATAAAATCTTGTAAAATAAAATAGAATTGCAGATAAAAGTTGTTTTAATTATTTAACAACTCATCGTAAGATTTTATAAATTCCCCATAGCTATATAGAATGTTTAATTAATAAAAAATAAAAACTAAGCTAAAAATACCAAAAAAAATTATTTTATTATAAATTTAAAGAATTTCAACAAACTGTAAAAATCTACAAGAATTTAGTTGAATTTTTCAAAATTTTCAAGTTTGGCGAGTCTCAAAATTTTAAGAATATAAAAATTTAAAAGTCTTGAGAAATTTTATATTATAAAATTTTAAAATTTTACACAGATCATCAGAACAACCTCTCCAATTTTAAGAATATAAATGTCAAAAAATTTAAAAATATAATTTTAAGATTCTAAGAATTTTAAGAATATTGGAGATGGAAGGATTTTATCATAATAATAAATTAAAAATTGGTAATTCTCCCACGATTTTTCTGAAACTAAACTTTATAAAATAAACGAATTTTAGCGTTATGAGATGTTATTAAATTGAACCTCACGAGATTTAGGAATTTTAAAAATTCTAGAAATTTAAGAAATTAAGTCTAAACGAGAAGAAGAAGTGCTCAACCAATGGAATCTCGAAGGTAGAGACAGCTCATAGCAGGAAACGGCAGTTCTCCACCATATTGTATCATGGAATAGATGAATAACGTCATTGCTGCAATTGAAATAATGCTGGAATAAGCTTCCAAACCTACTTTCATTTTATTTAGGCTTATTTAAAAACTGATGTTCGAGCAATGCACATTAAAAATTGTATGTATATACAGCAGATTTTGGCTCATTTAAATATTTGCAATTATATCAAATCACCCTATGCGTACATAAACAAAACATAACGATAGACGCATTGAACCATTTGAAATAAATCGAAAAGCCATTTCAATTGGATTAAGTTCAACATGTTTCACAACGAAAATAACATTTTTTATCCTTAAATTTCATTTTAAATCCTTATTCTTGATTTATTGATTAGCCCCATACATACATATATTTATCGGGATGAAGGCTTGCACTGGTTAACAAACAAACAAAAAAAATTCCAAAAAAGAATCGGAACAAAAATCCAAAAAAATCCAATTTATTAAAAATTCCATTCATTCAATTCAATAAGGATATTAAATTATTAACCATCACCACACTTTATACTAAAAATACAAAACACTGTTGATACTGTACTGTACACCCGCACCGATGGTATTCCCTTGATATAAGTCTAAGATAAGGAAAATAATAAAATTTGCCAAAAAAAAAGCAAAAAAGGATTAAATTAAATATTTATATCAGGACAACTTTATAAAATTCGAAATAAAAAAGAACACAGTGAATTTAAGCAGAAAAATGTTTTGCGAATTTAATAAGAAGAACAGGAATGAAATTCTTCAGTTGTCGTCTACATAAAAATACAAAAAAAAAAACAAAAGTATTCAGGATTAGTATTTTCTGGGGTTACGATGTAATAAAATTTTGAAACTAATCAGAAATATTGTTAACATTTTCCTCCCATCACACAGTTATGTTATATAGGAATTGGGGGAGGGGGGATATATTTAGTTCAAAAGGTGTAACACCGAAAAAAAAACCGACATGTCATATAAAATATTATAAAATCTCCTGTGTAATATCAATCATAAAGGTGAACGTATATGGATATTATTATGATGTGCAAAGATACTGACGAAACACAAAATTAATCTTTCAGCGAACGTGTTAAGGATTTTTATTTTATTTTTTTTTTGGTTTTATTTTTATCTCAACAAAAATTCTCGAACGAACGAACGTTAACAAAAAAGGAAATCTAAAAGTTTTTCTTAAATTCCCATATGGTAATTTACTATTTTCCTTTTACGTAATATACATTACCATGTGTTTATGTATGCCGTTTCATGAACACTGAATAAAACGTATCGCAAAAAAAAAAAATTCTTCATTTTCCTCTCAACATCCTATTACTTTTCTCAATTTTCATCTTATTTTTTTTGATAATTTATCAAAATAAAAATAAACTTTTCAATTAGAAATTTTTTGTTTCTACTTGTTTCGATTTCCATTTCCCTCTAATTTGGGTGCGGGTATGTTGTGTACCATAAGCCCGAGGAGTCGGGGAGATGTGATGAGTCGAGTGGAAACTCAGAAATTCCATTGTTTCATTACGCGAATATATTTACTTCATTTGAGAAGACGTAATTATACACCACACCAATTTTCATCGCAAAACGAATTTATTTACGGAAAAATCGATAACAGTTTTGAGAAGAAAATTTTCTTATTTTTTTTCCCCGTTTCTATCATTGTTTATGAATTTTCATTCGAAACATGTTGGAGTTATATTCGTCGTCTGTATATAGTACATACATTAATATATGTATATAGTGTGTACTTTTTTTTTTAGTACACACTCTAGTAGTGTGACAGTGTGACTATTATTGTTATGTAAGTACCATTATTTTAATATACATTTTCCTTTTAGTTTAAGTTTTTTCCGTCTTGTTTTATGTCTTACAGTAAAAATGCAGATGTTATACTAGAAAATGGTGGGGTGGAGGAGGACATGGATTTATTTATGTACGCTGTTGTGAAAGATGGAAATTTATGTTGAGCTGAATTATTTTTAAATGCAAGTACAACGTTTTGCTTGTTCGATTTACTCGTACATATGTAAACAATGGAGTATTTATATTGTGTCTGTATGACCTAATTCAAGATCTAAAGCGTCGTCTAAAATAATTTTGCAACCAAATAAACTTTAGAATATTACCAAGATAATTTTATTGTTTTATGGTCGAATACTCAGTAACATAATAAGTAACTCCGCGATTCAGTGAATACTATTTTTTTAGAATCCCAAACCTTGAGCTACATTTATTTATTTATATAAAAATACAATCATTGGACAATCATAATCCAGTGGTGATTAGTAAATGAATAAAACTAAAAATTTAAACAATATACACTTGAAAATGCATCAAACCATTCACACTTGAGTTACTAAATAAAAATACTTTCAAGCCAGATGAAAATTTAATAAGTTTCCAACAAAATATCAATTCAACCGGAAGGTTATTAAAAACTTTCAGACCAAGAATTAAAAACGAATTTTGAAAATTGGTCGTTGTAATTCTCTGAAGAAGAATAAACTGAATATTTGTCAAATTATAACTATGTAGTAGAGATATTTGACTGATTGACATTAATAATGATAAGAGCTTTCATAATTTTGAACACAAATAAATGCTCAAAAGGAAGAATTTCCAAAGATTGAAATAAAGGCCATGAAGCAGATACACATAGAGCATTAAGAATAATTGGTATAGTATGTTTTTGCATTATAATAAAAGGATAAATTCTAGCATAGAAAGTACCACCCTAACACACTAGTCCATACGACAACTTCGAATCCACAAGGGCAAAATAAATAGTTCTTAAAACCGGACACACTAATTGTCGCAATATATACGTTTCAACGAATTCAATTTTAAAACAATCGTCAATACAAGCAGCTTGATCACAATTCACATCATGATACATAATGATCGGATTTGATACCTCTATCAATAGGTGTTGAGACCTGTAATTGTGATGCCAACGGGTATTTAGATCGCTAGAATATTTCTACACATTCTGTGGAAAATTTAATTTTATTGAAAATCAACTGAACTATAGCCCACAAATTCAGAGCTTTAAAAATCGAAAATCTGCAATTGTGCTCCGATTTCGATGATTGATCAGATCGGATCTACAACAGTAGCATCATTAATTTTGAAAAACATACCCTTGGTTTTAGAGCTCAAAAATATGAAATGAGCAAGGCACCACTCCTTTAGAGGCTATAAATCTGATTCCATATGTTGAATGTTTGTGCTACGAATAGGATGCTTATAGAGAAACACTAGGTCGCCAGCAAAAGCTATCAACTCAGAATTAAAGTCAATATAAAAAATAGAATTTAAGTAAATTAAAAAAAGCAAAGGACCTAGTACAGAACCTTGCAGAACGCCATCATTAATGGTTATACCTTGACTCCAAGCATCATTAATTTTAACAACCTGAGACCGTTCAGATAAATAGGAACGAAACCACTGAAAAATAACACCATGGAAACCAGCATAGAAAAGGTTTTTTAGTAAGACATTATGATTTACCATATCGAATTAATATTGTTGATAGAAGATTGGCGTTGAATGTATTGGCGTAACCCTAAAAAATGATGATTCTTAGTTTGGTTTTGGAATTCCTTCACAAGAACTCCAGTTGGCCAAGAAGTTGAAGCCATCAATTTGTCAAAAACAATTATCCGGATGCATTCCGGAGACAAAAATCTGTTTACGTGGTTCCACAGCCCGTAAAATACCCCCACTGCCAGTGCCAATAATAAAATTATTCACAATGTTATTAGAAGTAAAATTTGAAAAGGCAGAAGTAGACTGCTCAGCAGGAACATTATTGTTTTTATGAGCTTTTCCTTTTGTTCTTACTTCGTAAGTTCATTGGCTGACAAATCGGCAATGAACTAGTTTCAGAAGTAGGTTGACAAGTCGGCAGTGCAGTTGTATCAGCAACAGTATGGCAAATGAGTGGTGAAACATTCTATGGTAACCCACTAGCTGATTTTCGAGATACCGAGAAAGTTACATTTGTGGTATTTTTTGAAACAATTGTATTAGTTGAAACAGCAGGTACAGCAGGCAAAATCTCTAGGATTAATACCGCCGAATTTTCAATTGATACAATTTTGATTGGGAACGATATGACATCAAACGAAGTTGTAAGCCCCTGAGGATCCGCAAAAATAAGGGAGGTGGTTTTTAATATTGGGATAGCTTCTAGTTACTTCATGATGTATGTGGCCAATTGGCAAAATCTCTAGGATTAATACCGCCGAATTTTCAATTGATACAATTTTGATTGGGAACGATGTGACATCAAACGAAGTTGTACGCCTCTGACGATCCGTAAAAATAAGGGAGGTGATTTTTAATATTGAGATAGCTTCTAGTTACTTCATGATGTATGTGGCCAATTGGAAAAATCTCTAGGATTAATACCGCCAAATTTTCAATTGATACAATTTTGATTGGGAACGATATGACACCAAACGAATTTGTACGCCTCTGACAATCCGCAAAAATAAGGGAGGTAATTTTTAATATTGGGATAGCTTCTAGTTACTTCATGATGTATGTGGCCAATTGGCAAAATCTCTAGGATTAATACCGCCGAATTTTCAATTGATACAATTTTGATTGGGAACGATATGACATCAAACGAAGTTGTAAGCCCCTGAGGATCCGCAAAAATAAGGGAGGTGATTTTTAATATTGGGATAGCTTCTAATTATTTCATGATGTATGTGGCCAATTGGCAAAATCTCTAGGATTAATACCGCCGAATTTTTCATTGATACAATTTTGATTAGGAACGATATTACATCATACGAAGTTGTATGCCTCTGACGATCCGTAAAAATAAGGGAGGTGGTTTTTAATATTGGGATAGCTTCTAGTTACTTCATGATGTATGTGGCCAATTGGCAAAATCTCTAGGATTAATACCGCCGAATTTTCAATTGATACAATTTTGATTGGGAACGATATGACATCAAACGAAGTTGTACGCCTCTGACGATCCGCAAAAATAAGGGAGGTAGTTTTTAGTATTGGGATAGCTTCTAGTTGCTTCATGATGTATGTGGCCAATTGGAAAAATCTCTAGGATTAATACCGCCGAATTTTTCATTGATACAATTTTGATTGGGAACGATATGACATCAAACGAAGTTGTACGTAAAAATAAGGGAGGTGGTTTTTAATATTGGGATAGCTTCTAGTTACTTGGCAAAATTTCTAGGATAAATACCGCCGAATCTTTTATTAATCTAAATTGTAAGCCTCTAACGATCCGCAAAATAAGGAAGCGTTTTTTGATATTGGAACAGCTTTTAGTTACTTTATTATTCATTTGAATAATTGGCAAATTCTCAAGGATCAGATCCATAGTACTTTTTTTAAACCAATTGTGTTTTAGAGCGATATGGTACACATCGATATTTGGCAAAATCTCTAGGAGCACAGAATATTTTTGTTTAACCTATATATTTGTTAGCAGTGAATTATGCCTAATAATTTTCTTTGTGTTTTAATTGCTCTTAATAAATACATAAACCTTGTATGTAGATAATTTCACTTCTATGTTTGTTAATTCATTTATTATCTGTATTTTTGTAATTTATGTATTTACTGTGTATTCTTATTTGCTAGTTGTGCAGAAAAGAAATATTAACCATTTGATAGTAGATCGGCGTAACAATTTGCCAAACAATCAAATCAGTTTGCTATTTGTTGATTAAATTATTATAAATTTTTGTTGAGCTACAAAACTTTTTAACCATAATAAACTTTTTAAATGAATAAACATTTATATAGTTCATTTTCCGTTTAACGCAGGAGTTGATTTTTACTAATACATACACAGTTTAAAATTTTAGTAAACATTTTTAAAAAAACTTCACTTTCGTTTTCGCGCGTCCAATACAATTTAAGTCTTATTTTGATATAAGGTAGACATTCAAAATAAATTTGATTCAAAGTACTACCATATTTGTTGCAAAGCTTGTAACTAAAATAAATGTACATGCGCCAACATTTTTTTACGTGCGAAAAGAAAACAAAATGATGAAAAGTCATAGCTATAATGGATAATAATCAGAGTTTCGGCATTAATTCAGTATTATTTTAAATGTCAGACATTAATAAAGTAGTGGATTACATACATATGTAGTAAGAAAAGTAAATCATAGAATTTTATTGGACTTAATCTTGGTGCAACGTATATTTGGCTTTCAATTGTGGGTACAAAGTAAATTAGTTATTTTGTTGTAGATTAAGTGAAGTTTTTAATAAATGAAGCAACTTGTATCATATAACAAAAAACTGCGTTTTAGATAGATACTATATAATATATCAAGAAATTATTTCTATAAATCTAAATTTTTGATTAAAAATAATGAAAACCTTGAGGTGTCAGTGCTCAAACCACAGTATTGGTTGAAATATGTAATTACTTTGTATCGGGTGGGAACGATTTACATAATTGGCAGCATTCAGTACAGCGCAGCGATGCAAAATTTCCGCATACCTGTTAGTAAAAACGATACTTTACGCTTCTCTGTCTCATCACTTCACTGCATCGCTGTTCTTTAGATAAAAGAATTCTTCATCAATTTGAAACATTTCAAATCTACAGAATTAAAAAATGCAAAGAATTTGAAGAATTAAAGAATTTAAAGAAATTAGTACAAAATTGAAAAAATTAAAGATTCCTAAAGATTTTAACAGTATAAAAAATTTAATCATTTTAAAGAATTTAAAATATTTTAAAAATTGAAAGGATTTATAAAATTTAAAGAAATGATTTTAAATTTAAATAATTTAAAGGGAATGATTTAAAAGTTTTACAGAATACAAAATAATTAAAATTTAAAGCATTAGAGAATTTAGAATAATTAACAAATGTATATATACTAAATTTGAACGAAATTCTAATGCTCAGTTTCACAAAAAACAGGCAATCTCCAATTAGTTAATATTTCATCACTTTCTTCTTTTATGAAATTGCGATTTATTTCATTATTCAACGCACGCTAATTTTATTTCTTTTCTACACGAAAATTTTAACTGAAGAGCTTAATATTTAGCTGCCCAATTTTGTTCAGCTAATTATTTAGCTGAAGGCTAAATATACAAAATAAAAATATAATCAACTTGCATTGAAATTTTATTGTGATGCAAAACGCAATTGTATAAAAGAAGAAAGGGAGGAAATATTATTTAACTAGAGATTGGTTTTTTTTGTGAAACCACGCATAAGAGGCTTATGCCTGATTTCACAAAAAAAAAATAGGCAATCTATAGTTAAAGTGCGCTTCTTCCCTTTCTTCTTTTATTAAATTGCGATTTATTTCATTATTCAACGCATGCTAATTTTATTTCTTTTTTACACGAAAATTTTAACTGAAAAGCTTGATATTTAGCTGCGCAATTTTGTTCAGCTAATTATTTAGCTGAAGGCGAAATATATCTATATGTAAAATAAAAAGGAAGGAAATACTATTTAACTAGAGAGTGGTTATTTTTTTGTGAAACCATGCATAAGAGACATATGCCTGATTTCACAAAAAACAATAGGCAATCTATAGTTAAAAGATGTTCCCTCCCTTTCTTCTTTTATTAAATTGCGATTTGTTTCATAATACAAATTCAACGCATGCTAATTTTATTTCATATTTTGCATGAACATTTGAACTGGAGAGCTAAATATTTAACTGTCCAATTTCGTCGAGCTCAATATTTAGCTGAAGGCTAAATATTTCTAAATAAAAAAAAAAAAATAGAATCAACTTGCATAGAATTTAAATTATGAAAAAAGAAAGGGAGAAAATATTATTTAACTAGAGAACTTACATAATTTTTGTGAAACCGGGCATTAAATATTTAACGTATTAATAAATTTGAGGAAATTTTAAGTAAGTATTAAGGAATCTTAAGATTTTAAAGACTGAAAAACTTAAATAAAAGTATTTAAAAACATTAAACAATTTAAAATATTTAACAATTTTAAGAAATATTAAATTAAAAGAAGTTCAATAAATTTTTAAAATTTAAAGAATTAAATAAATTTAAAGACTATAGGAACTAAAAAATTTAAAAAACTTAAAAATGAAAAGAATTTAAAGGAATGAAACAATTTAAAAAATTTAATGAATTTATAGATTTAGATAATTTGAACATCATTCAATTAAAGAAATTTTGAATACAACTGTATGAATTTAAAAATCTATTCTTAAGAATTTTCCAAAAATAAGAATTTGAATAATTTTAAGAATTCAAAAAATTATCAGATAAAAAGAAAAGAATTCAAAGTATCTACAGACCTTAAAGAATTTAATCATTTAAACAATTTAAGAAAATTAAAGCTTCTTCAAAATTAAAAAAATTTAAATAAATTAAATTGACTTAAGCAATTTAAAGTTAAAGTCTTTCGGAAGGAATTCCTGTTCGTCGCAGGAATCATTTTTCTTAAAAATGTTAAGAATTTAAAGTTTTTAAAGAATTTGAAGGATTTAAACCATTTAAAGGACTAAAAACGTTAAAACCTAAATTTAAAAAATTTAAGGGTATGATTAGATAATTTCTTCCTTAAATTCTATAAACTTACTTACAAATTTTAAATTCTGTAAATTCATTTTTCTTATCTTTAAATTTGTTTCTAGATTTTTCTTTCCAGAAAGAATTTAAAAAAAAACAAGATTGTATAAAAATTGAAGAATTTAAAGAAACTTAAGAATTGTCAGATAAAGAATTTAAAAGTTTAGAAAATTAAAAAAATTATAGATATAAAGAGCTCAACAAATTTTCAGGAATTACAGATTGTTTAAAATTTAGAGAATTTAAACAAATTTAGAGGTGACAAAAAAAATGTAGATGATTTTAAAAATTCAAAGTATTTATAGAAATGGAAAAAAGATAAAAATTTGAAGAATTTAAAATATTTAAAAAAATTATATTTTTTAAAGAGTTCTAAGGATTTCAAAAATAAAAGAATTTATAGGATTTAGTGAAGTTAAAAATTTAATTATTTAAAGAATTAAAATAATTTTAAAAATGTAAATAGTATAAAATAAAAATTTTGAGTCTATAGAATTATGGGCATTAAAACTTTTTAAGAATTTTGAAAATTTAAAGAATTTAAAGCGAATAATTTAGAAAACTAAAAAGATTATTTAAATTCTGTAAATTAGAAAAATTTTGAAAATTTATAAATTGTTTAAATGCTGTAAATTCATTAAACTCTTCTCTCTAAAATTTTTTTTAATTTCTTTTGATATTTAAATGTATTTAGAAAGACGAAGCGAGGTGAATTTAAAGCTTTTAGAATTCTTTTTTAGAATTTTAAATTTTTTGGTTCACTTCATTACGGATTGGCCGGATTACAGAGATGTTTTAGGAATGTGACCAGTTATAAATTATTTCATTAAATATGTTCCTTAGTCAATTGAAAAATAAAACTTTTATTCAATTTGTATTATTGTCTTACCGAAACTTTTAATTATTGCTTTTGCCAACTGTTTTACTAATACATGCACACTTTTTTGTTATTTCGACAAATTTTGTACCGCCACGTTCTTTTATTTTTCTGATTTTATTGAAACTTCACAGCCGTTTCATTTCTTGAAATTATAAAATTAATTAGATCCTAAAATTTCTTGAAATATATGTTCATAAAATTATTAAAATTTTAATTTGGGTATTTTTTAAAATTTGTGAAAATTTCTTGTTTTTTGTTAATTTTTTAATTAAATTTGTTAAAATTTGAGAAAATTTGTTAAATTTGTTACTTTCTAAAGTAATCGTAATTCATGTAATTTTTAATGTTGTAGAAAATTTTGAAATACGAAAATTGGTTAGAGCCTTAAATATTCCGTTAATTTCTTGAATTTGTTGAAATTGTTTGAGATGATATATTTATGATTATGAAGGGCCTTTATTAATTAAATTAATAAATTTCTGGGAATTTATATTCTTAAAACTAACGTGATTCTGAAAACTGATTATGTTGATTTTTTAAAAATTTGTAAATTTTTAGAGGTCGAGAATTTTTTTTAAATTGATAGAATTGGTCGAGATTCTTTAAATTTTTTAGTTTTTTTAACTGAAATGTCTTGAAATTCCGACTTTTCCACAATGAAGCTCGCATAGATTCTTGAAATTCTTGAAACAAATCTAAATTTAAAAATTTATTGAAATCGTAAAAATTTTACAGTTCAAATTTCTTAAATTCATAAAATTTGTGAAATTTTCATATTCTGTAAATTAATAAAAATTCTGACAATTCTTTAAGTTACTCTACAGTACAGTCTGAGGATTTTTGTTTTTGGTTTGCTAGTTTCTGGGCAAATTTGAAGCTCTAAAATATTTAAAATTTTGCGTTTCTTTATAAAAAAAAATTAATTTCTTAAATTTAGGTAAGTAACTTCTTAAATAACTTAATTACTAAAATTAACTAAACTTTTAAATTACTTCATTTCTAAATTTGTTTAAATTTTTATTCTAAATTTTATTGGAACTCTTCGGAATATCTGGGTCCCCAAATTTTCAGTCAAAATAGAGTTCTGGAATTTTTGAAATTTACAGAAATTCTTTAAATTTGTTAATTTATTGACAAACTTGAAATTCTAAATTATATTTCTTGGATTTACATAAATTTCTTAGAACGAATCTTGGTCGCTTATGACTCTTGAAATTCTTTAAAAAAATCAAAATTTATAGTTTTCCTGAAATTCTAAAAATTATTTGAATTATAAAATTACTACATGGATATTCTAAAATTTTTAAAATTCTGAAAATTTCTTGAAAATTTTAAAACATGTCGAATATTTGAAATTATTAGTTTTGGTGTCTACTTAATTATTTATTCGTGAAATCTACGTACTCATAAACTAACATACTGATATTCTGAGTAGAGCAATTCAGGGCTCTTTCTGACTCGGTAGTGAAGTGATTTTTTTTTTA
Organism: Tipula helvola; assembly: GCA_963556165.1. NCBI lineage: Eukaryota > Metazoa > Arthropoda > Insecta > Diptera > Tipulidae > Tipula > Tipula helvola. The sequence continues at coordinate 304,671,196 of OY744483.1, read as the reverse complement.
AATACGGGAAATTTGTTGAAGTTTTTAAAATTAGGCGAAAGACTTCCAGTTTGTCATTTTTTTTTGGAAACATTGAAAATTAATCAAATTCTTCTTAATTTCTTAAATTCATAAATTTTTTAAATTTGTTAAAATTTTAATATTTCTTAGAAAATTTCAAATAATGTTTAATCAAATTCTTGAAATATTTAATCTGGTGACGTTTCTGATTCTTGACATTCCGTAACTAAATCAAAATTTACGAGTTTCTTAAAATCGTAAGCTCTTGCAGTTCGTAAAAGCCTTAGAATCATAGAATTAATTCAATTCCTAAATTTCTCGATAATTTTACTCAATACTTTATTGAAATTCTGATCTGAATTTATTAAATAATCTGAAAATTTTAAAGTTTTTAAAATTGACGTAAATTTTGGAAAAATTGAAACCCTAAAATATTTAAATTGTTGTTTTCCTAAAATAATCTAAATTTGCATAATCCTTAAATATCTAGAACATTTCCGTAAATTTCTTGAATTGTTAAAATTCTTCAATCTTCGTAATATCAAAATTTATGCAATTCTCAAATTAAATAAATTTGTAAGTAAGTTTTTTCCAATTTGTAAATTTTTTGAAATTTATTGAGATTCTTCTGAATACCTGGGGCTCCTCAAATTTGTAAATGTATCAAAATATAAATTTCTTGATATTATTAAAGCATTCGAAAATTTCCTTGTCCTTGAAACTTTTAAAACAAATTAAAATTTCTTAAAAGTCTTTAAATTTTTTTAATCTTAAAATTTTACAATTTTTGGAATAATAAAATATAAAATTTATACTAATTCATGAAACTAAAATTGTCGGTATTTCAAACTAATCTTAAGTGATATAATCTTTAAAATTTTTGGAACCAATTTGATGATAGATTCGTATTCAAACTTTAAAAATCGAATACTCGTATTTATTTTACGAAGTTAATTTTCAGAAAAATTGTGAAGAATTACCAATATTGAGCTAATGATGATGGATAAACTTGATTTTCTACCTATGAGCCTATGAAGGTCTTTATGTGATGAGAGGTATATCTGCGGTAAATAGTAGATACTCTTCCGTGTGGTACACCAGATTTGGGCGGACAATTGTATACCCATCTTAATGTTTTATAACAAAGTATCGGTCCTGTAGAAATGATGCTCATATTCTATAAAAATTTTCTGGATTATTGTAGAAGAGATCTGCAAATCTCAAACCATTATTCGAATGTTTGAGCCACCAAATCTTCATTAATTTTATGGCAATGCATAATATTGAATTACACACAACAACAGCCAGAACCTCAACCGGAAATAAAGGGAACATATTAGTTTGAAAAATATTCCAAGTAATCTTTCTGAACAGTTAAACGATTATTTAGAGGAATTGCGAAATAAGTATCAAGAAATGGGACAGGATGCTCCCGGAGTTAAAATACTTCGATCTAACCGGAAGGCAATTTTAGCCCTCAACCTAGGAGGAGCTAGAGTAATTGAATTTTATTCAAAACTAATTCAGATAATCGAATTGAATGACATTACAAATAATTTCATTACGGTCAATACCACAAGTAAAATTACGGAAATAATGAAACAACATAAAATTTCTGATAAAATTTTAGTAGCAATAGCTGAAAGAAGAATAAATAATCTTGAAATCTCTTTGTATAGCATTCTACCCGATACTTATATAAACTTCGTCAAAAACGTGGGTTATTTAACCCATTGGGAACATTCATCAAGGCAATAACAGGTAACGTGGATCAAAATTAAAGTAAAAAGTTTGAAAACGGACGTTATGAGTTAGTGGACAATTTAATTGACCAAATAAAAATAAATGATCAATAAGTATATTTTACATAGTAAACAAATGGAATTCTTTACTACGAAATTTGATAAAGGCGGAATTAAAATTTATTCGGAAGAGCAAATTTACTCTCTTTTGAAAATAAAAGCTTTATATAATAGCACTGATTTCATAATTATAGTTTGAAATTCCTAAATTTAATAACCGATCCTTCAAACTTTATAAGAAATTATAATATGATAATTAATAACCTTTGTGCAATGGTGGAACAAACATACATGTGCCAACTCGATCATATTCATAAAATATATGGAAATTGCTTACCTGAGTTAAAATCAAATTATTCAAATTTTTGTAATGTTCGATTAATTACTGTTAATAACAGGAGATATATAAACAATAAAATTCTGCATAAGTGTAAAATATCATTGGTTCAACCACTAGATAATATCGGAATTAATATTACAATGCAGAAATTCATAAACATTCCATTATTCAAGGAACAAACAATTAAAAATGTGGACAAAATTAATGCGGGAAATCATCAAATTAAAATTTTCCAATATTACATTCACAATTTCATCGACAATAGTTTTTGTAATTCAAATCCTTAATAGGTTTTGTAATTCACAGAAAATCTAAGGGTATATTCTCAAAATTTAAGACTAGGTTGGCACAGCAACTACAGAAGAAAAATGACGAGGACGACATCAATTTTAAGAGGGGGACCTCAAGTAACCTCAAGCAAGGAAAAGTGCATCAACAACGGTTTGCACTTATCACCAAATGCAACATTATAATTAAATCAAATTTCAAAATTGTAAAATGGAAAGTGCTGAAACCTTATTAGGAGATCAGAATTTTGGTTTTCAAAATTAAGTCTACTCCCAAATCAATCCCAAATGGAACCTCTTAAGTCAGTCTTCCGCTCAACCTCCAAAAATAATATTTGTGTAAAGTTTGGTTCAAATCGGTCAAGGCGTGTGGATTTGATTAATTATCTTGCACATATACAGGTTTTATAATGGCCAATTAGGATAAAATGTATCTATTTCATAACGGATTTTAGTGAAATTTGACATCCGCGAAAGAAATCGGATTCTAAAATGATTTTTGGATAAATTTAATATGGCCAAGTGGTATGGAACTTGCCTGTTTCCCAACAGATTATTATGAAATTTGACATGTAAGTTGGAAATTGGATATTAAAATGGGTTTTGCCCATTTCTCATGCGATTATGATGAAATTTGATATGTGTGTTGGAAATAGGATTCTAAACTTATTTTTGGATGAAATTCTGGAATATGGCCATTTGCGATTTCCAAGGCATTTATCAAATTTCATAATGATTGATTGAGAAACAGGCGAGTTACGTCCTACTTGGCATTATTCCAGAACCTAAAATAATTTGAGAATCCCATTCCCATTGGAAATGCTGAATTTCATCAAAATCGGATAAGATATAGAATCCCAATAATATTTTTATAAAAAAATCACAAATCCTCAGTGTAACTGCTCATTACACCCCAATCCAAACCCAACTCTGCCTTAATTCAACCCGCAAACCGAACCCAACTCAACCCTCAACTTAACCGCAAACTCTACGCCAAACTCAATCCTCAAACCAGCATATATAAATATTTGTTGAATTGCTCACTACATCCTAATCCAACCCCAACTCAACTTCAACTCAGCCTAACATTGTGGAGAATAGAATTTTTCTGATGAGTTGATCAAATTTTTGTCGTCGTTCTTCTAATGACATTTGATATGTTTTGTGGTAATTAACGATCCATTTTGATAACGCATTGTGACGTTTCTGACTTGTTCTAATTCTATTGTTCTAATGAAGACCTATGATCCATAATATGGTGCCCTTCAATATCATATTTCTCGGTGACACAGTGACCAAATAATTGGACAACTCAGTCGGAAAATGTAAATAAATGAATCACTCGGTTCATAATTTATTTGATATTCGTCCGTGCAAATGAACCGAATTACATAATATCTTCCAATTGGGTATTAAATACCACACCTCTATTCATGAGTTGAAACGAATGTGCATTGTGCATAGATTATTTTGCCATCCACACTGAATTGTACATCGGAAAGAGAATTCTGGTTAAATAACTGTTATTTAATTTCGAACATTGTAAGATGTGGCGAACAGTTTAATTCCACTTCATTACACTTTTTTAGCATCGAATTATTTTGTTTTAAAGAAACTAAGTTTTGGATTTTACTCCCTTATCAATCTTTTAACAAACTTAACTAAACAAATCTTTTCTAAGATCTGTATGCGACATTTCATTGTTTTTTTTCTCCAGTGGTTCCTGTTCTAGTACTCCTCCTTCTATTCTGATGTATGTACCTGGAAATTCAACAGATGTTATAATACCAATTTAGGGGTGATCGTAAACCAATTTAATCTAATTCAAAGCCATTTGTGATTTACTAATTACTCCGTTCCTCCTATAAAATCCTACAATATGAGTCACTTTTTGTTTATCACTAAGCCAAAAAAAAAATTAAATATGTACATGGCTATTAATGTAGCTAGAGGTGTGGCTAACGAACGGTAAATAAAATTAACCATCCCTCATATAGAATGATCTCGTTACATATTTATTTTTAAAAAATAGTTTTTAGTTAAGTTTGTTAAGAGATTGTCAAAAGACTAAAATTCTGGATCATCCAAATAAAATAATAAATCGTTTATTAAAAAAAAAGTGAAGTGATAAGTGAGACAAGTGTACTAATAAAATGCAGTTTAAATTAAATTGTTCACCACATCTGAAAATGCATGAAATAACGAAAAAGTTATTTGACAACAAGTTTCTTTCCGACGTTCAGTTCAGTGTTGATGGCAAAATAATCCATGCACATTCGCTGGAATTAATGAAACGCAGTGAAGTGTTTGAAAAACAATTTGAAGATACGTCGTGTGGGGAGAAAAAATTGATCCCCATCAACGATTATAGGTACGAAATTTTCTTTGAATTCGTACGCTTCTTGTACACAGACGAATGTAAAATAAATGATGAAAATGGAATTGAGTTATTGAAATTAGCAAACAAATATAAAGTTATTAGTTTGGAGAATCGATTGATTAATTTATTAGATTCGAGAGATTGGGGGATACAATTATTTGAATATTATGTCACCGAAAAATACGAAATTGTACGACACGATTGTGAATTTTCTATTGCCTTCGATATGATTGAAACCTTAAACCATAAACGATTTTTATCATTTCATCCGGATGTCGTAAATGCAGTTTTACAGTTAGAAGAAGTCGAAGAAGGCACCACAGAAATTCAAATATTCAATGCGGTCGCCAAGTGGATCGATACATATTGCAAACGACATCAAATGTCATTAGCAGAAGGACGACAAAAATTTGATCAACTCATTAGGAAAGTGCGATTCGCCACAATGTTACCGGATGAAATACGTGATTGTGCTAAAAATTATCCCGGATTGCTAAGTGATAGTGATTGTGTATCAATTGCCAAACAGATTGTATTCGGAGCTGACACTGTTTGGATATCAAAACCTAGAAGTAACTACGTATATAAAGGCGAATGGCGTGAAATTAATAAGACTGAAACATTTGAAACAAAATGTTCCGTTTCAAAGGATACGATTCTAAACGGATTATGGATTGGTGTTGAGGCAAATAGAAAGGAAATCGAAATTGAAATTACTTCAAAAAATACGAATACAAACGAAAATGAGAAAGTTCAGGTCACACAATCTGCTCCTGGGTACTGGGATGTAATGCTTGTTAGCCTGGGTGATTCCATTCGACTCAGGCCACACTTTGAGTACACGATCGCTGTTAAATATTTGGAGATAACAGATAAAGATATTAATGTTTCATGCAGAAAGAAAACTGTAAATGTCTTTTACAATAACCCGGATAATTCCATTCAAACGATAAATGCGAGTGACAATATGTTTGAAATATTTTTCAAATCGGCACCAGAGTAAATTCAGCGATTTCTATTGTATATCAAATAAATAAAATTATTCGTTTTCGTAATTATTTGTGTAATGTATGTTTTATTAAAGGTTATTTTGAAATATTACGGTCCAAAGAATTGTTGTGCGATTAAATGAAATGTTCTTTAAATAAATTCTAAAATCATTGAGGTTGTTTGAAATTTGTAACATTTATTTAGCTATCTAAATTCCGCATTCCAAAATTTGTTGCGCTTAATTTAACATTTAGACAGTTTCAGGATAAAGGTTTGATAAATTGCGTGAGAATTTCCCCAATTCTAACAAAATTCAAATTGAAGACGGGTTTAGACTCAGGTCTATCGACTACTTCAAGTAATTGAGTTGGGCGATATGAAGCCATCTCAGTTACTGAGAAAGTTACACGTTGTCAGTGGGTCTGAGGTCAACGACGGTCTCGTAAAAGCGAGAATAAAAGTTTAGCTCATACCGCCGATACATCAACGCAGAAAAACTAACTGAACGAGCAGACATAATTCTCGGAATAATGGCACAAACGCAGGTAAACCAATTCTTCAATACCCGGATTTCGTACTCACAACTGATGCATCCAACATATAGCGTTAGGAGCTATCTTGTCTCAATGAGAAATTAACAAAGATTTACCTATTTCTTAAACTTCTCGTACTCTATCATACTTCCAATGATGATAATTTATGATGATAATAAACGAAAATTTAACTGGGTCAATAACATCGCCAAAAAAATTAATTAAAATTTATTTCAAGCTGACTAAATCTTAAAGATTATATTTCTTGTAAGCTGCGATTTATTAAACTAATCAAATATTAAATAGATACACATACATACATAGCACACTAAAATATCAGCGATAACAAAAAATGCGAAAAACAACTGCGGCTTAGCTGACAGCCGATAAGAACATTTTGAAATATAATTTATGACCGAATATCGATTTAATTCACAGTCAAATTTTACGCTTACAACTAAATTCACGAGTTAAAGTGAAAACTGCTATACATCCGTAAATATCAATAAAATGAAGTTCAAACTAAACTGTTCGCCCCACCTTAGAATGCACGAAATAACGAAAAAGTTATTCATTCAATTCAGTGTTGGCGGCAAATTAATCCATGCACATTCACTTGAGTTGATGAAACGAAGTGAAGTGTTTGAAAATCAATTGGAAGAAACGTGGGGGGAGCAAAAATTGATCACGCTCAACGATTATTCGTACGAAAGTTTTCTTGAGTTCGTACGATTCGTTTACACGGACGAATGTGAAATAAATGATCAGAATGGAATTGAGTTGTTAAAGTTGGCAACTAAGTATAAAGTAGTTATTATTTTGGAGAATCGGGTGATTAATTTATTAGATTCCCAAGGCTGGTATTTACAATTATTTCAACATTGTGTCACCGAGAAATACGGAATTGCACGTCACAATAGTGGTAGTTTATTTTCCATCAACAACGATCGTTTTTTGGAACGCGATCTATTTTTAAGACTTCAACCAGATTCCGGAAATGCAGTTTTACAGTAAGAAAAAGTGAAAGATGTTACTGAAATTCAAATATTCAAAGCTGTCGCCAAGTGGATCGATCCATATTGCAAACGACATCAAATGTAATTATCAGAAGGACGACAAAAATTTGATCAACTCATAAGGAAATACGATTCCCAACAATGCCAACGGATGAAATACGTAATTGTGCTTGCAAATATTGCGCCACTTTGCGTTTAAATCGCCTGGTTATTACTTCACATTCCTTTCAAAAATTTGATAAAAAAAAAAATTCTGGACCAAAAATGTTCACTTTCCTATCACGTTTCGATGGCCAAGGCCGATACTGCTAATAATAAATATTGACATTTGCAAATATTGTGCCAATTTGCGCTTAAACCGTCCGGATATTACTTCAGATTCCATAGAAAATTTGATTTTTATTGAAAAACACCAAAAAAAAATTCTGGTCCAACAATGTTTACTATGCTACCACATTCCGCTTGCCAAGGCCTGTACTGCTAATAATAAATTTTGACATTTGCAAATATTGTTCCACTTTGTGTTTAAATCGCCTGGTTATTACTTCAGGTTCCTTTGAAAATTTTTATTTTTATTGAAAAACACCAAAAAAAATTCTTGCCCAAAAATGTTCACTTTCCTAGCACGGCTCGATTGCCATGGCCGCTACCACTAATAATAAATTTTGACATTTGCAAATATTGTGCCAATTTGCGTTTAAACCATCCGGATATTACTTCAGGTTCCTTTGAAAAATTTGATTTTTATTGAAAAACACCAAAAAAAAATTCTGGTCCAAAAATGTTCACTTTCCTATCACGGTTCGATTGCCATGGCCGACACCACTAATAATAAATTTTGACATTTGCAAATATTGCGCCAATTTGCGTTTAAACCGTCCGGATATTACTTCAGATTCCTTTGAAAAATTTGTTTTTATTGAAAAACACCAAAAAAAAATTCTGGCCCAAAAATGTTCACTTTCCTATCACGGTTCAATGGCCAAGGCCGATACTGCTAATAATAAATTTTGACATTTGCAAATATTGTTCCACTTTGTGTTTAAATCGCCTGGTTATTACTTCAGGTTCCTTTCGAAAATTTGATTTTTATTGAAAAACACCAAAAAAAAATTGTGGGCCAAAATTGTTCACTTTCCTAGCACGGCTCGATTGCCATGGCCGCTACCACTAATAATAAATTTTGACATTTGGAAATATTGAGCCAATTTGCGTTTAAACCATCCGGATATTATTTCAGATTCCTTTGAAAATTTGATTTTTATTGAAAAACACCAAAAAAAATTCTGGGCCAAAAATGTTCACTTTCCTATCACGGTTCGATTGCCATGGCCGATACCACTAATAATAAATTTTGACATTTGCAAATATTGTGCCAATTTGCGTTTAAATCGTCCGGATATTACTTCAGGTTCCTTTCAAAAATTTGATTTTTATTGAAAAACACCAAAAAAAAATTCTGGGCCAAAAATGTTCACTTTCCTATCACGGTTCGATGGCCAAGGCCGATACTGCTAATAATAAATTTTGACATTTGGAAATATTGTTCCACTTTGTGTTTAAATCGCCTGGTTATTACTTCAGGTTCCTTTCAAAAATTTGATTTTTATTGAAAAACACCAAAAAACAATTCTGGGCCAAAAATGTTCACTTTCCTTTCACGGTTCGATTGCCTTGGCCGATACCACTAATAATAAATTTTGACATTTGGAAATATTGTGCCAATTTGCGTTTAAACCGTCCGGATATTACTTCAGGTTCCTTTGAAAAAATTGATTTTTATTGAAAAACACCAAAAAAAAATTCTGGTCCAAAAATGTTCACTTTCCTATCACGGTTCGATTGCCATGGCCGACACCACTAATAATAAATTTTAACATTTGCAAATATTGCGCCAATTTGCGTTTAAACCGTCCGGATATTACTTCAGATTCCTTTGAAAAATTTGATTTTTATTGAAAAACACCAAAAAAAAATTCTGGGCCAAAAATGTTCACTTTCCTATCACGGTTCGATGGCCAAGGCCGATACCACTAATAATAAATTTTGACATTTGGAAATATTGTGCCAATTTGCGTTTAAATCGTCCGGATATTACTTCAGGTTCCTTTCAAAAATTTGATTTTTATTGAAAAACACCAAAAAACAATTCTGGGCCAAAAATGTTCACTTTCCTATCACGGTTCGATGGCCAAGGCCGATACTGCTAATAATAAATTTTGACATTTGCAAATATTGTTCCACTTTGTGTTTAAATCGCCTGGTTATTACTTCAGGTTCCTTTCAAAAATTTGATTTTTATTGAAAAACACCAAAAAAAAATTCTGGTCCAAAAATGTTCACTTTCCTATCACGGTTCGATTGCCATGGCCGATACCACTAATAATAAATTTTGACATTTGGAAATATTGTGCCAATTTGCGTTTAAACCGTCCGGATATTACTTCAGGTTCCTTTGAAAAATTTGATTTTTATTGAAAAACACCAAAAAAAAATTCTGGGCCAAAAATGTTCACTTTCCTATTACGGTTCGATTGCCTTGGCCTGTACCACTAATAATAAATTTTGACATTTGGAAATATTGTGCCAATTTGCGTTTAAACCGTCCGGATATTACTTCAGGTTCCTTTGAAAAATTTGATTTTTATTGAAAAACACCAAAAAAAAATTCTGGTCCAAAAATGTTCACTTTTCTATCACGGTTCGATTGCCATGGCCGATACCACTAATAATAAATTTTAACATTTGCAAATATTGTGCCAATTTGCGTTTAAACCGTCTGAATATTACTTCAGATTCCATAGAAAATTGTATTTTTATTGAAAAACAACAAAAAAAATTCTGGGCCAAAAATGTTCACTTTCCTATCACGGTTCGATGGCCAAGGCCGATACTGCTAATAATAAATTTTGACATTTGCAAATAATTGAGCCAATTTGCGTCTAAACCATCCGGATATTACTTCACGTTCCTTTGAAAAATTTGATTTTTATTGAAAAACACCAAAAAAAAATTCTGGTCCAAAAATGTTCACTTTCCCATCACGGTTCGATTGCCATGGCCGACACCACTAATAATAAATTTTGACATTTGCAAATATTGCGCCAATTTGCGTTTAAACCGTCCGGATATTACTTCAGATTCCTCTGAAAAATTTGATTTTTATTTAAAATACCAAAAAAAAATTCTGGCCCAAAAATGTTCACTTTCCTATCACGGTTCGATGGCCAAGGCCGATACTGCTAATAATAAATTTTGACATTTGCAAATATTGTTCCACTTTGTGTTTAAATCGCCTGGTTATTACTTCAGGTTCCTTTCAAAAATTTGATTTTTATTGAAAAACACCAAAAAAAAATTCTGGTCCAAAAATGTTCACTTTCCTATCACGGTTCGATTGCCATGGCCGACACCACTAATAATAAATTTTGACATTTGCAAATATTGCGCCAATTTGCGTTTAAACCGTCCGGATATTACTTCAGATTCCTCTGAAAAATTTGATTTTTATTTAAAATACCAAAAAAAAATTCTGGCCCAAAAATGTTCACTTTCCCATCACGGTTCGATGGCCAAGGCCGATACTGCTAATAATAAATTTTGACATTTACAAATATTGTTCCACTTTGTGTTTAAGTCGCCTGGTTATTACTTCAGGTTCCTTTGAAGAATTTGACTTTTATAGATTGTAGACGATTTTTGTACTCAAAATCTAGGCTATGTTTGAGTAATAGATTTTAGACGATTTTTGGAAAAGATGGTCAAGGGACTATCTGCAGCAGTTGTGACAACGCCCAAAATGGCGAAATCTTCAGCCCAATTTAGCTATATAGGAGATGTCGTTCTGATGAAGGAAGAAACATTGCCACCTATGCGTTGGAAATTGGGGAGAATACAGGAGGTCCATACTGGATCAGAAAGCTTGGTTCATATTGCATCAATAAAATGCAACCAGAATATCTATAAACGATCAATCACCAAACTTTGCTAATTATCAAATGAAGAAGATATACATAATTCTTGGTCGCAACAAATAAGCAACACAAACGCCAAGACTGGCGAAAGGAAGAATTAAGATTCATCTGGCATTGTTGGCTTTGATGAGAGTCTGATGTCTCATTGGTACCGCTAAATAACCGATACAGATTGATAACTTCAAACATCGCATTGGTATCTATGAGGAAATCAGAAAGATGGAGCTAGTTGCCATGAGATGGACTTTAATTGTACGATGTAATCTGAATACATATTGGGAAGTAAAAATTCAAGCAGACCAGAAAAATTCAAGCAGAGCAGAACAAATGAGGGGAATCAGCTACTACTATCATCTAATAAAGAAGTAACAAGAACGAAGCGTGGAATTGGTGACACAACAGGGCTAGTGTGTTAGGTGACATGTTTGGAATATTAACTCATAGAGAAGCAAGCCTATATGAAGAGCATTTTCAAACCTTAGAAACCAATGAAGATCATTTATTACTGCTAATAAAGAATCAAACCTCAATAATCGATAATACTGTAAAATTCTTCAAACATAGCCAAAATGCTACAATACAAGCAATTATTAACATTCAGAGGAGGTTGAAGCACTGCTAGATGTTATTCACAATGCACACCTCAACATCCTGCATCCACATTTATTGAGTCCACAACTTGAAGGACAGATAGCAGCCAACAGAGAACATATACCGGTTTCCAAATAATTCCTGGTCACGAATTGCGCAATACAGACCACTTATTTAAAAGTATGACAACCAGGACACACGAGTAACGAAGGGATATGTGATAATTGAGATTTCATTTCCCTTATCACACGCATGGTCTCACAACATATATTCAGTAGTAGCGGTTCCCAATATACTAGTACAGGGAACCTTGCATATATCGTACCAACAACTGAATTTGTCGCCGTTGATATTCAAAATAAACATTTTACGCAATTAACAGCTAAAGAGATATCTTAATGCAACTTTACTGATGATGATCATCTGTTATGCGATATAACAACATTACACATTTACACACAATAGCCCAGGCAATGAACTGACTATGAAATCGCGATATTAAAACACAAGTCAAGGAATATCAATGGGAATTCATAATAATAAAAGAAACAACTGGCACAATCATGTGTGGATCCGCTACTTACCAGCAGCAATTATTCGGATCAGGAATACTCAAGTTAGAATCGGGATGTATTTTAAGAGACGACCACGTAAGCATACTGGCGTCTGATCGATTCGAAAGTACCATTGAAAATTTTGGAATTGCACCATACTTAAAGGATTTAGCAATTGAGATATCAAAAAGGTGAAACGAGGAAGATGAGCTAATAAACACTCCAGACACACGGGGTTTAGAAGGGCAAATTTCTAGTCTAATAGAGAAAGAAAGAAGCACAACCACCGACCACTTTCATCATGTTCATCATTACGCGTTTACACATCTTATTTTTCTACTGTTACCTAACTCAAGCGTATAAGTATCACCCACCACGTCATAATAAAGAAATAAACCATAAAAATGTACAGTTTTAAAGGGTACATTGCATGTTTTGATGAAAACAGTATGTTGCCTTATGTAAACACAGTTTAAAGACAAATTTAAGCACGACGACAAGAACAAACCGTATACAATAGACTATCATCACCTACTGTGATTGGCACAAAAAAAAAACTGAATGTCTTGGCATTTTGTTGTTGTTGTCGAGAGTAAATCGAGTCGAGGAGAGAAAATTACAAAATAAGAAGGAAACAAAATTGTGTTGCTACATTTTAACGGTAACGTCTGTTAATCCATCCCTGTGTCGTTCTTTTGAGGACAAACAATTTAAAAACGTAAACTAAATAAACAAACAAATGGAAATAATTCGTATATTTCTGTATAATGTTTGGGAAAATGACCAAAAACACAAGGAAAAATTAAATGTGGGATTCAAGGATGAAAAAAAAGGAAAACTTGAGGAAAATTTAAATTTAAATAAATAAAATATTTAATTGGGTTTATTATTTTAGCATATTTTTTTCGTTTTGTACAAACTCCAAAACCATCCCCTAATTAAACTCCTTTTATAAAATATCCTGGAGTTCAAGCACATTTTATTTTCAATTTTAGTCTTTGATTTTGCTCCCGGATGTCTTTGTCATATAAATGATTGCGTATATAATTATGATGTGACGCGTGAACGAACACTACTCGTAAAACACTAGTTTTGGTACGCGGCAACATAAAAATGTTGAGATTTTTTTTTTTTTGTCTCATCCTCAAATTGTTCCTCCGCATTGTGATTTTATGGTCGGTCTTATAGTCTTTGTATAATATAATTTGGTATACACAAACTTCCTGCGGTATGATTGAGTCAATTAGTCATAAACAACCGGCAGCAAAAAATGAATTCGTTATGTTTTATTGCGCTATATTCGGTTGCCATTTCGACAAAATTTAATGAACCCACTTTTGATGAACGGGAGGGATCATTAAATTTTTTTTTTGTGTTTTTGTTACCACACAATTTCAATGGTTCGACAAATACGCATATAATATTGGTGTGTTGGTTACGTTTATTCCCCCGTATGTGTATATATGTGTTTGAAGTCCTCCCGTTACATTGTATGTTGTACAATATAAATGATGATGTTTGACATTCCAATTATTTTTATTTTTATTTTTTTTTTGTAGTCCCCGTTTTCGGTTTTGAGTTTTTATTTTTATGAAAATTATGTTTATGAAAATAATAAACATAATACAAAACAAAACATAAAATATGTTACAAGCGAGCACATAGCAACAACGGTAAGGCGGGTGAAATGAGATGTGGGAAGGAAAATGTTATTTTCCATAAATTATCCATCCAGAACAGTTTATATGCGGAGTTGGTGAAATGAAATTGTATTTTGTTGTGTTGCGTTTATACTCGCCATTGTGACCTGTCACAGTCAAGTTGTTGTCTGATTTAAATTATGATAGGTTGATTGGACGATTAACATGGATAAAAATGTCAAATGAAAAATATGGCAAGGAAATGGAATTTTTAACATACATATGTGCTGTACACATCAACCACCTCAATATCTTCTCCAGCTCACTAAGCGGATAACATTAAAATGTTACAATTAATCTATGGAGGCCGATATCAACGGTTACCGCAACTCTACTTACCATAATTCGCAATGGTACAACATGTCACGGTAATTTACATAATCAGCTGACAAAATTGGAAATCGATTGCCACTTTTAATTTTCAAACCCGTTTTCATCACATTCAGGTCGATTTTGGGCTTTAGGTTAAGATCAGCCAAAGTATACGTCCTATGGTTGGTGATCTCGAGGATTTAGAGACAAATATCCCATAATGTAAGAACGGGTATAGTCGAGGCTCCACTTTGGCTGGAAATGTGAACTTCTACCTGGATATGGTTTAATTATAAAAAAGACACTTTTACATATCTCAATACGCCCGCAGGTGATCGAGCATCTTTGTAAAACCTCAAGCTAAAATGCCAAGTTGTACTGAGCGAAACGTGTATGAGACACTTTATAGATGGATTCAGATGGCTTGACTGGTCTCGGTGGTTTTCTGTTACGTATTTCGTATTATTATTCTGTGTTTCGTTCCTTTTTTGATAGATCGGTTTCAATGTACGAAAAACATTGAGCAACGAGTTTGCTTCAAATTTTGTGTTTCCAATGGATTTACGGCTACGGAATCATTGAAAATCTTGCAGAAGTGTTTTGGAGCATTCAGTAAGGGTCGTGAGGTCGTAGAAAAATTATTTCATGCGAGTCGTCCATCCACCTCTGTTAACGACGATAACTTCGAAAAAGTGAAGAAAATTGTGCTCGAAAATCCTTATGTTGGCATTAGAGAGATATCAGAGGCTTTCAACATCTTTTATGGTTCGACTCAACACATTTTGGTTGATGTTTGAGGTATGAAACGCGTTGCTGCTCGACTAGTGCCGAAAGACATGAAATTTTTGCAAAAAGAACGTCGAGTAGAGATCGCAAAAGAGATGCTTGCCAACGAGCTGATGACACTACATTCATGAAACGAATTATTGCTGGGGACGAGACCTGGGTTTATGAATATGACGTCGAAACTGCCCAACAATCTAGCAAATGACGCGTCAAAAATGAGCCAAAACCGAAAAAAACACGTCAAAGTCGGTCGAAAATAAAGGTAATGCTCATCGTTTTCTTCGATTACCATGGTGTGGTTCACCATAAATTCGTTCCAGAAGGTCAAACGGCCAATAAACCATACTACTTGGCTGTTTACGTGAAGCAATTCGTTGTAAACGGCCGGATTTGTGGGCAAACAATTCATGAATTTTTCACCACGTTAATGTGCAGTCACATTCCAGCCTAATTGTGACTGAATTTTTAACAAAACACGAAACAAAAGTCTTCGCTCAGCCACCATACTCGCCAGATTTTGCTCCCTGTGACTTTTTCCTGTTTCCTAAATTTAAATATCCGCTGCGGGGAACGCGCCATGACTCGGGGAGGAACTAAAGGCCATCCCGGCCGAGGCCTATAATTAAGATGTGTATTGGAAAAATAGATTAACCGTTGGCATGCTTGCATTGGCTCCAAAGGAACTTATTTTGAAGGCGATAATAAAGATTTATATATTAAAATACATAAAAATGTTGTTCGTTTTACCAGCCTGGGTCAAATTTGATCTGATGGTATGCTGTTAAAAAGCAGGATCGCAAAACTCATGGTTCATTACGGCTGATATTAAGTATGTGGAATAAGACAAAACTATTGCTTTGGATCCATCACGCAAAATTGGATCCATCACGCAAAACAACGTTTATCTGTGCTGCCTGCCAACAATAGGGCAACTCGGGCAGTTTTTGGATGTCAAATCAGAGGTGCGACGGGAATTTGTGAAGGGCAATGTAGGAAAAATGAAGTAAATGAAGTAAGTAAAAATGAAGTTCTCTCGAACAAAAAATGAGCCGCGGAAATGGATTGAATCTGTGCAATGGGAGACGCAATGTTGTACGTTCCAGCATGAAATTACCAGATATGATAAGTTTAACAAATTGAATTCACGAGAAAGATGGATATACATATGTGTATCAAAATAAATTGTGCAAATACTGTTTGATACTGGGTTATTCAGCTGTGAATTGTACACATAAAGGATGCGTGTGAAGTTTATCCTAAACTTGTCCTAAACTTATCCTAAACCTTACAATTCCGTTACACTGTTAATTTTTTTTGTTCCTAATAAATAAATTGACTGCCGTATATTTATTGAAACTAATTTTAACATTCTTTTAATTTAAAAAAACGTTAAAATCCATAAATAAATATCGAGGGAATAGGGGGTACACGAAGTCAAATTATTTAAATAAAGTGATTCAACAGAATTTCACTTTTAATTTATTCACGTCTCGAAGTAATTATAAGCCATCATAATTTCATTGACATATGAATGGTAGTACTCGAATTACTTCGAGACGGGAATAAATTTAAAGTGAAATTCTGTTGAATGACTATATTTAAATAATTTGACTTCATGTACCCCCTATTCCCCCGATATTTATTTATGGATTTTAACGTTTTTTTAAATTAAAAGAATGTTAAAATTAGTTTCAATAAATATACGGCAATCAATTTATTTATTAGGAACAAAAAAAATTAACAGTGTAACGGAATTGTAAGGTTTAGGATAAGTTTAGGACAAGTTTAGGATAAACTTCACACGCATCACAAAGGTTGTACTGATTGTCCGAACATAAAAATCAGACACCATTTTAAATTGTGCTATAGGGCTAAACACAATTTTCAGCCCGAGTGTTCAACCAAGAAACTACCAGGAGAGTAACAGGTAGCCCGGTTGAAGGCCTCGAAACAACAAATTCGTTGTGTGGAACATGATGAACCGCGCTTGGTGTGTATACAGTCCTTTAAAGTTTCGATTTTTTTTCGAAGTATCGAAAATGATATTGAAAATTCACATTTTTTTATTTCGCAAATTTAATTGCTTAGAAAGTAAGATCTGGACCATATTTTGTATTGCAGTAAATTGAATTAGTTAGGCCTATCCACTAAATTTTTTCCAATGTTTAATTAAGAAATAAACAAAAATGGAATTTAAACTATATATTTCTGCACTATACAAAATAAAATAAAATTGTAATGTAATTAAATTTGAAAATAGTTTTGGCTAGGTGAGACGTTCCCACTTCCCACCACCGACCAACAAACAGAGTATGTAAGGATCTCGGTCAGGGAAGAGCTTTGATCTCAACTAAAGTGGTTTTAATTGAAAATGAAGATGTACGAGACCTATTAAGGCCAAGAATTTAAAGTTTGGTTCTAATAAAACTTGATTTTTTGTTTTGAGGAGGGGAGGAACAAATAATTTTTAACACTTCTGATATGCGGTTTAAAATTCAACGTATTGTCTATGCGGTTATTCCAAGAAATTTAAATTCCAGAACGAACTGCAACTTTAGATACTTATTAGAATTAATTAAAGAAGTACAACATGTGCCGTGATAAAAACGTTTAATTCTCTAGGATTTCTGGAGCCAACATTAATTAGCATTCCTCTAGACTTATTACTTAAACGCATGTGATGATATGTAAACCAGGTAAGCGCTAGTTGTAAGTCAGCAGCATAAATCAAAGCTAGATCATCTGCAAAGGCAACAACTTTACCATAAAGATGAAAGTCAAAAAATGAATTTATGCACACTAAGAACAGAAGAGGACCAAGAACAGAACCTTGAGGAACTCCTGATAAATTTTCATCAAAATGCTTAAAACTTCACCTACACCGACTTGTTGTGGTCCCTTTAGGAGATAGGATTTTAAACATTCAAACATGAATCCTCTAAATCCAATGCGCCATAATTTATCTAATAATAAAGAGTGCTTTACACTATCGAATGCTTTGGAAATATCCAGAAAAATCACACCAACTAATTTGTTTTTGTTTAATCCTTCATACAGAACTACAAAATGATATAAGTGCCCTTCCTTGCTTCGTCCGTTTCTAAAACCATATTGGCAGTCACTCAAAAACTGAATAGCATCCAAATATAGTTTGCCATAAGCAAACTATCGTCTTTTTTAAATACCGGTAAGACTCTAGTAAGTTTTAAAATATTTGGGAAGACTCCAGTATTAATACTTTGATTTAAAATAAATGTTAATATGCAAATTTTCTACGCCGCAGTTAACTTTAAATTAGTGGAATTAATTCCATCAGAAGCTACAGCTTTTTTATTGTTTAAAATTGAGATAGTTAGGAGTAATCCTTCAGGCGAAATTTCGTTGAATCGGAATGATTTATTATATGCCATATAGTATCACAAGTAGAAGGGAATGAAGTCAAATTGTTCACATCACTCCCTGCATTTATGAAATAATTGTTAAACAGATTGCAAATATCAATAGGGTTAGTAATTAATTTCTGTTTTACTATTAGTATTATCACTAGAGCCCGGATTCTTATGTAAATACATATTTTTGCATATAAATTAATATTTGCTGTTTAAATGCTTATACTGGTATATATTCTAGTGTTTATGATTTGAGTGCATATTTTGTTATTTTTCGATGTTTTACGTCAAATATGGTTATTTCACGCATATTCCGATTTTAACTCCATTTTTAGCGTTTTTTTACAGAAATATATAAACGTTGAAAAATTAAACAAAATTTATTTCTTGGATTTGAATATCTGTGAAGGTGGAAATAAGCTATTCGAAATATAAAACATTCTTAGTCGATGACCCCAATATCACTTGCATTCCAACATTTTAAAAATAATTTGATTGTTGACTACAATACTTACTCGTTCTGTCGTGTTAAGCCGCAAAAATCGTTGTTTATCTGATTAAGATTAATTAAATATGTGTAGAATTAAAAAACAAAGAAATTACGGAATCTGTGGAATTTATTGAATTTACAAAATTTCTAGTATTCAAAGAATTTATGAAATTAATAGAAATTATGGCGTTTTAAGAATAAGTCGGTCATTTGAGTTTGTAAAATTTATAGAACAGACTATGTTGAAACAATTTATAGAACTCATTGAATCTACAAAATTTATAAAATTCATAAAATTTATTTAGAATTTGTAGAATTTATAGGATTTATAGTATTTATGGAATTGATAGAATTAAAATTCGTAACGTTTATAGAAATTATAGATTTTATAGACTTGTTAGAATTTAATAAATTTGAAGGATTTGTAGAATTTAAAGAAATAACTGATTTTTTAGACTTTAAACCTTAAGAGAATATTTGACATTTATATAATTTGTAGGATTTATAGGATTTGTAAAATTTATAAAAATTATAGAGTTTATAGAATTTAAAGGAATCATGGAACTTTGATATTGTAGAATTTATAGAACTTACAGAATTAAAACAATTTACAGGAACTCGAACTCTTCTATAGAAAGAATCTACAAAATTTAAAAAATTTATAGAATTTATAAAATTCATAAAATTTATAAATTAACAGGGTTAACATAATGAGTAGAAATTATAAAATTCACAGAATTAGTAGAATTTTTAAAATTTGTAGAATTTATCGACTTTAAAAAATTTTGAGAATATATCCAATATACAGGATTTACAGAATTTATAGAATTGACAGGATTTGCAGAATTTAAAAAACTTACTAAATTATTAGACTTAATAGAATTTATTTTATTTATTTTTATTTTATTTTTATTTATTTCATTACAAAAATTATAACTATATCACATATACATATAATTACGAAAAAAAAACTGAAATAAATAAGGAAGTGCCTTTTGATCCACAAGGTCAGTAGCAGGCATCCCTTTAGCTAATAATAATAAAATACAATAATTGGAATAATAATAGTTAAAAAAAATACTACACAATACAACCAATACGATGTAAATAATCATATAACAAAAATTAATTTAAGCAATTTAAAAAGATTTGTTATAAAAAAACATAAAAGAAAAAATCAGCTTTAAATTATTGAACCCCTCATTTCAAAGACAATATCATTACCTATTCATGCAAAAATGTACCTCTCCTCAAATAACTAGCATACAAAATTATAAGTGAAAAATTAAATAATGATTCTAAACAAAAAATCAATATTACTAAATTGGACTAGCCAAACTTTCAAACTTGCCAGGAATTTAGATTTAGAATTCAAGCTACGGATATCAATCGGAAGTTTATTAAAGATGGTTGGAGCAGTTACTAAAAAATAATTATAAAAATGCGTTTTGCAAAATTTTGGAACGCTTCTGAAATGCATGACATTTTTACGCAGTAAATAACTGTGACAACTCAAAAATAACGATTGCCACTAATTTCAAAATATTTAATCATAACCTTAAAAACATAAAGATGTTTCAATGGAAGAAGTCTACTGCTCAAGAATAATGGCCAAGAAGGGCGACGTTTATTCTTGAAATGCATCAATCTAACTACATGCTTTTGAGCTATACTACTAATGGTCTGATCGTCTCAAAATATGTACCACCCCAGCAACAAATACCATAACGCAGTCTGGACTCAATTAAGGCGTGATAAAATATTTTAAGAATACCAGGTGGACAGTGTGACCGCTGTAGATATATTTGCCTAATACCAGAAGGCAGAAAGTTTGACAATTCTAACATATGATGCTTCCAGTCTAATCTACAATCAACGTTTAGGCCCAAATATTTAATGTTAGCAACAGATTCAATAGGCAAGCATTTATTAATGCACGGGCCATTCCTAGGGCAATGCCGGTCGTGATAAACTACGTCATTATTAAACGAACCATTATAATTTAAATTAAAGAGCATTGTTTTAGTTTTAGAACTCAATAATAGCCAATTCGACAGAATTTTTAAATCGTGATTAATGTATGCTACTGCAGCAGTATAATCACAACTATTATATGCAAACGCTAGATCATCAGCAAAGGCAATAACTTTACCTTTAAAATTTTGTTTAAAAATAGAATTAATGTAAATTAAAAATAAAATTGGTCCAAGTACAGATCCTTGGGGGACACCCGCTTGTAGCACCGATAAGTCACTGAAACTATTTTTACAAGTAACCCTTTGCGACCGATTAGTGATAAATGATTTGAACTAGTTGATTATGCAACCTCGAAAACCAATATTCATCAGCTTATCCAAAAGGATACCATGATCAACCATATCAAAAGCCTTAGTAACATCCACAAACAGGCCGGCTACTGTACTCGAATTATTAATACATGAAAGCCCGAGCTCATGAAGTGGATTCATAAGTTCGATCAAAGCATCCTCTGTACCCAAACCAGAACAAAAACCAAATTGACATTTACTGAAATAGTTAAAACTATTCAGAAATTCTGTCATTCGTAATTTAACTGCTTTTTCAAAAATCTTGGAAATAACAGAAAGGATGGATATTGGTCTATAGTTACTCAACAACAGACGATCGCCCTTCTTAAAGAGAGGAATAACCGTGGCAATTTTCAGTGATTCCGGAAATGTACCTTCGGTTATACTACGGTTAAACAATGCACTTAAAATGTTAACAATGTTGAAGCTTATCCTTTTAATAATTGCACTACTAAAACCAAACAAATCTGTAGAATGTTTATCCTCAAGGGAATTGATAATGAAAAATAATTCCATGGAAGAAATTGGACGAAAGAAAAAATTTAAGTTGGGCTCAAATCAAGTATAACGGAGTTATCAACTAATTGTGAATTATTGTTAAATTCCAGACGCGCTTTTGAAACTATATTACAAAAGTAATTGTTAAAACAATTAGCAATGTCTGCTGGGAATGAGAGCTTATAATTTTGTTCGTCTAATATTTCATTAATTTCATTATTTGAAGTACCTTTGTTAAGTATTTCATTCAATAAGGACCATTGCTGCTTAGTATTATTACCTGATTTTTGGAATTTACTCAAATAATATCTATTATTAGTTTCTTTAATAACCTGATTTAGATTTTTGGCAAACTGGTGAAAATGATTTTTCAAAAATAAATTATTGGGTTGTTTTTTTACTTTTCTACTGATTTTTTTTTTTTTTATTACCTTCTTGATAAATGAATAGTTCATCCAAGGTTTCAATCTATGAAATTTCCTAGGTGGTTTAATAAAAAATTTACTTAGGGATATGTAGTGAGTGAGTTTAGCAATAAACAAATCAAAAGCTTCTGAAATATCAACTGCAGATAACACAGCGTTCCAAGACTCTACTAATAACATATCGTTTAAAAGTTCAAAATTTAACCGAAATTGATGATTAACTTGTAATGGAATGAAATTTCTATGTTAAGAATTTTCTTTTGCGCCACATCAAAAGGTTAACGACCGGTACACATCCCTTTATTATGCTAAATGTTGAATTTTTTTTTAATTGTTGTACTACGAAGCGCTTAAAAGTTGGTGTAGGTTAAGAATACAAAACATATTTTGGCGCAAGAATTCTAAATGGAGCGGGTAATTGTATTGTTTCTTTTACATAACTATGTACACATCTAAATGCCCAAAATATGATTGTAACATCCGATTTTTTTTTTTTTTTGCAATTACGAAGAAGTAATATGCATATAAATGTAGTATGTCTGGGTGCAACGTATTAGTATATAGTACGAATCTGCATACAAATTACTAATTGCAATATGCGCGATTATAAGCATACATACGAACACAAATCATTGGTACTGCACAGAAAAAAAAAAAAAAATATTAAATCAGTTCACATAAGAGGCCACCGCGGTCAGTGGTACATAATTTAAATTAAGTAGTGCTGTGATTACGGAACCACACCCAAATAAAAAAATTAAAAATTGATTTAATTTTTAATTTATTAAATTTTCTATGGTGATTGGTGATACGAGTTTCTTTTTGTTTTTGGGTAAGAATTCATTATCTTCATCTAGAGTTAATAGTAGTTTATATAATTGTTCGTTCTTTTTTCTGTTGTTTTAAAATTTTGATGATAGGTAAATTGGAAGTTACAGACAAAGTCCCAAATCTGTATTTTTTTTTAACATTGTTAAACAAACAACAAAGCGCAGGTATATATAGTATGTATATATATATATTCTGTGGACTGGCTAGTAGCGGGTGAGTTTGAAGAACTTTGTTATGTTTTTTTTAACGGTGATCTAACTTCCTGTTATCCTTTGATCATACAGGGCCTCTTTTTAATATTTTTTATTTAAAGTTATAAAGTTTATTTTATAATCTTTTATAAGTAAAAATATATTACAACCTTCATACTGGATTACAAAATTACACAGTGTTATAGTGAAATACGAAGAACTGAGGTTTGGGATAAAACGTTCCATTGGATACCGTGTATTAACGGCACATCTTATTGTGCTAACGAGAGGGAAAAAATACCTAAAGCAACTAAATTGCCGTTTTAGTTTTGTAATGAAGTGATACAGAATGTGATTAGAACTTAGTTATAGTTAAATGTTTGTTTAGTTTCTTAAAAAAATCTGATTCTTTTTTTTTTTTTTATTTCAATTTTTTTTTTGCTGATTTTGATTCGTAGTGTAAAGTAACGTAACTTATTTTTTTTTACTGGTACGTTTGTAGCGAAAGTGTGATAAGCGCTAAAACATTTTAGATTTTCAGCTGTTCCAGTCATAAGAGACCAAAGGTACCTGCGGACGCTTATGGGTGAGTTATTTCATTATATTCTTTATATATTTATGTTTTGGCTTCGCACACTATTCGCAATTATAATTTCTTTATTATATTTGTCTACTTTAACCTTACACATTAATAACAAGGATTATTTAAATGGTTAAAAAAGTGAATTATATTTAACAAATTCAAATTTTCCAAAATTTACTTTAATGAATTTATTTGTCAATAAAATTTTGTTTTGGTAATATGGTTCTCTAAAATTTTTGTGTTATTATTACACGGAAAAAAATAAACTGGTCCTCAGCTAAGAAAACGAACTTTTAATTCAAGAAAATGTACTTTTTCTTGATTTAAAAGCTAATTTTCTTATTTCTTTCGATTTTTTCTTCATTTCAAGAAACACAATTCTTACATGAAGAAAAACTCGATAGAAAAAAGAAAATTAGCTTTTAAATCAAGAAAAAGTACATTTTCTTGAATTAAAAGTCCGTTTTCTTAGCTGAGGACCAGTTAATTTTTTTCCGTGTACTGGTGTGAGAAGGAAGATGTGGCTGACCTGAATAAATTTTCCCAGAGTAATGATTTGTTCAATGACCCATATTACAAATGTGCGAATAAGTAACCGTCCCGAGCCGAAATAAACACACCCGTTAATTTTCTGGGAAGCACATTTGGACGGTCATTACAAACTCCAGACCTCTTGATTCGGGAGACAAAGTTTTCTTTAAACATCAAGTTGACAAAAACGGCGCAATGATCAGTAATGCATAAATCTTCAACTAAAGAATTTATCGCAACATTAGAGAGTCTATAAAAAACATGGTCAATACACGATGAAGATAAGCTAGAAATTCTAGTCGGAACATTTACCTCAGAGACTAAACCATTACTTGACATTAAAAATTTATACTCATCAATTAGCAAAGAATTGTTTAGAAGGTTAATATTAAAATCACCCAAAACTAATAAATTATTACTTTATTTTAATAAGGAATGAACTGAATTCTTCCAGAAACAACTCAGCGTCATATGATTGAAGCCTGTAAACACATACAACCGTTACTTTGAAATTTGGAAAAAATACATCAACCAGTAATAAATCAGCTGACCAATTTATAAAGAATTTTTGTAATTTCTAGAATTTAAAAAATTTATAGAATTATAATTCATAGAGTTTATAGACTTAGTAGAATCTATAAAATTTTTAGAATTTGTATAATTGATAGAATTTATCAATTTTTTAAAAATTTAGAGAGTATATCGCATTTACAGGGTTTGTAAGATTTATAGAATTTACAGGATTTCTAGAACTTAAAAATTTACTAAAATTTTTGACATTATAGAATTTATATATACACAATTTGTGCAATTTATACAACTAAGAAAATATATAAAATTTACAGAAATTATTGTGTTCATAGAATTTGAAGAAATCATGCCATTTTTAAAATAGGTAAGTCTATGAATTTATAGAATTTAAAGAACTTCCAAAACCTAAAATCTACAGAATTTGTAGAATTTACAGAAGTAGTGGGATTTCAAATATTTATAGAATTAATAGAATTTATAAAATTCATAAAACTATAAATTTATATTGTTATAATATAAATACATAAGCTTAATAGAAATTATAAAATTTGTAGAAATTATGAAATTTATTGAATTTATCGATTATTTAAATTTATAGAATATACCGCATTTATAGAGTTTGTAAGATTTATAGAATTTACAAAATTAGAAGAATTTAAAGATCTCTGAATTTTAAGACATTATGCTATTTACATAATTTAAAGAAATTATAGAATTTTTATAAATCAATAATTTAAATTTTAAAATTGGACGATTTTTTATTGAATTTAAAAAATTATACAGTTTATAGAACTAAGGCGAATTCAACACCATATAACTAAATTTGATAAACTTTTCACGTTTCTCTTAATTAATACACACATTTTTAATACACAGTTAAAAAGGCGCACTACCGTTGTAAGGTTCCAATTATCACTTAGGCAATGGTAATCATAATGTTTTGTCGGTTTGGATATTGAATATCGAGTCTTGTAGCATTGTTATATATGATTGCTATGTCATAAAAAAATAATAAAACAAATCTATTTTTTTTTGATTTGTTTCCTATCCAAAGATAACAAGCTTGAATGAAAATTAATTTCATTCACGAAGATTTGTTTTAAATTTTATAGTAGATATTGGTGTTTTGTTTGGAATTTGGTTTCGGATTTTTGTTTACCATTTGAATAGATGTCGTTCGTCGGAACAAGTTCAGTCCGAGTTTACAACCAGAGAGCAAAGCTTAATTTTTTTTGTTTTGATTCAATAATTATTTCGAAAAATATGCACTGAATGTACCAGTACAGTTTATGAAGATAAGCTTCAATGGATGTTTTGATGGAATGGCCGGAACGATATGAATTTAGACGAGGATGGATACAGCCGGCATGCTGATTGGAATGCCTATATAAACCGAAGCCATTTACAAACAAAGGATAATTGATATTTGTTTTTGTTGAGACATGGCCGAGTGGTTAATTTGGAGATAGAGTTTTTTTTTATTGAAGTGGATGCCGAATAAGTTAATTTGGAAAATTCACTTGCATTTCTTGATAGAAGAATTTATTTTTTTTTTGATGTGTTTTGGATATCCAATTATTTTTTTTTTGTGTTAATCGAAATAAGAATTAATTTATAAAAAAAAAAAAAAAATAAAAACATGATACAGAAGTGCGTGACATTAAAATTAGTAGTGAAATCAAAGTTTAATTATTTAGTATTAATAGTTATAGAAACTTTGGATCTATATTTTATTTATTTATAAAAAAAAAAAACTAACTCAACTTAATTTAATAATTTTTTTTTTGTGGAAAAATAAAAAAAAAAAAAGGAATAATTACCAAATGGTAATTACACAGTGTCAATTGGATAAATTATTAAGCGGTCGTGCATTTCCGATATTATTAAAATAATAAAAAAATAAAAAAAACATAAGAAAACCGAGAAATAACGGCCATAAATCATTTCTCAATTATTTCGGTAAGCCCTAGTCGATTGGAAATCGAAAACCACATGGATTTTTTTTCACTGATGGATGTTTCCGGGTGCATTCAGGTTTTGTTGAATCAGTAATTTAAAACCTTAATTTTTATTTATTGATTGACTGATTTTATGAAATATAATTGACATCCTATTTAATAAAAAAAAAAAAAAAATATTATATAGATTAGGATGAAATATTTGATCTCGGGAAGGATCTGTTAATTTTTTTTGTGTGAACTCACGTTGAAGTGGATTGCGGGCTGAGCTTGGTCAGGAAAGCGTGCGAGATATCTGGCGCCCAACCTAACTTATTGCATTTTGAACAACGATATCTACTAATAAATGAAATTTACAACAGATTTTCCGAGGTGTGTGTTGTTTTAGTTGGTCTATATTTATGATTACTAATTGTTTTTTTTTTGTTTAATTTCTTTATTTTTTTTCATAGTATGGCCTTGGCGGAAGTTCATCGGATGACAGAAAAACACCAATTAATTTAATTTGCTTCAAATAAGAAAACAAATTATAATTATTTAATAACACTACCATGCAAAATTTTAAAAATTTGGTGCCACTTGACAATGAATAGTTGTTTCCGAAGTAATTTTTTACGCTGAATCCGAATCTGGGCTCAGAATTGCTCTATCACGTCAGATTTATGAGATATTCTAACCTAAAAGTGCAAAAAACACTGTTTTTTGACGTATTTGAGGTTATCTAGCACCGCGTTTTTTTTTTTCTTCAAAATTTCATGTGTGGGATCTTATAGTAAAAGTCTTTTTCTTTCAAAGGCCTTTGAGTTTGCTCAAATATGTTTTTTTTTCGCCGAGATATCACATTTTCAAAATTGCACGTTCGTGAATTTGTCGGTATACTGTATAATACACTACGTTTTATACCTACGGTATATATGCACTTTTAGGTTAGAATATCTCATAAACCTAATGTGATAGAGCAATTCTGAGCCCAGATTCGGATTCAGCGTAAAAAATTACTTCGGAAGCAACTATTCATTGTCAAGTGGCACCAAATTTTTAAAATTTTGCAGGGTAGTGTTTTTATACAGAAAAATTCACGAATATGCAAATTTGCAAATGCGATATCACGACGAAAAAAAATGATATTTGAGCAAATTCAACGGAATTTGAAAGAGGAAGACTTCTACCATAAGATCCCATACACGGCTTTTATAAAAAAGTAAAAACTGCATTGCTACATAACCTCAAATATGTAAAAAAACAGTGTTTTTTGCACTTTTAGGTTAGAATATCTCAAAAACCTGACGTGATAGAGCAATCTGAGCTCGGATTCGGATCCAGCGTGAAAAATTACTTCGGAAACAACTATTCATTGTCCAGGGGCAAAATTTTGCAGGGTAGTGTAATTAGTTTTAGTATTGTTTTTGTATTAGTTTATACATAAAATTATACATTTTCTTATTTAATTTTAAATATTTTTTTTTGCTTTTCATTTTAAGCTAATTACATTAATTTCTAGTTCTATTCATAATTTTTTTTTTAATTACGTTAAATTGTTTAATTATTCCTTAAAAACTTTTGGTTAATAAATCAATATTTATAAAATTTATTTCTTTAACTTTCGTCTAATTTTTTTTAATTTTGGCACGCTACACCGTCAAACGTGAAATTGTCCAAAACGTTAATATGCTTAACTTTAGCTTAATCGAATTCCAAAATTCCTTTTTGTCGCCTTGACCGTCTGTTTAATAAACTTTGTTGTTATATGTTAATTCTTTGTCGAACTCGCGTTGAGGGTATTATCTCAACGATGAATCATCAAATCTCATTGATTTTAATTTCCTGTTAATTTTATGTGATCTTATTTAGACACAAGTTTCAAAAAATACTATAACTGTTATGTTATACTATTAATGCCTACAAGCTTCAACGATGGTTTGATGATAAAAATATTTATCGAATAAAAACTTTATTCGATGTAAAACCCGGGTAACCGAATTAACAAAATTTAAGAAATTTTTAGCATTTATTACATTTGTAGAACTTATAGAGATATTAGAATTACTCGAATTTAAATTCATACAAAGTTCATAGAAATTAAAGAATAAATATAATTTATAGTTTATAAAATTTGTACATAGATTTGATCAAATTCATTAATTTTCATTTACAGAATTCAAGGAATTTAGAATATTTATAGCATTCATAGAAATTATGGAATTTTTAGAACAATTATATTTTTCTTTTTAAAAAAAGCTTATTATAAAATGTATCGAACATAAAATTTATAATTTTTGTTCAATATTTTACCATTTTTAGTGCATATTTCAAGGTATTTGGAATGTATATTTTGCATACATCTTTTTGCTTATTTTTAGAGCATACACATCCGGGCTCTAGTCATTACCAATAATTGAATTAACAATTTTCCATTGCTTTTTGCTGTCATTAGTACAACTATTAAACATCGAACGATAGTAGTTTGACCGTTCCCTTTTTATTTGCTTAGTACACCGATCTTTGATATGCTTAAAACGAGTAAATAATCTGTTGTTCATTGGATGTGTATAGAGCTTCCTAGATAACTCATTTTTTAAAATAATTAATCCATGAACTTCCAACTGACATCCATGGGGCTATTTTGTATTTAGCTGACCTATAATGCTTTGTATATTTACAACTGTCAAGATTAGTGTGAAATATATCCAAAAAACTACCAAGCAAATAAAAAAACCCGGATCCCAAATTTGCTGTTGTAAATGATTGTTCAAATATTCATAATTAATACATACCAAGTTATCAACATGCTATTAGACTTTGAAGGAGATGTAAGTGATACAATAATAGGTAGGTGATAGGTTACTTGAAATTTCGCCACATCAGCATTCATACTTAAATTTTTTGAGGTAAATCGATAAAATGCGTGATGAAGAGTTAGGTATATTGATCAACGACAAAGTCCATATGATGAGATAGTAACTGTATAGTTATCAACAGCTAAATTTAACTTTAAAAGGTCTATAATTAACGTCACCAATTAAAAAAAATTATTTACGCTGATATTGTAGACTGATAAATTGGCCAGAAATGAGTTAAAATTAGTCCGCAAACTTCTTATGTTTAGATACATATAATAAAATTTTGAAAGCTTCGTAGAAAGAAAATTACCATAATCAATTAAATCACTATCGCCTTGATTAACCGAACTTGACATTAATTATAAATGTATAATTGATCACTGCATTTAGGTTAAGCATAGCCATTTACTTTTAATTTTTAATTGAATCCATTTGCTGACATGAAATTAGTTATGTCAAACAAAGAGAGGAAGATTTCTACTCTTTTGATATAACCTTATAAATTGGAATGAAAACTTATTAATAGCAAATTAAACAGAAAATGCGCAAAGTTTTTTTATAACATAAATCGACCTAAGCCCTTTTAATTCTCGAGCACAAAATTTATGATTATTGAAAATAATTTTTATTGTACTGAAAATAATTGTTGGCTGTTGGAGAGGCCAAAGGAAGAATTTTTTTTAGTCTTGAATGATGTTCTAATTGCTTCTACACCTTTCGATGAGAATTTGCGCTCTAAAATCATCTTACGAAAATTTACGGAACATGGATTGGTTGTCAAATGCTGGTTTCCATATAAGGAAAAGTAATACGACAATTGGTCACCATTGCAAGAGCGTGTCCAAGCTATACAGGAATTTAAACATCCAGTAACTTGATTGCAACTTTGATCGTTGTCTAGTTTCAATCCATCATTGAGCGCAATTTATGCGTCTCATCAGAACAAAAATGCTGATATACATAAAAAGGATCATTGCATTTTTAGTGGGCTAGTAATAAATTCGTGTGGGTTGAGATACTAGGTGATTATATCAACAAATAAATCAACAAATTTTAATGTCTTTGTTTGAAAACAACGAGTGTCAGAAGAATTAGATGTAAAACAGTGTATAAAGTGAAATTTGCAAGCAATTAACTGTGAATTCAATAGAGTTGAATATTTTCGAGCAACATTTCAAACCACCTTTTCATATGTTCATATTTCCATATTCTATACACAAAACGTACAAAAAATCCGGAATTTAAAATTCAAAACTCTATTATAAATTCAACGAAACTTTATCCCAGAACATATAAAAAAATTGTCAGAATAAATTACATTATCCGTTTACACAAAATATTTTTTTTTTTTTTTGAAATCGTCCTTATTATTATAGACCAATGTACTCGTGGAACAAAAATATTACATATTATCATAAAATAGAACACGAAAAAAAAAAAAACTTTTGACATATTTAATTTAAACCCATTTGTGCACTACATTCAGACAACTACACATATGCAGAGTAGTTTTTCCCATTTTCTGTTAAATTTCCGGTTTTTACTCTCGAAAACACATTTTTTTTTATTGTTTCAAATTCAATGAAAATTTATTCGTTTTAAACTCGACAGTCTTCTCGAGGTAGACACATAACATATACACCACATATAGTGTTTGTCCATAAAAATATTTGTAATCCAATTATGTATAAAATATACAGGTACTCAAAAGTGGTACGTTTTAAACTAAACATAACAAGTCGAATGGATTCTTGATTCTAAAATCCTACAGACGATGAGTTCATAATTCATTATGTGTGTGTTATTAATACTAAAGGATATCCCAATTAAAAGTTTTGTTTAATTTCTCCTTTTCCAAAACCAAACCTGAATTATAATTTACCTAATTCAAAATGCATGACTCAAATCTTTAATGCTACAATTTTATCAAAACTCACTTTACTCAATCAGAGAAAAAAGAACAATTGAGGAGTGTCTGATCAAAAGTGGCTATTTACGTTATTCGAAAAATATTTTATTTTGATCTAAATGTTTTAAACGCACATTTAAGGATTACTTTTTTGTAGTAAATAGCTTATGTTTCGACTGTTTCTGAATTTATGAACATTTTTGATAGAGAAATAACCACTTTTGGTCCATTCTGATATCGAAAAAAAAATTATAGAAAAAAAAAAATTACATGTTGGAAAATGTAAATAGCTACTTTTGATCAGACACTCCTCAATTAAAAAAAAGCCTTCTATGGACACGCAAATATAAAAAATAAGTTGGAGGCCACCCTGAAAATCTCACGTCGAATAGTATATTCTTGAGTAAATAAAGAAGAAAACTACTTAGTCACGATGACTTACCCGGCTGTCTCTTGATCAGGACTGTTACTATTTTTGTATGTTTGCAGACAACTTAATGAATTTGTGATTCATTGTGACGTCGCTTAGACCACTCTCACAATATAGCACATACAATATATGTGCGTACTCGTACATTAACCACCGAATACTTGATTTATTGTTATTTTCACTTTCACAACACTATAACCGATCATACACACATATGTACATTTAATTGTTTGTATTTAATTTACAGTTAACACTTTTAATTAATATTTTACATCACTTTTTGCATTTTCATTTTGTTTTTATATTATCATGATCGATCAAGTCTTCAGAATTATGTATCGAAATTTCGCCTCACGCCACTCTTTAATTTCGCACACGACTGTTGTTTTGTAACAAAAATTCCCCCAATGCGGTCGTTCACTTTTCGTATGACCATCGATGTTTTTTTTTTTTTTTAAATCGTATATCGTTCTCATTCTGTTTCGTGCTTTTATTTTATTATGGAAATTTGTTTTGAACGGGTGTGAAATAAATAACTGCTAAAGCTCTGCTAAACGAGTTTTTATTGTTGTATAGTTGTAAAAATCATTCCGAATTAGAATACAGTAATTGATACAACAATAATTGTAAGAGAAATTTACTTGATGATGTCATTTTTATCAGTACTTTGTAAAATTGAGACAAATGATTTGTCTTATTAATTTGATAGATATTCTAGTTCCTTTATCGCTATACTAAAGCCTACCATGAGACGAAGCTCACCCAGTTCGCTAGATTTTTAACAAAATTCGCAAATTTTGTTATTAAATTTGACATTTTGTGTGTGTGAATCGCGGACATGCCTTGCATTGTTCAAGCTTCATATTTTAAGATTACATCATGATTTATTGTCCTGGATTTATTTTGTAGTAATTTAGGAGTTATTCATCGATATCGTATGTTTTAAGCTTTAGCAATTCGGATTTGTTCACGAGGGTCGGCGTTCTGAAATTTTTTATATTTGTTGATGTGAAAGTTTAATTGAAATTAAAGTATTCAAAATGTTTAACCAAAATTGGTTATTGTTTAATATTCTAAAATAATTTAAAATCTCACTTCTTTTGCATTTTTAAATTTCACAAGTTTTATTGTCTATTTGAAAAGAGGTACAGCTTTCCAGATTATTTAAAGCTGTCTGACTAGAACAACAAGCCTAATGAAGATATAACGTTTTGTTAAAGTTATAAGAATGCCATGATTTAGTAAATCTTTATGTAAAGATGAGACTCACTAACTATCATTTTACAGAATGACATATTTTAAAAAAATTTAGTAGTAAGTTCTTCGTTAGTAATACATTTTGATTTTAACCGTGATAAAAATGTAACAGTGGAATTGACCTCCAAACTAGCAAAATTTATTCAAATTTTCAATTGCGTTCGTCATAAATCTGAAGGCAGAAGTAAAGATATTTTTACTCAGTGCTTTTCAATCACATCAATTTTAAAAAAAATGCAGCTTAAATTAAAGCTTCTGAATTAAAAATAAAATCGAAAATCAAATAATGTAACTATAGTATTCAAAATTTATAAAAATATTGAAAATTTTTCGTACCTCTAGAGATTTACACAAAATTTAAAATATTTTTTAAACTTGAAATTAGAGCTTTTCCTCAAATAATTTTTTATCAATAACCTCGAATTTTGTAAAACGCGAAAAGCTGATTAGTACCGTATGTCGGGCACTCATTAAAAATAAAGAAATTTGTAGAGCTTAGAGGTTGGTTAAAAAAGTTAAGCTTTGTGATTTATAAGGTTATGGTTGTGGTGATTTCATACTATGGAATAAAATTTTCAACCTGTGTACACGAGTATGACCAGATTGGTCTTGACCCTAGTTTCAATAATCGAAAGCTTTAGCTATTTAAAACCCAGCTTTTGTATTATCATTTTATCTGTCTAAGATTTACAACGTTGGTTAAGCATTTGGCTATAGCAGAATTTGAAGGAAATTTTATTTAAGCAGGATTTATTTAAAAAGTTATATGTCATCTAAAATATTGTTATGTTTTCACAGATTTTAAAATTGAGAGCTTTCAGCAAGTAACCCGATAATTTGAAATTTAAAAAATATGTTTATGCTTCTTTCTTTTCTAGTCCATACATTTAAATATTTGTTAAAAGTCCAGAAAGTTGAATAAACATCATTCGGAAAGCTTTAAATCTTATAGTACTACTTTATTGTCCCAATGTGTTTTGTAGTAAATCGAATTCAAAAGCTTTTACGATCTAAACATTACCAAGAGAAATTGAGAACAATTAATTGACCGATTTATGTAGATGTATGATTTCAGATTTAACAATTCGGATTTATTCGTATTATTCAGAGCATTCTGGAAGTTTTACATTTTATGCCGTTAAATTTAGTTATTGGGTGAAAATTTGATTGAAGCTAGAATATTTTAAGCGTTTTAACAACCAAATTTGTAAAAGGTTTTCGATTCTAAAATACTGTAAAAGCTTAGTTAATTTGTCTTTATAAATTTTAAATAACGTGAGTTTCTGATGAGTTATCTGATCTTTAGAAAATCGAAAGCTTCCGAAGAAAAATATATGTATATTATTATAAAAGCTCAAATCGATGTTAACACGAATATGACATAACTTCACACCAAAATGTAATTTTCGCTAATTTTAAAAATTATCAAATATGATTGAACAGGTCCCACTAAAATACTGAAATATCAAGGCGTTTGATAATCTTAGGTATTCGCTCTAAACTTCAATCACTTACTTGACAACCTAACAAAATTGAAGACAAAACTATTATTTTCAAATATTTGTAAAGCTTTTAATAATTTAAAGATGAAATCATAAAATATTTAAATTTCAAATTAAGCAAAGCAAACGATTTAAGAGTAAGAATCTAGTGAATGTTTAGTTTAACAAGATATTTTCGCTGTTAAGCTTTTAGCTTTAAAGATTTTTATTTTTTAATTTTGGAATTGAATTAGATTGATATAAGCTTCCGGAAGAACAAAAAAAAATATGTTAAGTTAACGATAGATTCTTGTAAGTATCGTAACAGTTGAACGGTAGAATTCTGTTTTAATATAATTTAAAGCTCTCATAATTGAGCTCGAATTGACTAAATTTATTTGGAAAGCTTCGGTCTTTAAATCTGCTATTTTTATGTCAACGGTTACTTGAATTAGCGGCCTAGATTATGTGATCGGAAATCATACACGCAATACAATACACCTAGTCTAGACCCAAAGCTCTGTTAAACCAAACTAATTCTGATTTATATCTGGGAAAGTTTAACTTAAATGAATCTCGCAAGCTGTCCTATTCCACCTCGAACCAAGTTCTAAGAATTATTAAATTTTTTCAAACTTCTAGAGCTTTTATTTAAATTTATAATTGGGTTCCTCGTAAGTCTCAATATTTCATTCCATATAAAGATGCGCTGAAAAAATTGATGTAGAACTAATTTTTAGAGCTTTCAACTTAAATAAATTTTAGAAAATGAAACGGCTGAATAAACAAAATTTTAATTCGCTAGAACGCAAATAATTTTTTTGAGCTTCTAAAAAAAAAATTCAAAATATTAAGATGTTATTATTAAATTTGAAAAGCTGATTGATTCGATTTAAACTAAAAGTTTTATAAAGGTATATTTAATGAGCTTTTTGGTAAAATCTGAAACAATTTTTTATGGATGTTAGCAATTTTTCTTAATTTTTCAAAAAATAGGAGTAACCAACTATATAGTTGAGCTTTTCGAAAAAATTCTTATTCAAAATCTTATAAACCCCCACCATTTCACAAATGCATTTCATTTAAAAGTCTTCTTTACAAACAAGTTTTTCGCCTAAAACAAAACTTAAGATATTAATAAAAGCTTTATTATTATTTATTTAATTATTAATTATTTGATACAAAAGCTCTAATTTTAAGTTTAAAAGTAAATCGAAAAATGCGAAATTGAAACATTGCTTAAAGTTTAGTTAGAAATTGGTTATCTTGCCGAGTTAGATGAGCTGGAGCTAAATCAGCTGAACATATCACATCATTAAATGCAGCAACCGCTTTTAGTGCATTTACAGATGGACTCAGAGATCCCATTCGATTAGTCGGCTAAGCTGCAAACGGTGATACCGTACAGAAGGCAATTTTAAAGACTATAGAAGAAAAAGCCTCATTTGCGTTCAAAATTAGTCAGAGCAACGTAAAAATAAATCACGAATCACAGAAATTATGATGCCAACTATGCCATAAAGTTGGGCATTCTTCACCAACATGTTATTTGTTTGTGAAGAAAAATCGCAATATAAATTCGAGTAATTACAAGCCATCCCCAACTGTACCAAGTCTTCTCCCCAAAAATATTAGAACAGATTCAATAATGTGTTACTGATGTCCATAGTTTGACACTTAATTAAAGATTACGGAAAAGAGCTCTGAGAAATCAACAAATAGCCGTTTCCATCAATCAAATCAGTTATACTCAAAAAGCAACTGACAATAACAACAAATGGCGTCTCGTTGTAGATTTTCGAGAACTCAACCTAATTAACGATAGCTAATCGAGCAACTACTAGGAAATGCAACTACTACCTACTTTTCAACCATAGATTTCGCAAACGGTTATCACCAGGTTCCTGTTCATCCACTAGACAAAGAAAAAAACATCTTTCAGCACTCAACATCGTCAATTTCAGTTCTGCCGCATGTCTTTTTGCCTGAATAGAGCCCCTGCAATCTTCCAGTAGTTAATGAATCGAGTTAAAAAAGCTTACTTACGTTTTGAGCTGTTTTCGGAAATTTAATTTAAAATTACAACCAGGCAAATGCAACTTTCTAAGAACTAAAGTCTGCTACTTAGGGCATTTCATGATCAGAGATGGAGTAAAACCCGATCCGCTGAAAGCAAAATGCTTAGATAACTTTCTTATACCGATATCACAGAAATAAGTTAAATCATTTCTAGGATTAACAAGCTATTACAGACGTTTTATAGAAACCTACTCCAACATTGCTATTCCACTAACACGCTTTCTTACGAACGCTTTATATGTATGAAATGCACATTGCGATGAAGCTTTCAATACATTAAAATTATAGATGGATCTCGGTCTCGACCAATACTCAGGTACCCCAATTTTTCTCAACCCCTTATTGTCACAACGGATGATGCTTCTGTATTGTATTAACCCATCTGAAATCAATTACGGGCTATACCTAGTCTGGACAGTGAAGAAATTTCAACATTCTATGTATGGATTTAAATTCTTAATCAGAACCGACCATCATACCTCTTACGTGGAGCAGAGATAATGAAATCTTGCGAGACCTGTATTGAGTCAGTTGATGAGATCAGGGCGAATTCGGATTGATGTGCCTTAGCTCATTATCGTAAAAAGATTTATTTGTGTGACCGCATCCAGGTTACTACGTTGGCAGGAAATGGTGATCCGAACGTCACTGTCAGTATCATGTTTTCCAAAAGCAATCCCACAAGATCAAATCAAAAGAAACGGAAAACTTGGTTTTAAATTCGAAAATATCCGGATATTCGTTATATTCATGTGGATCTACAAACTCTGTTCTTGGTGAACATTTCCAAATTATGCCAATAGATCCAAACATTGTATGGCTACAAATATTCAAAAAATCACTCCTCGTTAATAACCCTGGACATTTTGTTTTAATATTCCACAATTCCTCAATGGACATTGTTTGAAAACGGATTAGACGGGATCAAATGTTCGAATTTTGTCGGCATTCTGGAAGTTGTATTTGATTTTGAACGCAGTGATTGTTCATCCAACGGACCAATACATTTAGATTATGATCAAATTATAAATTAATAAATTTGGTAAAAAAATTTGTGGAACCAAATAATAGATTAAGCAAAATGCAAGCATAAGATCTAAATGATTCATTTGCCTTTCATCCTTTGCCTGCTTCCTAAAGAATACGAGTTTTGCTACTTTCTTTTGATACTAAACCAGCATTATAATTGACAAATAGCTCAGTTCTTTACCCATAATGGTGCTTACTATGTCAGTTAGGTGCACATGTGAAGACTCCACCCGAGTTGTACAGGAATTATTTTTACTAACGCTACTAATATCACGTTCATAGTCGTAAAACTTGCTTTGCAGAATGTTTTAGGCAACGATAGACCTCCGAGTTGTAGTCAACATCCGAATTGTTATTCAATAAACGGATGTAAATGAAGCAACATTCAATCACTGATGAAATCTGACCAAATACTTCATTCCAGTGAAATTTGGAGCCAAATGGCCAAATTCTTGAAACCTATACCATCTAAGCCCTTTATCTTTACTTTGGTAGTGTTTGCGCACGTTACCTTATTGTTCATTCACCTGTAACGCCTGACTTCTCAATTTTTAGAATAAAATTATTTTGGATTTGAAGTGGATTGCGTTGATTTCTCCTTAAATTTATAGATTTTATTTCATCATATATTTGAAGTTTGACTTAACGCAAATCGTAAAGGAAAAATTGTCATCGGGGCTGAAATGATGAAGAGATTAACTACAGCTTTGGGAACCTATCTTGAGCAAAACCGTTGGAATATGTTAACCAGTCAACTGATAGAATTATTATTGTTGTAGCCCATAATAGTCAAATCAGCCGCATCTAAAACTAACTATAAACAACTCTTGTAGAAAAACTTAATTCGTACATAAACTAAACTCAGAATAACTCAAACAATAACCAAACTCAACCTTTACCACAACCCTAAATAAATGTCCAACTAAATCGATGCTCAACCTGCAATCCATCTATTAAATCAACAACAAAGTCAAGGCCTAACTCAATTCCCAAATTAACGTTCCTATAAGCTCAACTCAAACTAACTCTAATTCAATCCACAAATAAATCTGTAGCTGAACTGCTTACTAAACTGTAACCCAACCCCAACTCAACTCCAACTCATCCCCAAAGTCAACACCCAACTCAAATCAACATAAATATAAAAAATTGGTCAATGTGGTAACATTACCGCACGTGGTTTTGCGCAATTCGTGTGACAGCTCTTCATCTTGACGTTCATGTATTAAAAGCTTTCAAATTATAAGCCTTGAGATACCATGATTACCGACATCCAGACGGATGGACGGTTTTTTTTTTGCTTTTTCGGGCTCAATTGCTTTCAAAACGTCGAGAAAGTGGTTTTTCATTAGGACTCTCCTCCAACCCTTTTTATCTAAATAAAAAAATTGTTTCGGATAGCTTGACCTGTCTACTTTATGGAAATATAAGCCACACCTGGTAACATCCCCGAAATTTTAGTAAACGGCCGTAGTTTAGCATCAGATTTGAACATTTTACGTGATTTGCCAAATTTCAAAATAGCGTCGAACATGCCCAACCCTTTTTATCTAAATAACAAAAATTATTTCGGACGGCTTGGCCTGTCTACTAAATGGAAATATAAGCTCACTCCTAGTAACATCTCTGAGATGATAAAAATGGCCGTAGTGTAGCATCAGATTTGACATTTTAAGTAATTTTCAAAATTTTCAAAATAGCGTCGCACATGCCCAACCCTTTTTATCTAAATATCAAAAATTATTTCAGATAGCTTGACCTGTCCACTTGATGAAAAAATTTCTTCATGCCTTATTGTACTGTTATTTACACTTTTTATGTAGGCCTACACTTTTTCAGTACACTTACACTGTTCATTAATTTGTGTAGCTACACTCTGTGTGAAATACTTCACACCGATGGGATGAACTCTGATCGTTCAAATAAGGGGCTCTATCGATTTAGCAGCAAGTCTGAAATGTCTTGGAAAGTACATACATTACTCAGTTGTAATATTATAAAAAGTAGTCAAACGTAATCCAACAAAATATGAAGGACGTTAACAAAAATGTCGGATTAAGCTGGGCGCTAGAAATCAAAATCAAAGATTGATGTCTCTTATTATAAACCCCTATTGGTAATTAAAAAATTGTTCAACACGATAATGCGTCAAAATTAAATCGTATTTATCACGCCATTTGAATTAACGAAATTTGATTTAGACCACCTACCGAAAATTCTGTATAAGCGCAGGCAATCACACAGCATGAGTTCACTCATCAAAGAAATCGAAATCAAATGTGCGTTACACACCCGCATAAAAAAAAATAAAAAAACCGATAAATCAAAATGTCAAATTTTAGCCAACTTAATTAATCAATTCGAACCACCACAGAAAGCGCATTGAAATATTCATTAGTTTGATTTGTCTTGACGGGTCTTGATAAAATTTATATTATCGCACACTTTACACTACACGTACGATATACCAAAATTGTACACCACAAACAACAAAAAAATCCTTTTAATTTTTTTTTTTATATATTTTGCGGATATGAGAACGACGAACCAACCAAAACCACTTAGTTGTATGTTGTGTTGCTGCTGCTCTTCAACGATTGTATATTGAAAAGTGAAAGTTCACACACTCCACCCACAAATTTTAGAAAAACCAAAAAATCCATTAATTTTTATTTTTTTTTGATTTACTGAAATTTTTCCTTTTTTCATTTCATTATCAACCATTTTCCTCGTTCTTATCACGATAATGTCAATTTAATGGAAATACGTTTTTGTGTATTATATTGGTCGGTGATGAGATGAGTATAAAAATATAAAACACAAAAAACAAAATTTTTTTGTGGTTTTATTATGTGACGGTCAGCTTCTCGTTTTTCCATCACATCACAAAACAGATATGTACCTACGTGTGTTATCCTTTGTTTGCCATATTACATATTGATCCGGAGTATACAACACTCATATATACAACATAGAACACAAAATATAAAAATTAGTGATTCTATTATATGTCCGTATGTATACAATATATGGTAATTTTATATTTTCTGATTGAGATATACACACAAATGTCCAGTTGTGTGAAAATGTTTGCATATCGATTACCATTTTCCGATTTATATATATTACGTATGGCTAAATATAGATAAGGATAAAGTGATTAATCATTTTATTTTTACAGTTTTGCGTACATACATACACACTTTGGTTTCTGTCTAATCTTTGTGGAGATGATAATATTTTACTGACATTACCGACTGTTGAAAGAAACACAAAAAAAAAACTAAATCAAAAAACATTATAAAGTTTTGTACCAAATTCACTTTGTGAAATTTTCTAAATCTAATTTATTATGTTTCCTTTTTTCGGGCTAGGTACGGAGTACCTAGTATCATTTTCTTTTTGCCTCGACCCATACTTTATACTTATCCAACTTTAAGCGAATACAATATTCTATTAAACAGTATACAAAAAAAAGGTTTATGTTGGCACCAAATGGGTTTTGAATTTCTATGTTTCGAGTTTATGTTTTGTTTTCAATAAGTTGGTGGCCGATCATAGTGTTTACCAGTTTTACAAATCTTACTTTCTTTCGCGACAAAGAATAATATGAACATTTTTTACTCCACAGAGTTTGGTTGAAGTTCGTATTTTAGGATCTTTAGAATCAGGAAAAGCCACTTTTGAAGATGTGTCTGTCAGTCTGTCCGTTTGTCCGATATCACTTCTCCAAATAATTTAATCGATCGGCCAACAGGAAGCTTTAGATATTCTACTCCTCTCATCATTATGATCCAGTTTCCCCATTAAAGTACATGCGGATGCTACGAAAAAATCAAGAAAGAGAAAACCTGAAACAATCACGTTAAAATTTTATGAATTCAATATACATCTGCTCATGAATTCCATGATTCATGATCACATTTAGCGAATGTCAGTGCCAATACAACAAAATGTTTTCACGTGATTGGCGCCCTTCCTCGTAAAATATGCGCGAGCGTTTTGGACATTGTAAAAAATCCACTATCAAATAGCAAATTTGAAACACTCAGAGGAGCACTGCCAAACCGGCACACTCTATTAGCGTTATGTTGTCTCGAAATATTAGTTAATGAAGTGGAATTGGGTATCAGAAAACCCTCAGAGGCTTAATGGCCAAACCAGACAAACCAATTGAATGATGTTCTGGAAATCGCCGATCGAATTTAGGAGGCAACCGGGCCCAGCATATCTTCCGTACAAACCAATCCTTCTACGAATTTAACACAAACATCCAAGTTTCAAAATGTTAATTCGGTATATCTGCTCTAGAGTTCCTCATCCACCAAATTTCTACAGTTGGCATATTACCTTCGCTAAGGCAAGTCGAAGCCATACAAGAGTTTCCTGCTCCAACATCCATCAGACAAATTCAGCGATTCGTGGGAATCGTCAACTATTATCATGCACACATGGCTAAATTGAACAAGATGCCAAAGAACGCCAAAACTTTTCTTGGCCTGACGACTGTAATGATTCGTTTGCCCAAATTAAAAGTGCACTTCCTAATGTAACTATATTAGCCCATCCCCTTAGCAACTCCAGAATTAGCATTGCAACGGACGATATAACAATTGCCGTAGGAGCAGTCTTGCAACAAATGAACGGAGGGTGTTGGAAACCTTTAGGGTTCTTTTCCCGCAAAGTTTTCCCCCAACTCGACGATGGGCGTGCAACACATTCCAGGCAAGCACAACGTGGTCGCTGACACTCTTTCACGACCGAGTGACCACGTTGATCGAATTGACGAAATTTCGAAGCTATCGTTTAACGTTTTAGCTAAGTCTCAAGAGTCTGATGATGAATTGAAAGAACTTCTTGATAATTCATTTTGTCCTGCGGGTTGTAAGTTCAAGATAGATCTCAACATTCTCTCCCAGTAAAACATCAACGAGGGTTCATCGACCATTTGTTCCAGTATCACAAATACAAGTAGTTTTCAGCGCACTACATCGTATTTCCCATCCAAGCATCAGGTCCGTAATTGTATTGGACGCCAATTAAGCAAAATGCAAAGACATACGAAGTTGCAACCAGTGAATTTTGATCTTCTGTCAGCAAGATTCGAGCATATATATATGGATGTAGTGGGACCGCTCCCACCATGGAAGGCATACCCTATTCGAGAAAGTACCGCTGTCACTATTGCTAAAACTTTTGTCGACCAGTAGGTTTCAAGGTTTGGAATACCCCTTGAAATAATAACTGATCAAGGCAGCCCGTTTGAGTAAAAATTCTTCTGTGAGCTTACGCGTTTACTAGGCGGTTATTCATTGGAGCACGGAGTTACCCCTTATTTTGTTGGGAATAAGAGCAGCGCAGTTAAAGACGAACTGAAATGTTCCCCAGCCGAACTAGTTTATGGACAAGTCCTCAAGCTTCCAGGAGAATTTTTCATGACCAGCTCTCAGGATCCAAGTACCGATCCATTTGACTTTGTGGGCAAACTCCGCGCGAATATGCTCAATATAATTCCTGTTGACACTCGCAAATCAACTTTCACGCCCGTTTTTATTCCTAGAACGTTAGATAGTTGTGGTACGTTTTGTTCATATTGATCAGGTACGAACTGGCCTTTCAAATCCATAGGAAGGAAAGTATAGAGTTATTTGTCGTTTTAGGAAATATTTCATTATAGACCAAAACGGTCGGAACGTAAATTTTTCCATTGAATTATTCTCAGCTTAGGCGGGTACCAACCAAACACATCGTAAAAAACAGTCCATTTCCAACTGCCGAATTAACCTTCCTTTCCTCAATTTCCGTTCTTTTCTTTTCTTGTATTTGCAGCAATCACTTGATTTGTGAGGAATCTACTTGCAGGAGGGTACTGTGGCGCCTCTCTAATTAACCAGCACCACAACAAAAAAAGTAAATTTAACAGAACGCGCCTATTGATTCAATTTTGAGCAACTAAAAACCAATTTAACTTTGATTGAGGGTGAGAAAATCTAATCGATCGGCATCATGGAGCCAAAGGATCGAGAGTATTAGACTCAGTGCGCATTGCAGTATTTGGGTGATTATGAAATGGGTTCCAATTCGAACTAACGGAAAGAATGCTTCGTTCGTTGAAATCCCATTTTCATCATACAACCTAATTTTCATCCAAACCGCTTGATCCATTCAAATTGGCTGTTTTCATCAAATAAACCGAATTTCATTCCAATCGCTGGAGAAATTGCTTGGAACCATTCAATTTAGTCATTTTCCAGAACCACATCC
This sequence comes from Tipula helvola, assembly GCA_963556165.1. Classification (NCBI taxonomy): domain Eukaryota; kingdom Metazoa; phylum Arthropoda; class Insecta; order Diptera; family Tipulidae; genus Tipula; species Tipula helvola. The sequence goes on along the minus strand of OY744483.1, from coordinate 304,626,888 downwards.
GGAACTCAAAATGGAATTTCATTTCCATCATACAAACCGAGTTTGCTAAGCTCAATTAAAATCCATCATCGCTATCACATTTGTCATCGCTGTTTAAAACGTATTCAGATTCGATCATTTTCACTTTTTAGTTGTCCACTGTACTAATAAATTAATAGTTTAATTTACAAAACTCATGAAATCAAAAAGTTGTTAATTTTTATTGACAATTGACATCTACTATGTGCAAGCAATCTAAGTGATTTAATGAATGAGGGCGGATTGGTTTATAAGGAAATGTATGAATTTATTAGGATGAGTGGGATAACAATTTAATACGAACTAAATAATAGCCGACAGTATATGTGTAGGGAGGAATCTGGATTAATTTTATAGATTAAAATTTAAATTATTAAAATTAAAATTATGAATTAGAAGTACGTAGCTTTTTGTAAATTTGAATTCTTGGCAATGTGGCTTCTTTTTATGTAGGAGCCAAGCCTAATAATAAAAAAATAAAATAAAAAAAAAGACATCTACTATTAATTTTGCCCGGAAAAGCGGCGCTAATATTTAGCTGGCGAAAATCGGAGAGCTAAGTTGGCTAGAGATTTAACATTCAGTTAGTTGTTCTGAAACGCTATTTTGACTAACGACCGGCTAAATCAAATTAGCCGACTAATAACTTTTTTGTGAAACTGGGCATTAGGCACTTCAATCCTTGTTCTTAGCTTTTTCTAAGCTTAAAAGCGCATGAACCACTATACAATATTCCTTAGCCAAATGATATTATTGTTACCACCAAATACAACACAAAAATAGAGTTCAACGACTCAAATCTAAAATATTTCAAATTATATCTAATATATTTGACAACAACTACGTTTCATTTCGGATTTTGACAACAACAAAATATCGCACTGGTTCATTCATTGAAAATTTCGTATAAAATAGAAATGTACAAAAAAATATGTACAAAAATACTTAAAACGTTTACTAAGATACCTAAATCCTTGTTCGATTTTAGCATTTTCTATAAGCTTAAGAGCTCATAAAGCTATACATACAATATTCTTTAGCCAAATGATATTATTGTTACCACTAAATACAACACAAAAATGATGATTAACCTCTAAAATCTAAAGTATTTCAAATTTTAATATTTTTGACAACAACAACATCTTTTTTAGGATTATGACAACAACAAAATATCGCACTGATTTATTGAAAATTTCGAATAAAATAGAAATTTACAAAATATGTACAAAAATACTTAAAGCGTTTACTAAGATACCTAAATCCTTGTTCTATTTTAGCTTTTTCTACGCTTAAAAGCTCATAAAGCTATACATATAATATTCTTTAGCCAAATGATATTATTGTTACCACTAAATAAACCATAAAAATGGTGATTAACCTCTAAAATCTAATGTATTTCAAATTTTAATATTTTTGACAACAACAACATCTCATTTAGGATTTTGACAACAACAAAATATCGCACTGATTTCATTGGAAATTTCGAATAAAATAGAAATTTACAAAATATGTACAAAAATACTTCAAACGTTTACTAGGATACCTAAATCCTTATTCGATTTTAGCTTTTTCTAAGCTTAAAAGCTCATAAAGCTATACATACAATATTCCTTAGCCAAATGATATTATTGTTATCCCTAAATAAACCATAAAAGTGGTGATTAACCTCTAAAATCTAAAGTATTTCAAATTTTAATATTTTTGACAACAACAACATCTCATTTAGAATTTTGACAACAACAAAATATCGCACTGATTTCATTGGAAATTTCGAATAAAATAAAAATTTACAAAATATGTACAAAAATACTTAAAACGTTTACTAGGATACCTAAATCCTTATTCGATTTTAGCTTTTCTAAGCTTAAAAGCTCATAAAGCTATACATACAATATTCTTTAGCCAAATGATATTATTGTTACCACTAAATAAACCATAAAAGTGGTGATTAACCTCTAAAATCTTAAGTATTTCAAATTTTAATATTTTTGACAACAACAACATCTCATTTAGGATTTTGACAACAACAAAATATCGCACTGATTTCATTGGAAATTTCGAATAAAATAGAAATTTATAAAATATGTACAAAAATACTTAAAACGTTTACTAGGATACCTAAATCCTTATTCGATTTTAGCTTTTCTAAGCTTGAAAGCTCATAAAGCTGCATATACAATATTCTTTAGCCAAATGATATTATTGTTACCACTAAATAAACCATAAAAATGGTGATTAACCTCTAAAATCTTAAGTATTTAAAATTTTAATATTTTTGACAACAACAACATCTCATTTAGGATTTTGACAACAACAAAATATCGCACTGGTTTCATTGGAAATTTCGAATAAAATAGAAATTTACAAAATATGTACAAAAATACTTAAAACGTTTACTAGGATACCTAAATCCTTATTCGATTTTCGCTTTTTCTAAGCTTAAAAGCTCATAAAGCTATACATACAATATTCTTTAGCCAAATGATATTATTGATGCAACTAAATATACCACAAAAATGGTGATTAACCTCTAAAATCTAAAGTATTTCAAATTTTAATATTTTTGACAACAACAACATCTTATTTAGAATTTTGACAACAACAAAATATCGCACTGGTTTCATTGGAAATTTCGAATAAAATAGAAATTTACAAAATATGTACAAAAATAATTAAAACGTTTACTAGGATACCTAAATCCTTATTCGATTTTCGCTTTTTCTAAGCTTAAAAGCGCATAAAGCTATACATACAATATTCTTTAGCCAAATGATATTATTGTTACCACCAAATAAACCATAAAAATGGTGATTAACCTCTAAAATCTTAAGTATTTAAAATTTTAATATTTTTGACAACAACAACATCTCATTTAGGATTTTGACAACAACAAAATATCGCGCTGGTTTCATTGAAAATTACGAATAAAATAGAATTTTACAAAATATGTACAAAATAATTAAAACGTTTACTAGGATACCTAAATCCTTATTCGATTTTCGCTTTTTCTAAGCTTAAAAGCTCATAAAGCTATACATACAATATTCTTTAGCCAAATGATATTATTGTTACCACCAAATAAACCATAAAAATGGTGATTAACCTCTATAAAATCTTAAGTATTTAAAATTTTAATATTTTTGACAACAACAACATCTCATTTAGGATTTTGACAACAACAAAATATCGCGCTGGTTTCATTGAAAATTACGAATAAAATAGAATTTTACAAAATATGTACAAAAATACTTAAAACGTTTACTAGGATACCTAAATCCTTGTTCGATTTTAGCTTTATCTAAGCTTAAAAGCTCATAAAGCTATACATACAATATTCTTTAGCCAAATGATATTATTGTTACCACTAAATAAACCATAAAAATTGTGATTAACCTCTAAAATCTTAAGTATTTCAAATTTTAATATTTTTGACAACAACAACATCTTATTTAGGATTTGGACAACAACAAAATATCGCGCTGGTTTCATTGAAAATTTCGAATAAAATAGAAATTTACAAAATATGTACAAAAATACTTCAAACGTTTACTAGGATACCTAAATCCTTATTCGATTTTAGCTTTTCTAAGCTTAAAAGCTCATAAAGCTGCATATACAATATTCTTTAGCCAAATGATATTATTGTTACCACTAAATAAACCATAAAAATGGTGATTAACCGCTAAAATCTAAAATATTTCAAATTTTAATATTTTTGACAACAACAACATCTCATTTAGGATTTTGACAACAACAAAATATCGCACTGGTTTCATTGGAAATATCGAATAAAATAGAAATTTACAAAATATGTACAAAAATACTTAAAACGTTTACTAGGATACCTAAATCCTTATTCGATTTTAGCTTTTCTAAGCTTAAAAGCTCATAAAGCCATACATACAATATTCCTTAGCCAAATGATATTATTGTTATCCCTAAATAAACCATAAAAGTGGTGATTAACCTCTAAAATCTTAAGTATTTCAAATTTTAATATTTTTGACAACAACAACATCTTATTTAGGATTTTGACAACAACAAAATATCGCACTGATTTATTGAAAATTTCGAATAAAATAAAAATTTACAAAACAAAAATACTTAAAACGTTTACTAGGATACCTAAATCCTTATTCGATTTTCGCTTTTTCTAAGCTTAAAAGCGCATAAAGCTATACATACAATATTCTTTAGCCAAATGATATTATTGTTACCACCAAATAAACCATAAAAATGGTGATTAACCTCTAAAATCTTAAGTATTTAAAATTTTAATATTTTTGACAACAACAACATCTCATTTAGGATTTTGACAACAACAAAATATCGCGCTGGTTTCATTGAAAATTACGAATAAAATAGAATTTTACAAAATATGTACAAAATAATTAAAACGTTTACTAGGATACCTAAATCCTTATTCGATTTTCGCTTTTTCTAAGCTTAAAAGCTCATAAAGCTATACATACAATATTCTTTAGCCAAATGATATTATTGATGCAACTAAATATACCATAAAAATGGTGATTAACCTCTAAAATCTAAAGTATTTCAAATTTTAATATTTTTGACAACAACAACATCTTATTTAGAATTTTGACAACAACAAAATATCGCACTGGTTTCATTGGAAATTTCGAATAAAATAGAAATTTACAAAATATGTACAAAAATAATTAAAACGTTTACTAGGATACCTAAATCCTTATTCGATTTTCGCTTTTTCTAAGCTTAAAAGCGCATAAAGCTATACATACAATATTCTTTAGCCAAATGATATTATTGTTACCACCAAATAAACCATAAAAATGGTGATTAACCTCTAAAATCTTAAGTATTTAAAATTTTAATATTTTTGACAACAACAACATCTCATTTAGGATTTTGACAACAACAAAATATCGCGCTGGTTTCATTGAAAATTACGAATAAAATAGAATTTTACAAAATATGTACAAAAATACTTAAAACGTTTACTAGGATACCTAAATCCTTGTTCGATTTTAGCTTTTTCTAAGCTTAAAAGCTCATAAAGCTATACATACAATATTCTTTAGCCAAATGATATTATTGATGCAACTAAATATACCATAAAAATGGTGATTAACCTCTAAAATCTAAAGTATTTCAAATTTTAATATTTTTGACAACAACAACATCTTATTTAGAATTTTGACAACAACAAAATATCGCACTGGTTTCATTGGAAATTTCGAATAAAATAGAAATTTACAAAATATGTACAAAATAATTAAAACGTTTACTAGGATACCTAAATCCTTATTCGATTTTCGCTTTTTCTAAGCTTAAAAGCTCATAAAGCTATACATACAATATTCTTTAGCCAAATGATATTATTGTTACCACCAAATAAACCATAAAAATTGTGATTAACCTCTAAAATCTTAAGTATTTAAAATTTTAATATTTTTGACAACAACAACATCTCATTTAGGATTTTGACAACAACAAAATATCGCGCTGGTTTCATTGAAAATTTCGAATAAAATAGAAATTTACAAAATATGTACAAAAATACTTAAAACGTTTACTAGGATACCTAAATCCTTATTCGATTTTAGCTTCTCTAAGCTTAAAAGCTCATAAAGCTGCATATACAATATTCTTTAGCCAAATGATATTATTGTTACCACTAAATAAACCATAAAAATGGTGATTAACCGCTAAAATCTAAAATATTTCAAATTTTAATATTTTTGACAACAACAACATCTCATTTAGGATTTTGACAACAACAAAATATCGCACTGGTTTCATTGGAAATTTCGAATAAAATAGAAATTTACAAAATATGTACAAAAATACTTAAAACGTTTACTAGGATACCTAAATCCTTATTCGATTTTAGCTTTTCTAAGCTTAAAAGCTCATAAAGCCATACATACAATATTCCTTAGCCAAATGATATTATTGTTATCCCTAAATAAACCATAAAAGTGGTGATTAACCTCTAAAATCTTAAGTATTTCAAATTTTAATATTTTTGACAACAACAACATCTTATTTAGGATTTTGACAACAACAAAATATCGCACTGATTTATTGAAAATTTCGAATAAAATAAAAATTTACAAAACAAAAATACTTAAAACGTTTACTAAGATACCTAAATCCTTATTCGATTTTAGCTTTCTCTAAGCTTAAAAGCTCATAAAGCTGTACATACAATATTCTTTAGCCAAATGATATTATTGTTACCACTAAATAAACCATAAAAATGGTGATTAATCTCTAAAATCTTAAGTATTTCAAATTTTCAAATTTTAATATTTTTGACAACAATAACATCTCATTTAGGATTTTGACAACAACAAAATATCGCACTGGTTTCATTGGAAATTTCGAATAAAATAGAAATTTACAAAATATGTACCAAAATACTTAAAACGTTTACTAAGATACCTAAATCCTTATTCGATTTTAGCTTTTTCTAAGCTTAAAAGCTCATAAAGCTATACATACAATATTCTTTAGCCAAATGATATTATTGTTACCATTAAATAAACCATAAAAATTGTGATTAACCTCTAAAATCTTAAGTATTTAAAATTTTAATATTTTTGACAACAACAACATCTTATTTAGAATTTTGACAACAACAAAATATCGCACTGGTTTCATTGGAAATTTCGAATAAAATAGAAATTTACAAAATATGTACAAAAATACTTAAAACGTTTACTAAGATACCTAAATCCTTGTTCTATTTTAGCATTTTCTACGCTTAAAAGCTCATAAAGCTATACATATAATATTCTTTAGCCAAATGATATTAGTGTTACCACTAAATACACGATAAAACTGGTGATTCACTTCTAAAATCTAAAGTATTTCAAATTTTATTATTTTTGACAACAACAACATCTCATTTAGGATTTTGACAACAACAAAATATCGCGCTGGTTTCATTGGAAATTTCGAATAAAATAGAAATTTACAAAATATGTACAAAAATACTTAAAACGTTTACTAGGATACCTAAATCCTTATTCGATTTTAGCTTTTTCTAAGCTTAAAAGCTCATAAAGCTATACATACAATATTCCTTAGCCAAATGATATTATTGTTATCCCTAAATAAACCATAAAAGTGGTGATTAACCTCTAAAATCTTAAGTATTTCAAATTTTAATATTTTTGACAACAACAACATCTTATTTAGGATTTTGACAACAACAAAATATCGCACTGATTTATTGAAAATTTCGAATAAAATAAAAATTTACAAAATATGTACAAAAATACTTAAAACGTTTACTAAGATACCTAAATCCTTTTCGATTTTAGCTTTCTCTAAGCTTAAAAGCTCATAAAGCTGTACATACAATATTCTTTAGCCAAATGATATTATTGTTACCACTAAATAAACCATAAAAATGGTGATTAACCTCTAAAATCTTAAGTATTTCAAATTTTCAAATTTTAATATTTTTGACAACAACAACATCTCATTTAGGATTTTGACAACAACAAAATATCGCACTGATTTATTGAAAATTTCGAATAAAATAAAAATTTACAAAATATGTACAAAAATACTTAAAACGTTTACTAAGATACCTAAATCCTTTTCGATTTTAGCTTTCTCTAAGCTTAAAAGCTCATAAAGCTGTACATACAATATTCTTTAGCCAAATGATATTAATGTTACCACTAAATAAACCATAAAAATGGTGATTAATCTCTAAAATCTTAAGTATTTCAAATTTTCAAATTTTAATATTTTTGACAACAACAACATCTCATTTAGGATTTTGACAACAACAAAATATCGCACTGGTTTCATTGGAAATTTCGAATAAAATAGAAATTTACAAAATATGTACAAAAATACTTAAAACGTTTACTAGGATACCTAAATCCTTATTCGATTTTAGCTTTTTCTAAGCTTAAAAGCTCATAAAGCTATACATACAATATTCCTTAGCCAAATAATATTATTGTTATCCCTAAATAAACCATAAAAGTGGTGAGTAACCTCTAAAATCTTAAGTATTTCAAATATTAATAATTTTCACAACAACAACATCTTATTTAGGATTTTGACAACAACAAAATATCGCACTGGTTTCTTTGGAAATTTCGAATAAAATAGAAATTTACAAAATATGTACAAAAATACTTAAAACGTTTACTAGGATACCTAAATCCTTATTCGATTTTAGCTTTTCTAAGCTTAAAAGCTCATAAAGCAGCATATACAATATTCTTTAGCCAAATGATATTATTGTTACCACTAAATAAACCATAAAAATGGTGATTAACCTCTAAAATCTAAAGTATTTCAAATTTTAATATTTTTGACAACAACAACATCTCATTTAGGATTTTGACAACAACAAAATATCGCACTGGTTTCATTGGAAATTTCGAATAAAATAGAAATTTACAAAATATGTACAAAAATACTTAAAACGTTTACTAAGGTACCTAAATTTCGGCATGTCGAGGGAGTTGTTTAAGAGAGGGTCAAAGCAAATGATCATTCAATTTCGTTAAATTGTTTTTCTATTTTACTTATTTTTACTTTTATTTAATTTTTTATATTAATACTTTTTAAATTTTGTTCGATATATTTTTATTTTTTTATTTTTTTGCTATATTGATATGCTCTTTCTTATTAAATAAATCATGTGGTGGTGGTGGATATAATATTATGTAAATTACATAACCTGATACATAAATAAATAATTGCTGAGAAGATGGTGGATTTCCATTTTTCTTCTGTTAGTTCGCTGTTGCTTTCGTCACGATGATTATTATGATAAAAATAAATAAAATTACTTTTATTTTTATTTTTAATTTTCTATTTTTTTATTTTTTATATATTTTCTCATATATTTTTTTATTTTATTTAAATTGAAAAAGCTTTCTTTTTGTGACAATTTTATATATTTTTTATTTTCGGAAAACTAGTTTCGGATATTCGTCCTTCCAGTTGACGAAATACTAGGCTATGCTATATAAATCATGAATTTGGATGAATTAGAATTAGTTGGAAAAATAAGGAACTGAGGAAGGACGAATATCCGAAACTAGTTTTCCGAAAATAAAAAATATATAAAATTGTCACAAAAAGAAAGCTTTTTCAATTTAAATAAAATAAAAAAATATATGAGAAAATATATAAAAAATAAAAAAATAGAAAATTAAAAATAAAAATAAAAGTAATTTTATTTATTTTTATCATAATAAATAAATAACTTGTATTTAAATAAATTTCTCGCAAGATCTATGTGATTATGAAATAATTGGGAATTGATGTGTCCGTAAAACCGAGGAACAGAAAGTTTGACTTACCAAACGAGTTTATGGATTTTAACCTCAAATACTGTTGGTTAGGATTTGTATAATTCCATAATTTTTTTAAAATTAAAATTTGCCTTAGTATTAATACAATATTCCGGGATATTCATGATAAAGCATGGCCAATCAAACCATATAAGCCAATATAGCCCCTAAAATCTTTGTAAACAAACAAGACAAATGGGGTTTAAAAATATAAATTAAATTGTGACCACGAAATTATTTCGGATATGGTCTTCTGGCCTTTTGAATGTCTGTATAATGAACGCCGATCCAGGCTCCCGTTAAATTGTTGCCCAAAAAATGATTTGCATCGTCAGGACGACAATAATTCTTTCAAGAAAGCATGAGGAATGTTGTAGCCATTGACCTTGAATATACCTGAGAGATATTTTCACTACGAGTTTCTAGAACGATTTTATTAAATCAAGATCTGAAAAATTCAAACTCTTATACAAAATACACGACACTCATAAGTATCCCCTGACCACTGTGGCCGAATCAATTTAACAAAACAGGAAAAAAACAAAAAGTTTAAACATTACAAAAAGTATCTACAAATTTTTGTTGATGCTGTCCATGTTGGTTTTGTTGTTGGTACAAAAATGTAAATATTTCCCTTATCTGTAACCCAGGAAGTTTTACTAATATTAATCATAAAACATACACAGATAATTTTCATTTAATTTTCCAGGACAAATTTTTAGAATCCGTTTTATTTTTCATCTTGTCAATTGGTGTTCGTGTTGTTGTTGGTGCCTTTAGAAGTTTGCTGCAGCAAAAAAAAAAAAAAAACAAGAAAAAAACCGAAAATTAATGTAAACAATTTTGATCTCTTTATTAACGACAACATCTCGATGTGTTGCTATGTTAGAGACATAATGAAAAATCCCAAAATGTTTAACAAAAATTAAAAATATAAAAAAGAAATGTTTTCATTGATTTTTATCTTAATGTATGTACATATATAATGTGTATATAACCAAGACTAGAAATTAGAATAAGGTTTTGGAAAATGGGTCTTTTGATAAAAAAAAAATGTAAACTGGTTTTCTCGATCTAGCCAGGGGTAAACCGGAAAAATATTAAGAAATTGTTATTGTTTGTTTCCTCTGTTGTTGAGGCCACTGTTTGAGTCATCTGAGCTTTATTAAGTTATGATATGTATGGATGGTAAATCAAATGAGAAATAAAGATCCAAATTGGATACTAAGTAGGAATTATCAAAAGCTATACACAGTCACAGCACCACATCGTCATTTTGTTGTGGTACCTTTTAAGGGTGTCTAGTATTTGTATGAAACTGGATGTAATACGAATGAAAGTTATGCACACGATATATGCTACAACGTTAATTAGCCCAAAAGCGGTAATACCATAAACTAAATGATATTATAAACAACAAGAGCTTTTACGCTTAATTAATTAGTGATAAAATATATATTATTAACGCATGCATTTATATTTAAAAATATTACAAAAAAAAAAAGCTTTCATTATGGAGATTATTGAATTTTTTTATATTTACTGTTGTAATATTGGTGCGGGGTACATGTGGTGATGGTGTTACATATGTGTTTTATATAGCTTGTGGATGAGTTTTGGTAATGTGGGGTGTAGTTAAATTTTATGTACACTTTTGAATAAAAATCGAATGAAATTTTAAAATATTTATGTACACCAAATTACATTTTATTAATATGTATAGGGAAAAAACATTTAATTTATAAATTATGTACCTATGTTGATACCATCGGGTATTTCATTGAAAACAAAAATGAGTATTTGTGTTCGAATCGAATAAAATATTTGAAGCTGGTAATTTGATTTGATTTACAATGAAATACATTATTTTTTATGTAAACATGGAGTGGTTTTGTCAATAAAAAATAATTATTCCTTTCAAATTTTTTTGACGTGTAAAATTGAAAAAAGATTTAATTATGGTAGTTTATTTCAATGTTTTTACTGTGACAAATTTGCTCGTATATCAAAAACCCAGATACACGTGTATTCGATTTTATAAAATTCAAAGAATTTATAAAATTTATAGAATTTATAAAAATTGGAGAATTTTAAGTTAATAGAATATATAGAACTCTGTCAGTTAACACAATTTATAGCATTTAACAAATTCCTCAAATTTATGAAATTTTCAGAATTTGTAAGATTTATCGAATTCAAAAAATTCATAAAACTTAATAAAATTTGTAAAATTATGTTATAAACTTACTGATTTTTTTTACCAGCTGCAACCGGAAAGAGCAAATCTTGGGAGTCATCCTTTCACAGCGCTTGAAAACGTGGACTGACATCCTCACTTGTAGTGAAGCAAGACAAGTGGGCCAAAACTAGACTTGAGGCGAACCAGAAAATTAACCTCTCGAGAATTAAGAACGGTCGTCGTCGTAATACTCACGGGACATTGCGTTTTTGGAGAGCACGCAATCAGGCTGAGTTTAGAGGCAAATAACTTCTGTAGAAGCGACGAGGAGGAAGCGACGAGGAGGAAGCGACGAGGAGGAAGCGACGAGGAGGAAGCGACGAGGAGGAAGCGACGAGGAGGAAGCGACTTTTTTCACTTCCTTTGCTCATGTCCGCCAATAGCACGAAGAACGCAAAAATATTTAGGTAAGTTCAAGATAGGCAACCTGACCGATATCGAAAACAGTAAAGTGCGAGATATTCTACGCTACAAACCAGTAGCTCTAAATGGTTTCAGTAAAAATAAATGGGAGCAATTCTGTACCAGTCCAACTAACCGAAACTAACAACTGAATTTTTAGGCTTCACAGAAATCATAGAATTAATAGAATTTTTAGGATTTATAGCATTGAACAAATTTATTGAATGTATAGAAATTATGGAATTTTTAAAATATGTCTAATTAGAGTTTGTAGAATTTATAAAACTGACAGACTTGACACAATTTATAGAATCCATAGAATCTATAATATTTAAAGAATTTTTAAAATTTAAAGGATTGATGAAATTTACAAAAATTTTAATATTTATAGAATTTATAGGTTAAGAATTTATTATATTTACAGACTTTGAAAAACTTATAAAATTTAAAGAATTTATTGAACTTATAAGATTTATAGAATTTATCGAATTTACAGAACTTACTGAAATTTAAAACTTTATTCATAGAATTCAAAGAATTATTCGTAGAATTTATGAAATTTATTTAATTTATAAAATTTATAGAAATTATGGAATTTTTAGAATAAGTGTAATTTGGGTTTGTGGAATTTATAGAACTGACAGACTTGAAACAATTTGTAGAACCCATAGAATCTATTAAATTTAAAGAATTTTTAAAATTCATAGAATTTATGAAATTTACAAAATTTTTAATATTTATAGAATTTATAGGTTTTATAAACATATTAGAATTTATAATATTTACAGACTTTATAGAACTTATAAAATTTATGGACTGGGTTGTTGACGCTCGAAGAGGAAAGATGTGTTTTTGTTGTTTTCTTCGAGAATTTAATTTACTATATATATACACATATTTTAATTTAATTTAATGTAAATTAATGATTAAAAAGTTTCGTGAGTGATTTTAGTATAGTTAATTTCATCATGTGCAGTGAATATATTAAATGAGTGTAGTGGAAAGTGACATTTGTAGAACATATTACATATTCTGTTCTAATTTTTCTACATTTCTTAATAGTTATTTGTGTGTATGGTATAAAACTAGAAATTGTTTGTTTGCCACAAGTGTGTTTGTGTGTATGCAGAGTAAATGTAGGAGTGTTTGGTTCAAGTGGGATTCTTATACTTCATATAATCGAGTGCGTTTGAGTAGAATACAGCAATATAACGTATTATTTATTTTTGCATGCCAAATTTGAATACAATGTATCGGTATGGAAATATATCAAAAAGTAGAAACATAGAACGTGTCCGAATTCCAGGAGAAATATTTCTTCTGTAATAAATATGTTGTTATACTGTATGCAACCAAATTCTCACACCACTAGCGTGTTATAATTCTGACATTTGTGTTATTATTTGTTTGTTTCGCTGCATAATTTTGTGATACACATACGTAAAATCATTAATAGTGATAAATAAATATTGTGATATTAATTAGTGATTTAATTATAGTAATAAAAGACAAAATTAAAACGAATATTACGTGATAAAATTGAAACGGCTGCAAAATATAAAAGAAATAAGAAAAACATATTTATAGGTTAGTTTGTTGTCTAACAAATTTTTTTTTTATGGTGACTGAAGATGAAATTAAAATGATCATACAAGCAAGGAATGAGCTTAATGGCTTGTTTGAGGGGAAATTTTATAGACGGGACGAAAATTGGGTGTAAGTTTTTGACAATACATAATTGAAATTTAATTATTTTACAGCATTAAAATTTCAGAATCATACGAAACACAGCGGACTTACTACAATTTACTCTACACCAAATGAGGATTAAATGGAATTACTTATTAAAACAATATAAGGTAAGTAAAATGATCAGAACGTTTTAGTTAGTTGTAAAATAATTGAGGTTTTATTAATTTTAGGAGCTACTAAGTCCACCCACTGGGATTCAAACTTAAAACGGGAAACTCACTGCTGCCAATTGGCCATTTTTTGAACTTATGCACACAGTCTACATACAGTTTTAATGAGCAGCAAACGGGGCATATATGCAGATAATCCCAATAATTCATTCACAGGAACTGCTGCAGCGGAAGTGACCGCCAACTAAGTACATCAGGCTCTATTTCCAACCCAAATCAAAGGCAATTCACCAGAAATTTTAAAAAAGAATCAACACCAAAACAGAAAAAACGGAAAACAATTCAAGAGATGTACGCGAAATACGAAAGAGAATGCAAACGGAACAAAAAAGGACACTAAGGCGTACAACACATCGAGTGCGAACTGCGAATTGCAAATAAATTCCACAATGCGATATTTGTAAATAGACGCGCATAGAGCATGGCGCGAATTAAATAAACGTCAAATATAAAATATCTTCCGAAACTTGACGTTTATTAAATTTGCTCCGCGCTCTATGTGCGTCTATTTACGAATATCGCATTGTGGAATTTATTCGCAATTCGCAGTTCGCGCTCGATGTATTGTACGCCTAAGTGTTTTTTTCCAATTTTTAGAAGGTTTCGCAAAACATATATAAATGGAGTATAAACCGACAGACTTTGAATCTTCAGATTTCGAATAAATCACGATTTAAAATACGATAGAAAATATGAATTAAATTCAAATGAAGTTCTTTTTAATTTTAATCTATATATCTGTGGCAATATGGCATAAGGGAATAACTCTAAAATTCGCATTTTTCAGAAAAACGTTTTTAAAATTAAGAGTCGCTCAAAATCGTATGAGTTTTTTGAATTCTCGCTTTTTTAAATGATTATTACGGTGTTTTGTAGTTGCTGGATTATTACAAAAAATTGGTATGATATGAATTCGAATATGGAGATTTCGAATTTGAAATAATACGTAAAAGGGTATAACTCGAGTTATTCCCTTATGCCATATTGCCACAGATATATAAAAATGAAGAATTGCTGTGCGTTAGTCTCGCTAAAACTCAAAAACGGCTGGACCGATTTTCAAAATTTCTTTTTTGTTTTGTTTGCTATAGTTCAGGGATGGTTTAGAAAAAAAAAATTTGAAAAACCCCCAAGTTCAGCTAAAAAAATCAAAAAATTAAAAATTTTCTATATACATATCTCTATATCTATATACATACAATATAAAAATGGTGTAAAAAATGTATGTGCGCACATCAGTTGAGAACGGCTGAACCGATTTGGCTCAATCTTTTTCTATTATGTTTGAAATTGCCAGGAGATGGTTCTTACGAAAGAAAATTTTGGGAAAATCCTTCGGAAAAGTCGGAAAATCGAAAAATTATGTTTTTGTATAGGATTTGGCGCGTAGCCAACCAGATGGTAAAAACCAGATGTTTTGTAGAAGAGAAAAATTGGAAAATCTGAGTGGAAACTCGGAAACTTCCGGAAAAACCCGAAGAAATTGAATTTTTTTTTTCAATGAAATTTTGAATATTTTGTATGTTTTGATGACCGATTAGGCTTAATCTTTTTTAATTGTATTTGAAATTGCCAGGAGATGGTTCTTACAAAAGAAAATTTTTCGAAAATCCTTTAGAAAAGTCGGAAAATTCGGCAAATCAAAAAATTATGTTTTTGTACGAGATTTGGCGTGCAACAAAACCAGATTGTCTTTTAGAGGAGAAAAATTGGGAAAACGAAGTGGAAAACTCGGAAACTTCCGGAAAATCCCGAAGAAAATTGAATTTTTTTTCAATGAATTTTTGAATATTTTGTATGTTTTGATGACCGATTAGGCTCAATCTTTTTCTATTGTGTTTGAAATTGCCAGGAGATGGTTCTTACGACAGAAAATTTTGGGAAAAGCCTTCGGAAAAGTCGGAAAATTCGGAAAATCGAAAAATTATGTTTTTGTACGGGATTTGGCGCGTATCCAAACCAGATGATCTTTTAGAAGAGAAAAATTGGAAAATCTGAGTGGAAAACTCGGAAACTTCCGGAAAAACCCAAAGAAAACTGAATTTTTTTTTTCAATAAAATTATGAATTTTTTGTATGTTTTGATGACCGATTTGGCTTAATCTTTTTTATTGTGTTTGAAATTGCCAGGAGATGATTCTTACAAAAGAAAATTTTTGGAAAATCCTTTGGAAAAATCGGAAAATTCGTTCGAATCGCTTCGTACTATAGATGAAGCGTTGTGCGCCACTTATCGAGAGGCTTGCCAACGTCTGAATTTGCTGGAAAACGACTCACACTGGGATTCATCACGCGCCGATGCCACTGTTTCTGCGCCGGCAAATCAAATTCGTACATTGTTCGCGATCATCATAGCGACATGTCATCCATCGAACGCATTGGAATTGTGGAACAAATTCAAGGACGAAATGGCTGACGATATTTTGCATCAAATTCGCACTGCAACATCGAATTATGATCTTGGAATGAACGATGAGATACGCAACGAAGCTTTGATCATGATCGAAGACATGTGCGTGCTTATGTGTGGCAGCCATTTATCGAAATTGGGCATGCCAGCACCAATTCGTCCGATGCACGATGCATTTAATCATGAATTGCAACGAGAGCAAGTGTACGATCGAGATTCAATGAGCCAAATAGTACGAACGAATGTCCCGCTTTTGAATGCACAGCAAAATAACGTGTACGACGCATTGATGACGGCAGTTGACGAAGGAAACGGCGGAATATTCTTCCTCGATGCCCCCGGTGGAACAGGCAAAACATTCCTGATTTTATTGCTTTTGGCCACAATTCGCTCGAGATTTCAAATAGCGTTAGCTGTTGCATCATCGGGAATTGCAGCTACATTGCTGGACGGCGGCCGAACAGCACATTCTGCATTGAAGTTACCGATGAATATCCACACGAATGACAAGCCAGTGTGCTCAATTGCCAAGAACTCGGCGATGTCCAAGGTATGAGGCAAGAATGCAAAATCATCATTTGGGACGAGTGCACAATGGCACACAAACGATCATTGGAAGCGTTCAATCGAACGATGAAGGATTTACGAAGTGACACAAGACGTTTTGGTGGAGCGATGATTCTGTTGGCCGGCGATTTTCGTCAAACGTTACCTGTCATTCAGAGATCGACAGCTGCAGATGAACTCAACGCAAGTCTAAAATTGTCGAGTTTGTGGCGCTATGTGAAGAAGTTGCAGTTTACCACGAACATGAGAGTTGAGTTACAGAACGACTCATCAACTACTGATTTTTCTAAACAACTGTTGGCGCTTGGCAACGGCCAAATTCCTGTTGATGTTTCGACCGGATTGATTTCATTTCCCTCCTATTTTTGCATGTTTACGACGTCGAAGGAAGAGCTTATCACGAAAGTGTTTCCGGACATCCACCAAAATTATGTGAACCACGATTGGCTCAGCGAACGAGCAATTTTGGCAGCAAAGAACAAGGATGTAGACAGTCTGAATTACTTGATTCAAAACCAAATTGCTGGGGAAACCCATTGTTACAAATCCGTTGACTGTGTGACCAATCAAGACGAGGCAACCAATTATCCGACCGAGTTTTTGAATGCGCTTGATTTGCCAGGAATACCACCGCATAACTTGATGCTCAAGGTTGGATCTGTAATAATCATGCTGCGAAATCTGAACCATCCGAAATTGTGTAACGGAACGCGATTGAGTGTGAAGAAACTGATGAACAACGTGATTCAAGCGACGATCATCAAGGGCAAATTCAAAGGAGAAGATGTTCTAATTCCGAGAATTCCTATGATTCCAACTGACACACCGTTCGACTTCAAGCGCATTCAGTTCCCCGTTCGTTTGGCGTTTGCTATGACGATTAACAAATCGCAAGGTCAATCGTTGGAAGTGTGCGGAATAAATCTAGAATTTCCGTGTATTTCTCATGGTCAGTTGTACGTTGCGTGTTCGAGAGTTGGCAAACCATCATCGTTGTTCATTTATGTGCCGGAGAACAGAACTAGAAATATTGTTTACCACAATGTATTGTATTGATTTGCGTCTGTATTCGATTTAATTCCACTCGAATAAAATACATTGAATTCTTTTGAATTTCAACCGACTCCAATTCGAAAGACGCCTGAGTTTGAATCGACATTTCATTCACTTTTCAATACATTAGTGTTGAATTCGATGAAAATGGAATGGCATGTCTACTCAACTCAATCATCTATTGAGAATAGAGTTGATATGTTTGATTTTTTCTTTCATCAAAATCAATTTTCGTGAAGGACAAAAGTATTTGCTCGAAACGAAGTAATTTGAGGCGGGACGAAGTTCGCCGGGTCAGCTAGTATACAATATTTTTAATATCATTGTTTTTTTTTATTGTTTTATGAAGAACAATAAATTTAAAATTTGAATTAAAATAAGACTGAAGGCTGATATGAAATACTTAATCTTTTTTTTAATTTTTATTCAATTTTTTAATAAAATATAAAAAAATATTTCTATTGAATATTATTTAAGAACATATATTGAGAAGTTCGTCTCTGTACTGAATAACCAGTTCGTTGGTCACCATGTGGAGCACTACACTTCAACTTCCAGTAATAAGTGGATATCGTCATTATTGGCCATACATATGTTGTGAAACGTAAAGCATGTTGTAATGGTTTTCACCATGTTTACTATTTTTAATTCTAATGGCCGTCTGAAAATAGATCGCCACTATAATTTTCCGAATGTACGACAACGTTGCGCGCACTGCTAAACAACGAAATTTGAAATTTAGGATTTGAAATTTAGAATTTAGGATTTGAAATTTGGAATTTGGATTTAGAAATTTGAAATTTGCAATTTGAAATTTGGAATTTGAAGTTTGAAATTTAAAATTTGATATTTGAAATTTAAAATTTAGAATTGAGAATATGAGATTTGGAATTTGAAATTTGGAATTTGGGATTTGAAATTTAATACTTAAAATTTGAAATTTTGAGTTTGAAATTTTAAATTTTAAATTTTAAATTACAAATTCTAAATTTTAAATTCTAAATTTTAAAAATTTCAAATCTGAAATTTCAAATTTTAACATTCAAATTTTTAATTTCAAATTTCAAACTCTAAATTTCAAATTTTAAATTTCAAATTCAAATTAATTCCAAATTTTAAATATTAAACTTTAAATTTTGAATTCCAAGTTCTGAATTTTAAATTCCAAATTTGAAAAATTTACAATTTAAAATTTAAAATTTTAACTTTCAAATTTTAAATTTCAAATTTCAAACTCTAAATTGCAAATTTCAAATTTACAATTTTAAATTTAAAGTATAAATTTCAAATTATAAATTTTAAATTTAAAGTATAAATTTCAAATTATAAATTTGAAATTTAAAATTTAAAATTTAAAATTTAGAATTTGCAATTTGGAATTTGAAATTTGGTGTTAAATTTTAAATTCCAAATTATAAATTTTAAATAATAAACTTGCAAAATTTCAAATCTACAATTTCAAATTTTAAATTCCAAATTCCAAATTCTGAATTTTAAAATCTAAATTTGAAAAATGTAGGTACAGTTTCAAATTTTAACATTTGAATTTTAAATTTCAAATTTCAATTCTAAATTTCAAGTTTTAAATTTCAAATTTATAATTTATAATTTAAATTCCAAATTTTAAATTTTAAACTTTAAATTTCAAATTCCAAATTCTAAATATTAAATTCTAAATTTAAGAAATTTCAAATTTTAACTTGCATATTTTAAATTTCCAATTTGAAATTTTTAAAATTTAAAATTTGGAATTTAAAATTTAAAGAACTTACTGAACTTTAAAACTTTATCCATAGAATTTATAGAATTATTCATAAAATGTATTAAATTTATAAACTTTATAGAAATTGAATTTAAAGGATTATTAAATTTCATGGAATTTATCGAAAATTTTGAATTTATAAAATTTGTAGAATTCAACGAATTTATAAAATTTATAGAATTTATAGAAATTATGGAATTTATAGAACTAATAGTCTTGAAACAATTTGTATAACCCAAGGAATCTATAAAATTTAAAGAATTAATAAAATTCATAAAATTTGTGGAATGTATAGAGTTTATAAACTTACTAGAATTTTTTAATATTTATAGACTTTGTAGAATTTAGAGAATTTATAAAATGTATAGAAATTATATAATTTATTGGATTTTTAAAATTTATAGAATTTAAAGTACTTACTTACTGAATTTTTAAACTTTATTTATAGAATTTATAGAACTTATATAATTTAGAGGACTTTTATAATTTAGAAATTATTGAATTTATAGAATTGTTAAAGTTTTATAGGATTTATCGAAATTTTTATATTTAAAAAACAAGTAAAATTTGAGGTTTTTTATAAAACAGACTCATTTGAAACATATAATAGAACTCAAAGAATCTACAAAAGAATTTATATTATTCATAAAATTTATAGAATTTATAAATTTTAGAGAATTTGTAGAATTTAAAGAATTGATAGAATTTATTAAATTCTTGAAATTTAAAATTTATAAAGTTTATAAAATTTAAGGAATTTATTGGATTTATAAAATTTATCAAATTTACAGAATTTATAAGATTTATTGAATTGGAGTTTGAAGAATTTATAGAACTGACAGACTTGAACAACTTTATAAATTCTGTAATTATATAAGTATACTATATCCTAATCGTAACTGCAATTTAGTATGTTCATATAAGCATTAAATATAAAAATTAATATATTTAGCTAGCTAGGCTGTAGAACGCTTTGAAAAAAAAGAATAATAATACAATGCAAATAAAATAATAATTATTATATTCTTTGTGGCGTAGTGGTAACGCATTGGACTAGAGCGGCAAAGGTCTTCGGTTCGATCCACATTTAATTTAAATTTATTATTATCATGTAATAACCAAATATTTTACTTTAAATTAATCATTCCGCTTTATAGTTACTACAGTAATTACTAATTACACAAGAAAATACGTGGTCCGCTTTTACGATTAAACACTACAACAAATTATTTAAAAACTTTTATATTATGAGTTGTAGTAAGCCATGAGAATTTTTCGGTAAACATTTTTTTTTCTGTCATAAACTTCAAAGCATGCTATGTTCGAAACAATATAAGAATGAAAATTAAATAAATTTCCTTAGGTAAATCTCGTTGTTATTTTAACAACGGGAAATATTTTTTTGTATGATTGTGTGGGTATTTCATTTGGATATGTATTTCTATGATACTTTTTGACGTTTGATACAATTTTGAAACTGGTTGTAAAAATGTAAATGAATGACAAGTTTAAGGTTGAGTAGAATTGCTGCTTGAAAAATGCTTGAGAATCGCACGAAGATAGAGAGTTGTATCAAGGACGTGATTTCCGACTATATTCTGAATTTATTAATTTAAAATTCATTAGAATATGTACTTTAAAAATATCTATAATTAATATTTTATTTATAACTTTGAGCCGCCATTTTGGCATATATGCATTTGGCATCATCAGCCGCCATGTTGGCATTTTGTAATATTTTCGATCTAGGCATTTGGGTAATCACCACAAATTTTGGCGCACAGCTCGCCAAAATGCGATTTAATTATCACGAATCACATTTTATCTGTTACAGATGGTCATGCTCAATCCTAAAATTATGGACAAATAATATTCTACATGTCGTATAATTAAAACATTCAACAAACGTCAAAATATAAATGTGTTTACATTATAGGGTGGTTCAATAATTTCGTAGGGGAAATTTTGTATTTTAGCACTAATGTAAAAATAACAACCAAAAAACATCTAGGCATTAGTACTTTTTGGTTGTTATTTTGAATGTTTTTTTTATTTGTGTGGGTTACAAATTTTGTGTCGATACACATTTTTTTTGCATATGTATACTATTCGTGTGAGAAGCGTTGCAAAAATAACAACAAACTTTGCTGTCGAAACGTACACTAAAGGCATTGCCACAGCTATTTTTCGTGCGATGCGATTTTTTTTCTATTTTCAAATTTTACCGGCATTAAACCAAATTTGATTCTAAATGTTTAAAGAAACAATCAAATTAAATTGCATTCTATAAAACGACTTATTAATTTTTTAGGAACTTAATAATTTTTATTGATAAATTATAAATTTTAAATTTTATCGCGCAAATATTAAAATTTCGCACGCGAATTTTGAATAATTATTATTTTTCAATGAAAATTATTATTTTCCAAAAAATTATTAAAAGATGTTATAGATTGAAATTGAATTTAATAGTGTCTTCGAACATTTATAATCAAATTTGTTTTAATTACAATAAAATTTGAAAATAGAAAAAAAATCGCATCGCACGAAAAATAGCTGTGGCAATGCCTTAAGGGTCTATCACACCAAGCGCGGCGCGTCGGCGGTAAATTTAAATAAATTTAAATACACGTTTTTTTGCTTATCTAGGGATAGTAAATCATAGCTTGAACAAAAATAAAATTATTATTCATAAAAAAATTTACAAACTTTATATTTTTAATAGAAAAATTACAATTTTAAGTAAATGGTATAAAATGAAATTTCATCCGCCGCCCGCGAAACCCAGCGGCAAAAAAAAATCGCGGTTTACGCTAGTTTATATTTTTGCACAAGCTATGATTTCCTATCACTACATAAGCAAAAAAACGTGTATTTAAATTTGCCGCCGACGCGCCGCGCTTGATGTGATAGAACCTTTAGTAGAAATGTTTTGGACTAGAACGGCTAGAGTCCAGGGTTGGATTGTGGCCAAGGCATTTTAGTTTTGTTTTTAAATTTATATTTTTTTGACGTGATAACGTCCTACACCGAATGTGCGAAAATTGACAAGAAAATTTGCCCTTGGTTGTGGGCAATTACTAATCAACTGTAAGCATTACCTTTAATTTAAATGTATGATTTCTTAGGTTGGTCCTTAGGCTTTATGCCTCACACATAATATTATCGAATGATTTCGCGCGATTTAAATCCTTCAACAACTGTAGTGAGAGAATGGCTCATCCGATCCGAGCACTTCTGAAGTCAATTTTTGCGTAAAGAAACAGTGGTGGTTAATTTTTTTTTTAAATTAAAATAATTAATCTACACATTAATTTTAATTTTAATTGAATCTACAAAATAGCGATTTACAGGGATTGACCGCACCATAGCGAGAGAACGCTCCATCTGACTTGAGTAATTCTGATGCTAATTTGTACATAAAAAATATGGCAGATAATTTAGTTTAAATTAAAATAATTAATCTCAACATGTTATAAACGCTATCACGCAAAACACCTACGGCCGTGCTGATGACACAGCCCACCCCGATTTTTTAATTTTTTTTCTGTCTGTAAGGTTTTTTGTTTGATGCCCCAACGCATGTAAAATCGTCCTTAAAAGCCCTTACTCTTTGGTTTAAGGTCTATTTAAAGTACCATAATCCTTAAAAGCCTTTAGTCTCGAGGTATTCCTACTTGGCTAAAAAATAACGGTTAAAAAATATCAAATGGTCAAATGGTGAAGGTAGCAGTGGCCGCTTGACATCAACATTATATATAAATTGTATCCGTCGTCCTAGGGCGGGCTGTACCCCTAGTATGTAATATTTAAGACGAAATAAAAGAAATTTGTTGTTTTTTGTGAAATTTTGATTTTTAATTTTTAATCAAAGATTATTTAAAAATAAAACAATTCCGGAATTCTGGATTTGAGAATTGTTGGCAAAAAATTGGGTGACCTATGTTAACGCCATGTCAAAACCTGATCGCCTCCACCTGATCAAAGCATGATGATTTGGCATTACCTTCGTATCGCGCATGAGAAAGGAGCTCGGCAACACAATCTTAGGATTAGGAGTACCCATCTCATATTTTCATATTTCGTGTCGGAAAACCAGTTTTCTTCCGATCTTTGGCTTCCGAATTCATAATCGTAATAATCCTTTCTAAAGTCGGTAAGGTAGCCTACGAGATCCAAGACTTGGCAGGCAAATTTTTAGAAACCTATCATACCAAAGATATTCACGCTTGAGGCCTAAGTATATTGATTGTTTTTTTAGCATCTTCCTTTCTCTCCTTAGTTTCATCATCTCCCCGGAAATAAAAATGAAAAATGATATTTTCCACTCAAATTTGACTTTTGACCTCAAAAATACATCCATTTCATAAATCGCATTTATTAATATGAACCCTTTTATTGTAATTTTGACAACAAAATATTTATTCACCTTTTTCGGCCCTTTTGACCCGTATACATACAATAAATATACGTACGAATAAATTGCTAAAATATTTATATAAAATGCGTAACCATCCCATCCCATCCCATCCACAAAACACTATTATAATAAGTTTCTATTATTAAGTTTATTATACGATGTTCAATCAACCTTTCCAACACAAATTAAGATTTTCCAAACAACAAACGATAAACTTATATATATACCGTATACACAACAACAATAAATGTGCCAAATCATGCCTGATAATTTTGCGATTATTGTCAAAGGGGTTGGATGTTTACGATTTTATCCGGTAAAATCGGATTAGGGGGTGTGCGAATTCGACAAAAAAATGATGACGAACTGATTATAATTAAGTTGTATAATATAACGAATAATCTAGTTTATAGTTTTAATTAAATATTGTGTATATATCAAGAATTTAGGCTGTGTACACTGAGTTTCAAATTTTGTTAATATATTCACATGAGATTTAACAAAAAGCACATCGTCACCTTTAGGTAATAAAATTCCTAGAAAAATCAATCAATAACAAATAGGTAACAAAAAAGAGAATTTACTACACTCTAAGCGAAAGAATTTTTTTCTTGTATACTTTCATACTATACCTTGTGATTTTTAAGCCGATTGATTAGTGCCTGATCACGATTCGAGGATAAAAGGTAATAAATAGATATTTGTGAGTATGTAGTTGACGTTTTGTCGCCTAGCTAAATATTCCAAACAAATTTTTGTCACAGAATCTCGCAAAAGTCAAATAAACAACACAAAAACAAAAACTTTAAGCAAAACTAACAAAAGCACAAAGCTTTCATAAATATAACAAATTTACACCACATTAATCCACTGTACATGATTATATATTTAAAAAAGTTAGACGTTATAAGTTAACAACAATACGATGCAAACAATAACAATGAAAACATAAAGCTACATGTACGTATAGTAAGTAATATAAACTACAAAAAAAAGCTCATCTCATATGTTTTATATACAACATCATTTTCTTATTGTTGTTCTTCATTATCATCATCCACTTTTTATTTTCGTTCTTATTGCTGTAATAAACAAGTACAGATATACTTGGTAAAGCGACAAACTTATTTCTTAAATCACAATATCAAATGGATAGAAGCTGAAAAATTGATTTGTGGACTGACGCCCAGAGTTTTTCGGATATGGTAACTGGCACTCTGATCAGATTTTTAATAAGGAGAGCACGAATATGAGCACATTAGTAAATTATCAAACATCGATTTCTAAAATTGAAAAGTTGAAGTGAGATGCCCATCGTATACGATATTTTTAAGCTTTTAGACCTCTACTCTTTCCTTGTTCCAACAAATTCATTAAAATCATTTAGTAGAAGCAACTACCAGCGAAATGATTAGAAACGATAACGCAAGTTCAAGAGATGGCTGTGATACCAACACATATCCAGTCACGTAATCGCTTACGGAACAACCAAAAGCGCTTTATCAACTAAGCAGGACTTCACCACGAAGCAATCAGCCACCGTTATCGATGAGTCCCGAAACCAGGTAAACCGGTACAAATGATGATGAAGCAAGATCAACACAGTCACATACTTCTTCCTACTCCCAGAATTTTCTTAATATTTCCTCAAGACACTGTTCATCTCCAATCATCATATTTAACATTTTAACTGGTAACTCGTAGAATCTTCTCGTGGGCCACCGGTGAGCATATATCCAAACATTGTCTCATGAAAGTTTGCTTCCCAAACATAAAAGAAATAATCGACACCCAATAAAATTCCGATTTCTTGCGTTGAGCCTGCTAATTCTAGTTTTGAATATTAAGGGATTTGTACACATTTAATTTCATCGTTAGCTGGTATAAAGTTGTAATTCTCGATACTAGGTATACCTTGACTTTCAAAAATTGAGATAAGTATAACCAACCTAGAATATATGGTCAATTTTGCACTACCTATTGTCTAAAAACATTTGAAGTCGCCAGGCCTTCCACACGAGTTTGACCTGCCTCACGTTTAGGCATTAAACGGTTCACAATATGATTGAGATATGATTGAAGTCTGCAACCTGGAATCTAATAATAATCCACACAACTTAATTTGACCGAACTGATTCTTAACGTTGATAATAGGAGTTGGCAATATGGTGGTTCTTGCCTTTGCTTCCACTAATGGCATTATTGGTGTATCGACTGAAATCACTACTGTAAATTGGCTACTATAATATCATGGAGAAGACTATGATGGTGACGATGACACTTAAAACAGCTCTTGGTGCTTGGATATTGTCTTAATTTATGGCGCGATAATAAAAAATGAAAGCAGATCCTTAGTTTCGCAGCTTGTTTTTTATGTCGATTTATTTCTAATCCTTTATCACAATCATAAATTCGACGTTGCTCTTTACAATAAACACGTTGAATTACGTTCAAATACGTTAAATTGAGCTGGTGCGACCTGGTTTTACTTGATTTTGAGTTGTATATTTCCTGCACAGGACTCATCACAAGGATACTCTTGGTGGACTGTTTTATGGGCCCAAGCTTTCTTAGTGCCTGGAAACACCTTGCATCGTTGATAACACCAAATATGATTTAATCAATGAATTTAACACGTATTTTCGTATCATTCGCGTAGCTTAGCACATGCCCATGTCACGCTGCGCGGGGCAGATTATTAACCGGCAAGGCGTTAACATTTCGCAACACGGTGCATTGTCCTAAAATAGATATTGAGAAGTTCTCAGGTGATTATAAGCAGTGCGCATTTTTTCATGATTCAGGAAAAGAATTGCGCCGCATTACGGAAACTGAACCTTTTACGGAATAAGGACCTAATGCAGAAATTCGCGATCCGTGGCTGATATATATTCTACTAAGCAAAATTGACCCAGGAATGAAACAAATGTAGGCAACCAAGTCGGTTGAAAAGGATTTCCCAACGTTTGAGAATATGTTAAGTTTCTAAATAAAAGATGTGACACTTTAGAGAATTCTACAAAATCTTCTTTCTCGTCATTCATTGCCACAAATTAAATTATCACAGTTGAGTGCGGAACCTGTAGGAAACAATAGCTGCTCTTCAGATGTCCCGTATTCAACAATAAAAATTTTGTAAATGAGCAGAATTTATGAAGCAGTTGTACAAGGAGAAATCACTTATACCGCCAAATATTATGCAACGGAAGGCGTGACTAATTTTGCTACACACAGGTCATGTCGAAACAAAACCATAAGTTCCAGTATATAATCGACATTTCTTGCACTTAATAAAATCCTTGACAGAAGTACCGACAGACCTTCTCAGAGTATCACCAACAGCCAGACGACTAATATGCAAGTCTTACATTCATTTTTCACATTGCCAACCACGGTACTACCGACAACCATCGATATTGGATTGTAGCTCAAAAACGTAATTTGTGACCGAATTTTGCGCACAAAGCCACATCTTAAAGCGAGTTCAAGCTTCGCCGGGAATATACGATCTAGCATCCACTTCAGCTGGAACAACCAAGAGAAGATTGATATGATAATCCACTCACGTGCAGACAAGTGCGCTTAGTTACAAGGTATCGTCTCATATACTCGTATTATGTATATAACAAAGAACAGATTGCGGAATTTTAACTGGCAGATCCAAAGTTTGCTATACCAATTAAAATAGACGTACTTGGAACGCTCCAGCAACAAGTGCTTCTAACTTGCACTCCACCACTGAACAAACCATTATTAATCAGTACTGCACAAATATTGGGAATTTGAAGAAATCGTAGAATCAGTTAAACATCCACCATCCAACAACCCATGTGAAAGCCAATGCGGGTTGTCAGATTACCGTTTAAGGAGCCAAGGCCATCACTAGACAGTTCGCTTGAGGCAGCATATCATAGCTTATTAGCGATGGATAGAAAATTTTCGATCATACAAATAATTTTTGGGCCACTCGGCGCACATACCTGCACAATAGATTCCGGTGAGAAACGACGATAAATATTATTTGCCACATCATGCTGTCGTCAAAGCTAGTAGCATCTCCACTAAACTGCGAGTCGTTTTTAATGCTTCGTGCAAAACAAGCTCACAAGTGTCATGGAATAACGTTCTATGAATAGGCTCAAACCTTCAGACTAATTTAACAATGACCCTCTTAAAATTTCGTCGACAAGCAATGGGCGTAGCCGCCAAATTACCAACTGATTTAGCAGTTGATCTTGTTAAAAATCCATTGAACCTTATGAATGTTTATATTCCCAGGCTTCATGCGTTATTCGAAATAATTTTTATATTGATGATTTGATCACAGGTTCTGACACTATTTTCAGCAAGCAGTTCAACTCACAGACCAAATATTTGAGTTTTAAGTAGCAGCGGATGTATTCCTCGTAAATGGAATCAGGAACAAATTGAGAATACACCAAAATCACGTTCCAAGTTTCGTTAAACTTATTCCTGCGAACTTAATCTGTTCTGCGAAGCAAGTGGCAGCTCGTTTCATCCAAGTAGAATCCAGCTGATGCCATTTCGAGAGGCGCAAAGCCAAGTTAGTTACGAGCACCTTAAGATAGCTGACCATGGTCAATATTCACATCAATACCAATATCTGCTCAAGACATGGACTTAGAGGAAAGGTATATATTAATGTCTTGATGTAAATAAACAACAACGATGATGTTGAAACCAAACTCCTAGCAAAACATTCTTCTTCATCATGGAAGACGTTTTGAGATTTGGACGAGCGAAGCAACGGGTAAATAAATCATCAAATACTTCATTCGAGATGCCAGCAGCTGAACGTGTAATTTTTCGTAATATCTAGAAAATGGAATTTCATAACGAAATTTCTATTCGCAACAAGGCATGCTCAATTCGATCCATTTATAGATTCAGATAGATTTCAGAGTCGACCATTTTCAAAAACGGTATTATATTATGCCGGTTCATTGTACATTAAAATCAGCAAGCGTAATAACTCTCCAGTTGAGGAAGCTCACCGCTACAAAGTATTTGTGTGTCTAGTTGTCAAGGCGGTGCATCTTGCAGTTGTTAGTAGTATCGATGCTGAATCATTTTTGGCAGCACTTAAACGTTTCATATCAAGACGGGGTACGAGTGCCAAAACTTAATTTTTCATTTCAATCCACGACATGCCCCACATTTTGGCAACCGATTTGTAAATACTAACACCTGCGCATTTTATTGTTGGTGCATTCTTAACAGCGATTCCAAAGTCCAGTCTAGAAGAAGTTCCATTAAACGAGTTGCCGAGATAGTACAATATATTGCAGCGCCTTTAAAACTTCTGAGGTATAAATGGAAGGGAGCACAATCCATAAAGTTAAGTCGATGACACAACTCCATTTTATATTAGTAAAACGAAACATTTTTCAGTAATCATGGCTCCGGGTAAATTTGACTTTTTTATAATGAAAATTTTTAAAAAACATTTAGTTAAGTAAATTTTTAAAATTCTGCAAAC
Organism: Tipula helvola; assembly: GCA_963556165.1. Classification (NCBI taxonomy): domain Eukaryota; kingdom Metazoa; phylum Arthropoda; class Insecta; order Diptera; family Tipulidae; genus Tipula; species Tipula helvola. Next base: position 304,597,282 of record OY744483.1, on the reverse strand, counting down.
AACCAACAAATATTATTGCAAGGGAAAGAAGTTTTCCGTCCCTAAGTAATTTGAATACAGATGTTCGGTAATGTAAGTCAGTCTACGGAAGCGGAAAAATTCAAAGAGGATATTTGGTTGTGTTAGTCGACGGTCGGGCGAAATAGCCGGAGAAAACTTTAAAAATCAAATTTATTATGAAATCATATACGGACGGAATAGATGTATTTAAAAGCTTCAGTATTTTATGGTTTAGGCAAACGCGTGAAGTTGGTTCTAAATTTGTGCTAACTTTTGTTTTTGGTATCTTTAGGACAAACTTAGAACAAACATTAAATTTTAATAGTTTTAAATCAAGCCACGCTACCCGAGTTATTCCTGTTCTATGATATATATTTAGTTTAATATCGTGTCATCTTGATATACTAAAATAGCATTTCACATTTATTTTCATGAAATATGGAAAATTCTTGTGAAAATAAATGTTTGTGAATATGTATGTGTACCGAGAAGATATAGCAGGAAGAATTAAAGAAGAACCCACAACTTTAAAACTATATACTCGTACATACCATATTGAATAAGATATGACAAGACAAGAGCAAAAAAAGAGCTTTAAGCTTTTTTACATAAAAAAAAATAACAACACGAACATTATTTTAGTTTATCATATTAATAAATAGAAAGAATCTGTTTTTATTTAAAAATTTTAAAATATGTACATATATACACAAAAAAGCTCAAAAACAAAAGTTTCAAGTTTTAATATTTTTTTGTTATTAATTTAATTTACTTAACGAACGTTTTTTTGTTTCTTTTTTTTTTTTAATAACTACAGTAGTTTATACAATATTGTGTATGAAAAACATAGACGAAAAGTTGTGAAAATGATATTATAATTAATTAATGGTAGTATATATGTACATATAAATACAAAGCTATATGAAAGAGGAGGAGATGGAGACAAATCTCAAGCAATTTAATAAATAAAAGCACAATGAAAATATTATGATTATGATGATGATTATTATTCATCGAGACGACGACGACAACGACGATACGACAATGTTGGGTTTGGGTATTGGAATATGAGCTTTTGTTTGATGTTTATTAGTGATAATATAAAGTTTATTATTATGTTTATTATTGAATTAAATGTATTTAGTTTATTTAGGATTTAAGTGATATCCAATTTAATTGACCGTGCGAATCTATAATTTGAGGTTTTGTTGTTTATTGTAATAATCCGATAATTATCATAAATTGTTTATTATTATACTTTATATGTTGCAGCATATAGTGATGTGGTACGTGAAGACTACCTAGGGGAGATTGACGACTTATCCATATCATGGTTCAAATTCGTACAGTTTGCTAAGGCTAAAGTTCTGAAAATGATTTTGTGGGGAAACAATCGTTTGTGCCGTGGGCTAATTGGCGGCATTGAGTGCCAGATCTCTGTGGGTTCTAGCCAATAATATTAAATAAATAAATAATAGATTGTAGAATTATATTTATTCGAATAATACAAAATGTTAATATGTAAGAAATGAAGCATCTAGGAAAATGTAAAGCGGAATTTTGTAAGTCAACCAAACATGTTCCAATTTTGTTTATCTTATTAGTAAGAATTGATTAAAATTATACGAAGAGCTAAACAAAAAGTTTTTGTCACTTTTCTATACTTCATTCTTTGAATTTAAATATGTATATTTCTGTTAATAAATTGGTGTATATTCCTGTTTTTGCCCATAAAATAAATCAAAAATCTGCTGAAGAATTTCCCCTATAGAGCATTTTGAGGTGCATTGGGAGCTTCATAGTCGTAGCCCAGTTCGCGACGTCGGTCATGGAGTTTGCTCTGCCCTCAGCATTATATTTTATTTATAATCAAACCACTTTAAATTATTTTTAACAAATTTGGTTGTAGACTAATTATTATATAATAAATTAAGTTTAAGAAATGAAGATTGCCAGTTTTGATACTGCAAACGTAGATTTTCATATATTCTTAGTAATCAAAAATAATTCGTTAGCTGTCTTGTCGTTTTCGTTTATTTGGTATTTGATGGCGACACTGTTGACTGATATGTGGAGTTGGTTGATAAAAAACTTACTATAGTAATTTATACAACCCGAGTTTGAAACTTACTATAGTAATTTATACAACCCGCAGTATTTTCTGGCGTTTAAAGTAAACTTACGCTGTGCAGTAAACTATAAACTAAGTCACTAAGTGTAGCCACCACGTGTAGTCACTAAATGTAGTCACCAACTGTAGTCAACTAGTGTAGTCACCAAGTGTAGTCACCAAGTGTGCCACCAAGTGTAGTCACTAAGTGTAGTCATCAAGTTGTTCAATCACAGATTTGAACATAGATTAAGGTTTTCATGCAAACCAAATACATTGCACTAATCATGGCACGTTACAAATACAATAACTATCGATGCAATAATTTTCACCTAAGTGTCTTTAAGTAGAATTGTTATTTACGGATATAGAAACCAATTTCTGATTTATACAAATTGTTTCATATAATTCTTGCTATTTCGGCAAATTAGTTTTGTATATAAACACTTACATTTTGGGCAATAAATTGAAATATAATTGAGCAGTCAAACGTTTTGATTCATTCTCAGCTAAAGTTCCCATACACTGGTAAGTCCTTTAGCTGCATTAATATTGTAATTTATCGCTTGTCCAAATTTACGACTTGGATAATAAAGTGAAAATTAACAAAGTGCAGTCATCAAAGTGTAGTCATCAAGTCTAGTCACCAGATGAATTATCTGATAATGAGTTATCAGAATCTTCGGTAAGTTTTAAGTGCATTTATGGAATATTTTAATTGAAAAACAAGGGCCTAAGCCAACCAAATAAAATCTTAAGCAAACTAACCCAACAGAAAAGCTTTCCGTATAATTCAAAATTTCCCCAGTTCTTCTATTAAATTCGAACCTATATCACCTGAAATCGAAATAAAGAATAACCAAACCCAATTAAGTTCCAGATTACAACAAAAATCTCAAATACAACCACCAATTCCAGCTAATGAAATATCCATACAGAGTTCAAACGATAATATTTTGCAAACAGAACATAGTATAGATTACAATGGCAACTCTTGATCCCAGATTTGTTTTAAAATTAGTTTTCAATTTTTCCGGTAATTCGCGCGATTTGCATAAATGTATAACTGCTTCTGAACTAATTTACTCAGGTCTACGTGAGAACACAATTTCTCCTTCTCCAGTTAATCAAACTAAAATTAGACGGTAAAGCATATAATTTAGTAAATTATAAAACACTAAATACCTGGGACGAATTCAAAAAACCTATTGAAAGAAAGTTCACTGAAACTATATCTATTGATCATCTTCAGATGGAACTTATGTGTATAAGACAAGGTCGAAATGAAGACGCATTAATTCCCAAGACATTGGTGCAGCAGACACTATAAAAAATCTGAATTCTAATATTGCACTGAAAAACGTTCAAGAAGGATTAGATGCGACTATTAAATTAATCGTTAAGGCATGTCGATTCGAAAAATTATCTAATGCAATTAATCGAGCTATAGAAGAAGAGTTCACAGTTAAACATATGTCGAAGTTCTCAATTACTGAAAAGAACTCAGTCCTCAATTAAATCACCCTTTTGTAATTATTGTAGATGTACCGGACATACTAACATGTTATCGGAAACTCAATACAACATATAATTTTAAAACAGTCAACTCTATTTCATCTCAACAGTGTGCCTATTGTAAAAAGTTTGGGCACCACATTCAAGATTGTTACTCAAATAAACGTAGAGCATTAAACATAAATCACAATATTGTTGACCAACCTACAGCAAGCGGATCGGGAAATGTCCGAGGATTTTCAATCGAAAAAATCGATTATTTACAAAGATACCATAATATTTGCAGACACAAAATGTAAACTAAAAGGAATATCCAACGATGATAGAAATTATTACAGAGTGTGATGGTCTTATACAATTTTCCAATGGTAAAGATCTTAGCATTACACTGCAAATAGTAGAAGATTCGTTTCCTATAAGTGCTTTTGGGATAATAGGACAATATTTCTTAAGCGTAAATCAATGCAACATCAACTTTCAAAATTTAATTGTGGAAATACCTATTGATTCGTTCCAAAAAAGTTATTACTATTCCTGTAAACCTTTTAAATGAATATGAATTTATTTGCCCATCTCAAGAAGTTGCACCTTATCGCAAATCCGATTCACAAAGTTCATACCATTCCTAAATTAACATTTAAAATAGAACCATTTATTAAAAATTTTCTCGTTGGAAAAATGTAACGAAGATATAAGCAAATGTTTAACAATTTTTGAACAATCCAATAATTACGATCACTTGAATAAAGAAGAAATAGATTCTCTTAAGCCGATACTAATTGAATTTAACGACGTATTTTATCTAGCAGGCGATAAGCTCACCACAACCGATGTAATCCAACATAAAATAAAAACATTATCCAAGTCAAGTCCAATAAGTGTACGTCCATTTCGTCAACCACATTCCACTAAAAGTGAAATTGAAAGGCAAGTTAATAATACGGTGGAAGATGGTATAGTTCAAGATAGCTTAAGTCCATGGAATTTTCCATTGTTGTTTGTTCCAAAAAGGTCGCCAAATGATGAAAAGAAATAGAGAGTGGTAGTAGACTACCGTAAATAAATTAGGAATGGCACAATACTTCTCAACTTTGACCTTCAAAGCGGTCACCACCAAATTAAACTTGAGCCTGACGATCGTCCTAAAACTGTATTTAATACCGACGAGGGACATTATGAATTTGTGTCCATGCCGTTTTGGTCTCAAAGGGGCGCCCGCTACATTTCAGCGAATGATTAATAGCGTTTTAAGTGGCCTTAATAATATAAAATGTCTAGCTTATCTTGATGACGTTGTCCAAAATATTTACCAGAAAGCAACCGACTTAGTATTATTGGACTTGTATTTGTGCCATTAATAAGATGTAAGTGGTTATCTTGCATCTGCATCCGTTTGAGAACTATGATGCTTTAAAGTAAAAAAAAATATTTTTTTTTATAAAATCGAGTTTTGCTAAAAAAAAAAACGTTATAATTTTTTTATTTAATTTTAATTCGCAAATCCTCCAATACAAAGCTTATTTACAATCCTCCAATACAAAGCTTGAGTCTAGGAGTTATAAAAGGTGCTCAAATTGCCCTCCTTTTGATTGAATATCGGCTAATATTCGTTTAAGTGTACTTTTGGTTATTTCATGTCTTGGTAATTCTTTCCTTATCTGTTGTGCTGCTGTGTAAATTCGTTGTATTGGTTCTATTTTTGTTTCAATTTTTTTTGGAGTATACAAACGCATTCTTTGTTCCCCATACATAAAAATCCAATACCGTAAGATCAGCCAATGAATTAGACCATTTCTTCCAATCCATTTATTTGGATAATTTTCGCTTAACCAATTCTTAACATTTTTATCGTAGCGACAAGGTGCACCATCATGCGAGACTCTACTAAAAATAGGAACATCATCAAAGAGGAGTAGCAAATCCTTTTGTGAAAGTTGTAAATAACGATCACTTTTTAATCTCGATGGTAATATGAATGGTCCAATTAACATCCCCAATTATACCAGCACAAACGCGGTGGTAAAATAATGCTTCTTTTTTCGAATGAGAATTTTCAGCAACTCGCGTGTGTAGATTCTGAAAGTTTGTTATGGCATCTCTTGTGAATTGAGATTCATCCATCCACAGGATACGTTACACAAAACTATCATTGTCCAAATTCCTTCCCATCAACCAATTTAAAAACTTCAAACTTTTATTGCAGTCTATCGCTAATAGTTCTTGCACGGGTGTTATATGGTATGGATGAAGAATCTCCTTGTGTAATAATTGATGAATTCGGTAGAGACGTGCAATTGTAAAGCGAGCCTCCTTTTGCTAATAAAAGGATTTGCTGTTACATTATGAATTATTTCTTCGTCGACATCCAAATGATGTGGTGAGACTGAAAGGGGCTCCGCCCGGGTATTTGATGTTGTTACGATATCTCGCAGTCCTCTATGAATATTTGTAAATACTCTTGCGTCAGGAACGCGACCTCTCCCACAAAGTTTGTAGGCAAAGAGGTCAGAAACGAGGAAGTGTTGCGTAGCAATGCATGCAGGTGTAGACTTTAGTATGCAAATGTTTAATTTTTGTTTTTTCAATATTTAAACAAAGGAAGTGATAATCGCCTTCTGTTTTAGTGATCAAAAAAAAAAAATTGTTACAATATTAACACTTCAACATCTCTTAATTAGATTGAGAATAATCGATATACGTAAAAAACTATGGTAAGTGGGTACAAATAATGTATTGGGAGATTGTAGGGGAGATCATGGCGAGTTAAAATTAAATAAAAAAGTTATAACGGTTTTTTTTTAGAAAAACTCAATTTTATAAAAAAAAAAATATTATTTTTTTTACTTTAAAGCAGCATTGGTCTCAAACGGATGCTGATGCAAGATAACCACCTAGATCTTAATAATAGCCTATACAATTACCAGTCAAATAAGACTACAGTTTAATATTTGAGTGCACTTTTTTTCTGAACCAAATTTTTTAAACACCCTGTATCTCAAAGGATATTAAAAATGGACCCCCCTTCCGTCGTTTTTTCATGGCAACCTCATGGCAACACCTTTCTCACGATGATAAATAAAACATTTCAAGGGGACTGAATGGAGATTTATCGAGAATGCTGATCATCCAGAATTTAAACTATCGAAATTTCACAGTACATAAAAAAAATATCAACAATCCAGTATAACTACTCCAATAAACCAAATTTTTTCACGACCAAACACCAGTCAACCGGAATTTCCGAGAAATAACAACCAAATGTCGTTATCACAAAAAAACATGGCCTATAACATTCCGCACCAAAATATCAAGCTACCGCCAAGGCCAACACATCCCAAACCACCAGAACGAATGGATATTGATCCATCGTTACAGAGCAGACAAATCAACTACATGAATCATCCATCGCAACAAGTCCAATAAGGCCAACAAGCCTTTAAACGAGAAAACTCATATTACAATGAACCACGAAAACAACAAAGAATTTACCACATAGAGACTCAGGAAAAAGAGGATAAAGATGAATATTCGCAGCTGTTAAGAGATAAAGCAGAATTAGAAGTACTTGAAAACGAAGAAGAAATCGAGGATACCATACATAGAATATCAAATAAAAACAGGCAACACTCTTAAGTTTCTGTTAATAAAAATTTCATCAAACTTCAATTAGCGAAAAACACGATTCCCATCAATGCTAAATTCAAAATAAGATCAGCGGGAGGAGAAATCAAAATCAGCGAGAAAATCGGTGGACAATTTTTTAATAGCATCGGATTGACACAGCAATAGAATTTTTTGTTCTGTCGGGATTAAAAACATTCGACAGCATAATTAGCGATGACACACTGAAACAACTCGATGCAGTTATTGATCGAAAAAAATAACATCCTGACACTTGTCTCAAAGATTAAGATACCACTTCATGAAAAACAAGCTTCTCAGGTAAATAGTTTGGAAATACGAGATAGCCACCTCTTTCCCGAATTAAAACAGAAAATTCAGATATTACTATCAAAATACAAAACATTGTTTGGTGCAGTAAATAACATAACACCAATCGATACTACCGTGCAGGCTGAAATTAAAATAACTATACGGAAGAAGCAATATACACGAAATCCTAACCCTATCAAGTCAATATGAGAAACGAAGTGGAACAACAAATGACAAACTTCTAAAGGATGGGATTATACGGTCCTCGAGAATCCCATATAATTCACCGATCTGGATAGTGAACAAAAATCTGGAAGCTTCTGGTACACAAAAATACAGGATGGTTATTAATTTCAAGCGGCATCTCAAATAATTCCCCGATTACAGACATTTCGAACATGATCGCGAATCTTGGGAATTCCAAGTTCTTCACCATAATCGATCTTACATCAGGATTCCACCAAATTAAAATGAAAGAGTCCGGCATACCGAAAACCTTCTTCTCAACCATGAACGGGAAATATGAATTTTTGAGACTTCCCTTCGGACTTAAAAACGCACCTGCTATCTTCCAGAGAATGATAGATGACGTGTTAAAAGAATTTATTGGCAAAACCTGTTATGTCTACATTGATGACATAATTGTTTTCGGAGGGGAAACCAAGGAGGAACATCTAATAAACATCGAACAAATATTCTCTAATCTTGAAAACGAAAATCTGAATTCCCAGGTTATATCATCATAAACCGCAAGGGATAAGGGCCGATCTAAAAAAAAGTAGCTGATATTCAGAACAGAACCTAAACAACCCTGAGAATCTGAATGAACTAAAATCATTTCTCGGATTACCATCATATTATAGGCGTGATTAAGGCAAACCAATCAAAGAAAGTAAAATTCAGTCTGAATCAAGAGCAGATTTAAGCATTTCGTTATATTAAGAAGCTACTATCATCATCGGAAATATTAGTATTTCCTAACTTGAACGAACAAACAAAGATTTCAAAAAGAAATAATAGCCGAGGATAATAACGTTACTAATAAAGTATTCTGACATCAACTTTGAATATCCATATGAATACGATGCCCCGATAGTAACTATAAAACAAGGGAACGGACGAATTATCAAGGGAAACTTTAAATTAATCCACATTATTAATTTATACAACTACGAGGAATTGCTTGACCGATTAACGCCAACAATCAACAGCATACACCAAGAAAGCAAACTTCGACCTCAACTAATCTATTAGATAGTATAAATCGCGCAGCTAATTCCAGAAGTCAAGAATCCAAAGTCGAAAACCAGAAGATCGATAAATTGAATCGGTACCGTATGGAAATGGATCGCAGGTTCATCTGACGCTACGGACTGGGATCAGATAGTAAAAAGCCAAAACGATGTAATCGATAATAACAACCAACAGTACAAGATTAATAAGGTCTCAATCGGAAAATCCCAACAGATGCTCAACGAATACAATAGCATTGTTGAACATTTACATGAAGATGGAGACTACCAAATACAACAAGTTCCGTTTAACAGGCTTATTAGCAAAAGGGAAAATTATCAATACCAATCTAATGGATAAAGGAGAAATAGGCCGAATAATTACAAAAATAGAAACCTTGCCACATTCCAACGAAATAGAGGCAATGGAACATGCAGAACCTATGGTGATGGTTAAAAATTCTTCAATCCTATATGTCATATATCGATGCCTAAAACAAGTAATCGGAACTACAACCACATCACCATAAGATCACCAATTAACCAAAACAAACAGATACACCTGGAATTCAAAAAACTTTCACTAAATCAAAACGAACTCACCCATAGGAATGCAACGTTTTCCGAGATATCACAAACTGCGAAACAAATAAACTGAAGTAACTAACTGAGGACCACTGCATCAATCAACTTATATAAGAGGATTAAATTCCACCAAATTATCAAAACCTTAAACGATAACATTTATGACCAACTTGTTGGTCCAGAATCCAATTGTTTGTGTTTCCTATAATCAAGTTTCAAAACTAGAAGAATTTGAGGAAAAATATTATAACTTAACGCAAATAATGATTCAGAAAAACCGGGAAAAGGACTTCAGCAAGTCCCAAAGGCTGGACGTCCTGGTCTTAAATCATCATGGAGTGAGTTATTTAATCAGCAAAAGGTATTTTTTGAAGGACGACATAGCTAGCAGATAGAAACTTATTGAGCCAAGAACAAGTATGTAAAATTGCCGAAGATAATTATTCAGCAATTTGATGGTGAATAGCATTCGAGGATTCTTTCAATTCATGAAAACAATTCTTTGCCTGATGTCAACAAATTCATGTTACTTAAAGGACTGTTGAGTGAGGGCCAGGCGTCTTTGATCAAAAATTTAACTAAAACTGTTGCAAATTATATGGTAGCTTAGAACAAATTAAAGGCAAGATTCGACAAAAAAAAGAAAGATTTTGACTGCATACATTACCGCATTTCTTGACCAACCCCCAGCCATGACTGGAAAGGCATCGGATATTCACAGTCTGTGTGATAAGGCTGATGAAATCGTGATTGGAATTCGAACGACAGGGTAAGAAGCTGAATATAGAGATGTATGGTTAATCCTAATTCTGTTGCGTAAATTGGATAGTGAAACGAAGCAGTTATGGTCAAGAGAAATCGTCAACCAGGATTTATTTTCCTTCACTTTTAGAATTTTTTAAGTTTGTAAACACTAGATGTGACGGTCTTGATGATGGAGCTGAGGCAATAAGATCGAAGGAGCCAACAAACCCAAGGCAATTTCAGAACTCACAAGGAAAATCATCGTTCAAGGTAATTCAGTTGTTTCGGTGTCTGAAGTTTCGCGGTTATAGAATCAAACTTCGCCGAAATTTGGTTAACCAAACTGGAGCCTACTATAATTGTCTACGAACCGATCATCAAATAGAACAATGTACAGATGTAACTATTTGTCGAATATGTAATAAAAGTCACCACACTCTGCTGCATGAGTATGACACTCTCAACAATAGCAATGTATTTTATCGTCAACAACATTTTATAGAGCCTAATTCATCAAGTCACAAGTCAGTGTTATCTAATCATCCACAATCATCCAGACTATTTACAGTTGAAGAAGGTCACAACCAAGCATAATTAGTTAAGTCAATGTACCTAAGTCAAGATGAGGCGACACAATGTACCCACATCGCAGATTCAAACCATAGTCAATGCAAATTTACATTCCACTAACAATTCACTTAAATTGACCTGCCCTCGTTGTGCATTACTTCCGACTACACTATTACAAATTCATCACGACGGAACTAAATATGTTGGCACTGCATAGCTTGACTCAGGTTTACATACACTTTCATAACTGAACGGTTAGTTCAACGTCTTCGACTTGCACGCACTTACTGATCGTTTGCAGTAAACGGATTGGCTAATTCCTTCGCAGCTAATACCCAGGGTCAAGTTGCATCGAGATGGTCATTATCCGAACGGCTAATAATCAGCGCGTTCATCCTACCGCGATTATTGACTGTTTACCCAGTCACTACACCTAAGTTAATTCACAAATATAATTATCATCACTGGAGTTGGCTGGCCTCAATCAAGACAGCGTTAGGGAAAATTGATACCAATCATAAAATACCGTTGTAAACGAGACTTTCATTCAGAAATTTCCAAAATTGTGTACCCGTTAGGTTGGGTATCTCCATCAACCATTTCAATGAACATTTTGTTCCAAGATCTTTGGTTACTTAAGGATGAATGGGATGCCATAAAACTGAATTTAACAAGGCTTCAAAGTATCCAACCTCGCCACCTATGTCATCCAAAACGAAATCAATGCAAATTCATAAGTTTGTGATGCATCAGAGGTAGCTTATGCTGCTGCAGCTTACCCTCGGTCCGGAGATGTAGAAGACAACGTCAAGACAACACTTATTATTGCCAAAACGCGCGTTGCACCCATTAAGCCAATATCGATACCTAGATGGGAATTGTGTGGAGCCTGTAAATTAGCAAAACTCGTCAAATTCATAATAAGAACTTTCTCAAATCACCAGTTTGAAGTGTTTGCATGGACCGATTCCAAAACAGTGTTGGCTTAGCTATCAGATTATCCATAAAGTTCGTCAACTTTTTTCGGAAATCGCACGTCGCAAGTTTTGGAGATAGTGCCTCAAGATCGATGGAATCATGTACCGTCAAAAAAAATCCTGCAGACATAGCATCCCGGGTAATCAGTCCACAACTTCTTCCTGTAGTTGTGATCTGATTCTCCAGTTTCTTCTATTTCGTAAGGCCGAGATATTTTTTATCAGAGAAGTTCAGGGAGAAATTTTCACTAGGGAAATATGCTCTCTCAAAAATGGCGCACAGTTAGACCGCAAAGGCCAATTATTATCATTAACCCCATTTCTCGATAAAGATGGAATGTTGAGAGTGGTGGTGGCCTTGCAAAACTTGATTGCGAAGAGGATATTAAGCATCCAATCATTCATCCCAAGAATCATCGACTTACTGATATGAAGCGCACCTGGTAAACCTTCATCCTGGTGCTGGTCCATCTTTACTTTCCAGCCTCCTAAAAAATGCATCAAATGTTTTCGGTACAAACAACAAGTCACGACACAGCTCATGGGAGATTTACCGAAACTTTAGCTGTATGCTACATGCCCTTTTACTACAACTGGAGTAGATTATGCTGGTTCGATTAGTTTGAAATCAAAGATTGGAAGAGGTAAATTCCAGAAGAAATTGTCAGTAATAATGGCACAAATTTCATAGGGGCTAAACAAGACCTACAAGAACTATTCAACACAGTACAAAAGTGTGAAAATAATAAACTGATTTTCGATTTCTTTTCGCAGAATATAATTAAATTTTCATTTCAAGTTCACTACATGTTGGGGGACTGTAAGAATCAAACATTAAATCCATCAAGTATCATATGAAGAGGGTTACTACTGATTCCACCCTAACGTTTGAGGAATGCACCATCCTACTGTGTCAAATTGAATCTGTACTCAACTCAAGACCATTGTTTCCAATGATTTCAAATCCTGAGGACTTAATGGTGTTAATTAATGGACATTTTTTGACTGGAGAGCTCCTCACCTGTATTCTAGAGCTAAACTTGCAACATCTTCCAGTGTTACGTTTATCTCGATGGCAAAATGTTCAACAAAGGTTTTAAGGGTTTTGGCGATGTTGATATCTGAAATATTTGCATACCTTGCAACAACGGGCCAAGTGGAAACAACAATCAACAAATTTAGTATTTGGGAGATGTAGTATTAAAAAAGGATGACAATTTACCGTCGGCCCGGTGGTTATTAGGACGTGTTATGCAAATTCACCCTGGAGAGGACAACGTAGTCCCGGTGGCAACAGTCAAAACTAAAAATGGCGAATTTAAGAGGCCGATGGCCAAATTATGGATATTTAACGGAGAGAGTATGGCTGCGCCACAACCTTAAATCTAATACAACAATTATTATTAGTATACATAGCGGGTACCTCACCACTAGCGAGTAGTCACTAAGTGTAGTCATCAAATGTAGCCACCAAGAGTAGTCGCCAAGTACAGTCATCAAGTGTAATCACTAAGTGTAGTCACCACGTGTAGTCACAATGTGTAGTCACCATCTGTAATCATCAAGTGTAGCCACCAAGTGTAGTCACCAAGTGTAGTCTCCAAGTAAAGTCACCAATTGTAGTTACCTAGTGTAGTCATCAGATGTAGTCACCAAGTGTAGTCAACAAGTGTAGTCACCAAGTGTAGTCAACAAGTGTAGTCAACAAGTGTAGTCAACAAGTGTAGTCACCAAGTGTAGTCACCAAGTGTAGTCACCAAGTATAGTCACCAAATGTAGTCACCAAGTGAAGGTCACCAAGTGTAGGTCACCGAGTGTAGTCACCAAGTGTAGTCACCAAGTGTGGTAATCTAGTGTAGTCACCAAGTGTAGTCACCAAATGTAGTCACCAAGTGTAGTAATCAAGTGTAGCCAACAAGTGCAGTCACCAAATGTAGTCACCAAATGTAGTCATCAAGTGTAGTCACCAGGTGTAGTTATTAAGTCTAGTCAACACGAGTCGAAGCTTGCGTCGATGTTAGAGATGGCCTTTAACCGGACATAATTTTTGATACCAAGGCCAAACGAATTGTAATAATGTTATTCGTAATTTTGAAGAATTTCTTTTAGTTACTGAGTCAACAAAAATTCGTTCATTTAATTATGACCTCTGCTGACAAAATTTGTTTTTACATGTTTTTTGGTTGATTCGAAATTTGATCGTCAATTCGTCACATGGCAGGAGGCATTTAATAATGATATCGACTATGGGACGTTGTAAAAATTTGCATCAGTCGTAGGCTTTCAGCAGTCTTAGCAATTAAGCTGAGTTTGGCGGTTCTGCGGTTAACGAACTACTGTACCTATTTATAAACATAACAGAAACCGATATTTTCCCAATCGATTTTCCTTTTTTGTTTTACGACTACATACACACACACACACATTTTCGAAAGGCAGCAAAAATTAAATTGGTTTTGGATAAAGTACGGTATATCTGATTATGCCAACTGATTTTTTTTTTTGCTATATAAATTTCCATTATTCGGTTGTTGTTTTCGTCCCTTTCGATTAAATGTTAATTTTTAGAAAAACTCTTATCTATATTTCCACTATTCATCCGTCGTCTGTATTACAAACGATATATAATCTCGAAACAAAACATAATTTTTTTGTTTTTGTATTCATTTCTGTTAACTCGGTTATGTTGGGTGTATAAATGAGTACGATGGGATCTGAATGTAGAATTTCCAATCATAAAACCAACAACACCAAAATATTATGAATATGAATGAACATAGAGGAGTATATAAATGGGGTACAGTATAAAAAAACAGCTTAAATTTCCATCATCACATATTTTCTGTGTTCGAAAAGGGCAAAAATCTACCAGAGTAGCCCACACACATACAATCAAACACAAAAATCTTTTCAATTCTCATTAACATTTTTGAATGTACAAACGTATTTGGATTTTGTTAGTGCTTTTTACTGTGCTCTTTTCGGATTAAGAATTCATATAACCAAAGGTGAATAGAAGTAATCATTGCATGCCATAAATTATTTTAAAAAAACATCAAAAAGTTTTTAAAATGCGAAACTCGTATATATGCAGACAAACCAGTATATATAGACGATACGATACCAAAGATCTAACAAAGTTTAAGTAGAAATGTTGGTGTCAAACTTTGAGCTTGTGGTCTAATTAAATTAAAACCGAAAAAATATGTTTTAATGAAAAAAGGAAAATCGAGGTATTTTGAGAGACCGATAGATAGCTAGCAAAAAAAAAATTCTTAGAAATGTTAAATCTTAATTTAAAACCAAACAATTTTTTTCTCTGAAAAATGCGAACGACGACGATACGATTGTTATTTGGCCTTCACCCTAAATATTTAACTTGATTAACCTTTTATGAAATTTGTCCATCAGATTAAAAAAAAAATTGTTTTCTGTGTTTTCCTATGGAAATTGATATTTATTTATAAATGAAATGAATTTTCAAGGATGTCCTTCGCGGAATAAATTTATTTTGGGAAATACTAATCTCGCGGCGATTAATTCGAATGAAGCTAAAAGTAAAGCAAAGCTGGAAATTTATGTGTACAGATGAGAAAATAAATAAAATTCAATTAATTGTTGTCTGCATTATTTAAAACCCCACGTGCGATTGTATTTTTGTATATGTCATCGTATAATTGTTTGCGTACATTTTCAGAAGAAGAGTGCTTTTTTTAATGGATTTGTGAAAGGAGACAAAGTTGGTTGCTTATTTATTAATACAATAATAGTGGGATGCGTTCTTAGTTATACGACCTACGATCTATTTTATGTAATGATTATGAGTTATGACATACCTATTTTAACAGAAACCTGGTTAAATGCCTCTATTAGTTCTGAATAATTTTTTACTCCAGGTTACTTAGTATTCCGACGTATTTGTGTTGCGAGATAATACTTTAGCCAATATCAGCCCAAAAATAAAAAAGGTCCATACAGCTTGATGGTTGTTGTTTGATTCATACATACAGCTCGTGTTGAATCACAATCAGATTCGTGAACTAGAAGGCGGCATAATTTAGGAATCGGGAGTTTTATTGTACCCGTTTAAGTTTAACCTTCAACTTCGCGAGGCTTGCCGTCATTACCTGGATGTAATAAAGTAACTCGCTCTAACAGTATAATTGTCGAATGGGTCTTCCAATTACAAAATGTGCAGGTGTCAGCAAATTTAATTCAACTGTATTGCTGGAGCATATTGTCCTCAGATTTAAAATGCCCTCCGCTTGAACCACAAGTGTTGAAAACTCTTCAAACGTTATTATTACAGTGCCAGTGGTCCTAGTGATCTGTCTTTTTATTGGTTTTACTGCGTTTTCTTATAACCCACCTTGGTGTGGGGACTTCCTGGAGCAATAAATCGCCATTCTACATCATCCTTTAAAAATGGAGAAGACTAACGAAAAATCTTCTCATGCAGATTTTAGTATGCAGATTTTAGTATGAATGGCGTGGATGCTGGAGCACATAAAAATGCTTAGGAAAGCTTTTATTGGAATTGACCCTCCACGTCAAAAACTTTCTTATCCACATCTTTGCCTCTTACGATCCGATATTTTTGACGCACTAGGCTGTTTAGTAGATTTATACCGGAATGCCGATTTTTTACGTGTTCCTAAGTGATAGTGATTGTGGTGGCGATTGATGATTTATGGGATATTTAATATTACAGCGCAGTGCCGAATTTTAAATTCATTCGCTAAAGTACAATGCTCCATCATTACCGACAAATGACAAATGGATTCAATTGGCGTTAATTTGCTCTTCACTGGAACTGATTTTTTTATTACATTACGTTGCTCTCTCTATTTCTTCCGGCAATAGTACTCCGTCTTTTCTTACGGTTTTTTTACGGCCAAGTCGAGCATTATGACAGAATCTTAGAATGTACGCTAATATCATTTGCATGCTGCATCAGGAAATTTGATGGGCTAGCTCGTGTGACGTACGCTTATATATGTACCTTAAGATGCCAAGTCGGTCGAATTTTTCGTTTGTGTGTAGTGTACAGATAATCTCTGAAGTTCGAATGTTGTCCAGCATCTTGGTTGTTGAGAGAGCCAATCCAATGCTATTTTCGTATTTGTCCATAATGTTATAGAAGATACTGAGATAGTAAACACGGCTTTGACCTGTTTAGTAAGTCGACTCAGAAGAACGGCACCCATCAACTCCAACCTTGGTAATCTAACCTGCTTTAGAAAGCTAACTTTGTTTTTAAGCAGATTAGTTGAGTTTTAGAACCCAGTTTTAGTTTAGAACCCATGAACGGTTATATGGTAGAAATGGTGATGAAACGTGGAATTTTTATAGCAGGCGCTCTGCTTAAATCATTTCTGATGTTAATTTTGTTCACCCCAACTTTTTAAGCCATAAACTTTGGAATATAATTTTGATCCTGACTGTATTTGATGAACTCGTCTGTTATCGTGTTTCAGCCAATTCACAGGTTCGTCTGGGTGTTCCACAATGGATCGTATGGATGGTTGGATGATATTTTGGAATTAATTCTGCTAACTTTGATACAGCCGCCATCAAATCATCTACGTATATGTCACAATTGCCAATTGATAGCATTGCTTCTGATTTTATAGCCTGGTTTATTAGAGCCAGTTGCATCAAAAATTTAGTAGACATGAATGATGCTGCGTCCCATACGTGTGTTTAATGCATATGGACAAATTATATGTTGCTCATCTCGCCTTAGGATTATGCTATCAAACTAAGCCGACGCATCGAAAACCAAGGTAATTTTGTAGTGCTACTATACCACTTTTTAATTCACCAAAGTGCGGTGTAATATAAGACCACTGGAACACTAAGCTGTTTGGAGGGATTTTATTCGTGCGTATTAACTCTTAATACTCTGATAGAAATTCGGTTTACATCATCTTGAAATCGTCATTTGAATGAAATTTCCTTTCCATGGCTAATAGGCTTGATTGAGTGACAAGAGGCACGTTGACCCCATATTTTTAACGTCTTCCTCCAATGGAAGCCTTATTACGAAAAACTCATCTGTGCTCGTTGGGTTGTGGTTTTGAACCAATCTTCACATGTAAAACTTCTTCTTTGGATAATTCGATAGTGTTGGTTTCTGGACCTTGCTCAATTTCACAAAAGCGTTGTAATGTTGTATCAATGTCAATGA
The DNA here is from genome assembly GCA_963556165.1 of Tipula helvola. Lineage (NCBI taxonomy): Eukaryota > Metazoa > Arthropoda > Insecta > Diptera > Tipulidae > Tipula > Tipula helvola. The sequence continues at coordinate 304,579,426 of OY744483.1, read as the reverse complement.
TTGTGGTGAATGTTTGTGGAGTATTTGAAGCGATATCTTCATGCCTTCTTCCTAAGACTCAGCTAGTTTTATATTGTGTGCTACTAAATTGCTTGAGCCAATTTTTATGTTACTCTGTCATTAAAACGGTCGAAGATAATTTCCGCTTCAAGCAGCAAACCGAAGAATTCCGATTTCCAGACATTTTGGCCAGTTTAATAGTTCGCTCAAGGCGCTCAAGGAAATTTGCTTCATATTGAATCTTGAAGAAATTCGTGTAGGTTAATTCCGTGATCCTGATCCAAATTAGTTTGTCCAATTCCTGATATTAAAGTTCTACTAATAGTACACGGTAAACCCAGTCTCTGGACCAATGCTTTGAATACAAACGATAATTGAGATGCGGTATCTATTAAAGCTCGGCATTATCGGATTATTCCATAACTAGTGACTATATTGACTATTGCCGTAAGTAGACTCGTCTGAAAGGAGCAATTGAGGGAAATGGTTTTTATTCTGAAGGATTTGTATACGAGCTGTTGCTACTTGCTCTGAGCTATTAGAACGAAATATTGGAACTTTTGGACGGGACCAATTGTTTCTCGTTTATGGTAGATCGAGCAGGAATGGTGAAATTGGTAGCTTGGTCAATTTAATTTCGGGGGCTTGATTAAAAGTGCTCGCGTTCGTTATTGTGCCTTCAACTGTCGTGTTCAATATATCAGTGCAGCGTCTATTTATCCACTCGTTTAGTTTGGCAATAGCTACTTAGTAGACGACTTCGAGCTTAACTAATTATGATTTCCCTTGACTATCGAAAACACACATGGAGGCTCCAACAGAACCAATTTTTCGTATCACCTCATAGGTACAAGTCCCCTTTACTCACATTTCATGGAACAAAACTACTGGATAGATGATGTTTTGTTTTTTTAATGAAATTGGTAGGTTAATGAATACCAAAAGACCAACATTTCATTTAGGATTCACCATGAGCTCCGGCTCAAAAGAAGATATAAAAATGTATGCCAATATTCCACTTTTAAACAATTTTCTTGGCCTTGTTGATTGGACAAGTTTGTTTTACAATTGGAAGGATTCAGATGGTGTTGCGGAATTTTATAAAATTTTAATGGCTCTGAATTAGTTATTCCGAAGATTTTTGTTAGTTCTGGTTATGCCGAACAGTGGGTCAGCCGCGGTTTAAAAAAATAGCTAATCGTAGATCAAAAGCTGCCAAAATGTATGAACGTTCTGCGAACGTAAATGCTAAATATAAACATCGTGCATTTTGAAAAGAGCTTAGGTTACTGAATGATTGCCTCTCTGAAATGTACGTTTTGGAAATTAAGATTGAAATTAGTGTCCACCCAAAGCGGTTTTTTGCATTTATTAGTTCCAATAAAGAAATATGAAGAGCTGAAACCTCATGAGCCGATCAGAACTTCAGTTCGGAAAATTACGTGCATACTGGAATTCATCTCAAGTCAACTCAATCATACTTTTAACCCAACTCCTAAATCAATCCCTAATTGAACCCCTTACTCAATCTGCAGCTCAACCACCAACTAAATTGCAACGCAATCGTTAAATCAACCCCCAACCCAACACTCAACTCAATCGCCAATTCAACCAAAAATCAGCCCACACAATCCCTCACTCAACCCCAATGCAAGCGTACTCAACCCCACATAAATTTCAACTCAACGGTCGACTCAATTCTACTCCAAATTAATTCCCAACCGAACCCATCACTTAAATCCAACTCAACTGCAGCCACCTTATTCAACTCCAACTCAACCCCAACTTTCAGAAACCTTATTCAACTCCAACTCGACCCCAACCCAATCATCAAATTTACGCTAAACTCAACCCAAACTGAACTTTCACCTCAACCCCAACTCAACATTCAACTCAACCCCAACTCAACGTTAGACTCAATCCCTAAATCAATACGGTTCAAAAACTGTTTGCGTATATAACCTCAACTTAACCAAACGCCGGTTGAGATGGAGCAACCAGTCATCAACTTGACCCATCATCAACTCGGAACTCAGTCAACAATTCGACCCCCTACTCAACCCTCAACTCAATTATTAAAGCTATATGGTCTGAACTGGCATTAACCGCTGACTAAACCTCAATTCATCCCCAACACAACTCACGCTCAACCCCAATTACACTCGAAACTAACCCAACTCAACCTCTACTCGACATTCAACTCAACCCTTAAATCAATCCCAAACTCAAAACTCAACACAACATGAACTCAACTGAAGCCAAGACTAACTCAACCCACAATTAATCTCCTAACCTCCCCATCCCAATTCACTTCATGAGTCGCTCAGAAGCCAATGCGGTTAAGTCCATTTTTTGAATTTTCTGATTTTTGTAAATTTTAATTGAATAAAATTTATTTAATTAAAATTTACAAAAATCAGAAAATTTCAAAAAATGGACTTAACCGCATTGACTTCTGAGCGACTCATATATAGATTTTCATTTGGTTTCCTTACAGATCCCAGAGCGTTCCCATATAGGGGGAGTGCTTTCTAAACTTAACAGGTTGCAGACAGTTAGCCTATTTTGTAGCGGAAATATATCCAGCTTTACATTTTGCTCTTTCATAGGTGCTACGTCAGATTGGGTCAGAGAAGCGCGATAGTTTCTCCTGTCATTCCTACGGACCTTTCTTACGGTTTGGTTTTTAGGCTCTGCCAGTTTGATATCAGGAAAGCATCGTTCTCACGATCCTTACCTGGTTGCTTTCACTAAGCTCTACTATCTCCCGACCTTTCGAACTAATCTACACTGCTTTCAATGAAGGAAACAATTTTTTTCTTTTTCGGTCGAGTACGCTTTTTGAATAGAGTCATCCGACCAGCTCTGTTTATTTAAAATGTCAGTTCCGTCCTTTATCTTGATTTAGGGCACTACTCACGGCCGTTTTAAGTGGGTGTGGGGTTTCCTTGCCACACCGCTTAGCCTTATCCTTTGCCTAGTGACTTCATCGAGATTCAAGTCCCTAAGGCTGATAAGCTTAAAGAAGCACTACCTTCATGATTTTTTTTATTAGTGATATCTGTACATTAAAAGATTTCACACAATGCAACCCAATTCGGTATACGCGCTCGGAAGTGAAGCTACCAAAGATTCACATTCCTTAAGAATTATTTCTCTGGCAAGTATTTCGAATGGCAGTCATTCTTTGATGTCTATACTGCCACTATACCCGAAGCCCCTTCTCTTAACACAGTACAAAAATTCCAATATTTTAAGGGATTACTGCGTGGTGGCCACGGTATTACTACGGCCACATTAATGTCACTGAAATTAATTATATTGGGGCTCTAAATAAACTAAAGGAAAGGTACGACCGGAAATAGCACATTAGAAATTCCTTTAATCGCACTGACATGGAACAAATACCCATTCACACTTCGAATGCAGCACAAATCAAGGGACTTAAGGATACTTCGGACAAGGTAATCCGTGGCTGAAACCATTAGGGGAAGTCGCTGAATCACATGATCCGTGGCTTATCTACATTTTGATGAATAAGGTACAATATTATCTATTAGCTATTTCACTAAATTTATGAAATTTCTAGCACGACGAATTGACACGGGACGCAAAGAGTTCGTTAAGCGAAGCAACCGATATATAAATTAACGCAGTAGCACCCATGCGATTTTCAAAGTGCACTTCACGTAGAATATGCCAGAAATGTGGCATGAAGGATCAGTCACTATACTTCACCAAACTGAGCAAAGCGAAGAGATTGTGAAAACACCAGAAGTTTGCCGCGCACTTCTAGATTCATGGTCTCAAGTAAGTTTTATTACAGAATCCTGTAAGCAACGTCTTCGTATTAAGAAGCAACGCGCTCGAGTTTCCGTGAATGGATTAGGCTAAACCGGTGCTTTAATTTCCAAAAATCTGGTTATATTACTAATTAAACCAGAACTAAGCACAGAATTTAAAATCGGACATACAATAATTTATAAAACCTTCAAAATTATTAAAAATTCTAAATTCTGTGAAATATAGTAAAATTCCTCACAATTGGATCAGGTTGGCCACATATCGTCGGCGAAACGATATATTGGCATATATGGCCAAGTTATCCGAAAATATGGGCGAGACATTGTGAACACCTCTGTGACCGGAGATACAAAAATGTATAAAACTATCAAAATTATTAAAAATTCTAAATTCTGTGAAGTATAGTAAAGTCCGTCACAATTGGATCAGGTTGGCCACGTATATTAGCGCATGGCCAAGTTATTCGAAAATATGGGCGAAACATTGTGAACACCTCTGTGACCGATGAGACAAAAATTTAATAAAAATTCTAAATTCTGTGAAGAATAGTAAAGTTCGTCACAATTCGATCAGGTTGGCCACGTAGATTGGCATATGGCCAAATTATCCGAAAATATGGGCGAAACATTGTGTACAGCTCTGTGATCGGAGATACAAAAATTTATAAAACCATCAAAATTATTAAAAATTCTAGATTCTGTGAAGTATAGTAAAGTTCGTCACAATTGGATCAGGTTGGCCACGTATATTAGCACATGGCCAAGTTATCCGAAAATATGGGCGAAACATTGTGAACACCTCTGTGACCGGTGAGACAATAATTTAATAAAAATTCACAGAGGTGTTCACAATGTTTCGCCCATATTTTCGGATAACTTGGCCATGTGCTAATATACGTGGCCAACCTGATCCAATTGTGACGAACTTTACTATACTTCACAGAATTTAAAATTTTTAATAATTTTGATGGTTTTATAAATTATTGTATCACCGGTCACCGAAAGGTCCACAATGCCTCGCCCATATTTTAGATAAAGTGGCCATATGCCAATCTACGTGGCCAACCTGATCTGATTGTGACGAACTTTACTATACTGGTCGCCCTCAGATTATACTTTTGATTTTTTCTCTCTCTTTTCTTCTCGCTTACTTTTTTACATGCCGTTAATTCAAGCATTTTATCAACTCTGGAAAACCCCACGCCAACCCTGAGCCTAGCCAGCTACTGTACCGCACCAGACCTCTAACGTTATGTCTGTTAACGAAATCTTAGTGATTTCGTTACAAGTCTCTTGCTGCGGAAAGACAAATTAAAACCGCACCCCATGGTGGATTGGGTTTTCTTTTATCTAGTTTGACTCCTTTAAATCCATTATATATTCTGCTAGACAATATAGTCCATGGTTTTATATTTACTTTTATAGTTTTACAAAGATAAGTTTTAGAATTAAATCTCAGTACTGATGTTCATGTTGTCAGGGATTTTATAAAGAAAAAGAATAAATTAATCTCCAGATAATAAAAAATACAGTTTTCATTTCGTGTTTTTCACACAGAATATTTTTGTTGCTGTTGTTCTGATTTCTGTTAAGTAGAAAATCAAGTTTGCTATTTCATCGTTATGAATTTTTTACGTTCTTATATTTTTTTATATAATAAACAAAAATTTCAATTGGACTTATTTATGTCACCTCCACCAACATTGTTCCTCCCTATATATGTAAAATTCCCGGAAAAATTCCAACATTTTGATAATTCAGCGAACTGTGAAAGCTTTTCACATCAAATTAGATTCGAAATTTTATTAGCTGGAATAAAAATGTTTATAAATTATTCATCTACTTACATGTGCGCCTCTACATATCTTTCTTCCACACATGTGTACAAAATACAAAAAAGTGACAATAACTCGTAAATCCCAGTAACAACAAAAAGCTTTTTTTTTCTTCTACACATAATATAAAAGCTTATAACCATAAATTTCTTACAATCCACTTTGTTTTTTTTTTTATTGTTTTAAAATCACAAACGCAAAAAAATTTTGAATACAAAGACGAATTATCTATCTTAAGTTTATTTTTTATGTTATCGCACTACTAAATTAAAAGACGAACACCAAGGTATTTTCTACCCAGAATTTAACACCCCCATCACCGTCTCTATTCGAGGCAACAGCAACAACAAAATTATACAATAAAAACACAAAAATGTCACCAAGAGATAAGCGTACACATTTTTTTGTGCTTGGTGTGTTGTTTTTGTCTTAAAAGTTTTTTTTTTCTACTTTTTAAAGACAGAATTGGGGAAAACTGTCAAATTTTTGTTGTTTTATACGACTTGGTGCTGCTTTTGGAGTTATGAATACTCTTGTTAATCATTGTCTTGTAGTTCTTGTCTTTTCGATGATGATGATGATGCTGAAGAGAATTTATCGGTGCGATAACAATTCGATGGCAATGACTTTTATCCTTTTTTGTTATCTATACTGTACGATTTAAATGACAGACGATTAGAAAATTATTTGGAGAGTTTAAAGTTGTTATTAAACAAAAAAGGCAGAGGTTAAAAATTTGGAAGATGAAACAAAGTTTCATAGTTTTGAAAGATTTTGACCTCGTTTAGCCAAAATTTGGCCCCATTAATCACTACAACATTTATATTGCTAGAAGGTATATTCTAAATAATTATTGGTTTCTCGTGTTCTGGATGTTTCGAAGAAGAAAAAAATTCTCCTCGTACGCATTTTACATTTGATTCGTTTTGTTTTTAAAAATAAAAACTTAAATCAAAATATGTTACAACACCAACAACAACAAAATACACTAAACCGAAAACAATACAGACAAACTGGAATCCATTAAATTTTCATTAAAAAAGGAAAAACCCCATTTTGGTTGCTCTTGGTGTAGTTGTATTTTCCATTTAACTTTATGACACTTTGAGAATGATATTTATGAACGTTTAACCAAATTAAAATACAACAACAACCAAAAAGCTGAGAATATTGTAGCAAATACTGATAAGATGGTATTATGAGGCGTACGTATATGGTATACGAGACGTCATTTTATTCAAACGAAAAATTCTAATTAAATGTCTCAAAGTTTACGTAATTACTTTACTTCTTTACTCGTTGTCGTCTGTATGTACTACATGTATATTCAAGATAAATTATTTATTTATTAGATTTGAGCGAACACGACAGAAAGTTAACACTTGACGTGTTTGTCGTGTGCGGTTAACATATTTGGTGTGACACAACATAAAACACTAAACCGACGTGTCAGGTATTGTGGTTATTTTGTAATTATCGTTAGAGGAAAGAAGCGCGCACACATACATAATATACATACATATACACAGTTTATTTTCAGCTATAAAACATTTAAATTTTAATTTAGTTGTTAATTTTTATGAATATGGCAAATATTCAGTATTATGCTTTTCTTATGTCGACGATATACTCGCAGAAGGGCAGATAAACATTAAAGCGAATTTTTATCGTTGTTCAAGATTTAAATTTGTTCAACCGTATTTGTAGTTAGCACGTTTTTAATGTAAATCGTGAGATAAATTAGCATTTTTTTTATGAGCGAATTAAGCATTTTTATGGTCTATTAGTTTAGTATTATCTAGAGATGTAAACCGATTTTGAACTGAACCAAACCAAACCATTTTCTTAAATAAAAATGCTGAACCGCCCCAGGATTGTTCAAAATTGTATTAAAACATAGGCAGTTGAAAATGAAGCATACCGCTTGATTTTTTTTTGTAACATGAATTTTAGACCTATTTAAGCGATCCAGGTCAATTTATCTGGGGCTGGCTTTAGATTTTCTAAATTTCAATTGCATTGGAAATATAGTCCAAAAGTGAAATCGTTAAAATATTTCGTAGTGACTCTTACCAATTTGTGTTAAAACGTATACCAAATCGAGCGTTTTCTCAAATAAAAACGGTCTGTAACACGACTGTTGAAAGAAACCACCTTATAAGACAACGTAAAATTGCCGAATTAACTGGAATTACGAAGTCTTCAGTGTCAAACAATAAGAAGCAGCACCAAAACGGTGAATTCTTGGTTAACCAGCGCACAAACTATTGTGGCCGAAAGCGAATTACGTTCAAAAAAAAAGGTAGCATCATTCTCAAAACCGTTCTTAGTCATCTCAGAAAATGCAATAAATAATATTCTTAATATGACATAAAAAGTTATCTCCCAACGACTAAATAAAAATAAAATAGTGCCATGATGGCGAAACGTGAGACATTGGCTAAGCTTTATAAACCGTTTTCTAGAGTAGATTGGACAAACGTAATCAAAAATTTAAGGCCTATCGATTATTTAAATCATTTATTAATGTTACTGTTTTTAATGGGTTTATTTCTCAGATAATTCTCAGATTCAAATTATAGCAGAGCGAAATTATATTCCTTAAACGTTGGTGGAATGAATGGTTACATGAGACCTGCATTACTCAACGGGTAAAACATCCAACTTCACTGTGTCACCATAAAATTCCCCAGACCACTGCTCTTTGTCGAAGGAACGATGAACGCCGAGGAATCTATTCAGCTTACACCGGCAAAATGGGTCCTGTACTTTATAGCAACAAGCAAATGCCCATTCTGAATTGTGCGAGTAATTCACCAGACTGGGCTGTATTAAAACAGCAATTGTCGAAAAAGTCATCACAACCAAGGCCAATGTTGATCGAGGAAATTAAAATTACTTGGTATAACGACCCCTTAATCAAGGACACCCTTATAAACTCGATCAACAGTATGCCGAAGTTGGTCTAAATATTAAGACGGTTGCATTTGTTATTTTTTTAATCAATTAAGGTAAAGAAACCGTGTTTTTCAAAACAAATTTCTACTGAATACTTTATTTTTTAAAAGCCCATAATAATTGGGCCACGTACTGCATGTACAAGTGAGGCGTTTAATTCCAAAACTAGACATATGTCAATAGTGCCGTTTAGAGTTATTTAACAATTAAGCTCAGAAGTTCAATAAAACTGCCAATAGTAATTGATTAGATTGAAAACAGTTAGATTTCTTAATTACTGAGTAACTTTGAATAATTTATATTAAACTATTTTAAAATAAATTAAGTTTAAAAAAATCAGATATCCAGTTTTGCTACAAAAATTGTCTTTTGATTGGTTTTGGAAAGGCAAGAAAATTGTATTTAAATGAAATTCATTGTAACTTGTACTTCATTGTTTGGATTTAAATAATGAACAATCTTGTTTCCAGTGACCCTCGCATTCTTCTTCAACTTCTGCGTCGTCATTATCGTGATGTTCGGATATAAAATTTCGGTAATATGCTAGAGTTGGAATTTCCTTCCAATTATCCCCGAAATGTTTGGCCAACAATTTAGAGACATCATTTAGTTTTTTCAGCTTGATGCCATGATGCTGGAAGCTTTGAAGTATCCTTCGACATAAGTTTCCAATCAAATATTTTGGAGGATTTTCCCAACTTAATACCTGATCCGTATTTAGCAAATATTTCCAAATATTCGTTGGGATGAATTATTGTGGAGCGTTTTTTTATCTCTTGTTCAATTCTACCAAAAACACGTCCGGCGGAATGTATGAATGCCACACAATGGGAAATATTAATTCGACCAATCGTATATGTTGTTTGGTGCATCGTTCATTAGCCAGTAAGAAACCATGAAAATAACTATATGATTTTTATTCTGCCTAGGTAAGTATTGCCTTTTCGAATTTTCACGGCAATAATGTGACTCAGTTATAGTTAAACTTTCAATGAATTGGTTTACTGATCTTTTTTTGTCTTCGTATTTATTACTTCTGGTATCATCACCACGATTCTCAACTGCTGGTTCACCAATATATCCATATGATGCTTGCATACCATATTTACTCGGAATTTTGAAACGTTGAGAATCTCTAAAAATGCTTTGCAACATACCGGGACAATAGGTTTCTTACCTGGTTGTTTTAACCCTTTTTTCAAATTGGAAAATATCATTTGATGGGTCGCCAACTGAGCTTCACATAAAAAACTCTTATTTATGTCGAATATCAAACAAAAGCTGACGATATTGAGGAAGCTGACTTTAGTTACATTCTCAGAGGAACCGCGTGCAATTGGTACTGGGATTTTCTCTCTGGAATTGGTCTACTCTAAAACGGGAACTAAAGAAACGCTTTCAGGATAGGCGGTCTGATTTATATGTAAGGAGAAAGCTGGTTGGACGAAAACAAAAACTGGTGAAAAGTTCCTTGATTTTTACCGAAAAATGGTATTAATTTCACTACAAGCTGAATGTCCCTTATCCTATTCAGAATTCATATATATTCTGCATCGTAGCATGTGCGTAGAACTGCAATATCGGGCCTTGAAGGCGAAGTGAGGTAAGACGTTGTGTGCCGTAAGAGAATGATTTGCATTGTACCGGAATACTACCTGAGCTATAACGATAATTCGAGTCTGAAACTGTGACTGGTGAACTTCCGACACGGGCACGTTTTTACAATGAAATCGTAAACCAGTTATCCAAATTGTTGATAAAACTGATTTCCACCCAAAAGAGCTAAACTTGAGTGAAAATAAAGAGGTTTACAGTTGAAATTGTGGAAGGGGCGATCATTTTTATAAGGAGTGACCCATTCCTCAAGACCGCATATTTTATGTTGGTTGTGGTCCGATAGGAGTATTAAATCTATATTGGGTAAAGTGTGTTGTAAATCAGGGAAACTTGATGAGGGGCTTTCGAAACCTCAACATCTTTACCCCTAATCAAAACTCACTGAGCAATGTACCTCGAGAGGAAGCAAGCTCCAATGTGAATTCCGACTTTAACAGTCGGATCCAGAGGAACAAACCAAACCACTAAATGGCGTTCAAACCTATGCCAAAGCCAAGTAGCAACACCTTGAAAGAAGTACTCGTTACTGGAAAGGCGTAGCTTAATTAAAAGATACAATGCTTAGTCTATTAAGTATTACCGATAACGTCGACGTTAGGCCATACGCGAAGATTAATATTTGTTTCAAATCCCACCTTGGGTTGCTCGATAGCGGAGCCAATATATCCGTTCTCGGAAAAGGCTCCGAACAATATTTGAATTCGCCTAGAAATAAAGCAGTAATTCTAGGCGCCCATATCATTTGCTGGAAAAACTGATTGTGTCACTTTACATATATCACCTAATTTAAGCAAAGAATTATATTTAGGTATCGATTTCTGGCAATCATTTGGCTACACAATTTTTTGTTCTCCGGAAAATAATCTCAATACTAACCTAATATGCAACCCAAAAGAAATTTCGGAATTGTCAACTGGTTCGAAACGAAATAATACTCTATCAAAACAAGAGCTAACTAACGAGAGGCAAGAACTCGTACAAAATACGATTAAAGATCAAGAGCAGCAGTTATGTTATGTTTTGAAGCAGAAAATTGAACAACGTGACAGTGATGGATGCTTATCCCTTACCCATAATCGATGGCTTGCTGCTCGACGCCTCCTTGCAAATCCCATTAGATGAGGGATCATGGGATAAGACAGCCTTTACTGTCCCTAATAGTCCGTTATATCAGTTTACCGTCAATCCATTCACGACGATGAATCCACAACCGAAAAATGGGTGCCAAATTTGTAGGTTCTTTGGCGTTACCGGTTGCGGTACCGGTATTCCGCGATACTCCGAAATTACGAAGCCATTGACGAAGTTGCTGAGGAAAAACTGCTAGATTATTTGGCAGTTGTATTGAGTCTTAAGAAATGTAGGCAATACGTAGGGGGATTGCCTTTTACAATTTTTCCAATGGGAGCTTTCTGGATGTCTCGCTCACTGGAGTCTCAAATTGCAGGGATTAAAGTTCAAAATCAAGTATAATAGTATTAAAAACCATCCACTTGACGATGTAAATAGTATTAAAAGCTATCCACGAAGTAAGAAAGCTTAAGGTAAAGAAAGTCATGAAAATCTTGGCAAATAAATCGAAATAGAGAAAAACCGTGCTTAATAACCTGTGTAAAAAGTACATATTTGTCTTCACTTAATGGTCAAAAGGACGCTGAATACTCCTTATGGAAAACCACGAAAGTACTTAAGAAACCAACAATTTCGACGGCACCCATCAGAAATGATGATGGAAGATGGACTCGAAGCAGTAAATAAAAACTTAGTCAGCTTAAGAGACACCTCGAAGAAACATTTTTACCCAGGCAAAGTGCTGATGAAAATGTCAATCCAATGGACAAATCTGACGAACTTTAAATACAAACGATAACGATATAGGTCCGAGCTAAAAGAGGAAATTAAAAATTTAAACATAAGAAAAACTCTTGGATTTCAGTTAATAACTGCACAAATCATAAAAGAACTACCTAATAAAGCGAAATGCAAGCGTCTATATATAACCAGTGCTGTGTTTAGACTAAAATACATTCGAAGACAATGGAAGGTAGTAAAAGTAATCATGATCTTGAAGCATGTCCATTCTACCAACCATGTTGAAGATATTTGTAAAACTGCTCCTGAAGAGAATGCAGTTCATAATAATGGAGAGAAATCTTATTTCTGCTCATCAGTTTGGTTTCAGATAAAACCATTCGATACCAGAGAGTTTGGCATAAAGTATGGGAGTACAAGCCAAAGTGGGACCTTCCCAAACAATATTATGAAACTATGAAATCCTACCTAACTGACAGGCACTGCCGTGTGAGATACGAAGAAGAATATTTCGACCTGAAAAAATGACAGCAGGAGTACCGTAGGGTACCGAACAGCCTTTTATGTTTTTCACAAATATGGTTCCAAACTCCTGTCAATTTCGTGTAGTTTATTTAACTTTAAATTTTTTTAAATATTTACAAGTGCACATTTATCCAATTCCGTAAACCCAACCAATTTCATAAATTCTATAAATCTCTAGTAAAAGCTACCAAAATTATTTAATATTTTGAAATTTTAGAAATTCTTTAAATACTGAAAGCATCGTGTATACCCCCTAAAGTTTATGAATTCTATAAATTTTTCCTTAGAATCACTAAATTTTATAAATTATAGAAATTCTTACAAACATAATCGATAGATTCTTTCACAATAAATTCTGTTAATTCTTTAAAATGTTTTAATTCGATTAAATTGATAAATCTCATTAATTCTTCTAAATACAATCGGTCCTTAATTAAGCGGGTTTCATATTTCCGATAATTCCTTTAAATCTTTAAAATTTTTGTAAAGCCCTGTGCATTCTACAAAGTTTAACAACTCCTTAAATTTTGAAAATTCTCTCTACCCTCTAAATTCCTTAAATTGATATAATTGAGACATTCGATTATGATCAGCCAATCAATGAACATCATAAAATAATTAAAATACATTAGTAAAACATTTTTTTTATCGTTAACAGTGTTTTGAAAAACAGTTTAAGATTTTGATTTGTTCCAGCGTAAAATCATGTTTTTATTGTAAAATCAAAGAGTGATAGTAATAAATTATCCATAGCAAGGAACCCCTTGCTTGGAAATTGTATTATCAAAAGTTGTAATGGAAGTTCGAATTGTCTAAAAAGTAATTCAATGCAAAATATTCAATGAAAACCGAAATTCTACTCAATTCAGTAAGAGTCAACCTTCGGTACACAACAGTAATACTCAAATGGCTCAACATATAAGCGAGATGGACGCTGTTAGCAACACTTCTGAACAATACTTCGCAGGATTTCTTGACAACGTGAGGAAAACCGATCGGCAAACTTCGCAAACTGTAAATAAAACTGTATCTGTTTTGCAAGAGCAGAAAATTCAAGGATAAAACGCTCTCGTATAGATTATAAACTCTTCTCCAAAGGCAACTCGATCTAAGATGGTCTGCATCGCTCTAACCATAAAACAAAGCTAGCATAGTTTAGATAAGTGTGCGATGGACGATCCATTAAAACTCTTTATTTCCAATTAAGAGACACACTGCGCACATCGCACCGTTAACTTAGCTGAAATGTAAAACAGCCTAAAAATTTTGTTTTGAACACAGATCACAATTTATTGATTTGTGTAAGACAAAAAAAAAATTTCAGAATTCAAATCTCTAAATTTTAATTCGTCTGAAAGTATGTAGCAAAAATTGTAATGTATATGTACGCATTTAGGTTACACTATAAGGGAATTAAGTTAAAATCGTAACAATTATCAGCTTCACACGAAGTGAGGTCTTAAATTATGAAGAATTCATTCTAAATTTTTTGTGAAAAAAAATATTTTGACATAAGAATTGATATAATTTGCTAATGTGCAACCCCCAACTAATGCAAGAGTTGAGTTTATTAATGGCCACAATAAATCCATTTGCGCTTGCATTTAAAATGCTTTATGAGGTAGTAGAGCAAGAGCCCATTCGCGATGCTCAAGAAAACGATACAAATCATCCTTCGATTTGACTGGTGATAAGGCAAGATCGAAGATTGGATCAACGACGATATAATTCTCCAAGATCAAATGAAGTTGCTTTTATACGAGAGATGCACTTGATGATCAATGGTCCACTTGATGATCAAAGGAGTGGTGTTGATTTACTATTTTTCAATCGAACCGTCAACACTATCAAATATAAGATAATTATGGTTATCGCTTTTCTATTCGGGATGAACTTTATTCGGTGGAAAACATCACAACAATATTTTGTTGATTCTTATGTTAAAATAGAAACAAATCGTCAAATTTTGTTCGGCAAAATAAAAAAAACTCGGGGCGGCAAAATACAGTGTCCTTATGGATTACTTGCAAAGTGAAGTTATTAACCAAGGTTTAGTCCCTGGAACAGCTATAATATGTATTTCCAACATCATTTAAAGGAAGCCGAAGAAATATAGCCCAAAACTGTCCAGATGCTATGGCGACTATCATCACACACGAGCATGCTTTTGGAATTTCAATTGCGAAGGTGCATGTCATTGAGTTTCAAAAACGAGGACTACCTCATGGCCATATCCTATTGATTGTTAGACACGAAGATAAACCAAAAGATGCAGAAACTATCGATAAATTCATTTCTGCGGAAATTTCAGATATTGAGGTTTATCAGAGCAAAACCCCAATTCACCTTGCATGGTCAATGGAATATGCAGTAAAGATTTCTCCAAAAGCTATCATACGAATCGATATTTAACTGTAGCAATTTTAATCGAAGCGCTTGTAGGAGTACAATAACAAATGGTAAGACTGCAGACAATTCATGAATTGTATATAATCCATGCACAATTTGTGAATTTGGTTTAAAAGATAAGCAGGCCAACTCCATTACAAATAATGATGATCTTGAACACCGATTATTTTTCATTAGTGGTCCAGGAGGTTCCGGTAAAAAGTATTTGTACAAAACATTGCTTAAAATAATTTGCAGAGAATCAAACGTTTTGCTTGCCGTTGCTCCTACAGAAATAGTTTTATTACTTGACGGGGGCAGAACATATCACTCCCAATTTATGTTACCATGGTAGTCAGTCTACAATTGTTGAAGCTGTAGCTTAAAATTTCATTTTCTGTGGGACAAGCTCCATGTTCTAAAGCTCCAGAATAACGTACGTTCAGTCGACCAACAGTACAGTAATTTGGTTATTTAAATTAAGCGATGGAACTTTAACAAACTATAATGATCCAGCCGACAACGTAATTGAAATTCCGAGCAATCTTTATATGTGGCGTTATCACGAGTCCAGCAATACACGATTGCAAAAAAAAATTAGGTGGCCCCTTTCAGGCCTTATTAGTGGGATCAAATGCAGTTTTTACCAAAAATATTGTGTATAAAGAAATTTTCGCAAACTAAACAATATAATTACGCCCGAATTACGGTTTTATATAAAACAGGTACTTGAATACTACGAGTAGCTATTGCGAAAATCTATTCAGATTTTGCCTCCGAAACGTAGAGCTTAGTGAAGAATTTTTATTCGTAAAAACTGCGAAAAGTAAGAATATCTGTATATGCCAAAAATTAATTGAAAAAAAAAAATTGCTTGGGATAAGAATTAATGTGAAACAATAGTCAATAGCAATGCCAATTTTATTTTTGGGTTTACTGATGCTTCGAACCACAAAGACCTTAAACTAAAATACCAAAGACCTTCCAAGTTCTTATACGATATTTTAACGTAAGTCCAGTTATGGAATTCAAGTTAAATTACTTCAACTTGTGTCATTCGTACAACCATTTTTTCTAGAATCAGAGGTAATACATTCAAGAAATTCCATTACATTTGCAAGATTAAAAATCTAAACTTATTTCAGATAAATTGCAAAATGATAATATCATTGGAGTTGGGTTGCGGGTCACGTTTTGTGTCATTGAAGCTGCACATGTAAGTAATCACATGGAATTTTACGAAGTAGCAAATGTACAATTTTGTCGTATTTTTGGGTATTGCAAAACTCGCTGATTAGCATTAAGTATTACCAATAATAGAACGTATAATACAAATGATTAAACCTCGCAAAACGAATTTTTTGTCGCTCGATACTTGCCCAAAATTGTAAGGAAGTTTTTAAATACGAACTGTCTGAAATCCTTACTGATAAATGTAAGGCTTAAACTAAATGAAAGGTTAATTAGTACTTGTAAGGTTGTAAGATCTATAAATGCTTGGATCATTACGTCCCACATTTTATTAGCATAAATTGTCGTTTGAATATGTTCAGTCATATATATGATATATTCCAATAAATTTTGAAAAACAATAATTAAAAATGGTGAGTTATTCGACAAAACAGCTTTATGTAAAAAGTACGTAACTCTTGAAAAAATTGAAAATTGGAATAACAACAAAATTACCATTGATAAGCGATAGGTCAAAATGTTTCAACGTTTTAAAATTAAAAATATTATATTTTCCAAAAAAAAAGAATTGAATTGGGTTGTATCTTCCAGGAACAAATCCTCCACCGAACATACAATTTAATCAGTTAATAATTTACGGACAGTTAAAAAAACCCAAATGAAAATAGAAATCGTCAAAACCAAGTTTTTGCTTAAAAATTGAAAAATTTTATGAAAACATCTCAAAAAACAATGGTAAAAAGAATTCATAGCTGCTCAATTTAATTAGACTAAGTGAATTTTGATTTGTAACTTGTTTTATTATTTTTTCATGTACATTTGAACCTGTGTTACTCTCACTAGGTAATCCAAGCCGAAGCAGTATTTATTTTTGTGATATTTAATCAAACCGAAAAGACGATTCTCATTACTCAACGAAGTAAAAAAAGAAAAAAAATCTTTAAAATTGTTAAATGGAATTTAATGGGAACAAACACGTTTCAAATCAGTACTCTAGTTGTCTTAATTTTTAGTATGCTGCAGCAAAGGGAGAATTTTAATTTTTCAAATAGCTGCAGAAAAAATGGCGCCCCTATCACCACTAAAACTAAATACTGCAATTGTAATGGTGAACATGAAGCAATATCTGTTGACTGTCTAGAAAACAGAGTACTTATTTCACCAAACACCTAAACCTCGAAACCTAAATAGGACAAGTACCTAGCTTTTAAAAAAATAGAATTCCCTGGATTGAGACCAGAGCATCAATATGAAGAGTATGTAAGTAATAAAATCACTAACAGTGACAATAACATGAGCTACGCTAAAAGTTTAAAAAGAAATAGAGATAATAACTTATTTTCACTAACTGAAATTAATAATGAAAGGTTATTAGTTGAAGTTGAACTCTCAAATTGCTCAAATCATTTTCAAAAATTTCACATGATTAAAAATTGTTGGCTGTTAAATATATTTATGATAAATAATGACTGAACTTGCAATACTCAACAGACCTATCTGCCGATTAATAAATAATTCCATCAAAATTATGTATTGAAACAGCAACGGGTTATCAACCAAATTCATCGAATTAATAAATTTTATGAATGATAAAGATATTTAACTTGCGGCTAATTGTCGCGTTATCATCCTGACTTCAATATCGATAGAGTTGACCAAATTAACGGAACCCACAGAGGCGTTGCAATAGTATTTAAAAGCAATATGAAGTATAAATTGCTTCCACATTTCAAAAACCTTAAAGTAACTGAGGCAATTGGCATTAGCATTGATGGTCCTGTAAATGAAACACAAATTATATCGGTCTATTTCCCTGGATCCAGATCCCCTATTGTAAAATCAAATGGCCAACAAATCTTTGGATCTTCCAATAGACATATGTACAATGCAGAATGCATACAAAAGTGATGATTTTAACTCTAGAAATAGTGCTTGGAATTGTTCACGTAATAACGCTGATAGCAACATCATATATATGAAATTTTAACTCATACACGTGTATTCCAGGTTTTAAATCTGATAAGCCCCACACATAAGTGCCACTTAAACAAAATTCGAAGCATTGCACAATAGATGTAATTCTCACGAATATTTCAAATTATGTGTAAAATCTATCAACATATTAAATATATTTCGATCAGATCATTTACCAGTAAAATTTGAATTGATTCTAAAATATGTTAGATTTACTACCAAAGAATTTCATCCAGGTTATGGCAAATTAGCCTCTATTTAAATTGAATCTTGACAGCCAGTTGAATATTTTAACTATCGAAAAAAGCTTACAAACAGAGTTAATGAAATAAAAATGACAGCCAGAAACACATCCATCACTTTAAAACTCCCAAACTATTTATCGTTTATTTTTCTGACCAAAGAGATATATGTACATAGAACAACTCACATGATCCTTTTAACAACATAACATACAAATTTTAAATAAACTTATATCAAATGAAATATTGCAAGCTGACACAAAATAATTTTGAAAGTTAATCAACAGCCAAATATGGAAGCGCTACACAGAAAATCTAACCAAGCCTCATTACAGATGATATGAAAATCTTTCCCAAACTTTATTCAAGATACTATTCTCAATTTCAATATAAAAAATAGTATCAACGAAGGTTTCACAACTTCCACGCCCGGATGAAATGAGGTCGATTATTAAAAAGCTTAAAACAAACAAATCACCAGGACATTTTTTCAGTAAATTAATCGCGGCACTGTATATAATGCATGTCCCAACAAACGGGCTAGGTAAAATATTTGAATGTGTTATACGCAACCGAATTCAAGTGAACATGAGACAAATAAATTTATTCCAGAACATCAGCCTGGATTTAGACATGCACATTTATGCCCTCATCAAATTATCAGAATAATTTAAACAAAATATGAAGCATAAGAAGAAAACCGTGAATTAACGAATTGACGTCACATTGAAATTGTTGCAGAAATTTAAGGAGATTTTAATGAGTTGATTAATGGAAGTAGTTTAATGGAAACGTCTATTATTTGTAGAATATTTTTTGATAAAATGACGTATTTAAATAATTATAAATTAATTAAGCAATCAATCTCTGAATGAATCTGGTTTTCGCAGATAAAGTCGTTAATGGTGGAACAGTTTTTCTCAGCCTCGGAAAGGCGAGCTTTATCCTTAAATAAATAAGCATAAAATTGCAACCAAAAAATACAAGGGCCAATCAAATATTTCATGATTTCGTACGATTTTTACGTGTACTGGATAAGGCAATAAAAACTGCAATAAACCTATTACAGTAATTAAAAAAGCTTGACAAGTTTTCATCAAGTTATTAAAAAGCTTTCAATAAATAAATAAAAGCTTTCAGCCTAAATAAATATTAAAAAATACCATTTTAATAACAAAACTTCGTTTTAAGCAAATTTTTTAAAAGTTAACTTGTCGAGCTTTAATGCAATTTTTCATTAGCTTTCATAATTAGACGACATAAAACAAATTCGACAAATTTAAACTTTATAAATTTCACTAAATATAGAAATCACATACTTTGTGAAATCTAACAATATAAATTAACATTTTGAAAAGTGTTGGGGTAAAAATACGTACGGTACAGCCAACTGTACTGACAGTGTGAATGTATGATGAATTGTGATGGTAAAAACAATCAAGATTGATTTTTTAATTTTTTCTACAGAAACTTTACATCACGTGAGATATTCTATCCTTAGAACAGTAGCTTATGGTAGAAAAATTTATATAATCGGATTTTCCATCATGGCTTGTGGAATTTTTTTTGATTTTTTTTTAAATTTCAACATTATCAAATAATATAAGACAATGCCGAAATAAATAAATTAAGCGTTTATTTAACTTTAAAATAATTTAAATATTGTTAAGAAGACTTACCAGCTGTATAATTCATCAAGACAATCCACTTTAAATCACAGTGGGACAGCTACTTACTGTAATTGTCAACTACCATTACATTACGGTATCTATTACACATCACAAATCACAAACGTATTTATTTACACAAGTTAACAATTTTTTTTTGCACTATTTAACTATCACTAAATTATTGTCACATTTTATACACGATTTTTATATATTTTTAACACTTCCGATCTAACTAAATTTTATTTAATGAGCTTTAGCAACCCAATTTTACGTCTCACATTTTAAAGTAACTGGTTTTAACTAAACAAAACAAAAAAAAGTTTCCTCCGAGTATCGTGATCGTTCTTGTTCATCGTTTTATATTCTATTGTTTTTGTTTGATTGTGATGTGTTGTCTCTTTCCGTACAGTTGTTGCCTTTTCATATCGGATTCTTCTTGTTTTTTTTATGTACAACATTTCCGAGAACTTTACAAAAGCTTACTGAAGTTATATAAGGGAAAATCTTGGATTTATGAGACATGGATTTTCAAAATGAAAAACTAAACCCTCTTAACTATTTTTGACAGAGGTTTACTATTCCACAAATTAAAACAAAACGTAAGTTATACACTGATAAAGTCAGTCGAAAGTTTCCTGCCTAAACTAAAAAGTCAATAGTGCAAAACTATGTTAATGTCAGCCGAAAGTAAAATATCGGTAACGCAGATTGTGTTGTACAAGTCGAAAATAAAAATGTAGTCGTTATCAGCCGATAGTAATAAGCCAAAACTTACCATGAACAGCTTTGAAGGTTATTGTCAATGTAGCATTCTCGTGGAAAATTGTGGAAAATTCGCAGATTTTACAGGATATTGAAAGTTGGTATAAAATCCTCCTATTTAGGGTTATGTCTGGTGATCGATTGCATTGATGTGATTCCTCAATAGCTATCGCTGGAAGAAAATTCAATTCAAATTTAGCGTGGGGAATCTGGGAAAGTTCAGTTTTTCAACATAGAATTAATATGTGCAAGAGGGGATTGAAATATTATCATTTAAAAAAAATGGTAAGGGGATAAAAACAAACTGAAGAGTAGTTTTAAACCTTGCTATTAAGACAATTTTATCGTATACAATTTAATTATTTAAAAAAAAAAATCCAAATTCAAATCCGGGAATCGAGATGACTGGGATCGATTATAAAAGCTCAGAG
This sequence comes from Tipula helvola, assembly GCA_963556165.1. Taxonomy (NCBI): domain Eukaryota; kingdom Metazoa; phylum Arthropoda; class Insecta; order Diptera; family Tipulidae; genus Tipula; species Tipula helvola. Next base: position 304,558,218 of record OY744483.1, on the reverse strand, counting down.
CCTCTACCTATGAGCAAATGTATTTTTCTGAACTTTATGTTAAGTTCTTCTTAGATATTTTTGCTGATAAACATTTTTTCGTAATGGAATACCGGCTTAATTCAATGGAACAGGGTGGATAAACTACTGTTTTTGTCTGATTGTAATGATGAAGATTCATCAACTTATTTTACCCCCATGTTTGATCAACTTATTTTACCCCCGGCCAACATTATTTCAAGATCTAAAAATTTACTTCGGTAATCAAACCAAAATTTTAATAAATGGAAGTGGTTTACTGAAAGATTATGAAAAGGATAGACTATTGAACGAGTGACCGTCGATCTGCAGTGAATTACAACTAGTGCTCAATTATTATCGATAATTTTTTACGAGTTAAAACCGCGCTGAAAATTCAACGAGTGCGCAGCACGAGTTGAATTATCTGCATCGGTTTTAACGAGTAAAAAATTATAGATCATTAATTGCAGCACGTGTTGTATTTAGTAAGAGAATACAACTTTCCCGTCAGCGATTGAATCACAATTCATCCATTTGTGTCATGTTGAATCCAAATTATTTGACAAGCTTTTGTTTGCACGGCTTTTCCTTTGATGTGTGTATAAAAAATTCAATCATAATAAGAAAAATTGAAATACAATTACAAATTAGAGATAATTGTTTAGGATTTTCTTGTTGCTATGGTGAAAATTGTAAAACTATCGCGTTGCTATGGTGAAAATTGTAAAACTATCGCGTTGCCATGGTGAAAATTGTAAAACTACCGCTATAATAACGTGTTGTTGTTTGTATTTTGCATGGCAATCTAAATACTATTGCTGTAATAATCGCTTTTTCGTAAAATTTCCCATGGCATATTTTGTGAAAGTTGTATTCTCTCTAAGATAATTCCCAGAAAAGCAGAAAAAGTTACTTGGACTAAGTGTGAGTAGGACAAAAAGGATACGTAATTAAGATTCGAATTTATTTAAAAAAATTATTTTTTTGTTTTTATGTTTTATTAATTTTTTTTATTTAGGAAACTTGGCATGATCCCTTAATAAAAGGCGATTGGATCGTTAACAGGCTCAAAACCTTGTTACGCGATTTGAAATAGGAAGGAAGGTGGTCACCTGTTGTGGGAGCAGCACAACCAACAATCCAGTTTGGGGGACCAGAGATATTGAACTCGAACCCGAAACACCAACTCACTTCAGCAGCCAAGTTGCCCAGGCTACTCCTAAAAATGAGTTGGGATCAGGAACGAGTCCTCACCCGGTCATCGCTATACCCCAATCCAATCATCCACTACGTGCCGCACGTTGCCGTGGACGACACCCTTGTAGTGGATGATGGCCGAACTGGACTGTCAGCTGTGCATCCCATTCCCATCACGCAGACAGAAAATTGTCCACGGAGTCCTCCACCCGCAGCTTCAAGTCTGGCTAAACCTCAGTCCCGAGGGTGTAGGTGGTATGGTGGAGGTCCATCCGCAGATTACGTCGCTGCAAAAAAAATTTGGTTACACAGCACCTTACCTATACTCACACTAAAAAATTAATAACACACACATTCTCCCACGATGACTCTCACAAATTAATCCAATTAACAACACATCTTATTTATAGAACGTTATAATTTTAATTTATTTAATTTTTAACAATAAGTTTTTGTTTTTCTTTTTAATTTTTCCTTTGTTTATGGAAACACCCATAAACCCAACAAAAAAAAAATATCTAGAAGTTGATCTTCTTGTAATACTGGTAGTAACCGATAGCACCAGGTGGAAGGCGTATATAGAATCTCCCGATGATCCACAGGAACAGAGCTCTATTACTTGGGGACCACTGAAACGAAACTTCCAATAGGAAGCAAAAAAAACAAAAAAAATCGGCCACACCCACGTGTGTACCTGGCCTCACCAATACCCACCTGAAGACCCTCTTTTCGATATTCACGTTGTGGTGTTTTTGGCTGGCTTCTTATAATTGTCGATGAAGATAATCCGTCGTGGAACCGCAATCAGTCGCAGGAACACCGCCGTCAGTTGCAGGAACACCGCAGTCGCAGAATCTGGTTGTTGATGATGTTGGTTTTTCTTCTCTGGCACTCGGGACAGTAGTATTTGGTTTTTATGTTTTTTTTTGTTTTGTATAGTAATATTCTGGTTGTTTTCGGACCACCACCACGTATAATTTTATATTTTTTTTTTTAACACCCTACACTTCAGATTTGTAGTTGCATATATACATGCTTTAATTATGGAATCTCTTTCACACGTTAATGCAAATTATTATTTATATTATTATTTATTATTGATATTAAATCACGTATATTTAAAGATTATTATTTATTATTTATATGGTATAATTTATTAAATAATTTATTATTTAGGGTTATGTTATTTATTATTTATATGTTATTTATTATTTATATGTTATTTATTATTTATATGTTATTTATTATTTATATGTTATTTATTATTTATATGTTATTTATTATTTATATGTTATTTATTATTTATATGTTATTTATTATTTATAGAAGGTAAATTATTTCATTTTGTTGTGTTTATTTTTATTTTTTTTTATTTTTTTTATTTACCCAAATTGGTGGTGTGTGTGTGGTCCTCCACTGTTGTCGTCTGCTCCAGTTGAAAAATCCAAAAGAAAAGACCGAATCGTATGTGTTGTCCGCTTATATACGTTTTTCGTGTCCAACAACAACATTTTAATATTTATTTTTATTTGATGTTCATCACGCCCCTACAGGTGATCATTCCAAATAATACGTGTGTACTCAACCAAAAAAAAAATAATAATGCCATCTGCGCTAAATATACTCAACTTACAACTAAAGAAAAATCCCATCACCAGCTGGTGTTGGTGATCTTTATTTACGTTCGGTCGGTGTTATTGTTATTGTGCGTTTGTGACAGGTAAGTATTTTATTCATTTTTTTTTTTTTTTTGTTTGTTTAATTATTAATTGAGTTAAAATATGTGTTTATTTATTAATTCAAGGTTTATTTCTTTCAGCAACTATGGGACAGTAAGAATGAGTAACCGAATGGATCAACAATTTAAATGAGATAAGTAGAAATATAATAAAATAGCTAACGAATGAAATTCTTGGTGAAATGTTGTGTGTTTGTTTTTCAGGTTATTACAGCTGGATGTCATCAAATGAGTGTTTGCATACCCAGCAGATTTTGGAATTTTTGAAGCCTGTACGTATTTATCCGAGTACATACATGGATAAGTGATGTTGTACCACACAAAAAAAATTGAGGTAAGAAATATATGTACCAATTTAATTTTTTGATTAAAGAAGTTTTTTTTTCTCTGTGTTTCATTGACAGATTATACAGTCGCCGAAATTTATGTACGGTGCGTGGGGAAAAAAAATTGTAGACACAAAAAAATTAAATAAAAAATAATATTTGAAAACAAAAAAAATGTGTCTATATTTTATTGAACACGGGACGATGCCTCGCCCCGTAACAGCGTGGGGAAAATCCACACCCTGAGAGTCTCAAGCCGGGCATTATGTTAACAAAAATGAAAAAAAATTAATGGGCAAGACTCATGCATGCTGTGCTGCCTATCCTAACGTGGGGACGCTCCACACCCTGACAAGTCTCATAAGCCGGGCTAGATAACAATATACAGAATTACCAAAAAAAACTGCTTACTTATAATTTACCGCGGGAATACCTTACACCAAAAAAACAATAATATTAAATAAATAAATATATAGAAAGTACGTTAAAGAAATAATTATATTGGGCACTAAAAAAAATTTGTCGATCATCCTACGTTCGAATGTCGTGGAGATGATACACCCCCAGGGGTTTGCCATTTGGAGAAGCCAAACGGAATGCAACTTGTCCTACTTGTTCAACTACAATAGCGGGTATAAACTTCGGTGCTAATTTCGAGGAAAATTTCCGAACCGCACTACTTAGAACGTAAGTTCTGACAAATACCGCTTGTCCCACCGTCAAGGAACGTCTTCGACTAGACGCATTATAGGCGCGTTCCCCCTTCAAATGAGCTTCGCGTAAATGTTGTATGATTTGTTCTCGCAATCCATCCAATCGATCAGCGGTAGTAAAAGCGTGGCTATCGCTATTATCCGTACATTGAAGTAACCGCCGAAGTCTGTATTCGGACCCGTGTCCGATTCGATGCTGCCCGAATACCACAAAGTGCGGGGAAAATGAAGTAGAGGCATGGATTACGTTCCGCAAGGTTGCTCCCACCGTAGACAAATGCTGATCCCAAGCCGTGTGGCGTGACCCAATATATGCGCGGAGCGCCGACACCACCGTTCGATTGACGCGTTCCGCAGCGTTACTTTGCGGTGAATGGAACGGGGTCCGGACTTGCTGGACTCCGTATTTAACCAACAGCTGATTAAACTGCACCGACTTAAATTGCATTCCATTATCTGTGTGCACTAACTCAGGAACTCCGAACAGGTGAAACACGTTTTTCTCCAGGAATTCACACATTGTCTTAGCTGAAGCTTCCTTCATTGCCTTTAAAATCACGAACTTGGAAAATTTATCTAAGATAACCAATACCACAGTGTTATGATTGGACGACCGAGGGAATGGACCCAAAAAGTCCAAATATAAATATTGAAAAGGTCGGGTAACCTCAGTGTCTAATCCCATAGGAGGCCTTAAAGGAACATTGGTGGCCTTAGTCATCTTACAGACTGAACAAGAATTAATGAATGACCGTACATCCCGATGCATCGTAGGCCAGTAAAAGTGACGTTGTAAAAGTTCGACGGTTTTTGCAATTCCCATGTGGCTGGCTGACGGAGGTGAATGAGCGGAAGTAATCAGGGGTAAAATAAGAGGAACCGGAACGACCAATTTCCAAGGTGACAAGTCGGTGGATAGGTACTGAAAACCATTAGAAGGACGGACCAGCAATTTACCACTTTCAACCTTAAAATCAGCATGTGGAGCATCAGTGATTCTACGAATTTGCTCCACATACTCATCATGCTGAAAAGCTGGATCATCCAAATTGATGCTTAAGCAATCATCGTTACAGGCACTAGACGGACCAGGCTCTATCTCATCGCAATAAGCGCGAGATAGAGTATCTGGTACAGTATTTAAACTACCCTTACGGTGGACGATGTTGAATTTGTAGCCCTGCAATTTTAAGCTCCACCTGGCTAATCGGCCCGACAAGTCAGACAAATTCATTAGCCAGCGGAGACTAGCGTGATCAGTGATGATTGTAAACTCAAACCCCTCCACGAAAGAACGGAATTTCTTGACGCAAAGTACAGCCGCGTAGCATTCCAGTTCAGTAATGCTGTACTTGCGCTGGGCAGGGTTGAGTTTATGCGAGTAAAAGGCGATGGGATGCTCTGATCCATCATGTATCTGATAGAGCACCCCACCAACCCCCATTGTCGAAGCATCAACCTGGATAAAGAACGGCAAGGTGTAGTCGGCGTGCCTTAAAACCGGAGCCGTGGTTAAAGCTGTTTTTAGCTCGCTAAACGCAGAATCAGCCTCTGGGTTCCAAACAATTTTTTGTTTTGATTTCAACAAATCGGTTAGTGGAGCAGCGATTGTGGAATAATTAGCGATAAACCTACGATACCACCCACTCATCCCAAGAAAGCGACGAAGTTGACGAGTCGTAGTTGGTGTTGGAAATTCTGTAATCGCCTCGACTTTCTCGGGATTGACCCTAATGCACCCTTCTCCAACAATATATCCCAAATATTTTATCTGCTTTAACACGAAATGACTTTTTTCCACATTTATTGTCAGGTTGGCCCACCGCAACCGCTCGGCAACTAAGCGCAGCAATGTAAGGTGTTCCTCAAAAGTACTGGACGTTACAAGGAGATCGTCTAGGTAGACGAAAACCTTGTCGTGATACTCATGAGGAATCACCTTGTCCATTAACCGGCACATGCTCTGCGGCGCGTTGCATAACCCGAAGGGCATCACAGTGAACTGGTAAAGAGGTCTACCAGGCACCGCAAACGCAGTCTTACTTTTAGCATCATCGTCGAGTGGAATTTGCCAAAAGGCATCCTTCAAATCTAAACTAGAGATGAAGGACGTGTTTTCCAACCGACTCAGAAGACCATCGATTAGCGGTAACGGGTAGGCGTCTTTAATCGTCACTTCGTTGACCCTTCGAGCGTCAAGACACAACCGTGATTTCCCATTCGACTTTTTCACCAGGGTAACTGGTGAACACCAGGGACTCTCACTCTCCTCTAACACTCCCAACTCAATCATTCGATCGAGTTCAGCGTAAATCTGCGACCGGACGGCCGGGGAAACTGCATAATGCCGTTGTTTTAATGGAGGTGCGGTCCCTGTGTCTATTTTATGAGATAATAAATGAGTGCGACCCAATCCCAGAGTAGTTGACGATGGGAAAAGGTTAACAACTGCAGACAATGATTTGGACTGATCAGCGGAAAGTAAATGTGTAGGAGGAATAATTGAATTGTTGGAGGGAACTGAAGAATTAGAATTAACACCAGTCAACTCAGAAATATGAAATTCTATCCCAAAAGCACGGAAAAAGTCCATACCCAAGTATAGAGTTTGTGAAAGGTTGGGAACCAGATGTAATTTAATGGTCCGAACTTTGTTTTTGAAAGTGATATTAACGAAGATATGACCGAGGATACGCTCTCGAGCACCATTTGCGGTAGACAGAGATGACGGCATGTGATGGAAAAATAAATCAGAAGACTGAAGGAACTTTTCGCAACCCTGACCCAACGCACTAATACTGGCCCCAGAATCTAACAAACCTCGCATTTTACAATCACCAACTAATACATTAACAAACGGACGATCATCACCTTCGGTATTTAAGATAGACGCGCAAATTTCCTTACGAACGCGCCGCCGGTATCGGAAATATAAATATGAACGATGGAAGCGAGAATGAGCTTTATGAGTAGGTGATGAAGAAGTTAGTCGAGTTTTGAACGCTGACGTAGGTATAGTTCGGGATCCGTGTTGGAAGCGACCTCCGAGAACCGGATTTTTGACGGGATATGAGGTGGTTGAGGGATCGGATCCCGTGGGTAACGGTCCCTCGTCGGTAAGTTTTCCGCCGACTGGTTCTGACATTTTGGACAATCAGGGAGATAAGTATCGGTACGACCACATCCGTAGCAAAATATCGTACGGGGTTGTCGACACAGCTGAAAAGTGTGACCTGTTGATTTGCAATTCCAACATTGGAACGTAGTGTTATCACGTTTTAGTATTGACTTACGACCTGTTGGTTCACTCGCTCTATTAAAGGCGCACACCGTTTCGAGCTCCGACGAAGGTGATACTGACGTACTATCTGAAGTGTTAAGCTCATGTAGCAGATTACGCGATACACCAATGTTAGCTTCGGGATTGTGCCTGAGTTGCTTCCATAACGTCTCCAAATAACGGGCCTCTTGGGCTAATTGACCAATATTGTATATATATTTACCGCCCAAAGCTAATTGTAATCCAGGACGCATATTGTTTAATAAAACGTCGAGAAGCTCATTATCTGGGATAGGTGGCACTCCTTGCAAACCAATTTGCAGTATGGCATCTTGAAAGTCGCCATAACATTCCTGTGGATATTTTTGTTTTCGACCATCTAACATTCGACGGATTTCGCGATTAGTAATTCCTCGATTGAAGCGTAGAATTATTGCTGGTTTCAACCCTTCCCAATTTATACCCGGATCTCGTTCTACCGTCACCCAAAACCACTCGAGAGCTACTCCCGACAACAAACAGGTTAGGTTTTGTATGCAATCATTAAGGTTTATCCCGGAACATTTAGCCATTTGATCTACTCGGGCTACAAAACGCTCAACGGGCACCTCATCGTTTGAACCACTAAACTTTAGGTTCCATCCCAATAAAATCCTAGATATATTGGAGGAATTTGGTAATGACCTACTATTTGAATTATATCGTTCTGGTGCGGTGGAGTTCGCTTGTGTTGGTCTGCTAGCATCGCCTAAGGAACGACGAAAATCAATTAGCATTGAACCGAAGGTATTTACTACGGATTGAAGATCAGTCTGAGTTACCGGATTGACAGCAGAATCAGGAAGTAATTCCTTTGAATTGGTTGCCGAAATGTTGCCCTGGTCAACATTAGGCCTAAGGAAATCTAGTAAAGCTAAACCGGGATCATCCGAGGATGTAATTGCAGAAGACAACGGTGTGAGGTGTAGAGGGTCCGAATTTTCTGCTGAATGACAAATATTCCCCAAATTGCCACGAAGTGATGCATACCGATCACCCTGTGGTGTTTTTTTAGGTTCTAACCGGGGTGTTGTATCCATAACTGGAACAGGTGAATCGAGGTTGGCATCTGATTGGAATTGAATTTTTGATGAACGAACACGCTTTGGTGATCCTGGAGGGGTTAAGTGACTACTAGGATTATCACCACAATCCTTAGTCTTACCTCGACAAGAGTTCTGTACCTGCTCTAAAAATTGAAGCACCCTTTCACAATCTTGGGCTATTGGTTCTACCTTTTCCGGATCCAAATTTTGGCAATGAAGTCTAAACAATCTACCACGAATGTGGCACAAGCGTGCCCGTAACTGTCGTACGAGATCGTCAGTAAACGACGGATTGCTATCCAAAAAGGAGGTCATTCGGGCCAACTTTAGGGAACATAATCGTATTTCGGTGTCAGGGTGACGTATACCGGATGCATGTGGGGTTTTCGGTATCAAAATCGGAAAAGATTCTTCAGCCAGGATCTTAGCATGCAACAGCTCCAAACTAGTTGGACCAGCGGGTAAATGCCTGATCTCGAACTCGACGCTCAACTCATCAGGTTCCAACCAACGAACGTCCATAATGGAAATAATGCAATTACGCTCCACACTTGGGAATGATAACTGAACTAACTACTAACTGAATTCAAGACAGAAAAAAAACGCTGCCCGAAATGAATGACGTAGACAAACAAAAAAATATGAAATATATAAGTATAAGATAAGAAATAAATAAACACAAAATATACGTTGTAAATTTTAAATGAAATATATATTTGGTAGATAAAATTGAATTTGTCAAGCACCATCAATTCTCAAAAGCACAAAAAAAACTCACCAAAAAAACAGAAAAAAAAATCACCAACGATTGAATAAAGCCCTCAAAATGTAAGCCAAATTCCAAAAAAAGTGCAAATGTATAATATATATGATAATGCGAGAGTCATCGCGGTACACGTGCGTGCTAACAAAAGAACAAGAAAGAAAAACGTTAAATGAAAATTTGAAATTTTTTTGTTCAATCAACAATCCCATGACGATCAGTAATATACTGACAACATGAGACCGTTGAGACATTGATTGACCGACGAGGATACAATCGTCAATCTCACATCTAGCGATCAAACACCTGAGTGGACGAACTAGAAGGGTATCGGATTACATCATCGAACGGTAGAAATCTATATGCGTATCCATCACCATCCGAATCACGCTCTCATCTCCAGACACACGTCGACCAGAAAGCTCCATCAGATGGTGATGCACACGCATAAACAAAAAAAAATATATATAAGCTGTAATAAAATAAATTAAACTGGAAAGAAATTAGAAAAACATTAATAGTGAACATATGGCTACACACAACGAGAAATACAACGGTTACACCACTATATCTCGTATAGAACCATATGCCCAGCATCATACAAAAAAACAAAAAAAACGAAAATATAGGCAAAGTGCTGTGCAACTGAGATACAAAGAAGATTAAATTGTATTACCGTTGCTATATATAAATTGGGCGCCCCTGTTACGCGATTTGAAATAGGAAGGAAGGTGGTCACCTGTTGTGGGAGCAGCACAACCAACAATCCAGTTTGGGGGACCAGAGATATTGAACTCGAACCCGAAACACCAACTCACTTCAGCAGCCAAGTTGCCCAGGCTACTCCTAAAAATGAGTTGGGATCAGGAACGAGTCCTCACCCGGTCATCGCTATACCCCAATCCAATCATCCACTACGTGCCGCACGTTGCCGTGGACGACACCCTTGTAGTGGATGATGGCCGAACTGGACTGTCAGCTGTGCATCCCATTCCCATCACGCAGACAGAAAATTGTCCACGGAGTCCTCCACCCGCAGCTTCAAGTCTGGCTAAACCTCAGTCCCGAGGGTGTAGGTGGTATGGTGGAGGTCCATCCGCAGATTACGTCGCTGCAAAAAAAATTTGGTTACACAGCACCTTACCTATACTCACACTAAAAAATTAATAACACACACATTCTCCCACGATGACTCTCACAAATTAATCCAATTAACAACACATCTTATTTATAGAACGTTATAATTTTAATTTATTTAATTTTTAACAATAAGTTTTTGTTTTTCTTTTTAATTTTTCCTTTGTTTATGGAAACACCCATAAACCCAACAAAAAAAAAATATCTAGAAGTTGATCTTCTTGTAATACTGGTAGTAACCGATAGCACCAGGTGGAAGGCGTATATAGAATCTCCCGATGATCCACAGGAACAGAGCTCTATTACTTGGGGACCACTGAAACGAAACTTCCAATAGGAAGCAAAAAAAACAAAAAAAATCGGCCACACCCACGTGTGTACCTGGCCTCACCAATACCCACCTGAAGACCCTCTTTTCGATATTCACGTTGTGGTGTTTTTGGCTGGCTTCTTATAATTGTCGATGAAGATAATCCGTCGTGGAACCGCAATCAGTCGCAGGAACACCGCCGTCAGTTGCAGGAACACCGCAGTCGCAGAATCTGGTTGTTGATGATGTTGGTTTTTCTTCTCTGGCACTCGGGACAGTAGTATTTGGTTTTTATGTTTTTTTTTGTTTTGTATAGTAATATTCTGGTTGTTTTCGGACCACCACCACGTATAATTTTATATTTTTTTTTTTAACACCCTACACTTCAGATTTGTAGTTGCATATATACATGCTTTAATTATGGAATCTCTTTCACACGTTAATGCAAATTATTATTTATATTATTATTTATTATTGATATTAAATCACGTATATTTAAAGATTATTATTTATTATTTATATGGTATAATTTATTAAATAATTTATTATTTAGGGTTATGTTATTTATTATTTATATGTTATTTATTATTTATATGTTATTTATTATTTATATGTTATTTATTATTTATAGAAGGTAAATTATTTCATTTTGTTGTGTTTATTTTTATTTTTTTTATTTACCCAAATTGGTGGTGTGTGTGTGGTCCTCCACTGTTGTCGTCTGCTCCAGTTGAAAAATCCAAAAGAAAAGACCGAATCGTATGTGTTGTCCGCTTATATACGTTTTTCGTGTCCAACAACAACATTTTAATATTTATTTTTATTTGATGTTCATCACGCCCCTACAGGTGATCATTCCAAATAATACGTGTGTACTCAACCAAAAAAAAAATAATAATGCCATCTGCGCTAAATATACTCAACTTACAACTAAAGAAAAATCCCATCACCAGCTGGTGTTGGTGATCTTTATTTACGTTCGGTCGGTGTTATTGTTATTGTGCGTTTGTGACAGGTAAGTATTTTATTCATTTTTTTTTTTTTTTTGTTTGTTTAATTATTAATTGAGTTAAAATATGTGTTTATTTATTAATTCAAGGTTTATTTCTTTCAGCAACTATGGGACAGTAAGAATGAGTAACCGAATGGATCAACAATTTAAATGAGATAAGTAGAAATATAATAAAATAGCTAACGAATGAAATTCTTGGTGAAATGTTGTGTGTTTGTTTTTCAGGTTATTACAGCTGGATGTCATCAAATGAGTGTTTGCATACCCAGCAGATTTTGGAATTTTTGAAGCCTGTACGTATTTATCCGAGTACATACATGGATAAGTGATGTTGTACCACACAAAAAAAATTGAGGTAAGAAATATATGTACCAATTTAATTTTTTGATTAAAGAAGTTTTTTTTTCTCTGTGTTTCATTGACAGATTATACAGTCGCCGAAATTTATGTACGGTGCGTGGGGAAAAAAAATTGTAGACACAAAAAAATTAAATAAAAAATAATATTTGAAAACAAAAAAAATGTGTCTATATTTTATTGAACACGGGACGATGCCTCGCCCCGTAACAACCTTACAAAAAAAAGAAATTAAAAAAAATATTTAACAGTAAAGAAAATTCTACGACGGCGGAAATTTGAAGATCTTACATGTTACAACAGTACATATTCCCAGATTAGACGAAGAAAACCTTCAGCGTGAAATAAGAGAATCATTGAAATTTTCGGACCCAAAGATCGACAATGACAATATTTTAGATGGCATGAAAAAGACTTTCGAAATTAGGCGAAAATTTATTCTATCGAATAATTGTGTACTTGCATTAATGAAGTATCCCAGATTCATAGATACTTACGAATTGGTGAGCATTTCTAAAATTATTACAAGTCGATAACTATTTTAAAAATGTTTATTTTTAGATTCACGAGGATTTTAAAGCCTTATATCCAAACAGCTATCATAATTTGATAGACAAATTTTCCATCGAGTTTTGAAGTGTTATAAAAAACGTCTCTAAAAAAAATTGGAAAAAGTAAACCGATCGCGCAAAAAATCGAGGCGATATTCAGACTGTTGGGAATAAACTCATCAAATTTTTTGGAATAAATGACCAAAAGACCGCTAGTCAGGGCTTAATGATTTTTGCTCAAGGTGCCAGTGAGTCGAATATATCAAAATTTTATATTTGTTTGGATAACAAGCTTATTCCAACGAAAAGCACTGGCATAGCTGCATTTGATTGACATTTTAAATGTCACTTTGTATTTAACGTAAAGAATGGCGAAAATTTAAAAAACAATTTTAAATACCTGCAAGCTGCAACACTACATTTTTGATATTCCTAGCACAAAACTACCTACAACTGTCAAATACTGCAATACTCAACAGAACTATCCACCGGTTAATGGTATAATTCCATCAAAATTAGGTACTGGAACTGCGACGGGTTATCAACCAAATTCATCGAATTAATGAATTTTATGAATGATAAAGATATTTCTATCGGAACGTGAAGCTTGCGGCTAAATAATAATTGTCGATTGCGTTATCGCCCCGACTTAAATATCGATAGACTTGACCAAATTAACGGAACCCACAGGGGCGTTGCAATAGACATTAAAAGAAATAATAATTAGAATAAATTGCTTCCACATTTCAAAAACATTAAACTAACCAAGGGAATTGATGGTCCTTTAAATGAAACAAAAATGTATCGGTCTATTTTTCTGGATCCACATCTCCTATTATAAAATCAAATTGCCAACAAATCTTTAGATCTTTCAATAAACATACTACTTATACAATACAGAATGCATTCAAAAGTGATATCTACATATACTTTAATGAATATGAGTGATTTTATCGTATTTAATGATTTTAATTCTAGAACTAGTGCTTCGAACTGAGATTTTAACTCTTACATGTGTGTTCCAGGTTTTATACCTGAAAAGCCCTACACAAGTGCCACTTAAACCAAATTCGAAGCATTGCACAATAGATGTAATTCTCACGAATATTTCAAACTATGTAAAATCTATTAACACATTAAATTAATTTCGATCAGATCATTTATCAGTAAAATTTGAATTGATTCTAAAATATTTTAGATTTACTAGCAAAGAATTTCATCCTGATTTTAATTGGCCTCTATTTAAACGCAAACTTGACAGCCAGTTGAATATTTTAACTATCAAAAAAAGCTTACAAATGTAACTCAACAAACAAAGTCAATGAAATAAAAATGACAGCCAGAAACACAGCCATATCTTCAAAACTAACAAACTCCAGATATTTATCGTTTATTATTCTGACCAAAAAGATAGAACAACTCACATGATCCTTCTATCAAACATACCATAAAAATTCTAATAAACTTATATCAAATCAAAGATTGCAAACTGACACAAAATAATTATGAAAGTTAATCAGCAGCCTATAGACAGGAATAATAAGCAGTTATGGAATCGCTGTGCAGAAAATCTAACCAAGTAATATCTTATTTAAAATTATAGATGTTGAGAAAATCTTTCCCAAACTTTATTCAAGATATCATTCTAAATTTCAATATGAACAATAGTATCAACGAAGGTTTCGCAATTCACTCGCCCGGTTGAAATGAGGTCGATTATTAAAAAGCTTAAAACAAACAAATCACCAAGACATTTGTCTAGTAAATTAATCGTGGCACCGTACTTATGTATATATGTGTATGCAGGGCCTTTCAGAGCTAGCAGGGGGCCTGGGCCAAATTATTAAAATGAGACCCATAAACTAAATATAAAACAATCTTAAGCTTATATCACATGAATTCATTTTAGTATTTATTAGAATTTATTAGAAATTATTAGATTGAAGCTTTTCTCGCTTTATTATTAGAAAATTCTCTAATGATTTGCTCAAAATTAATTTTTCTTGCCATGTCGTGGTTAATGTTTAATATTGCCAATCCATTTAACCGTTGTTCTGCCATTGTTGAGCGATGAAAATTTTTTATAAACTCCTCTCGGCTGAAGACACAGATGCAGGAATACTTAAAAATATTCTTAAGACAATGATAAGATTCGGAAATAAACCAGCTAAGTTTTACTGAGAATATTTTCTAATAAATTTGTTGGTGTCGGATCTGCATTGAAATTAGCTGCATACATTTTTTTAAGGAATTTTACCTCATCTAGTATCTCGTTTGATAACTCACTCGTGTATTTTGAATGCAAACGGTTTACTGCAGCTTCAATTTTTTCATCAGTCAAATTTGGAAATGACCAAAGAAAACCGAAAAGATTGCAGATATTTTGTAAAGATTTAAATTGTCTTTGTAAGCCAGCTATTACGGAATTAACTATACGTTAAACACATTTATCCTGTAGTATTTTTCAGCATCCGATTGTGTCGGTATCGTTCTATTAATGGCAAAATCACATGTAACTCCATATTCACGTGCTTTAGCTTTTGCTTTCGCAAATATTTCATTCCACATTCCGCTTAAATTGCGAAATCTCATTACTAGACTTTCAATATTATTTTGCTCAATATCAAGTGTAGCATTTCGAGCTTCAATTACCAAATTTGTCTGATGCAAATCTGTCAAAATTTCGAGCCATATGAAAGCAAAACACATTCAAATTTATTTAAATATTTCTCAATTGAGTGTAATTCAACGATTGCGTGTGGTGGTAAATTAAAGGAATGCATTTCATTTAAAGCATCTCGAATAGATAATAGATTTTTGGCTATTGGTTTTACTGCATCAATTCTAGCAGACCATCTAGTTTTGGAAATCGAATGAAGAGACATACGGATATCTTTCTTTAAAACCTCCCATCTCCGCGGACTACTGCTAAAAAAATTATACATTTGTTGTATAACTCCAAAAAATTGTACAGCTTCTTTACACGATTCAGCTGAATCAACTCCAACAAGATTTAATGTGTGGTTCCCACAGCTGGAAAAAATACAATTAGGATTACGCTTCGTAAGAATAGCTTGCACACCGTTTAGCTTGCCAGCCATATTTGCACCATTATCAAATGCTCGGGCAATACATAAATTAAAATTTAATTCCATATCCGACAAAATTTCAAGAATTCTGGCAGCAATTTCTTCTCCGGTTTTTCCAGAGAATGAGTCGAAGCAAATAAAACGATCTTCAATGTTAAATTTTAAATGTCACACATCTTGTTCTTGTTATAAAGACAAAATACTATCGAAGATCAAGTGCAAATGAGAAATCTATAGTAACAAAAAATTCGGGGGCCCCTAAAAATCGGGGGCCCGTGCCGTATGGCCCGGCTGGCCCACCCTCTGATTGGCCCTGTGTGTATGTATATGTATAATGCATGTCCCAATAAACTCTTCTTCGGCCTAGATAAAATATTTGAATGTGTTATACGTAGGCTTAGGATTCTTAGGTAAACAAATATTTTTTTGGGGAAATCCAAACCAAAAATTTGTGGGATTATTCTTTTTAGAACAAATGAAATCAAATGAACCCTAACGGTTACAACAAATATTTTTTTAGAAGTTAAAAATGTTTTACTTTGGCCTAAACTCCGCTAAGTTAGATCAATAAATTATGAACAAGATAAACGTCAAATTAAAATATCTCAATAGTTTACTGCACATTATGTCACGATCCGGAGTTCTTTTGGTTTTCTAAATTTTGTGACTGATGTTTTTATTCGTTAATGTGTGTGCCTTTATCAAAAATGAAATAATCTCTGTTGTGACATTTATCTGATTAGGGCAAAATATGGAAATTTATGTAAAAGAATTCATTGAAATTTAAATGTAATTCTACCCCATTTTAGAACTTGAGCAACAGTTTTAAAGCTATTAATATTCAAAATCGGCTCGACCGAAAATTAATTTTTAATCCGAAAAGTTCCAAGTTATTATATGTTTGAGGGGAAATGTTAAATGTAAATTAACCAAAATGGTAGATTACAAATCGAACTCGAATTACCATTAAAATACTATGGATTTAACCAAAATTAGAGGGAAATCTAAATGTATACCAAAATTAGTTTCAATTCTGAATTGGACGTAATAATTGTGAATGCAATTTTAAGTAGAATAATTAGGTAAAATTTTAAATTTAATTAGGTAATGAAGTTAAATCAGAAATCAAACATGAATTTTAGTAAAATGTTGAGTGCCCTTTACGTGAGAAAAGTCAACATATGTTTATGAATTTCAGCATATCGTATACAAAATTAGAATTTCGAGCAAAAATCTGAATGAGAATTTGAATTACCAAATGTAATTGAATAAATTCTTGAGTAGGCACTTAAATTAGATTTAAAAATTGAATTAAATCACAAACTAGATTTGAACAATATCTTGTGTTTAATATGAATCAAAATCTAATCGTACCTTTAAGCAGAAATTTAGTTGTAAATAGAGTTTGATTTCCAATCTTTGAATAAAAATTCCACCATTCCATGGCACCGTTCCATTTTTTTCCATTTTTTTTTCGGCTTGACTAAATATTGAGTTTATTTTAAAAAAACCTCCGTTCTTAAATCCATAAATTTTCAGTTTGAAATTTAAGCTTTTAACAAATAATTAGGTATTCTACTAATTGTTTATTGTAAATTTCCTTTTAATATATGAGTGGTGTGAGGTATTCAGACTACTAACTTAGTTTAAAATCAGAAATTTAGTTCCAAGCTGTTTTCGAAGTTGAACGAAATGATAAATGTAATTTTGAACATAAATCTAGTTTAAATTGGGCAACTGCATTCGACAGAGAGGAAATTGATTAAGAGAACGAAATTTTAAAGAGAGAAAATTATCTTGAATTATAAACTAGATATAATAAATTTGAGTGAAATTTGAAGTAGAAATTGTTTTCTTTATATTTCATGTGGGAAACACATTTTGAAAACAATTTTAGCAAAATATTAATTGTTTGAAATCTTAAGTCGTAACTTACATTAGAAATAGATTTAAATTACAATTTGATTTAAGCAAATACATAAGCTTATAGCTTAAAACTTAAGTTTGGAAAAATGGATGAATAAAACAAGATTTGGACATAGTTTGGACTAAAAATTCAATTTCAATCTAATCGAGGGTTTGAGCAAAAATTTGAATGCAATTTAATTAAAAAATATTTAAAAATTGAGTTTGAATTCCAAACTTAATTAACACAAAATTATGGTTGAAATTAAGCTAGAAATTTTGTGATATCTAAATTTGCTTGATTAGAAATTTGGGGTACAACTTCAGCTTTC
This sequence comes from Tipula helvola, assembly GCA_963556165.1. NCBI lineage: Eukaryota > Metazoa > Arthropoda > Insecta > Diptera > Tipulidae > Tipula > Tipula helvola. The sequence goes on along the minus strand of OY744483.1, from coordinate 304,540,423 downwards.
GTTGCAAGTGCATTTAAGAAAAATTTGAGTGTTATTAGAAATGCTGTTATATAGTAGAATTTAAAACTCTAGTCAAAAAGTTTGTTAAATTTGTATCAGAATTTTGAAGAGACATCTGAATGGAAGAATTTTCAATGGAAATTGAATTTAAATAGTAATTTGGACTTGAGCAAAAACATACTTAACTCTAATTTAGTTTTTCATTTAAAAGTTGAGTTTATAATTGTATGTTACAATTATAAAAATTGTATGTATAGTGAAGGCAAAATTCCGAGGAAAATTTGAGTTTGAATTCCAAAATTTTGGTTGCAATTAGATAGAAATTTTGTAATATTTTGAATACAGATAGACAATTAAATTCCAAACTCGATTTGGCAAAATTGACGGAAGAATTGAGTTATAATTTTAAGAAAAATTTAAAATACAAAATTTGCAATTAGTAAAAATTGCAATAGGAAACATAATTTCAATAAAACAACAAAATTATTTAGTATCAGCACTATGTATATAGTCTTTTATGAATTCTAAACTATAATTAAATATAATCTTGATGGAAACTTAAATAAAGAATTGGGTTTGAATTACAATTTGTTTGAGCAAAAATTAAAACGTTTAAAACTTGCTTTAATAGCGCGAATCTTGTAGTGTCAAACACCACGGTGTTTTTTGAAGTAAATATCGCTTATCAGTTTAAATTTTTAAGTGTATGGATGTGGAACAATTTTCGGACTACCTACTTCTCCAGCACTTTATAATCCAGGAGAGTTAGTTTATCCAACTTTATAGCCAAAAACTTGATACTTTTTTGTTAATGAGTGAATTAAAATCCTCTAAGGATAAAATCTAATTTTGGTTTTCTTTTCAAAATTTGACCACATATTTTTCATTTTAATCACATATTTTACCATAAGATTTTGTAATTTTAGTTACTTATTTTAGGAACATATTTTCGATATTTTAGAACCTAAAATCCTAAGCATAATACGCAACCGAATTCAAACCCATATCTTAAGTGAACATAAGACTAATAAAATAATTCCAGACTATCAGTTTAGATGTAGACATGCGCACTCATGCACTCATCAAATTATCAAAATAATTTAAACAAAATATTGAGAAAAAAAAAAGAAAACCGTGAATTAACGAATTGACGTCACATTGAAATCGACGCAGAAATTTAAAAGATTTTAATGAGTCAAGAAAACGTTTTAAAGAGCACTTATCACATATAAAATACAATAGATTAAATAAGTCAGCAGTTGCAATTTGTAATTGTTTTTAAATTTTTTTAAATTTTCTTAATTAATTTTTTTAAGCCAAAGGAGGCAATCTATCCTACTCCTAGCCAGACTAAAATTGAACAAGAGTACCATACGGATGAAGACGAGTGGATAAGAGTTAAAGGGGTTAGAAAAAAAAAGAAAATTGAATAATACGCCTTCTCCACCTCAATTAAAGGATGATGTTCCTAATATTATCCAGAAACCATCGAAAAAATACCTCCACCACCACCAATAGTAATAGATGAAGTCAAAGACTACGATCTACTCTATGAGAAATTAAAAAAAAACTACAACTGATAAGTTTAATGCAAAGGTGATGAATGGAAACACCATCAAAATAAACTTGGAAGATGGTGAAACTTACAGAAAAATGACAAGTATGTTAAATGAAGAAAAACGTGCTTGGCACACGTTTGAAGACAAACAAACCAGACCAATAAGGGTTATGACTAAAAATCTACACTCTACATGTAAACTAGAAAAAATAATTGATGATCTGAAAGCAAAAGGATTTAAGGCTACTGAAGCATCAATTAAGCTAAAACGGAGAGGCAAAATACCTCTCAACATGTTTATGTTGACCTTCGATAATGATGAAGATACCGAAAAAATTTATCAAATTAAGTACATCTTAGGGTGCAAAGTAGTTATTCAGCCTCTAAGGTGGTCTAAACTTATACCACAATGTAAACAATGTCAAGCCTATGGACATACACAAAAATATTGCAGCAGGTTTAGGTAAACATCATACCAAAGATTGTGTAAAAGATAGAAATGTTCAGCCTAAATGCGTTCACTGTGGAGAAAGCGATACGGCTAACTACAGAGGATGCAGCGTTGCCATTGAACTGCAAAACATCAAAACTAGGAATGTGATTGCTAAAAATCCAAGATTATTCAGGCAGCAGGCAGTTAACATGATCCAACCCGAAGTAAATCGTAGAGCGTTGGGAACTACTCATGGTAAAATGACTTATGCTCAAGTAACGATGAGTAACGGAAATCCAGGGAAAACTGGTACAAATGACGATATAAGTCAAACACTTAAATTAATTTTAAGCAGGCTCAATACATTTGATGAGTTATGATGGATAATTACAAAATCGTAAGATCTGATTCTTCACCAAGACATACAGGTGGTGTTATGTTATTTATTAAGAATAAATGGAAGTATGAGATTATCAAAAAACTGATGTTAAGCTTTGAACTATGGTATTTAGCATTAAAGCTTAAATTTAAAATAATTAAAAATAGAAAAGTTAATCAGCATAAAGTGGCAGTTTTTCTATTAATGAACATGAGTGGAATGAATATAAAAGGTTAAGGAATTATTATAAAAATGAAAAACTAAATAGAGTGAAAAATAGATTCATTATGGATAAAATTGATATGTCGTCAGATCAAAGTTACATGTGGAGAACAATAAAGATCAAGCATAAGAAATTGGTGAAATCATGTTCAACAATGTAATGTATGCCGCCCAAGATAATGTAATTGTAAATGTAATGTAATTTTAGTATACAGTACAAAGTCTACGAGAATTAAATACCTTATGTAATTACTAAATATCGATTTAGGGAGATTAGATTGGAGGATTTGAAAATGGTTATTAAATCACTAAATCAATAAAAGAGATTTTAATTTAATGAATTCCGCAATTATTAATGATATTTTGGACTTAATTGGTGAAAATTTGGTTAAATTGATAAATCAGACAAAAAAATAAATAAATAAATAAATTTATTTAATTAATTTGATAAATTTTTTACAGGCTTAAAATCAATGCCATCTATTATTGGTGTTATTACGAGCTTTTGTTGAGCCAATTAAAAATATCTCTGGGTGTGCAGAGAAAATGGCGCCCTTATCACCACTAAACCTAAATGCTGTAATTGTAATGGAGAACATCAAGTAACAGCTGTTCAACAGTGACAATAACATGAACTATGCTAATAGTTTAAAAACAAACCGAGATAATAATTTATTTTCAGTAACTGAAATTAAAAATGTAAAAAAGGTCATTATTTTGAACCTCTCCAATTGCTCAAATCGTTTTGAACAATTCCCCACATGATTAAAAATTTTTAGATATATTTATGGTAAATAATGACTGAAATTGCAAATGCAATACTCAACAGAACTATCTACCGGTTAATAAATAATTCCATTAAAATTATGTACTGGAACTGCAACGGGTTATCAACCAAATGCATCGAATTAATGAATTATATGAATGATAAAAAAGCTTAAAACAAAAAAATCACCGGGACATTTGTTCAGTAAATTAATTGCGGCACTGTATATGTGTATATGTATTATGCATGTCCCAACAAACCCTTCTTCGGCCTAGGTAAAATATTTGAATATGTTTTGCGCAACCGAATACAAGCTCGTATCTCAAGTGAACATGAGACAAATAAAATTATACCAGACCATCAGTTTGGATTTAGATATGTGCATTAATGCACTCATCCAATTATCAGAATAATTTAAACGAAAAATTAATAAAATGACGATTTCATCCTGTCTTCTCAAAAATCACCGGACCTCCAATCAACTATAATTAATTAAGCAATCAATCTCTGGATGAATCTGCGAGCTTTATCCTTAAATAAATAAGCATAAAATGGCAACCAAAATATAAGACAAATCAAATATTTCATGATTTCGTACGATTCGTACGCAATAAAACTATTACAGAATTAAAAAAGCTTGACAAGTTTTCATCAAATTATTAAAAAGCTTTAAATAAATAAATAAAAACTTTCAGCCTAAATAAATATTAACAAAGGCCATTTTAATAATAAAGTTTCGTCTTAAGTAAATTTTTTAAAAGCTAACTTGTCGTAGCTATAATGCAACTTTTTCAAAAGCTTTTATCGTTAGACGACATAAAATTAATTCGACAAATTTCAATTCTATTAATTTCACTAAATATAGGATTCACATTCTTTGTGAAATCTAACAATATCAATTAACATTTTGAAAAGTGTTGGAGTAAAAATACGTACGGCACAGCCAACTGTACTGACAGTGTGAATGTATGACGAATTGTGATGGTAAAAACAGTAATCAATGATTGATTTTTTAATTTTTTCTACAGAAACTTTACATCACGTGAGATATTCTATCCTTAGAACAGTAGCTTATGGTAGAAAAATTTACATAAGCGGATCTACCATCATGGCTTGTGGAATTTTTTTTTATTTTTTTTTAAATTTAAACATTATCAAATAATATAAGACAATGCCGAAATAAATAAATTAAGCATTTATTTAACATTAAAATAATTTAAATATTGTTAAGAAGACTTACCAGCTGTATAATTCATCAAGGCAATCCACTTTAAATCACAGTGGGACAGCTACTTACTGTAATTGTCAACTACCATTACATTACGGTATCTATTACACATCACAAATCACAAACGTATTTATTTACACAAGTTAACAATTTTTTTTTTTGCACTATTTAACTATCACTAACTTATTGTCACATTTTATACACGATTTTTATATATTTTTAACACTTTCGTTCTAACTAAATTTTATTTAATGAGCTTTAGTAACCCAATTTTACGTCTCACATTTTAAAGTAACTGGTTTTAACTAAACAAAATAAAATAAAAATTCTCCGAGTATCGTGATCGTTCTTGTTCATCGTTTTATATTCTATTGTTTTTGTTTGATTGTGGTGTATTGTCTCTTTCCGTGCAGTTGTTGCCTTTTCATATCGGATTATTCTTTTGTTTTATATGTACAACATTTCCGAGAACTTTACAAAAGCTTACTGAAGTTATATAAGGGAAAATCTTGGATTTATGAGGCATGTTTGGATTTTCAAAATGAAAAACTAAACCCCCTTAATTACGTTTGACAGAGGTTTCTTTATTACACAAATTAAAATAAAACGTAAGTTATATACTGATAAAGTTAGTCGAAAGTTTCCTGCCCAAACTAAAAAGCCAATAGTACATAACTAGGTTAGTGTCAGCCGAAAGTAAAAAATCGGTAACGCAGATTTTGTTGTACAAGTCGAAAATAAAAAATGTAGTCGTTATCAGCCGATAGTGATCAGCCAAAACTTACCATGAACAGCTTTGAAGATTATTAATTTGATTTGTCAATAGACCGGTGTGAAGTTTTCCACAGAATTCAGAAGTGTAGCTACACAAATTAACAGATTTCAAAAATGTAGTTACACAATATAGAAAATAGTGTAGTTGTACACAGAAAGATGTGTATAAACTATAAATAGTAGGAAAAGTTTATATTTATGTCAATGAAGAAAAAATTTTAACCGTATAAAATGAAAATTATTTCTGTCTATGAAATACAGACCAATGATTAATAAAAAAAAATTCCATTTCACTTAGAAAAAAAAACAAATTTGTAGTTTTATACAAATTTAGTGTAGTGGTCAATTTTTGGAAAATTACAAAAAATCCTAGAGATGTCTAAGCAAATCTGAGTATGCCATATTATTGTACGCTATTAGTAGATTATTTGGGCCGAGACTCATTTTAACGCGACCCTCAAGGGGTGAGATATCGCATTTCCACACTTTTATTTTATACAAATTTAGTGTAGTGGTCATAGTGGTCAATTGTTGGAAAATTACAAAAAACCCTAGAGATGTCTAAGCAAATCTGAGTATGCCATATTATTGTACGCTATTAGTAGAATATTTGGGCCGACAATCATTTTAACGCGACCCTCAAGGGGTGAGATATCGCATTTCCACACTTTTATTTTATACAAATTTAGTGTAGTGGTCATAGTGGTCAATTGTTGGAAAATTACAAAAAATCCTAGAGATGTCTAAGTAAATCTGAGTATGCCATATTATTGTACGCTGTTAGTAGATTATTTGGGCCGAGACTCATTTTAACGCGACCCTCAAGGGGTGAGATATGGCATTTCCACACTTTTATTTTATACAAATTTAGTGTAGTGGTCACTTTTGGCCAGTTTCAAGAAATCCTAGAGATGTCTAAGTAAATCTGAGTATGCCATATTATTGTACGCTGTTAGTAGAATATTTGGGCCGAGACTCATTTTAACGCGACCCTCAAGGGGTGAGATATCGCATTTCCACACTTTTATTTTATACAAATTTAGTGTAGTGGTCAATTTTTGGAAAATTACAAAAAATCCTAGAGATGTCTAAGTAAATCTGAGTATGCCATATTATTGTACGCTATTAGTAGATTATTTGGGCCGAGACTCATTTTAACGCGACCCTCAAGGGGTGAGATATCGCATTTCCACACTTTTATTTTATACAAATTTAGTGTAGTGGTCAATTTTTGGAAAATTACAAAAAATCCTAGAGATGTCTAAGCAAATCTGAGTATGCCATATTATTGTACGCTATTAATAGATTATTTGGGCCGAGACTCATTTTAACGCGACCCTCAAGGGGTGAGATATCGCATTTCCACACTTTTATTTTATACAAATTTAGTGTAGTGGTCAATTTTTGGAAAATTACAAAAAATCCTAGAGATGTCTAAGTAAATCTGAGTATGCCATATTATTGTACGCTATTAGTAGATTATTTGGGCCGAGACTCATTTTAACGCGACCCTCAAGGGGTGAGATATCGCATTTCCACACTTTTATTTTATACAAATTTAGTGTAGTGGTCAATTTTTGGAAAATTACAAAAAATCCTAGAGATGTCTAAGCAAATCTGAGTATGCCATATTATTGTACGCTATTAATAGATTATTTGGGCCGAGACTCATTTTAACGCGACCCTCAAGGGGTGAGATATCGCATTTCCACACTTTTATTTTATACAAATTTAGTGTAGTGGTCAATTTTTGGAAAATTACAAAAAATCCTAGAGATGTCTAAGTAAATCTGAGTATGCCATATTATTGTACGCTATTAGTAGATTATTTGGGCCGAGACTCATTTTAACGCGACCCTCAAGGGGTGAGATATCGCATTTCCACACTTTTATTTTATACAAATTTAGTGTAGTGGTCAATTTTTGGAAAATTACAAAAAATCCTAGAGATGTCTAAGTAAATCTGAGTATGCCATATTATTGTACGCTATTAGTAGATTATTTGGGCCGAGACTCATTTTAACGCGACCCTCAAGGGGTGAGATATCGCATTTCCACACTTTTATTTTATACAAATTTAGTGTAGTGGTCAATTTTTGGAAAATTACAAAAAATCCTAGAGATGTCTAAGTAAATCTGAGTATGCCATATTATTGTACGCTATTAGTAGATTATTTGGGCCGAGACTCATTTTAACGCGACCCTCAAGGGGTGAGATATCGCATTTCCACACTTTTATTTTATACAAATTTAGTGTAGTGGCCACATTTGGACAGTTTCAAGAAATCCTAGAGATGTCTAAGTAAATCTGAGTATGCCATATTATTGTACGCTGTTAGTAGAATATTTGGGCCGAGACTCATTTTAACGCGACCCTCAAGGGGTGAGATATCGCATTTCCACACTTTTATTTTATACAAATTTAGTGTAGTGGTCAATTTTTAGAAAATTACAAAAAATCCTAGAGATGTCTAAGTAAATCTGAGTATGCCATATTATTGTACGCTATTAGTAGATTATTTGGGCCGAGACTCATTTTAACGCGACCCTCAAGGGGTGAGATATCGCATTTCCACACTTTTATTTTATACAAATTTAGTGTAGTGGTCAATTTTTGGAAAATTACAAAAAATCCTAGAGATGTCTAAGCAAATCTGAGTATGCCATATTATTGTACGCTATTAATAGATTATTTGGGCCGAGACTCATTTTAACGCGACCCTCAAGGGGTGAGATATCGCATTTCCACACTTTTATTTTATACAAATTTAGTGTAGTGGTCAATTTTTGGAAAATTACAAAAAATCCTAGAGATGTCTAAGTAAATCTGAGTATGCCATATTATTGTACGCTATTAGTAGATTATTTGGGCCGAGACTCATTTTAACGCGACCCTCAAGGGGTGAGATATCGCATTTCCACACTTTTATTTTATACAAATTTAGTGTAGTGGTCAATTTTTGGAAAATTACAAAAAATCCTAGAGATGTCTAAGTAAATCTGAGTATGCCATATTATTGTACGCTATTAGTAGATTATTTGGGCCGAGACTCATTTTAACGCGACCCTCAAGGGGTGAGATATCGCATTTCCACACTTTTATTTTATACAAATTTAGTGTAGTGGCCACATTTGGACAGTTTCAAGAAATCCTAGAGATGTCTAAGTAAATCTGAGTATGCCTTATTATTGTACGCTATTAGTAGAATATTTGGGCCAAGACTCATTTTAATGCGACCCTCAAGGGGTGAGATATCGCATTTCCACACTTTTATTTTATACAAATTTAGTGTAGTGGTCATAGTGGTCAATTGTTGGAAAATTACAAAAAATCCTAGAGATGTCTAAGCAAATCTGAGTATGCCATATTATTGTACGCGATTAGTAGAATATTTGGGCCGACAATCATTTTAACGCGACCCTCAAGGGGTGAGATATCGCATTTCCACACTTTTATTTTATACAAATTTAGTGTAGTGGTCAATTTTTGGAAAATTACAAAAAATCCTAGAGATGTCTAAGTAAATCTGAGTATGCCATATTATTGTACGCTATTAGTAGATTATTTGGGCCGAGACTCATTTTAACGCGACCCTCAAGGGGTGAGATATCGCATTTCCACACTTTTATTTTATACAAATTTAGTGTAGTGGTCAATTTTTGGAAAATTACAAAAAATCCTAGAGATGTCTAAGCAAATCTGAGTATGCCATATTATTGTACGCTATTAATAGATTATTTGGGCCGAGACTCATTTTAACGCGACCCTCAAGGGGTGAGATATCGCATTTCCACACTTTTATTTTATACAAATTTAGTGTAGTGGTCAATTTTTGGAAAATTACAAAAAATCCTAGAGATGTCTAAGTAAATCTGAGTATGCCATATTATTGTACGCTATTAGTAGATTATTTGGGCCGAGACTCATTTTAACGCGACCCTCAAGGGGTGAGATATCGCATTTCCACACTTTTATTTTATACAAATTTAGTGTAGTGGTCAATTTTTGGAAAATTACAAAAAATCCTAGAGATGTCTAAGTAAATCTGAGTATGCCATATTATTGTACGCTATTAGTAGATTATTTGGGCCGAGACTCATTTTAACGCGACCCTCAAGGGGTGAGATATCGCATTTCCACACTTTTATTTTATACAAATTTAGTGTAGTGGCCACATTTGGACAGTTTCAAGAAATCCTAGAGATGTCTAAGTAAATCTGAGTATGCCATATTATTGTACGCTGTTAGTAGAATATTTGGGCCGAGACTCATTTTAACGCGACCCTCAAGGGGTGAGATATCGCATTTCCACACTTTTATTTTATACAAATTTAGTGTAGTGGTCAATTTTTGGAAAATTACAAAAAATCCTAGAGATGTCTAAGTAAATCTGAGTATGCCATATTATTGTACGCTATTAGTAGATTATTTGGGCCGAGACTCATTTTAACGCGACCCTCAAGGGGTGAGATATCGCATTTCCACACTTTTATTTTATACAAATTTAGTGTAGTGGTCAATTTTTGGAAAATTACAAAAAATCCTAGAGATGTCTAAGCAAATCTGAGTATGCCATATTATTGTACGCTATTAATAGATTATTTGGGCCGAGACTCATTTTAACGCGACCCTCAAGGGGTGAGATATCGCATTTCCACACTTTTATTTTATACAAATTTAGTGTAGTGGTCAATTTTTGGAAAATTACAAAAAATCCTAGAGATGTCTAAGTAAATCTGAGTATGCCATATTATTGTACGCTATTAATAGATTATTTGGGCCGAGACTCATTTTAACGCGACCCTCAAGGGGTGAGATATCGCATTTCCACACTTTTATTTTATACAAATTTAGTGTAGTGGTCAATTTTTGGAAAATTACAAAAAATCCTAGAGATGTCTAAGTAAATCTGAGTATGCCATATTATTGTACGCTATTAGTAGATTATTTGGGCCGAGACTCATTTTAACGCGACCCTCAAGGGGTGAGATATCGCATTTCCACACTTTTATTTTATACAAATTTAGTGTAGTGGTCAATTTTTGGAAAATTACAAAAAATCCTAGAGATGTCTAAGTAAATCTGAGTATGCCATATTATTGTACGCTATTAGTAGATTATTTGGGCCGAGACTCATTTTAACGCGACCCTCAAGGGGTGAGATATCGCATTTCCACACTTTTATTTTATACAAATTTAGTGTAGTGGTCAATTTTTGGAAAATTACAAAAAATCCTAGAGATGTCTAAGCAAATCTGAGTATGCCATATTATTGTACGCTATTAATAGATTATTTGGGCCGAGACTCATTTTAACGCGACCCTCAAGGGGTGAGATATCGCATTTCCACACTTTTATTTTATACAAATTTAGTGTAGTGGTCAATTTTTGGAAAATTACAAAAAATCCTAGAGATGTCTAAGTAAATCTGAGTATGCCATATTATTGTACGCTATTAGTAGATTATTTGGGCCGAGACTCATTTTAACGCGACCCTCAAGGGGTGAGATATCGCATTTCCACACTTTTATTTTATACAAATTTAGTGTAGTGGCCAAATATAAGTGTGGAAATGCGATATCTCACCCCTTGAGGGTCGCGTTAAAATGGGTCTCGGCCCAAATATTCTACTAATAGCGTACAATAATATGGCATACTCAGATTTGCTTAGACATCTCTAGGATTTTTTGTAATTTTCCAACAATTGATCACTATGACCACTACACTAAATTTGTATAAAATAAAAGTGTGGAAATGCGATATCCCACCCCTTGAGGGTCGCGTTAAAATGAGTCTCGGCCCAAATATTCTACTAATAGCGTACAATAATATGGCATACTCAGATTTGCTTAGACATCTCTAGGATTTCTTGAAACTGGCCAAAAGTGACCACTACACTAAATTTGTATAAAATAAAAGTGTGGAAATGCGATATCTCACCCCTTGAGGGTCGCGTTAAAATGATTGTCGGCCCAAATATTCTACTAATAGCGTACAATAATATGGCATACTCAGATTTGCTTAGACATCTCTAGGATTTTTTGTAATTTTCCAACAATTGACCACTATGACCACTACACTAAATTTGTATAAAATAAAAGTGTGGAAATGCGATATCTCACCCCTTGAGGGTCGCGATAAAATGAGTCTCGGCCCAAATATTCTACTAACAGCGTACAATAATATGGCATACTCAGATTTGCTTAGACATCTCTAGGATTTTTTGTAATTTTCCTACAATTGACCACTATGACCACTACACTAAATTTGTATAAAATAAAAGTGTGGAAATGCGATATCTCACCCCTTGAGGGTCGCGTTAAAATGATTGTCGGCTCAAATATTCTACTAATAGCGTACAACAATATGGCATACTCAGATCTACTTAGACATCTCTAGGATTTCTAGTAATTGAACAACAATTGACCACTACACTAAATTTGTATAAAATAAAAGTGTGGAAATGCGATATCTCACCCCTTGAGGGTCGCGTTAAAATGATTGTCGGCCCAAATATTCTACTAATAGCGTACAATAATATGGCATACTCAGATTTGCTTAGACATCTCTAGGATTTTTTGTAATTTTCCAACAATTGACCACTATGACCACTACACTAAATTTGTATAAAATAAAAGTGTGGAAATGCGATATCTCACCCCTTGAGGGTCGCGTTAAAATGAGTCTCGGCCCAAATATTCTACTAACAGCGTACAATAATATGGCATACTCAGATTTACTTAGACATCTCTAGGATTTCTTGAAACTGTCCAAATGTGGCCACTACACTAAATTTGTATAAAATAAAAGTGTGGAAATGCGATATCTCACCCCTTGAGGGTCGCGTTAAAATGATTGTCGGCTCAAATATTCTACTAATAGCGTACAACAATATGGCATACTCAGATCTACTTAGACATCTCTAGGATTTCTTGTAATTGAACAACAATTGACCACTACACTAAATTTGTATAAAATAAAAGTGTGGAAATGCGATATCTCACCCCTTGAGGGTCGCGATAAAATGAGTCTCGGCCCAAATATTCTACTAACAGCGTACAATAATATGGCATACTCAGATTTACTTAGACATCTCTAGGATTTTTTGTAATTTTCCTACAATTGACCACTATGACCACTACACTAAATTTGTATAAAATAAAAGTGTGGAAATGCGATATCTCACCCCTTGAGGGTCGCGTTAAAATGATTGTCGGCTCAAATATTCTACTAATAGCGTACAACAATATGGCATACTCAGATCTACTTAGACATCTCTAGGATTTCTTGTAATTGAACAACAATTGACCACTACACTAAATTTGTATAAAATAAAAGTGTGGAAATGCGATATCTCACCCCTTGAGGGTCGCATTAAAATGAGTCTTGGCCTAAATATTCTACTAATAGCGTACAATAATATGGCATACTCAGATTTGCTTAGACATCTCTAGGATTTCTTGAAACTGGCCAAAAGTGACCACTACACTAAATTTGTATAAAATAAAAGTGTGGAAATGCGATATCTCACCCCTTGAGGGTCGCGTTAAAATGAGTCTTGGCCTAAATATTCTACTAATAGCGTACAATAATATGGCATACTCAGATTTACTTAGACATCTCTAGGATTTTTTGTAATTTTCCAACAATTGACCACTATGACCACTACACTAAATTTGTATAAAATAAAAGTGTGGAAATGCGATATCTCACCCCTTGAGGGTCGCGTTAAAATGAGTCTCGGCCCAAATATTCTACTAACAGCGTACAATAATATGGCATACTCAGATTTACTTAGACATCTCTAGGATTTCTTGAAACTGTCCAAATGTGGCCACTACACTAAATTTGTATAAAATAAAAGTGTGGAAATGCGATATCTCACCCCTTGAGGGTCGCATTAAAATGTGTCTTGGCCTAAATATTCTACTAATAGCGTACAATAATATGGCATACTCAGATTTGCTTAGACATCTCTAGGATTTTTTGTAATTTTCCAACAATTGACCACTATGACCACTACACTAAATTTGTATAAAATAAAAGTGTGGAAATGCGATATCTCACCCCTTGAGGGTCGCGTTAAAATGAGTCTCGGCCCAAATATTCTACTAACAGCGTACAATAATATGGCATACTCAGATTTACTTAGACATCTCTAGGATTTCTTGAAACTGTCCAAATGTGGCCACTACACTAAATTTGTATAAAATAAAAGTGTGGAAATGCGATATCTCACCCCTTGAGGGTCGCGTTAAAATGATTGTCGGCTCAAATATTCTACTAATAGCGTACAACAATATGGCATACTCAGATCTACTTAGACATCTCTAGGATTTCTTGTAATTGAACAACAATTGACCACTACACTAAATTTGTATAAAATAAAAGTGTGGAAATGCGATATCTCACCCCTTGAGGGTCGCGATAAAATGAGTCTCGGCCCAAATATTCTACTAACAGCGTACAATAATATGGCATACTCAGATTTACTTAGACATCTCTAGGATTTTTTGTAATTTTCCTACAATTGACCACTATGACCACTACACTAAATTTGTATAAAATAAAAGTGTGGAAATGCGATATCTCACCCCTTGAGGGTCGCGTTAAAATGATTGTCGGCTCAAATATTCTACTAATAGCGTACAACAATATGGCATACTCAGATCTACTTAGACATCTCTAGGATTTCTTGTAATTGAACAACAATTGACCACTACACTAAATTTGTATAAAATAAAAGTGTGGAAATGCGATATCTCACCCCTTGAGGGTCGCATTAAAATGAGTCTTGGCCTAAATATTCTACTAATAGCGTACAATAATATGGCATACTCAGATTTGCTTAGACATCTCTAGGATTTCTTGAAACTGGCCAAAAGTGACCACTACACTAAATTTGTATAAAATAAAAGTGTGGAAATGCGATATCTCACCCCTTGAGGGTCGCGTTAAAATGAGTCTTGGCCTAAATATTCTACTAATAGCGTACAATAATATGGCATACTCAGATTTACTTAGACATCTCTAGGATTTTTTGTAATTTTCCAACAATTGACCACTATGACCACTACACTAAATTTGTATAAAATAAAAGTGTGGAAATGCGATATCTCACCCCTTGAGGGTCGCGTTAAAATGAGTCTCGGCCCAAATATTCTACTAACAGCGTACAATAATATGGCATACTCAGATTTACTTAGACATCTCTAGGATTTCTTGAAACTGTCCAAATGTGGCCACTACACTAAATTTGTATAAAATAAAAGTGTGGAAATGCGATATCTCACCCCTTGAGGGTCGCATTAAAATGTGTCTTGGCCTAAATATTCTACTAATAGCGTACAATAATATGGCATACTCAGATTTGCTTAGACATCTCTAGGATTTTTTGTAATTTTCCAACAATTGGCCACTATGACCACTACACTAAATTTGTATAAAATAAAAGTGTGGAAATGCGATATCTCACCCCTTGAGGGTCGCGTTAAAATGAGTCTCGGCCCAAATATTCTACTAACAGCGTACAATAATATGGCATACTCAGATTTACTTAGACATCTCTAGGATTTCTTGAAACTGTCCAAATGTGGCCACTACACTAAATTTGTATAAAATAAAAGTGTGGAAATGCGATATCTCACCCCTTGAGGGTCGCGTTAAAATGATTGTCGGCTCAAATATTCTACTAATAGCGTACAACAATATGGCATACTCAGATCTACTTAGACATCTCTAGGATTTCTTGTAATTGAACAACAATTGACCACTACACTAAATTTGTATAAAATAAAAGTGTGGAAATGCGATATCTCACCCCTTGAGGGTCGCGATAAAATGAGTCTCGGCCCAAATATTCTACTAACAGCGTACAATAATATGGCATACTCAGATTTACTTAGACATCTCTAGGATTTTTTGTAATTTTCCTACAATTGACCACTATGACCACTACACTAAATTTGTATAAAATAAAAGTGTGGAAATGCGATATCTCACCCCTTGAGGGTCGCGTTAAAATGATTGTCGGCTCAAATATTCTACTAATAGCGTACAACAATATGGCATACTCAGATCTACTTAGACATCTCTAGGATTTCTTGTAATTGAACAACAATTGACCACTACACTAAATTTGTATAAAATAAAAGTGTGGAAATGCGATATCTCACCCCTTGAGGGTCGCATTAAAATGAGTCTTGGCCTAAATATTCTACTAATAGCGTACAATAATATGGCATACACAGATTTGCTTAGACATCTCTAGGATTTCTTGAAACTGGCCAAAAGTGACCACTACACTAAATTTGTATAAAATAAAAGTGTGGAAATGCGATATCTCACCCCTTGAGGGTCGCGTTAAAATGAGTCTTGGCCTAAATATTCTACTAATAGCGTACAATAATATGGCATACTCAGATTTACTTAGACATCTCTAGGATTTTTTGTAATTTTCCAACAATTGACCACTATGACCACTACACTAAATTTGAATAAAATAAAAGTGTGGAAATGCGATATCTCACCCCTTGAGGGTCGCGTTAAAATGAGTCTCGGCCCAAATATTCTACTAACAGCGTACAATAATATGGCATACTCAGATTTACTTAGACATCTCTAGGATTTCTTGAAACTGTCCAAATGTGGCCACTACACTAAATTTGTATAAAATAAAAGTGTGGAAATGCGATATCTCACCCCTTGAGGGTCGCATTAAAATGTGTCTTGGCCTAAATATTCTACTAATAGCGTACAATAATATGGCATACTCAGATTTGCTTAGACATCTCTAGGATTTCTTGAAACTGGCCAAAAATTGACCACTACACTAAATTTGTATAAAACTACAAATTTGTTTATTTTTCTAATTGAAATGGAATTTTTTTTTATTAATCATTGGTCTGTATTTCATAGACAGAAATAATTTTCATTTTATACGGTTAAAATTTTTTCTTCATTGACATAAATATAAACTTTTCCTACTATTTATAGTTTATACACATCTTTCTGTGTACAACTACACTATTTTCTATATTGTGTAACTACATTTTTGAAATCTGTTAATTTGTGTAGCTACACTTCTGAATTCTGTGGAAAACTTCACACCGGTTGTCAATAGCTATATCGCTGGAAGAAAATTCAGTTCAAATTTAGCGTGGGGAATCTGCGAAAGTTCAATTTCTCAAAATAGGATTGAAATATGCAAGAGTGGATTGAAATATTTTTATTTAAAAAGAATGATAAGGGGATGAAAACAAGGTGAAGAGTAGTTTTAAACGCTGCTATTAAGATGATGAGTCTCGAGAAATTTTTCGAATTCACGTCATTATCTAGAATAGGTGCTGTGCTATTGATCTTCCACAACCTATAAAAATCGAGGTTTTTCGATGTGGTTAAATGGGTAATTCTGGTTTAAGTATATTATGCCCGAAAACATGCACATATTGTTCAAATTAATTATTCTTTAGTTTTTTAGTTTGCATCTTAGTAAAAAATCACCCATATAACCTCTTTAAAAAACCGCAATTTTAATAAATGTTGAAGATTCTATGACCGGTTCCGGTCGATGCTGTTAATTTGTAAGGTCAGTTATGCACAAAGTTGCCAATTCAAAATTTTGAAATAGACTGTAAGGCCGAGGCGAAGCAGATACAAAATATTGAGCGGACACTAATATGTTTGAGCCCCTAGAACCAACAAGAAATCCGAAATATTTTGCTCTTCAATATTATCAAAATGTTCGAGATTATTTGACATCCGTAAGTAATTCTTTCAAAAAAGAGAGCTATGTTGCTATTGAATTGCTTAGCTTTGAGATCCCTACATTACCTATAAATTTTTAGAGTAATTTTTCAAGATTATTCTAAAATTCTAAGATTATTAGATATTTCTCCAAATTTTTCAAGGTTTTACTTAAAATTTATTCGAGTTTCTTGAGATTTTTGAGTTTAAATACTCATGACTGTTACTCGCAAGATATTACAGATTATTGCAAATTATTGAAGATGTCCGGTAATTATTCGAGGTATTGGAAATTTTCCAGATGGCTCAAGATTTTTCGATGATATTGATAACACTGACACACAAAAAAAAAATGTTCTGAACCCGAGGTCTGACATGTAAATTCTTATGTATTTAACACCAGCTTTCCACAAAGCCCCTTTTTTATGTGCTTCACTCTTTTCCATTTTTTTTTTCCAAAGGTATTTTCTAACGTCAGCTGAATTACCGTGGGCTAGCTCATGAAATGACCCAGCTACGTTGACTTTGGCTGTTGAAGTAACTTGGACTATACCTCGATATTTTTTGTGAGTAACGGTTATTCTGCCTCGTTGGGGTGGTTGGCATACATTTCGGCGGCATGTCAGCCAAAAGTAAAAAATTGATAACGCAGATTGTGTTATACAAGCCGAACATAAAAACTATAGTCGTTATCAGCCAAAATTTACCATGAATAGCATTGAAAACTTTTTTCAATAGTAAGACATAACCAAAAATCGTTCTACTTTTTTCGTGGAAAATTCTGGAAAATTCGCAGATACTCAAAAATATTCAAAATTGATATAAAATCTTCCTTTACGTCTGGCAATGGATTACATTGATGTGATTTCAGAATATCTATCGCTGGAAGAAAATTCAGTTCAAATTTCCAAAACTGGGAAAGGTCAATTTTCCAAAATTCTTCCGGAATATTGTATAAAATCAGCATCTAGAGATTTGTCAATAGCTATCGCTGCAAATAGTGCAGTTTAAGTTTCTCCTGGGAAATCTGGGAAATTTTTATTTTTTAATAATAATAATAATTAGTGCTTTCAACGTATGATATAAGCCGTGAATGAGAATTATTTGTAGTGAGCATTAAAGCTTTACTTTTAATTGGATTAATGGAAAATGAATTGTTCAGTCACCGCGCCAATACACAGTTGAAAATCATCAGCGTAAAGATCATCAGCGAGGCAACTTAGCGATCATCCTAGCAAGCAAAAGGATATGATTAACACAATCGCTTTAGAAAAATCTAATAGGATTTAAATTTTAAATGAATTTCTTGATGAATTTAATTTTTTTATTTTTAATAGCTTATACACTCCACTAAATAGATCGCTCATTAAAGCTGCTCCTTTTTTTTTTTTTAATTTCATAGAGGGATTTGGCCGCTTCACTTTGAAGTTTCGTAATCATTTTGTTAACGGATAATGAGTGATTAATTCATTGATCCTACCCTTAACCAGCCGTGATTTTTTCATCACTCGCCGGGAATCGAACCCGGGACCTCCGGAGCGTAAAGCAAGTATGCTAACCACTGTGCCACCGGGGCTGCTCCTTGGTCCGACAATATTTGTGGCGGAACTCCGAAGACACAAATTAATTTCTCGAAAAATACGTGAGCTATATTGTATCGGCTTATTAATTGAAAATCCTAAAGAAAATTTTGTTAAGTCGTCTTGTATTGTCAAAATATATTTATTTGCTAGGTAAGATGTAGGAATCAACTGTATCCAAGAATATTTTTTCAAATGGCCTTAGTTAATTTTCCACATTTAATTTTTGGCATTGTTCACATGAATGAATCAATTTTTTAATTCGAGAATTTAAATTTTTAAATTGGTAATGGATAGACGTAAGGGCGGAAATATTCCACTGCCCATACCATCGCCATCAATTCCTTCTCAATTGTGGAATAGTTTTTTTCTGCCTTATTCAACGCACGATTTACACAAGCTATTGGTAAATGGAAATTATTGTTAGACTGAACTAAGATTGCACCAACGGCAATGTGACTTGCATCTGTTGTTATTATAAAAGGTTCAGAAAAATCTGGATACTGTAAAATGGGTGGATTAACTAAAGATTTCTTTCTTTAATAAATTTTTTAAGGGTTTCGCGATTTCTGAACAAGTCTTTATGAAACAGCTGTAGTATGCCGATTTTCTGAATAATAACTTTGGTATTTCTAATGCTGTGGTTACCAAGTTGATACTAAATGGGCGTAAAATTACCGACTTGGAGTATGCATGTTTTAAAGTGGGAGTTGATGAGTGTGAGTGAGGAAACACATGGGGACCTGTTATTAATCAATGACGTCATGCATTCCGAGGTTTCATCATTCTTGGATTTCACCGGCTCCCAGAGACCAATTATTAGTCCCGCACACCAATTATGATAAATATTTTTTATATAAATTGTACAATTACTTTTCTAACAAGTTTTGTTTTAATTTCAGAAATCCCGACTATGCTTCCTTAAACGAGTTCCTCAGTAATTCTGAGAGGGACTTTTTGCAACGTGGCGGTCATTTACATAAATGGCATCGTTTTGATGTTTAACGACATTCTCAGAAGTGGTATTGAAAGACACGTTCGAAAAATACAACCCGGCTTTCGGGAGCCATGGTATAACAATAGGTTGTTAAATCTAGATAAACGCCGCAATAACTTTCAGTCTTATACAGACGCGGTACGGGGTTTAATTGTACCCCGATTTTGATATTTCCCGCAAAGAGTTTAAAAGTTTAAATAGATTTTTATATAAATGATTTTCTTAAAAGTCCAAATGAGTTCTGGAGTTTTTTGAATAGCTAGAAAAAAGTGGTTGAACTGAGGGGACTCCATTTGAATTAAAAACGTTGTCGAGTCCCATGACAAATCATTGGGGACAATTTTACAAAGCGATGAATATCAAATTTACACAAAATTTCCTATGGCCATCAATGTTTTAAAGAAATGGAGCCCTTATCCCGTAATTCTCCAAGTGGTAATCATACAGTTTACTAAGGGGACTCCATTCGAATTAAAAACGTTGTCGAAATGACGACACAAACTTTTCTTGTAATAAAAAAATTAAAAAATTATAGGGTGCCTATTAAAATGGCATTGCAGGGGCGTCCAACTTTTACAGGGTATCCTATTCCTTCGCTCTGTGTATTCTTCATAACAAGCACCTAAGAGGACTCTCAGATGAATTTTCATACAATTTAAAATGACGTTACAAAATAAACCGACAAAAAAACGCGACGTCCAGCGGTTGCATTTAGTGACTCGTATGTGGAGGAAAACCTATTACATTAATTTATTTTTCTGTTCATAAATTGACGGCATTTAATGTCACGTGAGATGAATGATTGTCCATGACTAAGTATTGGATTCTTCTGGCCAGGCCATACATTTTTAATGAAATGTTCTAACCATATTACGAAAGCGTCGGCATTCATCCACCCTGATTCATTACACACACCTGAAGAACCAGGAGGTGCATTATTAAAAAAAAGCGGCTGCATCCGAACTGTAGTAAAAATGGGGAATGGCGGAAAGTAATTGCCAACGTTCGTACCTCTCGGCAGACGATACTTTAATAACTCGGCGCTGTTTCGTTGGTGTGGAGCAGCCTGTTTCATCCATATTGTATGTCTGATGAGGCTCGTAATTTGAAGTGGCTAAACTATGTTAAGGAATATTTAAATTTAGCCATAAAGCTATTAAATGAAGTCTTTACCGACTTTCTTTTATTCTTTATTAAAATGGTGAGGTAGATTTATAGACTCAGCGTAATCAAATACTACTCTCGAAAATTGTTCACTTGTTAGACCGGAAGCACTTTTACACAAATCGTGAATATACTGTTTGACTTCCTAAGCTAAGCTGCTCAGTGAACGTTTGTTTGAACCGTCCAGCGCTGGTCAGTAAAGCCTGAAAATCAAACCATATTTGTTAATCATTTATTTTTATGGTAAGACGGTGGAGGGAAGAAAACCCCATCGTAGAACACTTATATTCTCCGAGTATTTCTTGGCGTCACGCCTCAAACTAGCTTCAGGTAAATTGTATTTTTAGCCATAGAATTTACCGCAGCACCTTCTTTAACTTGCTTCATAGCAGCGGTCATCGAATCACGAAACCACTCCAGTCTATTTGTTTTCCTTTAATAGATTTTACCCATGTTACTCTACAAATACAACTTACAAACCCATCAAAATAATGTATGAAACAGGTCGCGTAAGATGACGAGTCCGTCATCTTGTCCTCTTGGTGAATTCGTCAACTTAGCTGACCCGCCGTTTTTTAAAGATTAAGCATGATAAAAATATCTTCCAAGTTTAGTTGTTAGCACTTACCCAATTTAAATGAATTTATATTTGCTTATCCTTTTGTTTCACAATCAACTTGCACACGTAAACACATAGAATGATTTATCACAACTAGAAAAAGTTTGTTCTCGGGGATTTTTATTTTACAAGTTACTTCCTAATTTATCAAATCCCAGAACTTCATCTAAAATTCATTTTAGAATTCCATTTCCGCCGTACATGCTAAATTTCTTTAAAATTGCTTTAGAAACGGCCTAGTTCCTTTCTAATTGGCCATATGTCAGAACTGCACCTAACAATTATTTTCGTATCTCATTTACATCCTATGTGTCGATTTTCATCAAAATCGGCCACGAACTGGAAAATTTCTTTCTAATTGGCCTTACTCCAGAAATTCATTTTGCTTTTTAACAAACAGCGATATTAAATTATCTTGACTTTTCCAGATAATCTGCCAAATGTATGGCAATGAAATGATGTGGCAAATCAAATCAATACAATCGATCTCCAAACATAACACTCTCGAAGCTGATTTTATGCAAAGTTTCTAATGATTTTTGGAAAATTGAACTTTCCCAGATTCCCCACGAGAAATTTAAACATTTTATATCAATGCAATGCATTAATCATATTAATGTAATCTATTGCCATTCAAAACACTGTAAAGGAAAATTTTATAACAATTTTGTATATGTTTTAGAATCTGCGGATTTTCCACAATTTTCCACAAGAAAGTAGAACGATATTTTGCTACGTGTGACTATTGATAAAAGTCTTCAATGCTATTCATGGTAATATTCATGCTATTATTCATAACTGGCAAAAGTATTCAAGGTGGTTTATTTAGTTTTCCATTTTGATAATCCAAACATGCCTCATAAATCCAAGTTTTCGTCTTATATAACTTTAGTTAGCTTTTGTAAAGTTCTAGGCCATATTGTATGTATGTAGAAAAAAGAAGAAGCATCCGATATGAAAAGGCCATAACCGCATGGAAAGAGACAATACACAATCAAACAAAAACAATTAAAACGATGAACATGAACGATCACGATACTCGGAAGATTTTTGATTTTTGTTTAGTTAAAACCAGTTACTTTAAAATGTGAGACGTGAAATTGATTTGCTAATGCCGCCATTAGTACAAAAGTGTTAATAAAAGTATGTAAAAGAATCGTGTCTAAAATTTGATAAAATTAGAACAGTGACAATGTAATAATAGTGAAATAGTGATCTATGTTTATCAAATAATACAAAAAAATATTGTTCGCCTTATGCAAACAAATGCGTGTGTATATTGTGATGTATATTGTGTAATGTAGTGGTAGTTTAAAATTACAGCAAGTGTTTTATAACTGTCCCACTGTAATTTAAAATGGATTGGCTTGGCTTCATGAATTTTACAGCTGGTAAGTTTATTTAACAATATTTCAATTATTTTAAAGTAAAATAAACGCTCAATTCATTTAACATTGCCTTGATCGAATTTTATGGGTTAATGACCTTGATAACATTTAAATTTACAACACTAAATTTACAAACATTCTCACCTCAAAAATGCAATCGTCGATTACTGTTTTTATCATCACTATTCTTTATGTATTGCGGAGTTAATTATTGATTTAAAAGCAAATTATGCGCATTGTGTTTAATCAGTACAAATGACTGTACCGTCACACGTAAAAATTGTACGAAATATTTGACTGGCTTGCTTCAGTAGCCCTTATATTTTGGTTGCGATTTTAAACTTAAGTGTTTATTTAAGGAGAAAGCTCGTCTCTCCGAGGCTGAATAAAAATATTCCACCGTTAACGACTTTATCTGAGAAAACCAGATTCATCCAGAGATTGATTGCTAAGTATATTTAGTTGATTAAAGGGACATGTAGTGAAATCCATTTTCTAAGAATTTGTGAAGGTCCGGTGCTGTGGATTCAAAGATGTTACTGATTTTTTTGTATCCACACGCTAGATATAATTTACAGATTTTGTAAGACTTATACAAATTTATCTAAGTTATAAAATCGATAGAATTTATAAAGTTTATAGAATTCATGAAATTTTCAGAATTTAAAGTTAAGTAATTAAAAGATTTGAAAGAAATTTATAAGATTGAGAAAATTTCCGAAGAGATTCTCTAAATTATATAAATTCTGTAAACTCTCTTCAGAATTATTTAAATTTAAGTAATTTAGAGGGTAGAGAGTATTTTCAAAATTTAATGAGTTGTTAAACTTTGTGCTTTACAGAAATTTTAAAAATGTATAGGATTTGTTATGAAATTTGCATAATTAAGGAAATTAGTAGCAATTATTGAATAAGATATATATAAGGCCTATGAGATTATTTGTAGTATATTGAGCAGAATTGATCGAATCTATCGAATTTCAGTGGTTCTAGGGAAAAAATGGTTAGAATGGGAACACTGTATATACATATATTCAATTAATGGTTTAGGTTTACGACATTAAGGCATTCTACATAATATACGGCTGCTTATGGAATTTATAGACTTTAGAGAATTTATAGAATTCATAAACATTATGGAATAAATAGGATTCTCAGTATTTTAAGAATGGTTGGAGTTTATAGAATTTCACGGTGCTTTCAAAATTTATCGAATTTTTTAAATTTCAAAATTTTAAATAATTTTGAATAATAAATTATGAATTTTCCAGAATAAGGAAAATTGGTAGCTTCCACTTTAGATTTATACAATTTATGAAATTTGTTGAATTTTACAAAATTTGAAGAAATAACGGAATTAACAAATCTGAGAGAATTATTAGAATTTATAAAAGTTATAGTAACTAAGAAAGAAAGGTAGGATATAGTTGAAAATTTTTTTTTTGAAAGGATTTTTCAGGATTAATATTCTAAAATTTAAATGGTTTAAGTATTTTAGAAAATTTACGTTTTTGGTAGATGTCGTTATATCGAGTAAGAGAATTTGTTTTGCAATGTAGAAATGATACGTTCACATACATCAGTTACTCTTCAATATCTATCAGTGGCATTTACATATATGTACTTACCAAAATTCGACAAATACCGTCAGTAAGTGAAAATCACAACAAAACGGTTTTTCTAATTACTTGTTAGGTAAATTTGGATCTCAAACATATAATGTGATTCTTCCATTGAAATTGCCTTCGATACACCTCGCTAAAGAAAAATCCACATTCAATTCTTGCAAACTAATTTTTCAAAAGAGGTATTCATAATTGTAATTCGATTTAAGTTATATAGGCTCAAATTAATTTGCTATATTAACCTACTTAAGTTTTACCTCGACCACATAATGTATAAAGGTGATGTTCCTTAACAAGTTGTCGCGATTACTTAAACCACTTTGAGCCAATATATTATATATTAACACAGCATGAGAGAAAAGTCTGCTTAACAACTTTTTTTTTTACATTATAGATTTATAAACACATTTGAGTTTTAAATTCAGAAAAAAATCGTTTCCAAGAAATTTTCCATGTAATTGGCCTCTTAAACGGTTGTTTGATAAGTTATAATCCATTTTGTTCCATTTTTTTGTTTTTAAATATTATTTTACAATTTTCCATATTGTCGACAAATTTTCAATACAAACGTATTAGCAAAAAAAAAAAAAAAGTTTTTTTGAGTACGTTACACCTCCTCACATCTCCAACAAATATTAGCAATTTTCCTTAAATATGATAAAAAAAAAAACGAAAAAAACTTTTAAGAGCTTTTTTCATTCGAAAATTTTCGTAATTTTCCCATTTTTGTTCATTTTTTTCTTGTGCTCGCTCTAATTTATTTTCAATTTAAATTACATCAACTAATTTAAATTTTAAATTAAATAATTTATGGAAAAAATTTAATAACGAACAAAAATTACAACAACAAAAAAAATGGTTGCATGAAAATCCAATTAAAATTATTTATTTTTTTTTTTTTTGTTTATAAGCACAACAGGAACAAAAAGCTCATGAACAATTTTTACTTTATCGTCTATAAAATAAATACTAAACCAAATCGATCTGTTTCTAAACAACAAAATCCCCAAATAATAAAATAACAACAACAAAAGAGTTGGTGAAAATTTTTTACTTACTCCTTTTATACACGTTTCGTGGAAATTACACAAATAAATTTTCAATAAATCATTAACTCTCGTTCATTCAATTTACTATATTGTTACAAAGTAAATGGGTGATGAAGATAAAGTGGTGAATGTGTTATGATCGAAAATGTACTAATATCGAAAAGTCTTGGTATTTGCTGAACATATTGTCAAAATTGTCGGACGGGACCGAGGTAGCCTTATTTTGTAACCGACTTCACGCTTCTCAATGACGGGAAAGCTTTATTAAATGTATTCAAACCGAAACGTATCAAAACCGAAGCTGGAATGTAAAATTTGGGAATCCAACATAATATTTATTCAATGCAGCTCTATGTTAATGCAAGGGCATATAATTTCAAATTTTAAATTTTTGATTTTAAATTTTAATTTTTGGATTTTGAATTTTAATTAGAAAAGCTTAAATTTTGAGTTTAAAAAAATTAAGTTAGTGGAAACCATAAATTCACATACTTTATAATGACACTTTACATTGCGCATTCAAACATCGTGTTAACTGTTGCTGCTCCCATTGCTGAAAGGCAGCCAGAGGTTTACTGAAGAAAATGATCAGGATCCCGGCTAATATTTACCTGTAAGAAGAAGTAAGTAAGAAATCAGACTATGTTTTATAAGAGTGGCTTATCTTGTATTTAAGTTATCCCAGATTGATACAATTGATGGGTTGGGGCGTAAAATATTAATTTTATTATATATGGAGTTGATAATTTCGAAAGAATTTTTGGCTTTATTATGAGATGACAGTTTTAAATGCACGACATGAAAAACAAACCCAAACGAAACCTTTATATACAGTGAAAATCATCTAAGCCGGAAACCGACGGGATCACAAAATTTTCCGACTTTCAGGATTTTTTTTCGCCTTTATGGACTTTTTTCTTAATTTTGAGAAAATATTTGTATTTTTGTAAGTATGGATAAAATAGATTAACATAAGCGTTACACATATGCCCTCAAAATCCTATTTTATGGAAAACCATTTAAATAAAAACGTAATGGTTGGAATTATTACACGTGACATCGTATTTGTTTTAAAATCTAGATTAAACCCCTTACCAAGAACACGTTCATTGAAAATAATTTGTCCATAGATATCTCAACTACCCTCAACGCGACGGCGTCTGGGGCGGCGCTGAATACATATCCGCAGTTTCCAAAAGCTCTTAAAATCAAACCACTTTTCTCCAATCGATGGCAACCGCATCCAAGAGATTAATTTGCTGTACAACGGTTTACACAACAACACGTGCCACTATCATCAGCTACTACAACCTTACTCATCGAAG
Source organism: Tipula helvola (assembly GCA_963556165.1). Classification (NCBI taxonomy): domain Eukaryota; kingdom Metazoa; phylum Arthropoda; class Insecta; order Diptera; family Tipulidae; genus Tipula; species Tipula helvola. The sequence goes on along the minus strand of OY744483.1, from coordinate 304,513,570 downwards.
AGTCTCAACCACTTCAACCGACCGCCCTCAAGATTTTTCAATTATTTTGTGTTAGTACCTGGAACGCCCGTGGACTAAATAGAAATCAGAAACGCGATACAATCTTATTTAAAAAATTTATTTAAAAACAGGGGGACCCGTTCAACGGAGAATTACACCTGGTACCTTGCCAACGATCCAAAACCCGAAAAAGAGGTGTGGCCTTATTAGTAGAAAAAAGATACCCCCTTCAGGTCAAACGGATGAAGAATTACCTTGGTGGCATTCTCACCCTCCAGGAAACTATTCCAACCGTAGGAGAAATTCTGTTTGTTTGATTAACACAACACCGAAGGCTGCCGATTTGTTGAACTGGAAATGAATTTCTTCCAATTTGGCATTAGCTGATATAAGTTCAAAAACAGTCTCCAAAACAGACTTATTGCTTGATGCTGATAAGTTTTTTGACATTTCGGACCTAGAGCAGCTAAAGGATTCTGACAACAAGATGTACGTCCATAACACACAGTTTGGATGGATATTAACAGGCAATTACTATGATGTCCGACAGTAAAAAGTTTAGATCAAACCATATGAAAATTCTGGGGATCAGGGAAAGTATTCAATCCAACTTTGCGAGAAATTATTCCAAACGTAAGCACCATGAAATTAAATGATAACCATTGCATGGTAAAATTGCCATTTAAAGAAGGTAGGACACCGTTGAAAGAGCTACTATCTTAAGAGACTCCACAGTATGGAGAAAAAATTTAAAGAAAACAGTAGTTTCCAGAAGAATTATATGGATTTTATGGTGGAGTACAAGCGACTCCAGCATATGGTAGAAGTGGAGCCACCGAAATGTAGTTACGACCATGTATATTTGTGGCATCTTGGAGTTTGGATAGTCTCATCGACTACTACTAAATTACGGGTAGTTTTTGACGCGTCGTCAAAACCAAACTCCGGATACTCACTAAATGATAATTTGCTGACGCGACCACCACTGCAAAATCTATTGGGGGACATATTAATAAGATTCCGAGTCAAAAAGATTGTATTTACAGCCGATGCAGAGAGAATGCACCGACCGGCAGATGACTTGTTAAAGCGCGCCTAATGGCTCAATCCGGAATTTAACCTTAGAAAATAGTATTCCAACTCTCCAGATTTTATGGAGGAAATAAAACCAGCTGAAACGAATTCATCCCTTCCAAAGACACTCGCCGAATATCCAACCGAAATAAAGGTGTTGGGGTTACAGTGGCAACCAGCTGCAGATATATTTACGTATAACGTCACGCTACGGATCTTTGACCGATTATAGGTTTGGCGCCTCCATTCATCATTAAAATGAAATGTTTCGTCTTAGCGTTGTGGTCTTGTGGATGGTAGATATGGGATGGGACGACAAATTACGGCCCAAACTAGAAGAGCAGTGGGTGGAAATCTGAAGCGAAATGACCTATCTATCCACTCTCGCAATATCGAGATAGGCATTTGCCTCTAGTGTTTATCTTCAAACATATCACAATGGAAACTATGCCACTAATTTAATCGCTGCAAACCCGAAGGTTGCCCCGATTATAATGTTTAGTCAGATTAATCAATAACGTATCCAGCATCTCCTAAGTATACCAGATTACCAAATTTTTGGATGGACAGATTCCACAATTGTAATGGATTGGCTTGCGCAGAGCCACCACGTAAATAGAAAACTTACCCCCAAAACTGCTGAACCATTCAATTGATCAGAACAACTGGTGCTCCACCGTATAAAAAATGACCTGGAGTGAAAGATCCAAATCGTTTGGATTTTCTGACAATGGAGTGATGGGACGAGAATTGACAATTGTCGCAACTTGACGAACAACTGTATGCAGCTGAATAAAGAACCATACGACGAACGCTTGGCCACACACCTTCTAAGTTGCGTTCCTTCCGCTAATCAGCATCTCGTGAACCGCACTCAATTGGTTGGCCGTACCATTGAAATTGTTTCCATTGTGTGAAAACAATTTCTTTACCATTCCTCGATCAGCTACGAATCTCTTTAAAGACCGAATGAATGCCTCAAATTCAAAGGCCCAACAAAATCCACGCCACAAACTAAAAGGTCGAATACTCTTGTAATCGAGTCCACCCTCTGGTAAATACCATTGATGGGCCAATACTTTGCCCGAATCGCGGTGTGCAGGATGTCCGAGAAAAGAACTGGTGATTTTTGGAGAGAAGGATTTGGTGCTTTCTAATTACAAAGAAGTTTGGCTCTTTTTAGTCGTCCGCCTACACTCAACAATCCAAATTCATCCATCAATTTCGAATAAATCGCACAAATTAGCCAAATGCTCTCGATATCGGCGGCTACGACAATTCGTCACATTTGAGAAAATTTGGACCGCACAATCAAAATTCAGAGTCTGCAATATCAGCCGGGATCATACTCCGCCAAATGGGCAGGATTATAATTACCAAGAACATATCGCCATACCCCCAAACTGGTTTCCTTTTGAATCTTGAAGAAATGGTGAGCAATGCATAATTATGTTCCAATCACTTTCGCAGCTAAAAGCTTGAGACAACTTTAGACAGGCTATCAAATTAATCCAAGTATTTTAACCATTTATTGATCCTCGATGCTCAAATATTTCTCTCGGTGATGCGGTTCAATTGACGAACGGATGGTACGATTATAAGTGCATAATTTACCCAATGTAAATTCCGATTGATTGATTCAACATTTTTAGCAAACGCGTAATCGATCTTGATCCAATCAACATATTAGCCATATAAAAATTGTTTAGAAAAATTCGAGCTCCAATTGGATATTTATCTTGTTCATCGGCTGCTAAACGGAATAATGTCTTTACAGCAAGATTCAAACCACATACGCAGTTCCATATGTTACGGTGCAGAGACGGACAGTTTTTATTGATTAATTTTTTGTTATTGTGCCATAAAATCAGCTGGTAGTTGCTATCAGGCAAATTGATCGCAACCTGAGTACGAACGTTTATAGTCCATGATGCTATTAGAAATTATGACTGGGCATTGGATATTTTCTGAAGTATTACTGCAGCAATTTTGAACTTTATTTATGTGTCGAAATGAAGCGTTAACGTAATAAAGCACGATTCATTTGATGTTGTAACCGTATTGTCAATCCCACCTACATTAATTAAAAACCTTCCAGTTCAGGAACAATCGATCCATTGGCACCAAATACATTTACTATAGATATAGCGAGGATCGTTGGCTTGTCAACTCATTATTCTGAAATTAAAAGTGATTTGTGAGCGACTCCAGAAGTCGAAGCCAGTTAAGCGGCAGGCCGATCAAAATGAATCAGGGTGTGATGTACCTTATAGTATTTATCACACTTCGAGACCTTACAGAAACGGTAATTATGTTTGGTTTTTAGAGGCAAACGGCACATAATTGCATCACATAACTGCAAATTGTGGTCGGCTGAGGCACATTTAATATATATAAAAGATAATTTCCCGATACAGGCAGCATTGGCTTGTTAAATTGTTTTTTGTTATACCCAAGCTTCTCTAGAATAGTGGCATGTTTCCCTGAAAATACATAAAATTCAGCTCATGTTGGTATTTTGTTATTAGTCGATTCTTAGCATTCACTCCACATTGTTATTGTTCAACTTTTTCAACATCGGACAAATCAAAAAATGTTCAGCCACCTCCTGCAGGGATCCGAATGCTTTTAATGCGCGAAAACTGTGAGATTCTTTACTCACGTTATTCTTCAGTATAATTTCATTATAGTGGAACTGCAAAATCAACGCCTTGTTGAATGATTTTAAAAAGCTAAACCGGTCAACATCAATTAAAGCAGTCTCATTCATCCAATCACAGTGATTTTCCAAGAGCGGGAACCCAACTCGATATATTTTTGCTGACCTTCACAATTAACTCTTGTAATTTGTAAAAGCCGCCCCGGTGGCACAGTGGTTAGCATGCTTGCTTTAAGCTCCGGAGGTTCCGGGTTCGATTCCCGGCGGGTGATGAAAAAATCACAGCTGGTTAATGTTGGATCAATGAATTAATCACTCATTATCTGTTAAAAAAAAATTATTACGAAACTTCAAATGAAGCGGCCAAATCCCTCCATGGGATGTAGCGCCAGCGGAAAAAAAGAAAAATTTGTAAAATCAGCTTCGTTCAGCAACCCTTTTAGCTTTAGACTTATGCGATATTTTGTTTGACCGTTAGGTCACCTTGAGCGTTTATCGAGTACCATAAAAAATACAGTTCGTTAAATTGGTTTGACCTTTCTAATAGTCTCGTAATATTATTTGAGAATTTTCAATTTTAGGTTTTGAAGTGTAATTAGTGAAGTTCGAGCTGTGACTTTTAAAATTTGATAATTCTTCAATTTGACTTTGTGAATTTTGGATTTTGAATTTTAAACTCTTGAGTAAATCTGGAAACCTGTATAATCTTGTTTATGGCTGTCATCCCTAGCTCTTGTTCACTGGTTGTCAACGCCCCATTCTTTCTTGCTTTTCCAGGTTATGACAATTAGGTGATATTCCCAACCAATCCAAGACTATTGTTGAGTCACTCCAATAGACTGTTTTGTCAATATTGATCTTTAAAGTTGGAACCACTCGTTCAGCTAATTGTGCTTCTATAAGACCAGCACACAGCTCGAACTTTAGAATTGTTAATTTTATAATTATGATTTAGAACGAAGGGATGATGATAAAATGGAACCATTCGATGCCACACTTCTTACATAAGCGGATTGGCTTGCATCTGCAAAGCAATGGAGTTGAACAGTGGATGTGTTTGGCTGCACCACATGACGTTTCAGTTGCTACGTGTTTAGCAAATGTAGTTCTCCTCGATATTTTTGCCATCGTATAAAAAGGTCCTGTGGCAATGATGAATCCCAGTGTTGCTTCAAGCTCCAAAACTCCGGCATTAAAGGCAGCGGATCAAAAATGCTCGATATATTCGAGAGTTCTGTACGTCGCATTGTCTGGTGATGATTTGCTGTTTCGGGTACGTTAAAGCTGAAGAAATCTTGAATAGGATTCCAAAACATGCCTAATGTCTTAATATAATCGCTGTCCTTAATATGTAGAAATTTCTCTTTATGCTCCTGAGGTATGTCAGTCAAAACTTCTGCGCTGTTAGAGCAGAATTTTCGAAGTTCCATTCCAGTCTTGCTTAGCAATTCGATAACTTCTGATTTGATATTTTGAATGTCGGATAAAGAGTTTGTACCTGTAAGAAGATTGTCGATATACATCCCTTGTTGTTGATCTCTTCTTCTTGGGCTAACTACTGAAGATATTTATGGTTGCCAAATACGGCGCACTGCTTAATATCGGCCCTCAAAACAAATTGGTGTGTGCGAAAGCGCAGCAAGATGGAAAATAGGTCCTGTTGCACAACCGGTCCTACCATCAGAATGTCGTTCATTGATACTCCAAATGATGTCTTCCCGAAAGCGTCAAAGACGACGCGGAGTTTAGTTGATGAACTGTGTTCCTTGATGATACTGTGATGCGGAAGAACATAATGAGTTTGTGAAATCCTATCAGATGAAATAAGCTCCATGCGTCCTAACTTGAGATATTCTTCCATGAACATTGCTTCCATTGTGGATTTTTATATAAATTTCTTTCTGCTCCATGAAACCGATGTTTTACCATTTGTAATGAATCCCCTAACACACAAGGATGTTTCGAAAAGGGTAGGGAAACTACAAATTTACCATTTTGATTTCGATAAACATGTGGTGCAATTCACCCAGCTCCGATAAGAAGGCCAATTTTTTGTGGTTTATGAAATTCTGCGGATCTGACTGTTGAAATGTAATCTAATGTTGACTTTTGAATGTAGCTGAAGATTTGTAATTTTATTGGCTGAGAAGTCATTTATTCTGGAATTGATCTTGAAGTGTATCTTGGATTTGGAATTCAGTGTTGTATTTCCGATTCCTCGCAATTGAGTTTGGTGTTGATAACGCTGGAATCCGAGTTGTAATACCAAGGCCCCCGTAATCAAATTGATTTAAGAGCCACCAATCGAGTTAACATTAATAGAAAGTGTGTTTAAAACATCGGCGTTAACACTTTCTTGTGAGCACGAGACTATTAATGAATTGTTTAATGCTGGCGATTGTGGATTTTTAAATGGAGCTAAAATGTTTGGAGCACTAATTGGTACTTCACTTGTTCTCGCATTCCCGTCGAACTGGTCTAAGAGTGAATGATGTCTTTCATTGTAGTTTGATGCACAGATGACAAGCAGTTTATACACAAATTTAAACGTTTGACACCACGTAGACGATCTAGCCTCTTAGTAGACGGAAATTTTTTAAACCGATAAATGCGATGATCGTCCTTCGAGCAAAACTTATACTGTTATCGTGGTTTAGTATTCGATGAACTGAATGCTGCATGTGTATTTTGCTGATGAACTGAAGCAGAAGATTTAAAACTAGGACCCGGTCTCAAGGGTTGAATCATGCAATCGAGTGAAAAACCCAATCAATTCGTCTAGTGTCTCTAATCGATTAGAAGAAGCCTCCTCATCCCATTTGTGTAAAGTCTCTATATCTAATTTTGATTTTATTATCTCCACTATAAGATCATCCCATTGTTTAGTCGGTCCGCCTAATGAATTTAGTGGCCAACATTCTTAGCTTTGCAGTAGTTGGTTTATCAATAGCTTTCGCTGAAAACATTTGTTGCATTTGATGTTTGCAGATTATTTGGCGGTTTTCGAAGCGGTTTTTAAGTAGATCTCTGGCTATGCCATAGTTAGCTTCCGTTAACTCAAGCTCAGCTATTGTGTTAGCAGCAGTACCTTCAATAGAATTACGGATATACTGAAATTTTGCAATGGCATCATATTTCGGAGGCTTTTGGGCGGGGGGGGGGGGGGGGGGGTGAAGGTAAGTCAAATACAATCTTTGAAGAATCATCGACAATACACTAATCACTTTCGAAGAGATGACAACACCACTGGGCCAGATAGAAGCTTGCCTCAATTCGAAACCATTGTGCCCCATGTCGGATGATCCCGAGGATTACACCACTCTCACTCCTGATCACTTTCTCATTGGAGAGCCACCCATCACCATGCCAGAACCATCATTGCTTGACATCCAATCTAAATCAATATCAGCAAATACAACAAATGTACCAGCTCTTATGGAGGTCTGGTCGACCGAAAACCTGCCACGACTGCAACAACCATCCTAAATGGCTCAGGACAAACGTTAACTTCACGGCCGACGACTGATTCTTATCAAAAATCAACTTTGACTACCAGCTAAATGAACAATAAGCCCAATATTCATCCGGGTACTGATGGTCTCATCCAGACAAGACAACATCGACAACTAAAGGACTTAATCCTTTAGGCCGGCCGGCAATGTTGACGACACCACTGAACGCGCGACCGGCATGGTATCTGGTGGCGAGCACGTCGAATCAACAGAATTCCTAATCGTCGGCAACAATAAAAATTAATAAACATCAAACTACACAACGTGTATCCATTTTTCTTTCTTCTCTCGTCGACCGCCAACAAAACAATCTTCTCAACAATAAGAATTAACATCAATAAAGTATAACACAATTGCAAAATCCGCTAAGCTATCGTGGCTAACACATTTCATCAATTTCAAAAAAAAAAATTGTGAGAGGAAAGAAGCTTTCATCAATAGCTCGTAAAATAATTTAAATATTGCCAATAAGTTTAAATCGGCACTCGGACATACGATAAATTGTACACATAGCCCATGCAACTGCAACCTCCATTCAAATTAATTCCGTATCGAGATGAATCGTAGGAAAACAACTGGTAATACGTTGAGAATAGATACGGAGCCATAAATAATGAAACTATACCAGGAAACTGCACAACATACACCTCTCGATTACTGTATTGTTCCAAAAAAAAAAAAAATGCTGTTGTTGTTATATTCTGTGTATTGTATTTAGGTACATGTAGTTACAATTCGATTCCATATGTGGTGTTTATTGTTTACGAGTACAGTAGTTTGAAAAATGAGAAAACGATTTTTAATGAAAGAATACAGAACAAGCTACATACTGGGATGTATCCTCATGCTATACCAAAAAATTATTTCGTTTTTCAAATGCCAAATAATACAAAATGATAATTGGATTTGTTGTATTTTTGGTGTTGGTCTTGTTTTTTATTTTTATGTTATCTTGTTGTGTATTACGTACGATAAGTGAAAATCATTTTAATTTTTCAAATTTTATTATCTCACATCCATATATGGAAGTGGACGGTCTTGCCAATTTCCACTTGTACGAGCTTGTGTAATATGTTTTGTGTCAGTTGTATAACGATTTGTTATGCGGTTCAAATTAAATATTGGTTTGGGAATTTGGAAATTTATTTACATCTGGAAATGTAAAAATAGTTTAGCGGTTAAGAGCAGCAATTCTTACACTTCCGACAAAAGAAAAATAAATGAAATACTTAATAATGAACCAGAAGCTAATCCAATCATAACGTTATTCTCTTTTTACATCTTCAACTTTTGTAATAAAGAACTGCAAATGCTACGCTTCCATAAAATTATATATGTTCGAAAATTGCTTCGAGATATAGCAAAAAATTGCAACACAAGTTTTAATGAATAAAAAAAATGTTTCCTGAAATCTCATCTATATAATATCCGGCATCGTAATGAAAACGAGACAAGTCATGTATGCATAACATGAAAACTGAGCACACAAAAAACTTAAACAACTTATCGACTGTCATTATTCCAAATTATCTTTTAAATCAATAATTCTTTTTTACAGTTCCGAACTATACTCTCAATCTTCCATCTGAACTGAATATTATGAAATCCATGGTAAAACAATTTCATTTCAAAGTTAATTGTTACTTTGAAATTTTTACTGGCCTCAAAAAGAATGACCTGCTGTTTAATGTTTTCGGTTGGGTGATTCAAATTTCTTAGTTTCTTATCTGTCGGTAACCTTTGCATTTTTCCCCTGAACATTTTAATCTGAAAAAATTTCGATACAAATTGGCACAAATATAGATTTGAAGTGTACCTTTATGTGCCTAAAAACGTTAAAAAAATTCAATCGTCGGCGAGTTAAATGCGTTTAGCTCGAGAAGAGCTCTCATAATACTTGGGGCTACCTAAGATATTTTCTCCGATAAGTCAAGCTAAAAAATTTGGCTTTTGGATAATTTTTTTTATGATTTTTTGATTTGAATGTTGTGAAGACCTTCGTTTGAATCTTCACTTGAATTTCGACTTGATTCCACTTTTCACTTGACCACTTACCTGTTGACTTTTGAATTTAATTTTTATTCTACTTTTAGAGTGACTCTGACTTGACTTTTTACTTCACTTTAAACTTTACGTTTGTATTGATTTCTAATAAGATCTTCACTTGATGTCTCACAGTTACGACTTTATCTTCCCTCCGCTAGGTTAACTTGTCTTTTGACTTAAATTTTACCAGTGTATTTACAAGTGTCTGATTCCACTTGACTTTTGAGTTGATTTCGGACTTAACTTTAAACTTGATAATTTACTTGACTTGAATTTTGATTTGTTTAATTTGACTATTGGCTTAAAATTTAACTTAAATTATCTTCTGACTTAAATTCTCTGTTTAACTATTTTCTTCTGTTGACTTTGAACTCGATTGTTAACTTGACTTAAACCAAGTCTATGAGAATTCAAGCTAAATTTCGGGTCAAAAGTCAAGTAGCACAGAAGAAAAAAGTAAAGACAGAATTTAAGTCAGAAGACAAGTCAAGCTAAAAGTCAAGCCAAAAGTCAAATCAGAAAACAAGTCAAAATTCAAGCTAAAAGTCAATTCACAATTCCAGTTAAATTCAAGTCAAAAATCAAACCTAATGTCAAGTCATAATTCATGTCCAAAGTCAAGTCAATTTAAAAGTCAAGTCAAGTGTAAAAACACGTTAAAAGTCAATTTTAAAATCCCAGTCCAAAGGTAAGTCATTTATCAAGTATAAAATAAGTCAGAAATCAAATCAAATGTCAAGTCAAAGGTCATGTCAAATGAAAATTCAAAATTGAAATCAAATACAAGTCAGATGTCAAGACCAAATTCAAAATGATAATTCAAGTGAAGGTCTTATCAGAATTCAAGCATGAAGAAAATGTAAAGACAAAATTTAAGTCATAATTCAACTTAATAATCAATTCACAGTTCCAGTCAAAAGTCTAGACAAAAGTTAAATTAAATTTTAAGTGAAAAGTGAAACGTCCAGCCAAGAGAAAATTCAAGTGAAGGTCTTGTCAGAAGTCAAGCTAAAAAGTCAAGAAAGAGAACGTGAATAACAAGTAATGATAATATTTAAATCAGAAGTCAAGTCAAAACCCATGTCAAAAGTCAAGTAGAACGTTATGAAATAGGTAAAGGCAGATTAAAGCCAAAAGTTAAGTAAAAAGGCAAGCAAAAATGCAAGTTAAAAACCAAGTCTATCCGGAATTGTGAAGAGACTCTCACCTTGAATTTTGACTTGTCTTCTTATATAACTTTTGACTTTAATCTGCCTTTATCTATCTCATAAAGTTCTACTTGGCTTTTGACTTCACTTTGATTTGATTTTCAGCTTAAATTTTAACTTAACTTGGCTTCTGAATTGAATTGACTGTTGACTTGACATTTGATTTGACTTTTTACTTAATTATTAGCTTATCATTTAGCTTATCTTTTGACTTGATTTTAATTGATTTTTGGCTTGACTTTTGACTTGACTTTTGAATTGACTTTTGACTCGAATTTTGACTTAATTTCTGGCTTGACCTTTGACTGGGTTTCTACTTGACTTTTGACATGTATTTCACCTGATTTTTGACTAGACATTTGATATCGACTTCACTAGTCTTGATTTTTTACTTGACTTTTGAATTGACCTATGATTTAAATTTTTTTCTGAAATTTTTCTTCACGTTCTACTGACAAGACTTTCACTCGAAGTTTCTCCTGAATTTGGCTATACTTTTGACTGGAATTGTGAATTGGATTTTATCTTGACTTTAGGCTCTGATTTTTGAATTTTGGTTTGACAATTGACTTGATTTTTGACTCGACTTTTGGCTTGATTTTTACTTAAATTTAACATGACTTGTGAGTAGACTTTTGACTTTAATTTTGAGACAATTTTTGATTTGACTTTTAACTTTACTTTTGATTTGACATTTGACTTCACTTTTGACTTGACTTTGACTTAATTTTTTACTTCACTTTAAACTTTACTTTTTAATTGACTTCTAACAAGATCTTCACATACTCTCCGTTTGGTTACTTGCCTTTTGACTTAAATTTTGTGAGTGCTTTTTTGACCTTGTTCTACTTGACTTTTCAGTTGATTTCAGACTTAACTTTATACTTGATAATTGGCTTGACTATGTTCTTTGACTTGACTTTTGGTTTGACACATATGACTTGTCTTCTGACTTAAATTCTTTGTTTATTTTTTTCTTCTGTTCTATTTGACTTTTGACTCGACGTTTAGCTTGAATTAAACTATGTCTGTCAAAATTCAAGCTAAAAGTATATTCACAATTCTAGTTGAATTCAAGTCAAAAGTCAAACCAAAATTCAAGGCAAATTTCAAGTCATAAATTAAGTTAAAATCCAAGTCAATTTAAGAGTTAGGTCAAGTGAAAAGTCAAGTCAATTTAATTATCAAGTTTAAAATTAAGTCAAAAATCAAGTCAATGAAAATTGAAATCAAAAGTCAAGTTAGATGTCAAGGCCAAATTCCACACGGTATTTCAAGTGATCTTGTCAGAAGTCAAGCTAAAAGTTAAGTAGAACGTGAAGAAAAAAGTAAAGACAACATTTAAGTCAGAAGTCAAGTTAAAGTCAAAAATAAAGTCAAAATTTAAATTAAAAATTAATTCACAATTCCAGTCAAAAGTCGAGTCAAAAGTCAAGGCAAAAGTCCAGATAGAGACAGTGAAGAAAAAATAAAGACAAGTAATGAAGAAAATCAAGTGAATTGTCTATTTAAAAATGCAGTTTAAGCCATGTGAAAAGTCAAGTAAAAACCATGTCAAAATCAAATCAAAAGTCAAATCAAATGTCATGCCAAAAAGTCAAGTCAAAATCCAAGTCAAAAGTCAAGTAGAACATTAAGGGAATGGTAAAGGCAGATTAAAGTCAAAAGTTAAAAGAAGATAAGTCAGAATTCAAGTCAAAAACTTGACTTTTACCTCGAATTTTGACTTCTCTTCTTACTTAACTTTTGACTTTAATCTGTCTTTACATTTTCTTAATGCTCTACTTGACTTTTGTCTTGATTTTTATCTTAACTTTTAACTTGACATGATTTTGACTTGACTTGGCTTTTGGATTGAATTGATTTTTGGATTCACTTGACATGTGTCTTAACTTTTAACTTTACTATTGGCTTGATATTTGACCCGACTTTTAACTTAACTTTTGACTTGAGTGTTGACTTGACTTTTGACTTAATTTTTGACTTGAAGTTTGGATTGATCTGAATTTAACACGAATTGTGAATAGATTTTCAGCTTGAATTTTGGCACGATTTTCGATCTTACTTTTGACGTAGATTTTGACTTGATTTCTGGCTTCAATTTTGACTTAACTTTTGATTTGGTTTTACTTTTGACTCGGCTTTTGGCTTAACTGTTGGCTTTACTTTTGACTTGGTTTTAACTTGACTTTTAACACAGATTTGGCTTGACTTTTTAATTAGAACTGACTTTTAATTTGGCTTGAGCCATGTCGGCTTGTCTTGACTTAACTTTTTACTTGACTTTTCTCTTTAGTTAACCATTTAGTAAAATATTGACTTAACTTCTGATTTAAATTTAGTCTTAAATTTTTCTTTACGTTCTATTAAATTTTAGTTTGACTACTGACAAGCCTTTCTCCAAAATTTTCTCCTGAATTTGGCTAAACGTTTCACTTTTCACTTAACATTTAACTTGAGTTTTGAGTTGACTTTTGACTGGAATTGTGAATTGGTTTTTAACTTGACTTTTGGCTTAAATTTAACACGAATTGTGAATAGATTTTTAGCTTGCATTTTGACTTGATTTTGGATTTGCCTTTTGACTTGACTTTTAACTTGATTTTGAACTTTACTTTTTATTTGACTTTCGACTCGACTTTTGACTTAATTTTTGATTTGACTTTTGTTGGATTTTTGCTTTGACTTTTTGCTTGAATTTTGACTTGATCTTTGACTTAACTTGCGACTTTAATCTACCTGGCCCTTTTTCTTAATGTTCTATTCTCCATGCTCCATCTGAACTGAATATTTTGCAACCCATGGTAAAACGATTTCATTTCAAATTTATTTGTCACTTTGAAATTTTTGCTGGCCTCAAAAAGAATGACCCGCTTTTAATATTTTCGGTTGGATCCAAAATCCTCAGTTTATTTTAATGTTTAGATCTGTCGGTAACCTGTGCATTATTTCTGCTGAACATTTTCATCTAATTTCGATAAAAATTTCGAACGTACTTGTATGTGCCCAAAAACATTGAAAACCTTCGATCGTCGCTGAGTCAAACTCGTTCAGCTCGTGAAAGGCACTCATAATATTTGGGGCTACCTACGCAAGATGTTTTTTCTGATAAGTCAAGCAAGAAATTTGGATTTTGAATGATTTTGTACATGACTTTTTGAAGCTTGAATCTTCACTTGAATTTCGACTCGATTTGAGTTTTTTCTTGATTTCTGACTTACCTCTTGAATTAAATTCTTATTGATTTCTTTTTTTTTGCTTGATCGCTTACCTGTAGACTTGACTTTTCACTTCACTTGTAACTTTACGTTTGAATTGACTTCTACCAAGTGTTTCACAATTATCGCTTGATCTTTTAATTCACCTTCCGCTTGGTTAACTTGACTTTTGACTTAAATTTTTGTCAGTACTTTTTCCGTCTTGTACTGCTTGATTTTAGAGTTGATTTCAGAATTAACTATAAACTTGGTAATTGACTTGACTTGTTCTTTAGTTTGGCTGTTGGCTTGACATTTAACTTGACTTGTCTTCTGGCTTAAATTGTGTGCTTGCTATTTTCTTTCATTCTACTTGACTTTTAACTCGACTGTTTTGACTTAAACCAAATATGTGAGAATTCAAGCTAAATGTCGAATCAAAAATCAAGTAGAACAGAAGAAAAAAGTAAAGACAGATTTAAAGTCAGAAGATAAGTCAAGTTAAATATCAAGCCAAAAGTCAAATGAAAAACAAGTCAGATGTCAAGGCCAAACTCAGAACGAAAATTCAAGTGGAGGTCTTGTCAGAAGTCAAGCCAAAAGACAAGTCGAGCATGAAGAATAAAGTAAAAACAAAATTAAGTCACAATTAGTCAAGACTAAGGCCAAGTCAAAACTCAAGTCAAAAGTCAAGTCAGAACAATAATCAAGTTTTAAAGTAAGTCAGAAATCAAGTTAAATGTCAAGTCAAAAGTAAAGTCAAAAAACAAGTCAGATGTAAAGGGCCAAATTCAAAATGATAATTCAAATTTAAGACAAAATTAAAGTTAATAATCAATTCACAATTCCAGTCAAAAGTCTCGACATTTAAAGTCAAATTAAATGTTAAGTGAAAAGTAAAACGTCCAGCCAAATTCAAGTGATAGTTTTGTCAGAAGTCAAGTTAAAAAGTCAAAAAAGAGAACGTGAAGTAATGAAAACATTTAAATCAGAAGTTAAGTATAAAGTTACGAAAAATGGTAAAGGCAGATTAAAGTCAAATGTTATGTAAAAAGACAAGCAAAAATCCAAGTTAAAGGCCAAGTCTGTCCGGAATTGTGAATAGACTTTCACCTTGAATTTTGACTTGTCTTCTTACATAACTTTTGACTTTAATCTGCCTTACTTTTTCTTATTGTTCTACTTGACTTTTGACTTCACTTATGACTTGATGTTTAGCTTAAATTTTGACTTACATGATTTTTGACTTGACTAGGCTTCTGAATTGAATTACCTGTTGGCTTGCCATTTGATTTTATTCTTTACTTGATTTTTGACTTGACTTTTAACTCGACTTTTGACTTTAATTTAAAGGGACGGTTTGGTTTATGTATGTTGGAAACTCAAAACATCCTTAATTTTAATTTTGTTAAACAATTTTTATTGATTAAAAATTTAGATTTTTAAGTTGGAATCACACACGATGATTGTATTATTAATTTACATTAATTGTATGATAATTAAAAATTCCTAAATTACAAATTTTACGTAATTGAAATCAGGAATACACCACACTTGTAACCGGTATCTTTTATAAAGAAAATGAAAATGGAGGCGATGACATTTGGTTTTATTTTTCTTGTTTTTGTTGTATATCACTGAACTGGATTTGTAGAAAATCGGTAAAGTAGAGCGGGTTCGTTCCAAACGTATGACAGAAAATAATTTGTATTTTCCGCTACAGGACTGCGCCGCAAGTGATTTCCCCTCTCTCGGGAATAACTGTATGAGTAGTGGCAATACGGATGGTTTTTTGTGTTCGTGGGCTTGATGTTCGAACAGCCTAACAGAGAATCCCGTATGTTGGCTTGAGTCGATCGATTAATACGTTATGGTTTTGACTATTAATCGATAAAACTGCATAACTTTATACGGACCTTCGTAGATAGGACATAATCCCGTACGAACCTTGTCTGTTCTAATGAAAACAAAATCTCAGTTGTGGAGCGATTTCGGAACAAAAACGTCAACTTGTTTGGATTGACGTGCTGATTTAGGAGCAAGGTTTTGCATGGTTTGTCGCAGTTGGTCGACGACTGTGTCGGTAGTTGGCATAGGTGAAAGAGGATTTTCGATGAAGAACTCACCGGGCAGCTTGATGGTTTGACCATAAACCATTTCAGTTGGTGAGCACTTATGATCTTCTTTAACCGTTGCTCGGATTCCAAGTAAAACGATTGGTATCTCCGAACTTCAATGAATTGTGTTGCATCTGGCATTCGACCATGCCATTGGCTTGTATCCGATGTGATCCGAGGAGTTTTGTTAACTCACAATCAGTAAATAATTTAGACTCGAATTACGTTCCCTGATCGGTTGTAATGTGAAGGGGCACGCCGAATCATGATACGTAATTATTGAGAAATGTGATAGCAATGGTTGCAACTGGCATATTGAGTATGCTTCGGGCCAGCGAGTGAAGCGATCGACACAAGTGAGTAAGTATGTATATTGATTAGACGGAGGAAGTGGTTCTACGATGTCTAAGTGGATATGCTCGAATCGACCAGGTGAAATGTCGAATAGTCCATGAGGTGATTTTGTATGGCATTTAACTTTAGCACGTTTTCAGGGTAAACAAGACTGAGCCCAATTGCCTACGTCTTTGTTTATATTTGGCCAAAAGCAGCGACTAGTAATCAATTTACGAGTAGCACGGACGCCAGGATGCGAAATGTCGACATGATTCTGCGATGTATGAGCGGTTGTACCTAGTAGATGTTTCGCAGACTATTTCAACGCCTGGCAGTTTAAAAAGCTCTAGTTTCATTGACGAAACTGTGTTGTTTGCGATTTTGGTTAAGTCGAAATGTGTCTCGAGCTCGACTGTGGCCATTTCGTTGTCGGTAGTGCGGGAAAATGTGTCCGCGACAACGTTGTCATTACCGTGCATATGTTTTATGTCCGTTGTAAATTGACTGAGCTAATCCAAGTGGCGAGATTGCCTTGGATTACGTTCAGTTTTTGACTGAATTGCTCTAGTTAAAGGCATGTTGTCGGTGTAAATGGTGAAGTCCCGTCCCTCAACAAAATTTCTAAAGTGTTTGACTGCCAGGTATATTGGGAGTAATTCCAGATTGAATGCGGAATATTTTTTTCGGCATCCGAGAATCCCAGTGGTTGCTAACACTCGTTGTTGTACTATTGAAGTACCGCACCGACAGCAACCTTTGATGCGTTAGTGGTTACGCTGAGCTTTGAGTCGCTTAGTGGGTGGGCCAGAAGTGTTATTTGGTCCAATTCAGCATTTAACGACGTGAATGCTTGTTAACATTCGTTGGGCCAAAAGAAGTTCTTGATTGTCTTGGACTTTTTGAGTAAAGCTGCCAAGTGGCGGTGAATTGGTGCGAGTGTTTGTGTGAGTTATGGTATGAATCGGTGATAGTAATTTACCATACCGACGAATTTCTGTATACTTTTGAATGAAGTAGGAGCTTCATTCTTCAGACGGCAGAATATCATTAGGAGTGATCATTTGGCTGAGGAAATCAAGCGTGGATGCGCCAAAGACGCATTTTGAACTCTTGATGTGAACATCAAACTCTGTAACCCAGTTGTTCCAGGTGACATTTTTGCTGTTCTTCAGAGTGTGAAGCCACAAGAATGTCATCAATGTAAACGAACACGAAGTTTAAATCAAGAACGACTTCGTTCATGAATTGCTGAAACCTTTGGGCGGCAGCGCGTAAGCCGAATGGCATTAGGGTCAATTCGAATAGCACAAACGGAGTTGTGATTGCCGTTTTGAAAACGTTTTCAGGTGTGACGCGAATTAGATGGTAAGCCCTGACAAGATTGATCTTTGAAAAAATATTGATATACCATGCAAGTGCATGGAGAAATTTTGAATGGGGGGTATCGGATAACGATCAGGTGCTGTGACGTTAATCCCCACATAGTCGCCAATCGTGATCTTTCTTTTTCACCATATGGAGCGGACAAGAGACGGGAGGTGCAGATTCTATTTTTGATTTGACTTATTCATTGTCTTGGATTTCTGACTTGACTTTTGACATGGGTTTGACTTTATTTTTAACTAGACGTTTGATTTGACTTTCGACTTGACGTTTCCTGACTTTTAAATTGACCCTTTACTTGACTATTGACTAAAATTTTGACTTGACTTTTGACTTGACTGCTGATATAAATTGTTCTTAACAAGTACGTTCTCTTGACTTTTAGCTTGACTACTAACAAGACTGTCACTTGAATTTTCACCTGAATTTGGCTAGACGTTTCACATTTCATTTAATATTTAATTAGACTTTTGACTTGACTTTTGACATGAATTTAACATGAATTGTGAATAGAATTTTAGCTTGAATTTTGGCACGATTTTTGGTTTTACTATTGACTTGGATTTTGACTTTATTTTTGGCTTGACTTCTGACTTGACTTTTGACTTGACTTTTGACTTGACTTTTGACTAAACTTTTTACTAAATTTTCAGCTTAACTTTTGATTTGGTTTTTACTTGACTTATCACATTGATTTCACTTGATTTTTAACTAGACAATGGACTTGACTTTCGAGGTCTCTTGTCTTGACTTTTAACTTGATTTTTTACTTGACTATTGACTAAAATTTTGACTTGATGTTTGACTTGACTTCTAATTTAAATTTTGTCTTAACTTTTTCTTCACGTTCTCTTAAATTTTAGCTTGACTACTGACAAGACTTTCTCTTGAATTTTTTCCTGAATTTGGTTAGACGTTTCACTTTTAATTAAATATTTAATTTGACTTTTGACTTTAATTTTGAATCAACTTTTGACTGGAATTGTGAATTGATTTTTATCTTGACTTTTGGCTCTGATTTTTGACTTTGTGTTTGACGTTTGAGTTGACTTTTGGTTTGACTTGTGACTTAACTTTCGACTTGACTTTTAACTTAATTTTTCATTTGATTTTTGTCTTGACTTTCGATGCGACTTTTGACTTAATTTTTGTATTGACTTTAGACTTAACTGTTGCCTTGACTTTTGGCTTGAATTTTGACTTGACTTTTGACTTGACTTCTGACTTAAATTTTGTCATTTTTTTGACTTGACTTCTCACTACTGCACTTTCAACGATTTTTCACTTTTTGATTTCTTTTTGTGATTTGACTTTTGAATCAACTTTTGGTCTGACTTCGACAATATGTCCTATTACCACACATCATATTCTATTGTTGTGACACAGCACTGTGACTGTTCTCTGTCACTCAACTCTAAAACATTTAAATCTGCCAATCGAAATTCTACTGGTTTGCTCTACTTTTAGGCCAGGTCTGGCTTAAAAATTCAGTCCTTTTTACTGGTAGTTTTAATCCCACAAATCTTAAAACAGTTTGTTTGTTTAGTGACTAAACCAGGTCTAACAACTGCAGTAAAAACGTGCATTATATTCTATTTTCCGGGAATTGCTTCGAGATAATAAATTTTGTGAACAACATAAATCGAATTGTATAGATGAGAAAATATTTGCAGCAAGTCTCAATAGCATCCGGTGTCTTAATGGAAACCAAACAAATCAAGTATGCACATATACGATGAAAACTGTGCATACAAAAAATCAATCAACTTATCGATTACCGTATGCACACACGTACATACTCATATACATAGATTCCATTTTCAATTTTCACCCCAGAACCAAATTGATTTTTTTTTCCTCTAGCTCTAAACAAAAATTTTACATTCTAATCAGACATTTTGCCTTTCAAACAAAAAATTTGAAAAAATTGAAATTTCCAATTGGTTTCCTTCCTGTTTTTCATATTTGGATTCGTTAAAACCGTATAGCAACACAAAAAAAAAAAATCAAATCCATAACGAAAAAAAAACAAAATTGTTCACCGAAAGCTCACTCGTAAGCTTTTCAATATTTTTGTGTTGTTGTGATAATTTTCTATTGTTTTTTTTTTCTACGTGACTTTCATTACACTTGTATTACAGGAGGATTTTATCGCATACACACACACACATACCCCTCACTTATGTGATAAATCTGTACATGTAGAACGTTCCTCTTATTTCAAGTAGATGCGATGTTAAGTTTTTGTGTTTAAGACGAACGAGCAAACTTTCTCAACAACAACAAAATAAAAAAGTTGGTGGTTGCTTGTTATCCCTGCATACGAGTATCTGGTGTATCCTTAATTCATCGTTGGTTCTTGAGGTTTTTTTTTGTTTTTTGTTTCTCGTGAAATTTTTGAAAGACGAAAATTTTGCGATATATTCTTGTACGTAGATTTCAGATTGTGTGCACAGTGTTTTTGTTTTATGGAAAATGTAAAGGAAAAACTTTTATGTTTTGTCTTAATTTTTATGTAGTTTTCACACTTTTGTTTTTTTACGAGGTACATAGCGGTGGAAAATAAAATCGAAATTCTTTTGATGTCTCAATGTGAGGTGACGGAAATTTACAGAAAAAAATTTCTACTTGACAAGAACTTTGTGTGAGTTATGTACACACTTATGTAATATATTTTTTCAAGGTAATTGGAAACTGAGGGTTGCTATAGTATGACGAGTATTTTAATAAACTTCACCCGAAAACCTTAAATATAAATTATTGCTCCTGGATTTTTTGAAGGAAAAAAAAATGAATGGCACTGTGACTGAGGACCTTGAGCTAAGGGAAGTTCACCTTCTTCAATAATTGAGTTGTATTGATTGCCTCGTAAGTTACGTCGCTTCCACGCTTTCCGTAATAATTAGCAGTTTATGTTCTTCTCGTATAGTTTAGATCCGACGTGTTAAATCAAAATTTAGCTCGAACTGTCTTAAAATGAGGGGACGAGACCTTAAGATCCAAAGAGTACCACACTACTAAAACGCTATCAAGATCATATAGGTTGAAATCAAGTTAACCAAATGCCGGTGGGCAATGCTCATTTTGAAAATTCAGAGTGTGCGATGCTTAAAGGGTGAAAAGTATTTGCCAGAAATTTTCCAATGCGTTATTTTCAAACTCCATTCTGCAATATTCAGTGAGACTATGTGAATTCACAGATTCAGTTCGGTTTGCGAATAATGATTAAAGCAAAAATTGAAAGTCAGAACTTTAGTTTCACGCGCTCTCTTTTGCTTCGAAGCGTGCTCTGAAGAGTTATGGATAAAGCACTCCAACTAACTACTCTCTAAGGTGTAAATTGCATCCCACAAATGGTTCTGCTGCAGAAAGGAATAAAGATTCCAAGTCTTATTTTTGTCGCATCATTCGTCACCAAAGTCGAGGAAAGCCGATACCTCGTGCCTCTTATGTATACTAATTGATCCAACTAAATTTTATAAATTATCCGCTTGTAACCTTTTAAGACTCAAAACATCTGATAGGCCGGGTATTTTGTGTCTAAAAAGGTTCGGAGCAGAACCTTCGACAGACTTGCGAGTCCGCAGCTAGGAGTTATAATATAAGATGGAATAAGAAATATTCATCGTTTCAAAAGTTAATTATTTGCCCCACCACTCCGTTCTTAATCCGAGCATACCTGCGTACTTCAACCAAACGAGGTTTTCGAGTATCCGTCGCTTCCTGCTTCATGAAGTTTGATAAATCCTCTAGGAACACACGTTCTAAAATTTAGATTAAATTAAGTTCTAATTATTTTTCATGAATTAACACGGACTGATCAACCAAAAATCAATTCTCACATTCAAGATGAAGATGAAGGTGGTACCTTTAAAAACTATCAGCCTACCTCGTTTGGAACTCGGTGGAAGTGTCTTCAGTCAACATGAAGATATTCATAGCGAATCGGGTCTCGCAACTGCATCATCAAAGCAGCAACTCGGTTGAAAAATGCAGTACAAAATTTCCACCCTGTTTGTCAACGATGCCACCATTTGGATAGTCTATGGGAATCGGGAATAAATTCGGTCAAAAATCATCTCCATCGCGTTATAAGTGAAATTTGCTAACCACTCTAATATGTCACATTAAAGCATGTCTGACCACTCCCAAGACCATATGTTGGGTGTCGAACGACACTGACTACAGCATCATTCTCGTATCAAATCATCAGATTCAGCGTATATACCAACATTTTTGGAGAACCTAGGGTCTGAGTCATGATTTCAACACCGTTCCAAATCTCTAAATAAGAAGGTAACTTGGTTGTTGGGCAATTAATGTTGCTGAAAGACGAGAATTGCCTCATGCTCGGGCTCACACGGCCATCACACGATTGAAACGTCATATGGTAAAATTGTGCCTGCAGCATAACGACTACTTCGCATGACATCTATAGGATATTAATTTTTTGACAGTTTCTGTGTTCTAATTGGTCGTTCTCACAGACTTTTAGGATATGAGGACGCTTCAAATAGTTGTTTCCGCTTGACCGCTTGTAAGCATAGCAGGGAAACATAAAATAAAGAAAATGTAAAATGTCCCACAGATGTCACTGTTATGTGTGAATTTGCCTCCAGTTGAAAAGGCCTTCCGTGCTTTCAAATATCCTCGTATTATATTGGTGAAAGCGCCACCCGCGTTACGACTCATTCTAAATATTTGGTGTTACTGTGACTACTCGGGTGATTCCATCTTCCTAGGATGTAAATTTACGATACGATAGTAAATCCATGTCACCAGCAATCCGCTACTAAAATCTGTAAATCAGGTGGGCCATCGGCCTCCCGTGAACTAAAAGATGTCTTCAACACTATTTTGAATAATGGGTTGGCTTCCTCTTTCCTTTGAAAAATAAAAATTCATATTACTGACTTCATTTTGAGACTCCGTCGAGCCCCAATCAAACTGGGTAGCAGTATCACAGTTCAGAGTATCACAAAGGCAACGGTAAAAATGAACAACAATTTTGATTGTCCAAAACCGCTTTTCTCGTCGTTTTAAAAAAAGCAAAAGAACAAAACCAATAGCAAAAGCAACAAAGCAAAAGAAAATGAGGTGATCAAAACTCCGATCCTTTAACTCAACTCCCAAATCAACGCTATCTGAACCTCTTAACTCTCAACAATTCAACCCCAAATTAACCCTTAACTTAACCCAGAAACCAATGCCTAACTCACTTTGCGAATTATCCTCCAAATAATTCTTCAACTGAACCCCTCAGCATTTCCATATGCAAGCCAGCTCAATCCCAACTCGACCTTAACTCAAGCCCGAACCCAAGCCTAAACTCAACTACAACTCAACCCCAACTCAACAATCCCCAACTCCACCCCAAATTCCATGTTCAACTCAAACTCTGAATAACGTGATTAGAAAACTCAGAACAAGTTACTTAACTTCCAACTCAACTCTCTATTCAACCTTTAAAATTTCCAACTGAACCGCTAAAAGAACCCATAACTCAACCCCAACCTATCCCTAACCAACTCCAACTCCACCACAAATCAGCCCTCAACTCAAAACTCAACGCCCTACTTTATCCCCAAATCAAGATAACTTCCAACTCAACCCACAACTCTCTCCAAATAAATCCGCAACTAAACCCCTCCTCAAGTCAACCCCGACTCGACTCCTAATTAAACCCTCGACTCAACTTCAAATTAAATCCCTAAACATCTTAAAAACTATGTCAACTTAAGCTAACTCTAATTCAACTGTCAATTCAAGACACAAAAAAACCCAACTGAACTACCCATTCAACCCTAACCCACCTTCAACTAAACTCTAACTAAATCACAACTCCCACAGCAAATCGATGCCAAATTCAACTCCCACCTTTATTCCTCAAGCCATCCTCAAGTACCATCTGATCAAATTTGACTCGAATTGGTAAAAAGAACACAGTTTTATGTATTTTAATTCAAATCTTTATTATCGCCTTCAAAATAGGCTCCTTTTGAGCCAATAGAAGCATGCCAACGATTAATCCATTTTTCCATACACATCTTATGGGCCTCGGCCGGAATGGTCCTTAGTCCTTCAGCGAATTTCTTTTTATGGATTCAATCGACTCATGGCGAGTTTCCCGGAGCGGATGTTTGAGTTTCGGAAACAGGGAGAAGTCACAGGGAGCCAAATCTGGTGAGTACAGTGGTTGAGCGATTACTTTTGACCAAAAATTCAGGCACAATCAGGCTGGAATGTAACGGCACATTATCGTGGTGAAAAATCCATGAATTGTTTGCCCACAAATTCGGCCGTTTACGACGGATTGCTTCACGTAGACGCCTCAAAACAGCCAAGTAGTATGCTTTATTGCCTGTTTGACCCTCTGGAACGAATTCAGGTACACCACGGTAATCGAAGAAAATGATGAGCATTACCTTGATTTTCGACCGACTTTGATTAACGTGTTTTTTTCGGTTTTGGCTCATTTCTGGCGCGCAATTTGCTAGAGTGTTGGGCAGTTTTGTCGTCATATTCATAAACTCACGGCTCGTCATCAGTAATAATTCGTTTGATCAATGTAGGGTCATCAGCTATGTTGGCAAGTATCTCTTTTGCGACCTCTACTCGACGTTCTCTTTGAAAAAATTCGTTTTGCGTTAAGGAGATGGAAATTTTATGAGCTCCTCTTCTCAGTAACCTGCCTGATCTCAATGGGATGAACGTTAGGTGTATTCAACGCTTCGTTGTAAGCTCTGCATGGTTCAGTGAGTAGAGCCGCGAACAATTGTATGTGGAATGGCTACCGACCATTTATGTGTATATGCCGGTACCTTAGGACAGCCACCCTAATGTAACCTAACCTAACTTTTATCACGATTATCCTGATTCCCTGCTTTGAAACTGTTAAAATGTAAAGCGTGAAGTACGATGCAGGTGCACCCTATAGACATTATATTCAAGTAAGAGAGCCAAATAACCATTTCGTTTCACTCCCGTTCTGACCGCTGAACAGTAAACTTGTGCGTTTTACTTTGCCCGATAGATTGCGTTTGACTTCACAGAAGTTGGTATAACTACAGATTATGGGTTATTGAAGTTAATTCTGAAAGTTTTGTGCGCTTTAATTGTAAAGAATTGGACAGTTTTTGTTAACCACGATGGCTTAGCAGATTTGCGATTGTCTTGTCGAATAGACGAGAGTATTCACGAAAAAAGGGGCACTTTGATTTACACGAATAAATAAAATACTTTAATTAAAACGCAAAGCAGATTACTTTTATTTCACTTGATAATTATTATTAATTGTTATTATTATTTCGAACACGATTATTATTACACGAGATTATTATCGATTATATTTTTATGTTTATTTTATTAAAGTGGCCACTGTTTTGATGCATACGTTGTTGTTTTTATGACGATTGATGACGAAGAGGGAAGTCCGACTAAAAACACGTCGTGTAGTTTGACGTTTTTCCAACGGGCTAACCGAACGGGCTTGCGAGGAGTTGATTCAATGATGGTTACAAATTGGTTACAGAATTATACAGTAAGATAAAGGCAGAGTGCGGCGCAATCAATCTCAGTGATGGGGCTTCTTCCTAGAGTACACCACTCATACCCAAATGAAAAGTATTTGGCTTTTTCAACCAATTCGCCACTCAATTAAATATACGGGCAGACTTTCTAACCGAAGTGTATTATTTGAAGCTAGAGTGAGGAAGCTTTCCACAAATGCATTTCAAAGTGCAAATGCGACATTAGATTACATTGAGCTTATCAACCATATCACATAATATCGGCAAAGCTAGAAGATTCTGCAACAAATCGGAAATGTTTGCATTTATCGACCAATCGTCGGGACTTTAACCGAGGTATGAACGCACACAAGCAGATCAATCCATAAAGAATTCAGAGCCTATCCATAAACAACATGATTGTGCTGGAGACAACGCCGAAATTTGTCATTACAAAAAAATAATCTCGAACTATCTGGACCAACATCTCTCTACCTCTACTCCACATCAATTCACTCTACACTGTACATCTTCAAAAAATTCTGTTCCTCCTAAATCAACTTCATAATCTAAAATATGCGATTATCCACTTTCTATCTGTTACCTTTCCAATTTGATTTTTCCTCAAAAATCGTGGCCAAGAGAAAATATCCTAACTCGACAGTACGGATATTAATTGCAGCTAGCACAGGATCACCAAAAAAAATATCCTGATATCCTCCCTACCTGCAATTCAGAAAGATATGTATTTTGATGACTTAACGGCCGGAGCCAATGATTAGATTCAATTTGCATAACTGAGAGCAGATATCGTCAATGTACTTGCCGAGCTACCAACAGCGCACACCAACAGGGGCCACTCGCTGGTCAAAATAACCATTCTGAGATATTTATAACCGAAGATGGGAACAATCAAAGTATTGGATCTAAAATGGAAATCAAATTTAGATGCATTTTGTTTCTACGTTTGCTAAGAAGATCAAGTTAGCCACAGCAAGCAAAATATTCAACCCATTAGGATGGTTGTCGCTGCTGACTATACGAGATTAAATCTTCTCCCAAATTTTATGGTTAAAAAATTTAAAATAGGAAGTCAAACTGTCAGGCGCAAAAATCAGGCGCAAATCTTGCTGTTTTACCATGTGGCGAGCCTAAAGCTATTTTATTGGATTTACAAGTAAAACTCTTGGGCGTCAACGATATTGAATAAACGCACGAGATGTTGCACGGTCGCTGGTACAAGCGATGATGTATTTTTCGTCAGGTTTCGAGTTTGATGCGATACCGAGATAGTGGCTTAAGTATCGATGTGTTATCTCGGTGAATCGCATCAAATAGTTAAGAGCGTAAAGTTTCTCCCGCGAATGTAACGATGAAAATATAAAGGGCTGAAACCTCATGAGGGGAAGCAACTCAGTTCACAATTACTCAAAGTAACTAAACCATAACTCAACTTAGCTCGAACCAAATCTCAACCCCTACCCAACTCCACACTAAAAGAAGCTTCATGCGTGTATAATGCCAACTCAATATAATCTCTCACTAAACCGTAAACTCGACTCCAAATTAATCCCTAACCGAACACCTTCCTCTAATCCAATTCAACTTCAACTTAAACTGTTTAGAATCCTAACTCGACTTCAACTCAGCCCAACCCTAAACTCAACCACAACTCAATCCCAACTCAATACCAAATCAACCATCAACTCAAAATCAAACGGTTCGAAAACTACATGTGTGTATGAACTCAACTTATACTAATCTCCAGCGAAACCACCATCTCAACCCCTAAATAAATCCCTGACTGAACTTCAACTCAACACTCTAACCGACAACTCAACCTTCAACGCAACCATCAATTTATGGCCCAGCCCAATCCTCAAATCAACTCATCAGCCTCAACGAGATATTAACAATATTACGAAATCGGTTCGGACGGTCCGATTTTATAATAAATCATTTATTGGATAAATTATCAGACCTTCCGATTGTGAAGGAAGGCAAGCCAGAAACCTTAGTTGATCTCTATGATTTTTTAACCAGCTTTATTTCGACTCTAAAAATCTTGAAATAGGATGACTATCTGTGAAATTCAGTGTTTTTCCGTGACGTATTGGAAAAAATCTCAACTACTCAAGCCGTGCAATTCATCGAGTATTTTGACAGTTACAACCCTCCAAAGGTAAACATTTTTGAATTCATGAATTGGATTGGGAAAAAGGCCAAGTCAACTAGTGATACCTTCATTAAAGAAACAGATGGAATCCGAAAAGCACAGATTCAAAGGTGTATTCGAAAAGGATATGACGTATACTATTGTCAACGACAGCGTACAGAAGCTGTGTCAGTTCTGTAAAACCGATATAGATTAAATGGCAGTGGCAAATTTCAAAAGGCTGACCTCAATCAAAAATGGGATTTTATCATAAAAAATCCACACTGTTTTTCTTGCCTCGAACCGGGACATAGATTGAAGTTTTGCAAAAAGCGAAAAAATTGCAGCATAAACAACTGCAGTCGACAACATCACCAACTGTTTTACAAATCCGACAACGTTAGTTCCGCTAAATTCAGTGAAATACCGACAGCTGCCTCGTAAATCACTCTATACACAAAGTATTGCTCAAAATATTACCCGTAAAACTTAAATGCCGCAAGATGACCATTGAAACATTTGCTTTATTAGACGACGCATCGACAGTGTCGCTCATCGATGAACACATCGCCCATAACTTGGGGTTGGACGGCCCTATTCAATCACTTCAAATATAATGGACGAATAATAATCAAGTAAAGCAGCAGGATGATTCAAAAATTGTTAGTGTATCAATTAGTGGAAAATATGACCAGGCGAAACCCTATATCCTACGTCGTATCAAAACGATGAACCGCCTTTCTTTGCCGACCCAGAAAATCGAATTCGATAGAATAGTAAAATCTTTAGGTATTGTTCAGCAATAGTAAACCATTGATTATAATTGGACAAGACAATTGATTGGCCCGTGATCGTCAATCGTAAAATTATCTACGGTGCCTGTAACGGTCCTGCTCTCAGCAAAACACTATTGGCTTGGGTGACCCATGAAAATATTAATGAACCGGTAAACGCTCCGAATTACCTTTGTCACGTTTTTCAAACTGACAAGTCACAAATGGAGAAAGACGACATCAATGTTTTATATGAGTTAGTGAAAGAACAGTGGAAATTCGAATCGTGTGGAACAAAAGCCATAAGGCAGAAATATCATCAGACCGACATTGAGCAGTCAAATCCAAAAACTTGGTATTTGCCTCCTTTCGGGGTGATAATTCCGAACAAACCAAACAAACTGCGGATCGTATTTGAGGCTAGCATTCGTCGCCGACATCAAAGAAATATTTCTACAAATCAAAGTTCGAAAAGAAGATCGACCAGCACAGCGATTGCTATGGAGAGGAATAGATCGAAATTGAGAGCCAGACATTTTTGAGATTCAGGTGGTATTTTTCGGTTCTCCTCGCAAAAAATCGAAATGCCCGTGATTTCATATCAGCATATTCAGAGGCCAGTAACGAAATAATCAAGAATCATTACATGGACGATTATTTGGGTAGTGCAACTGACGTACAAAAAGCGAAACAACTGATTAATGTTGTCATTGCCGTTCATCAGAAGTGTAACTTTGTGATCTGAAATTGGGTTTCCAACAACGATGCCAACCTAAATCGAGGACAACCTACAAATAGAGCGAATTTTAAGAATGTGGTGGGATTACAAAAGCGACAATTTTGTGTAGTCACTAAACTTTAACAAAATACAACCGGACGTCATCAACCTATCAGGACGACCGACGAAACGAGAAGTGTTGAAAATAATCAAATCCGTCTTCGACCCACTTGGGCTCCTGTCAAATATTCTAATATGGCGGCAAAGAAACACGTGGAAAACTTGGATTACAAATCTTCAGCAGGTTAAAACTCTACAAATTCCACGAAGATATAAATCGTTTCTGATAAATGACAACCAAATCGAACTTCATATTTTTTGTAACGCGTCTCAAGACGCATTTGCTACTGTTGCATTTTTACGGTTCAACCTTGGAGACAATATAGAATAAATATTGGCTAACGCAAAATCGCGAATTGCACCACTCAAGCCGATGTCTATTCCAAGACTTGAGTTACAGGCTGCTGAGAAATTCGCTGAATCTCAATGTAAGCGCAACATACTTTTGGAGCAACTCGAAAAATATTCTTCGTTGAATTAACTTACACGCTAAACGTTTTAAAATTTTCGTCGCTCAAAGAGTTGGTGAAATCCAGGACAAATGCATTCGAGTGGTATTACGTACCAACAGCTGACAATGTAGCAGATGACGCAACAAAAGAAACAAAAACACCATGAGTTCGACGATAATTCAAAATGGTTTAAGGGCCCCTTGTTTGTACGGCCCTACAACGACATGGCCCAAACAAGAAAAGATTCGACGATTCGGAAATAGAAGAGTTAAAAACCGAGTATATCAATTTCATCTCTGACATTCCACCAATTCCTGATGTTATCAAATTTGGAAAGTATTGGGGAATTGTACGATCCACAGCCTGGATGCTACTTTTCATCGACATAATGTAGAACTAAGTAGAGTGCAAATTATTGTTTCAACGAATGTAACTCGACTGCTATTCTTCCGAAGTCAATTCCGAAAAATACCAGTTTGAGACACTTTCCGTGTGTAGTAGATACGGATGAAATTATTCGTCGGAAGGGTCGTCTAGACAATTTGAACCTTAATGATGACAAGAAGAATCCGATTGTTTTGGGCGCAAGCCATCTCATTACCAAATTAATCACCAATGTCAAAAATAATCACATGGGAATCGATACAATCATCTACAATATTCGGGAGAGATTTTGGTTTCCTCGATTCAATAATCTTACGTGAATATCAACACTGCATAAATAAAAGGGAAATGGCAGTAATCCCAATTATTGAACAACTACCTATGTGTCGGTTGGAACCAATCGCCAGACAGTTCATCAAATGTGGTGTTGATTTTTTTGAACCCTTTGAAGTCAT
Organism: Tipula helvola; assembly: GCA_963556165.1. Classification (NCBI taxonomy): domain Eukaryota; kingdom Metazoa; phylum Arthropoda; class Insecta; order Diptera; family Tipulidae; genus Tipula; species Tipula helvola. The sequence continues at coordinate 304,483,473 of OY744483.1, read as the reverse complement.
CGTTGCATGAAGTCGAATAAAACGCTACGGTGTAATTTTCACTTGCATTTGTTCACAAGCGCCATAACGCCTTTATGTTTGTGTGTTGGCAATTCGGTAGTCGGGGAGGATTCCCAGAAGAAATGTAGTATTCAAACAACGGTACCAACTTCAGAAAAGCCGAAAAGGAGATAGCTGATGCCATTTCTAGTTCGAAATGCAACAGACATTTACCAAGAAGAACTGCAGATGGTATTTGAATCCACTCCCTCCCACTCCACTTCCTTCCCTCTGAAAGAGAAGTATCCGCATGAATAAGTTCTTCGAACACAATTCTGTGCGATCGAAAATATCTTAAACAGCCGGCCACTGACTGATTCAGCAGATCTAGAACCATTGACACCAAATCATTTTTGGATTGGGTCGTCACATGCAAGTTTACGTTTTGCAGACGGGCGACAAAGCCTTAATTCTCTAAACCGCTGGAAAGCCACTCAAAAATTGTTGTAACAATTTTGGAAAGATGGGTAAAATAATACTTATCACATATCATCATTTCCAACAAATGGACAACTGAATGTCTGAACATTAATATTGAAGACATGGAGACATTATTATCGTAATGGATTCCGAAAACCCCCGAAACTTTTGGCCAAAGGGAAAGGTCGAGTTCGAGTTGTGGATATTAGGTCAAAAACCGGTGTGTTCAAGCGACCAGTAGCGAAACTTGTAAAATTAGATGTTCGAAAAGAGTAACTCAATCAACCAAAGTGATTTACAGGGGGAGGAATGTTGTGGATTCGACTTACAATGTCTGTAGCATAAAAAGCTGGTCTCGCGCCTTTCTTCAGATTAAAATGTGCTTTGATTTTTGTGCACCCTCCTGGCTCATCGGAAAATTGATCTTGAAAGCTGCTAATTTCGTTTTTCGCATCAAATAACACAGCTACACAACAGCAAATCATATTCAAAGGTAGTCCCACAATCTTAATGCATCGTAGATATCGATACCTAAAATATTAAGGTCGTTAACATTTGTCATTACCTCCAGAGAGGACTGCCTGAGTGAAGAGATGTTGAATCTCTTCACTCAGTCAGTCCTCTGAATGAACCTGTCAGTTTTTCTCCCCGACTATTGCAGCGTTTTTCATGCTGAATTAATTGCGATAATGGAGGCCGTGGGTTGGTTGAGGTATGATGTATAGTATGTATATGTAAGGGATATTTGCATTTTTACGGACAGTCAGGCCGCTATTAAAACGCTACGAGCCTATTTCCTTACGTCGAAGGTAGTCCAAAACTGTCTCTCATCTCTTAACGAGATGGCAGATTAGTTCAACATCCACTTAACGCAATTGGTAGGGCACTTCAGTGTTGCGGTGAATGAAAAGGCAGATGCAGTCACCCAAAAGTTGAAATTCCACTCGCCACATGCAAACTATTTTCAGGAAGAAGCTATGAGAGCAGCGAACTATAGATAGTGCAATGGTACCTCGTGTGTTATAACTAGGTATTCAGATTTGGCCAAAACTAGATCTGGCAAGAACTGGACAGCTGTTAACACTTCAGCGTCGCCATATTAACACAGTCGTGAGGGTTGTTACAGGATAATGTCTCGTAGGTGAGCATGCGCGGAGACTAGGATTCTCCTCGAATTATTACTGTAGAAGCTGCGAAGATGTAGAGAAGGAAGAAACTGTACTCCATCTACTCTGCAGTTGTCCCCGTCTAGCGTTAAGCAGATGGATATTTTTATGAGCTCCTCTCCTCAGCGACCTGAAGGATCTCAATGGGATGGACGTCAGGTGTATTCAACGCTTCATTGTAAGCTCTGGATGGTTCAGTGAATATGGCTGCGGATCATTTTTAAGACAGCTACCCTAATGTAACCTAACCTAACATTTGTCACGATTTCCTGATTCCCTGCATTAAAGCTGTTGAAATGTAAAGCTTGAAGTACGATGCAGGTGCATCCTATAGATTGATGTAAGATACTCAAATAAACGTTTCGGTTTCACTTCAATTCTGACCGCCGAACAGTAAACTTGTGAGTTTTAGTTTGCCCGATAGATTTCCCGTTTGACTTCACAGTATAGTTGGTATAACTACAGGTTATCGGCTATTGACTCTGAAAGTTTTGTGTGCTTTAATTGCAAAGAGTTGGACAGTTTTTTTGTTAAATAACATGGCGGATGAAGAACGTTTTCACACAAATTTGTTGGATGGAAAAGATTTTGATAACTGGTTATTTAGATTGCGCGTTGTTCTTGATGAAAAGGATTTAATCGAATGGATCGAAACAGACGCGCAAACTAAATGCGACGAACAAGTGGGCGATGATATAGACAAAAATAAGTATCATCAAGAAAATGATATAAAGTGCAAGTCTATCATCATTCATCGAATTGCTGACAGCCATTTTGAATGCGTGAAGGTGAAAGATAAAACATGATCTTATAAAATCATCGATGCTTTGCGGCAAACATTTCAACGTACCAGTATTGCGAGTGAAATTGGAGTGCGAAAACGTATGTTATTGAGCGGATGACCATGGTCGGATATGCCAGAAACGGCTATTGATTGTGGGATACTGAATCGTTATGAGTAGTTATTCGTCGTGATGTCAAGTTTGATTAATTTCGGTTGGGGGATATCAAGATCAAAGACATTAGCAAGGACATTGCGGTCGGTCGATTTAAGGATCATCAGAACCAGGCAGAGGCACTTGTCAACAATGAAGATAAACTTGATGATGAATGGTTTTCTGTCGAGAAGGAACTGGCCGGCGACGACGAGGCGGAGAAACGTGGTTCGAATATAGTGGTGCAACAGATGACGAATGCATCACCATCGCGACCACTGCGAGAGCGTCGTCTACAATCATTGTATAGGATCAATCATTGATCGTATGGAGGATGAAAACAACGAGGTCATTACAGTTTTGCATTGAATCCATTAGCATTTGTTGACGATGTTCCTCGTTCGTTTGTGGGCATTCGACGACGAAATGATGCTGAAGAATGGATGAAGGCAGTGAATGCAGAAATGGACTCGCTCTAGAAAAATCAACCGTGGAAGCTGGTTGAACCACCACCTGGATGCTCAATTGTCAGTTCTAAATTGGGTTTTTCAAGAACGCGATTGATAGCGCGAGGTTTAACTCAGGAGCCGCGGCTTGACTTCTTGGAAACTTATTCGTCTGTGGCAAGAATGGTGACCGTGCGACTACCTTATATATGGCTGTAGAACGTGATTTGGAAATGCATCAAATGGATGTCTGCGTGGCTTTTCTTAACGGCAAACTACAGGAAGAAATATATATAAAACAGCCGGATAGGTTTGTACAAGGAAAATTTGTTTGCAAACTCTCGAGAAGTAGTTATGTAGGCTAAAACAAGCGTTTCATCGTTTTATGATTAGTATTGGTTTTGAGCAATAGATATATGACCAATGTTTATACATTCTGTGTATTTGCTTGTGTACGTTGACGTTCTAATTTTACTCGGAAAATCGGTCAAGCAAATTGATGAAATCAACAGGATCATTTCGAAGGAGTTTGAAATGAAAGACATTGGTGCGATCCGTCACTTCATCTCAACACCCATTGAATATAAATTGAAGCTCCAGAAGACTGAGGAAGCTGTGATTATAACGAAACAATCATATCGTGAATTGATTGGCTGTTTAATGTACGCAGCGACGACATCGCGACCAGATCTCTGCGCAGCGATTGGATATTTTAGTCAATTCCAGGCATGTGCAACTGATGAACATTAGACGCATTTAGGCAAATGTTGCGATACATCAAGGCGACTTTGGAGCTTAAATTGACATTTGTGCAGGGTTCAAGTAGTACTCCATATCTGGTTATGTATTTCTGGTATTTTGCAATACTATTCGCTGGTCTACAAAGAAGCAAACGACCATAGCATTATTGTCGACTGAGGCAGAATACGTTTCGTTGAATTCTGCAGTGTGTGAAGCGATTTGGCTTCGAGGATTATTGTGAAATTGGTGTGATTGTTGAATCGTCATCGCATCGAGTGTTTTTATCAACACACGCACAGTAAATTTGTTGTAACACTTTTGCGTAGCAAAATCGCAATCATGGTAGAAGTGCATCTGTCCGCATGTCCAGCCTACAGTTCTTGGCTTTTGTTGTTTGTCGTAGCTGTGTTGTCCGACTTTAGATTAATTGTGCGTTGCGCTTCGTTTCCGAATTTACCCAAGTCCATCACATCTGTTGGTGCTGTTGATTCCAATTTTGACAAGAGCCGAATTGATCCGTGCTTAACCCTTTCAAGGTATATACCGTATGTGATAGGTAGCGACAATCATCTGTTGGAGCCTTTGTCGTCAAACACCGGTACCGAATGCTAACTTGCGATTCTCTAACTCTTTCTCGGTATCCGCAAACGACATATCTTGAAAGTTTTGTATTGCTCATGGTTTACTGGGCTCAATTTCCACAACAAAAACCTCAATTTGGCCCTGTCGCCAAATTTCTTCTTGTCTTCCTCGAATGTGTTCGCATACCGCAAATCATGAACCAAAGGTTACCTTCCTGCAATGATTTAATTGTAAATTCTATTCCTTGATTGGGATTATGCGCTGATGCATTTTTTGTGATTTATTCGAACATTTTCTGCTGCAGTTGAAGAGTTTGACTTGGTTTGGTTCAACTGCCTACCAGATTCCTCGCTATCGCTTGCCATTTCTGGTGTTTACGTATTGGTTTTATAAAACTTACGTTGATGACAACAAAAATGGATTGATGCCAAATTACTCTTTCCAATCAATGCCATCAAAATCTAACACATAAAACCTAACCCGGTGCAGACTCAAATTGTAAGCAAACGACATTAAATTTCAATCTTTCGACTTCATTACGTCTTAAGAAAATCATTTTATTTCAAAACGGTAAATTTGGTTTAAAGAAATAATCGAAATTGATGTGAAACAGTGAAATACAAATTTATCGATTTTTCATCAAATCTCCTGACATCTAGCAACTAAAATCGTAACTTAAACATTTAAAATTTATATTTAGCTGCATCATCTAGTTTTCAATAGATAAATTACATAAATTCCTCATTATAAATGATAGAGACACGTAGTATTCACCAGCCAAATATTATTTTGACTAATCACACCTAGTATCGTGTAAGTACAATAATCAATTTCTCTTACCTTCATCATGCTACCATCTATTATTTTCTAGTACAACTAAGAAAAAAATCATTCAACCTTGCATAATTTCAATTATTTAACCCATTTGTTCCCACACCAATAATAAATTATGTAAAATATTTGTACTTTAAATATTTTTTAACACTCAAAATCCTTTCTCAAAATGGATTTTTTTTTTAAATATGATAAATAAACTAAAAACCATATATAACGGTAAAATACAAATTGAAATTTGACATTATATACCGCAGTAGTGGCGTCGTAAAGTTAGTGATTTTTCTGTACCCATACAGGTACAGTGGGATCAAATGGGTTAATTCAAAAACAAAAAACTTACTTTAATCACGTGCGTTTATATGTATTTGTATTTTGATTTGCTTTTTGAAGCAAAAAAACGACAAAATCTTTAGTAACCAACGAAACGTGATAGTGAAAGGTGTTTAATAAATTCGTCATTTACAATTGTTACCGGTAATTTGTTGTTAGTGTTTTGTATTTTTGTTGTAAAAAAAAAAAAAAACGCAAAATTCTTTGCAATTTTGAAATACTTTACAAATGAATTGTTTGTGCGCGTAGTTTTTGTTTACTTTACACTCATTTACTGTTTTTTTTGTTTTTGTTTTGTGCAGTTTTTCAACCATTTTGTGTTTTTTGTTTGCATACAAAATTTGAATTTGAAAATAATGCGCGGGTATTGTGCATAGTGTGTATTGGTGTAGTGTTTGGTATTTTTTTTTGTGCGTAAATCTAACGGTTTATTTTGTGTAGTGTATTACTGGTTTTAAGGCAAAAAAATAAAAATAAAAGCGGCGACCACCTGCTGGATGACCGCCTGCATTCATGTGTTGATCGTGTGAATTATATATAGCGGTTTGGCACAAAGTTTGTGAAAAGTGAAGTGTTTTGTGGCATACTATAAATAAGTGAACTCTGCTGGCGTTATATAAACGCGTAAATGGGATTTTTAAGTAATTTTCAAGCAAGGTAAGAAATTAGTAAACATGCTTTTATACCAAAATTATCGCAAGGTATCATGTGTGTAGTCACGTTATCTCTGCGTATTATGATAACGACAGAATATGAAGCCTTGAGTAAACAAAACATTAATTACGTCACACATAATTAATAACAATATGTATTGTTTTGATGGAATATGATAAGTAATTATCGGATTACAATACGATGAAACCTTAGATATGCGCCACTTAATTTTATTGGTAAAATTGTAATCGATAAGTTGCGTGGGTTTTCAACCTCTGATTTGTTTTCATATACAAGCTTATGAGACCTTTGAACTTTTTTTTTTTTTGTGTAAGATTTTAGTAAATAGTTGTAGAGTTGGCCTTAAGCTTTTTATTAAATTTATTGTTGTTTTTATTTGTCAAAAGTAAAATATTTTGAGTCGCAATTTAAGGAATGCTAAGAGAAGGGGTGGCCTACATTCTACATACAATTTTACGAGTGTTCTCGTAAAGAGATACATAAACGAGGAATTATGTACATAAATTTTAATGGTATGCAAATTTTGAACTTTGTTTTCAGCTTAGTTTATTTAAATAATACGGAAAATGGCGTGTGTATGCTAATTTAATCGTATTATGATGATCGCGGGTGGTCGTTTAACTATTAGCCTCTTTGATGGAACTCTTGATGTGCTTTTTATTGGTCAACTAAAAATAAGGCTTCTTGGTTTTTCATTTGCCTGAATAAGTAGTTTGAAAGCTTGAACTCACATTAAAAAATGTTTGATTGGTTGGAACTTCATCAAATCTATAGTATCGCATAAAAGTACGCATAAAATTTACATTTAAGAAACCCTTAAGGCAACTGAGTTTTCTTATAAATTTTCTAAAATTGTAGGTTTCATTAAATTCGTAAAATTTATCATTCGAGGTTTTTAAACTTTGGAAATTCAAAAAATTCTTCAATTTCGTTAAACTGAATATTTACTTATTCATATAAAAAATTAAATTTGTAGTAGAATCGAGAATTCCTAAAATTTTTTAAATTTCTTAATCTTCAAATTCGTCCAATTATTCAAAATCGTCTAAAATTTTTGTTCGTTATGTTGGAAGTTCATACAAACCTGTAAGTCATTAGTAAAAAGTTTTTTCATTGAGAATGATCTGTAATTCGTCAAATTATCCAAAATCTTTAAAGAAATGTTTCAAAAATTTGTTTTAATACTTCAGAGGTTCTAAAGTTTTTTTTTTAATTCTCGGAATTTTTAAAATTCTTACAATCCCTAAACTACTTATTAAAAAAAAATCTCTGAATTCTAAAATTTTGGGCAAGTTTTGGTTTTTAAAAATGTATTTAAGTTTGTGCATTAACCGTTTCCAAGCACTTTAATTTCGCGGGGCAAGTCGTACCAATACATGATGAAATTACTCAAAATTCTTGAATTCTAAAAATTCCTAAAGTAACAAAATTCTTAAATATCTTAAAATTTGGAGCTTTCTAATTGGTAAATTTTCTCAATTTGTTAAAAAAGGATTTGTTTAAATTCTAAAAATTTAAATTTTTCAAATTCATAACGTTCCTAAAATTTAAAAAAAGTTTTAATTGTCACAAATGCTCGAAATTTATCTTTATAAACTTCTTAAAACTTCTTAAAACTCTAAAAAGTTGGCAAAAAATTAATAAAAAGCTTCTATTTTTTACAGTTATAACTAAAATGTTTTTTAACTTTTATCGAGCTTTTACAGTAACATGAAAGCTTAGAATAGTCTCTGGAATCTGAACACCAACCAATTTGAAGCCCAGGTTAATCAAACTAAGAACTTTTTAGATTTTAATTACTAATTTGAGTTTAATCTAAAATTCTTCAAAGTCATAAAGTTTCTAAATTCTAATAACTCTTATAACGACTTATCGAATTCTAATATGTTTTATCGAATACTGGCATGATTATCAAATACCGGCATGATATTTCGAATTTTGACATCCATACTGAAGCTCTTACATGAATTATTGAATTCTGACATCATAAAGTGAAACTCTGAAGAAATTTATTGAATTTTGATATGAGATATGGAATTCTTTGATATATCATCTAAAGACTTCAGAATTCGATATGTCATCCCAATATTCGAGATTTTTTGACCGAATATGTCCAATACGGAAAAAGTTATTTCAACTCCTGTCGAATTCTGAGATAACCATAACATATCGAATTTTCAGATGATTTACGGAATTTTGAAGGCTTCATGACAGATTTATAAATTGTAACAACCTTTCAAATTTTGGAATGACATAACGAATTCTGATGTATTCAATTTGGATATAAATATCTCAAATTCTGGCTTGACATATCAAATTCTGTCATTATTTATCTAATTTTGACATAATACCATAATACCTTAATGCTGTTTTTGTGAAAATCGTGTAATGCCAGACAGCAAAAATCTTTTAATAATCTAGAATTCGTCATATCGAATTTAAACGTCGTATGTAGAATTCTGATATACTTTTAGAATTCTGACACCAAAAATTCAAATTCTGATTTCAGACATATCGAATTTAGACAGCATTAACTCTAATTTTGACAGGACAAATCGAATTCTGGCTTAATATCTCGAATTCTAAAATTATTTATTGATTTAACCCTTTTGGTATGTCAAATTATGACATGATATACCGAACAACATACTACATCAGAACATTACATATCGAATTCCGATATGATTTACCAAGTTTTGGCATGATATATCTAACTCTGACATCATAAATTCAAATCCCGACTTCACATATTGAACTATGTTATGATTGACCCATTTAATACATAAATTTCGACTACAAAAATGTAAATTCTGACATGATGTATCAAATTCTGACGAGATACCTATATCAATTCTGACATCATATATTCAAATTCTAACACGACATATCAAATTCTGGCTTGATATATTTATATATCGAATTTTGACATTTTTAAGACTTGACGTATCGAATTCTGACATGAAGTAACGAATGGTACAATTAATCGGATTCTGGCATAATATCTCGAATTCTGGCATAGTATATAGATTTCTGACATCATAAATACAAATTCTGATATTGCACATCTAATTCTGACATAAAGTATGGAATTGTTCATGATAACTCGAATTCTGACACCATAAATTCAAACTCTGATATGATATATCGAATTTTGACATCAAAGATTTAAATTTTGACGTGACATATTGAATTTTGACATGATATTTTGATTTCTAACATAATTTATTTTATTCTGGTATGATGTATCGACATGATGTATCGAATTCTGACATCACAATTTCAAACTCTAAAATTTCATATTGAATTCTAGCATGACACATCGAATTGTGACTTGATGTACCGAATTCTAACATCAAAAACTCATATTCGGATATGACATATCAAATTCAGAGACAATATATCGAGTTCAGAACATTTTACGATAATTTAGTAGGTAGTCCCGAAGTTGAAGAATTTGAAAACGTTTCAGTCACGAAATTGAACAATTTTAAGAATACAACATTTTTAAATTGTCAATTAAAATCAAATTCTTCATAGTAGTCCCGAATGAAATGGAAGGTCCTGATCATCCGGTTGCTGATGCCTTTGCCTGTACGGTTAAGGTAATTTCTGAACATTGTTCTAATAATATTGTCCTTGGATGACTTATGATCTTTGGGATTTAATTAAAAAAAACGTATTTTGAAAAAGTGTAAGCGAAATCTGGATGATACTGATTTAAGAGGCAGATTAGATCTGCTCAACAAAAAGTTAAGTCTGATAACTATTATGCAAAAAAACGATACTTTTGTTCAATAACTTGAGTCAAAAAGAAATATGGAAGCAAATTAACAGTTTTATGAAGAATAGTAATAATTCAAATGCACTTCATATTCTGCATAAAGATATTGAATATAAAGACGATAGCGATATTGTTGATATTTTCAACAGGTTTTTTGTTAATGCTGGTAGAGCTTCATCTTTGACGGGAGTAGCTGATGGCAACGTGAATAAATTTGGAACAATTGTAGCTTTTTCTAATTTTTTTTTTTTTTATTGCCGACTTAATCTTCTGAAATCTATATCATTTGCAGTTTAAATAATAGTAAAGGTTGTATATTAGAAACGGGACTATATCCAAATTGTTTAAAAATCGCAAGAGTTGTATTCATCTTTAAATCAGGTGACAATAAATGTGTGAATAATTATCGACCTATATCTATTTTATCGGTTTTTGACAAAATACTTGAAAAAATAATTGCTAATCAAATGATCCAATTTTTAAATACCTCAAATGTTTTCTATCCTTAAGTATCAGTACGGATTTAGACAGGGTTCTGGTACTCTGATCTGGCGTTGATTGAGATAACAGATTTGATTTACAGAGCTTTTGACAATCGAAAATATGTGTGTGGTCTATTTTTAGATTTACTCAAAGCTTTTGATTCCATAGATTATGATTTACTCCTTGGTAAGTTATGTATGCATGGATTTTGTGGTATTTCGTACAATCTTCTGGCAAGTTACCTCGATAATCATAAGCAGTTTGTTGAAAAACGGGATTAAGTTCCATGCTGAATATTAAAAGCGGGGTCTCACAGGGTAGAATTCTTTGGCCTCTGTTGTTTCTGATTTTCATTAATGACATAGCCCGCTTACCTATTGCTGGTCAAATTGGAATATTTCAAAAAGTCAAAATTTATTATTTTTCATTCGCCGCATTTGCCACACTTTGAATTACCGGCTCTGCAATATTTAAATGTTACTATTGAACATGTTGATAAATATAAATACCTTGGAGTAATATTTGATAAGAATTTGTGTTGGGTTGATCATATTAATATTCAATTTGCTTGAAAGCTAGTCCATTCTGGTTTTTAATCAGAAAACTGGCAGTTTTGTTCCAACCCATGTATTGGAAATGATTTATTTTGCTTTCATTCATTCTCGTTTTTATTACGCCATTGCAGCTTTTGGATCAGTAGCCAAAACTAAATTAAAAAATTTACAGATTATGCAATCGATTTAAATATCATCATCATGTTTATCCAACATGAAATTTGAATATGTAACTCATAGATACGCTACTAGATCTTCAAATTACTTAACATGCCATAATACATCTTAGGACAGAATTTAGAAGAAAAAAAATAGTCAAATTCATCGAATGATCTAAAGTCATCAACTAACATTTAAAAAACTTAACATAAGTACTTGTTTCTTAATATTTGAGAGTTTCTAATTCTGTTAAAGGCTCCAACATTATTATTTTTTTTTCTCGGAATTTTTAAATTCTTTCACACCTCTCCTTTCAATCAGCAATCTGTTTGGCATTCTAGAAATAACGCCATGTGCTTTATATTTTTCAAATTCGTAATCTTCGAAGGTTTTAGTCGTAAATTATTCGAACTCAATATCTGCAAAATATGAGCCAAATTTTTGCCTATGTTCTAATTCGAATGCTCCAAGTTTTATTGTTATTTGAGATAATCGATTTTTTTAAATTGTGTTAACTTTAAAATTTTAAAAGTTTTAAAATTTTCAAAATTCAAATAGCTTCTGAATTCTAAAAATCCTGAAACCATTGGAGTTCAATTTTGTGAAAATTCTTCATATTCGGTAAAACAAAATTTTATAAAAATTTAGTGGGTAGTTCCAGAGTTAAGAGCTGGGTTGAGCTTGGGGTTCAGTTGGAGTTGAGTTGAGGTTGAGTCAGCGAGTCAGTTGGGAATTTATTTGGGGTTGTGTTGAAGGTTGAGTTAAAAGTTAAATTGATTTGTTTTGGGTTGAGTTCATGTATAAATAAAGTTTTTCGAACCGCGTTGATTTAAGAATTGAGTTGGACATTGAGTTTGGAGTTAAGTTGAGGGTTGAGTTAAGTTCACGGAGGCAAGCAGTTTTCAGACCTTGTACTAAAGGATTGAGTTCAGCGTTGAGTTTGGCGTTGATTGAGGGCTGAATTTGGGGGTCCGGTTGGAGTTGGGATGGGGTTCATTCAGCCAAACAGTTGGGATTTATTTAAGGATTGAGTTAAGATTTGAGTTGGGCTTGCTTGAGTTGTTCTGAATTGAGTTCATATATGAAAGTAGTTTTTTGGAGCTTGCTGGTCAAAAATACAAAATTTTTCTCTATCAAATTTTATAAATTTTCAATTAAGAATGAATATTGATGAATTTCTTAATTCGAATTTTTAAATTTCGAATTTCTGTCATACTTCAAATTTTAGAATCGTATTTTTATTTATATCCGAATTAATTGTTTAACAATTTTGTACCTTTCGGTTTAGGAAAAATAAATTCTTCAAGCAAATTAACAAGTCCCAATTGCGAGAAAGCCAGATTATGTATTAAATACGAGATGTATTACGAGAATTCGATATGTCTTTCATAATTGCGTGTTGTCCCATTTTCAAACAAATTTAGAAACTCATCCATTAGTTACAAAATCGGCCACTAGGCGTCCCGATTTTTAAGATTGAGTGGTTTTATATTTCTTTAAAAATAAAGTTTAATTTAACAACATAACATCAGGGCAATGATATAAAGAATGCTGACTCTGGAAAATCAACCCTCTTCGGAGGCTGGTCCCATGGATTCTGAGGAAGGCCAGCCATTGCCTGTCTACAATATAAGAAATCCCAAGACATGGTGATGAATGAAGCTCATTCGAACGAAATAGAAAAGGATATTTTACATCCGTTTTCCAGAGGAGTGAGAAATTTTCACGTTCTCCAATAAGAGTCAGTAGTCCCTCTATTGGGGTCAGCAGGAAATTAGCGCACCAAAATGAAAAATATTCTACCCCTTAATGAAAATCCGAAAAATGAACCGAGAGCAGAACTGCAATCAAAAAATCGATAATAAATTGGTTAAATTCAACACAGATAAAGAAGCAATTGAATGATACAATTGCATGTATGTGCAAGAGCGTAAGAAGACTCTTGGGATGCAAAGTGATCATTTAGCCTCTTATACCACAATGAAACCAGTGATAAGGTATATGAACATACTCAAAACTCCACATTATTCCAGAGATTGTGTCAAAGCTAAACATGTTCAGCCTAAACCCGTTCACTGTGGAGAAACCCATCCGTGAATCGTGAATGCTAAAAAACCAAACTTAATCAGGAAGCGATCAGTCAAGATAAACCAACCCGAAATATTCAAAGACGATTTGAAGCGTAAAGTAACGAAGAATAAACACAGAACTTACAATGAGATATTCCAGACGGAAGAAGGAAATTTGTTTAGTGACCTTGGATGATCGTGAATGAACCTCATTTTGAAGATATGACCTAATATAAAATTCTCTGCGCTCTTATTACTGTCATTGAGTTATAATAAAAATTACTTAGTACCTAATATGTACTTTAGACTTCAATTAAGCATTTCAATTACTTATGGATGATAAATTTGATCGCGTTTGAATAAATGGCAACATTTTAGGCATACCTACTTTACGATAACCTAATTAAATTGTTTCGAGTGTTCTAGCCTATCGATATGGGCAATCAACTAATTACTTATGTAAGTACTTAGTTAATTGAATTTTTTATTTTTTTATTTTTTTGAGGTTTTGTTATCATGGCATATCCAATTTAAGTATTTTAATTAAGAATTTTTTGCTAACGATTCACTTTCCACTTTCAATGTTACGATTATAAATTGTTAGAAGCCGTAAACAGACATCTGCTTTGCAACCTCTTTTCACTTTGTAGTTTCGGTTAAAATGGAGATCAAATCTTACTTTAAATGAGTGAGAAAGCTGAAATTTGACAAACTAGTTGCCTGGAAGGGCACTATCTAAATATATGTACCTATATACGAATTAATCTTTTCTTACTCGCGTACTAACGAAATCATCCAAATGAGGACTCAGCCAAAGTCAAAAACTAATTTCATCATCTGTTTGATATAGTCGAAATTCAATACTATACAACTACACTGCTTCGCCATCAAATGTGATATCTCCTCGCAGCACCCACTGCATGCGAAACGAGAAATTTTTGACAAAAAACCATAACCTGAGGAAACATATCAGGTGATACTCGATTTAAACCTTTCCTTACCAACTAAACTAAATTATAATCTTTCTTCGGCAGCCTTTTAACTGGTGAAGCCGGTAACAACAATTCATATAGTAAGAAATGCCCGGAACTAAAGCCGCCCAAAACGGTTGAGGCTGCAAAAACGTGCCTTTTAAAGACAATTTAGTATGCACAAGGTTGTCATGGATCAAGTAGTTCACCAAGCCATCGCACTGAAAATTGAGGGACAGAGAAACTGAGAAGATAATGTCAAATTCAAATTATTTAATTCAACATAGGAAGCATGTCGTTCCTGACTCTGAGCAAGTGCAAAATACTGCAAACCAACGCGCAGAACTTTGAACTTGAACAATAAACAAAAAAAAACATTCCCTTAAGTGAAGATTGTCATAGCTTTCTTAAAGCCGGTATTGAAGGCCTAAATTACAACATTCGATCAGAAAAAGTTGTAGACCTTCAAGAAGACCACGCCTCAGTCGGCCAAATATACCTCCTTGGTTTTTTTTTTATTTTGTTTTGTGGACTGGTAACCACCAAGTTTTAGAGTAAAGCTACCTCGTTGGTGTATGTCTCGTTGTTGTTTGATGTAGGGCGCAAGGAGTTTGTAGTACCAATCCTGCCAATTTGAGCATTGAAGTCGCCCAAAATTTAATTGTCATGTTGTGAAATTTTGCTCAGGATGTTTTGAGCTGGTCGCTGAAAGAGTCTTCGATTTGATCAGGTCCATGAAACCTGAGTGAATAAATTCGATTTTTGAGAGGCATGAAATCAGTCACAAATTTGCTAATCAAGAAACCGATGCCAAATTCATGTTTATTTATATTATTGCTGTGATAGATGGTTAGTCCGTAGCGACTGTCATCGATGATGTCATTGTCGATTAGTCTTATTTGCTACAGTGCTATGTGGTTAAGTTTATACGTAGATGTTTGTTCGAAGAGTTGATGGAGGGTCTCCGGGCGGCTTAGGCTGAGTACGTTTTATGTTCCAAATTTAAAATCGTTGTCCTTATAACGTGTCTGAGGTCGTTGTTGTGAATCCAAAAATATCCGAGGCTCATGTTGAGTTTTTGTAACAATACCCGACAAACAATTGTTAACCGCAACAAGATTCACGGTTTCCAAACCGTAAAAAGTCGGTTGAAAAATTAAAGCAAAACAGAAAATATCTATCCGAAGGCTATCCGATTTAAAAAAAGACGGAGAAAGCAAATACTAAGCGAACACAACTAAATTATTTTAATAAAATTTACTTATCGACAGCAACCGATTCAAACACGAAAAGAAAACGCAACCTAGTCTGTCAAAAACCTAGGATATTATTGTCTTAAGTCGGTTATAAAGCAATACTAAAATGTTTATTTAGTAGGTACCGCAGACAGTTTTAAGTCGGTAAAATTATTTACATTTTACAGCCAAGTGGGCTATAAAGTATCCCGACAAACATTGTTATTAAGCGCGACAAGCTTCATGGGTTTGGGACCGTAAAAAGTCGGTTGAAAAATTGAAGCAAAATAAGTACCTACCCGAAGGGTATCCGATTGTAAAATGAATAAAAGGAAAAATAACGAACACGAAAAGACTAACAATTCATGTAATACATGACTTTTCAACTGAATTTGGTTTGGTCGTTCGACGACGACGTGATGAAAAACAATTCTGTGTTCTGTGATAAAAATAATTTGTGTACTGTGTTAATAAAATAAGTTTGAATTTGTAAAAATAAAGTGAAATCATTTACAGTAAATATTTATTTTATTTTTATATTAATAATTGTTATATTGTGTAATATATATTTATTTCAATTTTAATGTTATAAGTATTAAATTTGTTAATTATTTATTGTAAC
Organism: Tipula helvola; assembly: GCA_963556165.1. NCBI lineage: Eukaryota > Metazoa > Arthropoda > Insecta > Diptera > Tipulidae > Tipula > Tipula helvola. The sequence continues at coordinate 304,467,428 of OY744483.1, read as the reverse complement.
AAACATAAAAGCCGAGATGAAAATGGCTGTATTGTAGTGGGGGCTTTCATGTGCGTTTTTATATTTGATACGATAAATAATTTACTCATAATATATTGAATATATATTTATAATTTAACTGCTTTACAAGTATGTATGTACCAAGTCGAAACCGCATGGTTCTTGCCATTTTCTTTTGGGAATTTGGTATTGGAAAATAACCGATGTGGGACTAGAGACTGTACAGTATTTTTTCAGACTTTACTTTCCTCAAGTAAAACCAAAACACCGTGTTTGGGCGGTCCTTAAAATTTCAAAAAGGAGGCGAACCGGTATTTTATAGTCCAGTAGCCTGTTACATGTAAGCAAATTTATCGAACAGAAAACTGTCTTAATGTACGTGCAATTAGAATTTTCGTATTGACAAATAACCGACGTAATACTTAAAACCCGCAGGGTTTTCACAGATTATTTTTGCTTCAAACCGTATAAAAAAACTTTCTTAGGAATAAAATAGGAATTATTAAATATTAAATTTATTCTATAATATTGTATTTTTATATTTTTTTATCTTAGATATAAACAAGTATTTCGCCGAGCTCATAAATAAGTTAGAACTAGTACGTAGTGTGCACAATTACTCAAAAACCGCTAATGCATACCAGAGAAACCTACTTCTATACATACATCTACAATCTACATCTATACATACATCTATTCAACTTTACATCTGTACACCTGTACATACATAAATTATATAATTATGTAATTATGTATTAAATTAAATTTCAAAATAATTCAATTACATTTTCTTTTTTCAATGTATGTAAGTAATTTTTCAGTACTCGTACTTTAGTACAATATGTATATGTATAAATTAATTAAAATAAATATGAATTAACATTATCAAAAACAGGTATTATTTTATTAATTATTTTCATTAGGGGCATTTTGGACAAAATTAAAAACGAACAAACTTCATGATGAAGGGCTTGACATAAACCGAGGGATTTTCAGTTTTATGTCGATTATTCGTCAATGCTAATGGTATTACTAATTATAGTAATTTTGCGTGTCTTCATGCCAAAAGAGTCTCGCAGAAAAACCGTGAACTGCCACCCTTACGTCGGTTTATTAATAATTCCTATATTATTCCTAAGACAGTTTTTTTATACGGTTTGAAACGAAAAAAAATCTGTGAAAACACTGCGCTTTTTAAGTATTAAGTCGGTTATATGTCAATACCAAAATTCCAATTGCACGTACATTAAGTCGGTTTTGTGTTAGATAAATTTACTTACATTTTACAGGCTAGTGGACTATAAAGCATCGGTTCAACCTTCGTGTTCAAATTTTAAGGACCGCCCAAGGTCTTCCAAAACACTGTATTTTGGTTTTACTTGAGGAAAGCAAAGTCTGAAAAAATACCGTACGGTCCTCTAGTCCCACATCGGTTATTTTCCAATACCAATTTCTCAAATTGTTTGTCGGGATAAGTATTACAGGTTGGGCTGTTAACCCAACGCTAAAGGAGAACCACAGCTCTTAGAGTTTAGCCTACTCTTTTAACAGCATAGTTTCTAGCGGCCGCCATCTAGAGTATGCAGTTAATTTCAAATCATTTAAAATATTTTGAGATTATTTGAGGCTTTTAGAAAGTTCAGGGAATTTTTCAGATTAAGCATTTTCGATATTTTCAAGATTTTTTGATATTTTATGAATTATTCGAGAATATTTGAGGTTCAAGACATCTCAAAATTGTACGTAGCTTAGTATCTTCATCCTTAATGTTAAATAGTTGAAAGTTGTTACAAATATTTCGCAGTCGAGATTTTTGGAAGATTATCAATCGATATTACCCAAATGTGAATGGATATACCCTCAATACATACATTTAATTGTTATACAGAATCCGTTATTGACTCAGAGCCATAGAATATAAACCAATAATAGAAAATTATAAACAAAAAGAATTCGATGACAATCTCAATTTTACCTTGAAGATTGCGAATTAAATTTAAGAAAGAAACTCATTTAAATTCCAAACAATTAATTTATTGCAATGCATTGGCAATTTGTAATGCCTTTGCGGAATAATGTAATCGAAATGTGCATATAGGTAACTTTATTTGTAAAGTTATGACCCCCTAACGAATTACCATTGTTTGTCTAATCAACTGAATTTCCGTCGCCGCACTGTACACCATAAACTCTATTCAAATATTTAATTTACTTTTGTTGAATGAAATCTTTTCAGACATACATATATCATATATAGATGTAAAGATTTAAAACATTTAGATTTGGTTGGTGTGACGAATCTTTGATTGCATTCCAACTATAAAAAATAAGTTGTAAGTAAATAACTTTAGTGTTATGCTGTAACTGTTCTGTGGTTAAACATCTTTATGGGAATATTTAAATATATGTTAACAATAATATCGATTAATTAATAAAGCTTTATTAAGCTTTAAAGTTGAATAACCGCGCATGTTATAGGCAATAACAACTGCACTGAACCAACCACCAGAAAGCGTATTAAAAAAAAAACTTTTTCTCATCTCATTTGTCTGAAATCTCGTTTCTTTTGTGTTTATATACAAAAACTAAAGCCAACAGAAAAGAAGTTTCTCTATTGTGAATACACAAGCAAAATGGCAAAATTCCAAAAACGTATATACACAACGACGTTACAGTCAAATTGAGTATTGATTTTGTCTGCAATACAATCGTGTACGTTTTAACCCTTCTGCGGATTTTTTTTTTTTCTAAAATTTGTTTATCCGAACGCGGAAGTGAATAATCGTGTCAAGGCTAAGGTATTAGTAAAACATGCATCGCACTACATTTTAGTCATGTTGTGTAGGTGTGTATGTACTGTAAACATATAAGTAAGTAGGTATAGATTACAAACAATGCATGTTTCGTTATGGCAAAGTGAACTAGTTCATCTTGATTAAAGACAAAAGGAATTTTCTTCTGTTGTGTTCTGTGTTGTATAATATTCTCTTCACAACAAAATGGTTAACATTTTAAAACAATAACATTATATGAATTTATGTTGGTATGCATATAAAACATAACCTCATTTTTATTCCTCATCATCAAACTATGTAATTGTAACATCGTCGCGCGTACTTGTAGTTTTTGTTTTGTGTTGTTGGTTGCTCATATTTTGTTGATTACATATTTTATGGAATGTCTTGTTTATGTACAGACGTACACAATTTTTTTTTAGAATAGAAATGGAAATGATTTTCGATGCCAAAGTCTTTTGTCGTCTCAACATTTTATGTTTATGGCTTTGTTGCCAGACAAATTTTCTGATTTTGGCGACAATGAAATATTTTCAAATAACATTACTTTTGACTATAAATTTACTGCCTGTCTGTATACCGGCGGCACTGTTAAATTAACATTCAATTAGATAATTTTATTTCGTATAAAGACGATAATTGTTGAACATAACAAATGGGATGAAGTTGCGTTAATGACCTTTAACATTTATGTTGTAAACAAATCGATTGAACAAAATATTCATTGTCACCCGTTAACACTACTACCAGTTAAGAGAGTAGCTCACCGGACTGAAATACGACATTTTATCAAATTCGAATACTTTGACTTGAATAAGCCATTCAATACGTTGCAATATGTAAGATCTTCAGTTTCACAAAATTTGGCCTAAAGTAAAAATTTGGTAAATTGGTAAAATGTTTACTTTTTATTTGACGATTGCTTTGGTTAAAATTTACCGGCGTTCGTTTTCTTTTATATGAATTTGAAGACGCCCACGGCAGAATGTAAATATAGTTATCATCCAGTCATCCACGTACCTTAATCACCTTTCCAGGATGGAATATGTTGTATTTTATACAGCCAGTTCATTATACAGCCAGACGACGTGGCAAGAAATTTCTTTGCTTGCTGTGCCTGCCCCTTATGGTTTCTCCTGCTGTTTTAAAGGCGCAGACAGAAGGAGGCTGAAACATATTGGCGTCTTTTGAAGGTGGAAGGAATCGTTTGCATTCCGATTCTATTGTTTCGTCGCCCCTTCATTTTAAGCTGTTATGGTCCACATAGTTGTTTGTTCGACTGCAAGATCTTCTAATCGAATTTTGTAAATTACGCCCTTAAAACCGACTTTAAGAGGATCTGTCAAGACAATTTGAATAGGAACACAACACTTTCTTCTTCGTTCAGTTGTGTCCAGCATTACAAGATCTGTGGCTGGTCACTACCTGTGAACTAAGCCTTATTATCATAAAGTAACTTGCAGTTTTCGATGGCTTGTTGAGTTGAAATATACATCTCTCATTTAGCGTAATGAAGGTTGATTTGTACATATGTACTCCGGAACTTTAAAGGAAAAGTAAGATTCAGCGTTTGCTTTTTCACCACATAGCGGCGGTCTTGCCAAGAATTTCTTTATTAGCATCGGGCTTTAGCCTTGGTCAGTAGCATCCGAAAAGCAAATTGCGAGTCGTAAGGGTGTAGATTACCCTCACACGTCGGTATACACTATAATATGAGCGTAACAGTCTGCTGCCAAAGGGCTTTAACGTTGATTTAATGATAAGACGTAATTTACAAAATTCTGTCTTCTGATGGGAGAGGCGAGGAGAGACGGGAGGGTAGACATAACCACTCGTGAAGAAGTAGTGCTTACTACTTATAGTGTTGCAATTAAGGTATTGTAGAAAGCGTCTTTGTGTTTCTTGTGTCAAAGAAATACTTATGACGTGCAGCCAATACGATGGGTCATATTATACGGAATCTATGGACAGCTAAACTAAAATGCTGAACTGGCCATTTCCTCAGGCATTAATTGGCTTCCAAACTTCCATTTGTGTACTCTGCTCAATACTAATTAAAGCAGTTGCGGTGCAGTGTCGGGAAATTCGTAAAATTAGTTGAAAATGATTGTCAGTAAATTCGAAACGCACTTTAAGTTTATTTAAGTGTACCGAAAAAATCGGAAGCAAAACCTAATGAATGATGGATAAAGAGCATCTTCAATTCTTGAATACCGGGTTGACCGAAATGCACGTCACCGCATCAAATGTGATGAACGCAAGACACAACATACATCAGCGCATTACTATTAATTATTAAACCATATTGTACCCATCAGGTGGAATGCCCAAAGCCAGAGCATTCTCAAGGCAGTTTTTCGAAATCAATGAAAATTTATTCCTCCCATAAATATTTCCCAAATCACTTCTTGTTCGGACTATTTTCGGATTGAAAAATCCAAGTAAAATAAATAAATGTTGCATCACAACAGTTTGCTCTATTCTCGAATTGTATCAATGGAATTTTTAAATACATCTCCCAAATATTTTTACAATGTGTCTAAGAGGAGGAACAACTATAAATTGTAGTGTTGTCATTCATATAAATTCGGTTTCGATCTTAAGGAATCTAGATTCTTAGTTTCTTTGTCGTTTGGATAAATTTTCATGAGGATTTTTAAAACTCAACCAAGCACTCTTACTATAATCTAGGACTTGAATATACAATATTGTAGTATGACCGTTGACCTACTTATATTAGCTGTAGACAATAAATTTAAACAAAAACTTCAACTCAAGCACTATTCAACCCTCAACCCAACCCTAAACTCAACCATAAATCAACTCCCAAATAAATCCGCATCTGAGCCTCTCACTAAACCTCAACTTAACCCCAACTCAACCCCAAAATCAACCCTCAACTGAATCCCTCATGTGCCTATGAACTCAACTCAATCCTAACTCAACCTCTAACTCGACCCCCCCCCCCTTTTTCAACCCTCAACTTAACCCCAAACTCAACGTCCAACTCAATCTTCAGCTACTCGAAAACAAAATTACAAGTCGGGCAAGCTTACTTGCGATACCAGGCGTACAGCCAGATATTTAGACAGACGGATGACATTTTTTTTTCAAGGAATTTCAAAATGTCGAGAAAGTGGTTTGGACCAACAACATTTTTAGTAATTTCTGACAGGATTTCAATCATTGCTCCTTTTGGACCGAAGTAGTTCGGAAATTGTTCTAAATAACTAAAACCAGATTTGAATAAAAATTCTTGCAAAATCATCTAATATATATGTATGTATAGGGCAAGCAGGCACTTTTTATCGAATCTTTGAAGAACCAGTTTATGAATTTAAAGAGAACTTTAAAAATTCCCAGAGTAAAAAAAATACTTTGCGCAGTCTTTGGAGGAATTAGAAATCCTTAAATATTGAGAAACAAGCCTTTTAAGTAATTTAAATTTAAATTTGATGATTTTAGAAAGTTTGACGAATTATTACTTATTTTAAGAAATGTGCTAACCTTACGAAACTTTGGTGTATAAGAAATTTAAAGAATTTTCAGTATTGTTAATTCTAGATTCTAGTAAAACTTTTTTGCAATTTCTTAATCATCCAACTTTAGGAAATTCAGGTGATTCTTTTTACGGATTTATACAGTGTAGCCTCCAATTTTACAGAATTTGAGAAGGAACCCAGATTAAGACATAAGTTGGAGCTTTTGAAGAATTTATTGCATTTGGCGAATTTAAAGAAATTAGGTAATAGTTCAAATTTGAAGAATTAAGAAAGAAAGAAACAGCAATCGGATGACCAGAGCCTGGCTTTTGCTTAATCAATAAATAAAGCATGTCAAGAGTACGAATGTGAAGTTGGCCCGAAAATCCATCCCGAAAGAAGTTTTTTCAAAATGTTTCTCAAAATAGTACTCAAAATAGTAAAAAGTAAAATGAAATTTTATTCCGAATTTTTAATAGGATTTTTTACTTTGTAAAATGTCAACCCTTGTTGATATAATGGATTTTATGGGGTTGCTATTCGATGGATTTTATGGTGTGTATCCTATCCATATATAGCTTTTAATACCAAAATTCTTCAAATGTCCACCACTGGATCTCAGCTCACAGGGATTGATAGGTATGGTGGTGTATGGCAGATGTTAGATAGAACCCTTACCTTATTAAAATGACAACCCTTATATCAACGCGATGGATTTAAAGGTGTTTTATAGAGCTACATCCATGCATAGCTTTTAATATCAGAAATCTTCAAATGTGCACCACTGGGATTAAATGACAATGACACTGACGATTTTATTAATATCGACAAGGAATGGGCAAATAAAGCATTGAATGAGGATAAATATATCCAAAAAATTATGCGTCGTCCATTTGTTGTTGTGACCTATAGCGTAATGCAGAACAATATTTTAAAAATAATGAAGGATGCATCTAAGAACACAGAGTTAACAGTTTATTTGGACTCTACTGGAAGTTTGGTCCGTGCTCCTTTTAAACATTGTTCAACAATTTTGTATTACGCTCTAATAATAGCTGCCAAAGCGTCTGAGTTCGATGCTACATCACCATTCCCACTAACAGGTATGGTTAGTTCAAGCCACAATATTGATTCTATTATAGGTTGGCTGAGGTCATTTAAATTATATATCTAAAGACATCTTAAAAAATGGCCAGTATTTAATTCAGTGGTAATAGATTTTTCGTTTGCGGAATTAAATTTTGTGTTAAGTGCCTTTAATAATATGAATATAATACACGAACCGTTTTGCGTAAAGAAATAGTAACTCATAAATGGATAAATACTAATAAAAGTTATAAAACTGAAGAATCAACAGTAAAAGTGTTTTTATGTTGTTGTCATTTATCCCATATACAATGTCATAAGATATAAATAAACACTTCTCAAAATGCCCATCAAATTCTAAAATAATTAAAGAAATTCTAGCATCGTTGTTCATGATTACAAACTATCAGGCTATTAAGGAAATATGGAGAGATTTAACAGTAATGTTAACATCTAAGTTTATCCCAAGAAAAGTGCAACAATCATTAAGTTCCGTGGTCAGCTTAAGAACAAAAGGTGCTACAGATTTTGATGGCACTTGCGTAAATAACACAAAATTGAAAAAAGCATAAAGACAGCACAAAACCAATATATGTATGTACAAAGCCCATATTTTCAGGATCTTAAAAAAATTGTCGATGAAGTTGGTTTGGCCTTAAATAATCAAGAATCTGCAACAGTTGGCGGAATTAATAGTTTTTTTAATATAGCTTGATATTAAAGAAATATGTACGTGGCATATTTGCCTTTATGGAGTGGTATCTTAAATTATGGCGTCCGACATAGTAATAGCCACGTGGAAAATTATTTTGCCACTGTAAAACGAAGGTTCAAAACTTCAACAAATATTGGTAAACTGCCCACTAAAGCAGGACGTTTTATTAGGGATATTCACGAACGAAATGTTACGATCCATCGGCAAATCGTAACTGGTATTCCAAAAGCTGCAACGAAAACAAATGTCGGTCTGGCATCTAGTAATCAAATTAAAATGCAAACATCTGACGCCGATCTAACAATTCATGAAGCGTAAAAATAATGGCGCCACAACTCCCAAAACTAAACATTCGCATTTTAATTTAGCGCAAATCAGAGAAATTTCAACTCAAACCCCGCGGGAACGGTCAATTACTGCTTTCAAAATAGTAAGTGAAAATTAGAAGGACGACAGTAACTTCAGTACTCCAATACGGCAATGCAAAGTAGTAAAAAAAAATATTGCCTGTTAAACATAGATATTCAACTTATAACTATGCTTTACCGGTTTTGCAAAATGGTACTAAAAGTTGCGATTACTATACAACAACACGTGTGGATTAGATGCCCTCATTCAAACATTAGCTGCAGCAGTAATTAGTGTGGGATAACCAATTGTGATATACGGGAAAATGCGTATCTTGTTAGAAAAGAAATGCTCATAGAAATTTTTGGCATACAACAAAATTGTGATTGCAATATACAAGATGTCTGAGGACATATACTTAAAAGCCTTCCAAGTCTAATAGTTAATCTTAAATGTCAACATTGTGAAACCACTGTTGAAGAAGATCAGAATTTTCTTCTGGTAAATATGTTGGCATTAATGAAAGTTGGATTTTCCAATTTAAGTAAATGTATAGAACAAGTTCCTGATCAGGGATGTCCAGTATGTTTCAATAAAACGAATCCCCATAATTTCAAATATCAGCCAATTATAACTATTTATACCGAGAATGTTACGCTAAATCGCCCGATAATCAAAATAAGTGAGATTGAATCCACATTAGAATTTGACCACATTCTTTATAAACTTACAGGGATTATTAGTTACGAGCTTTGTACGAATTTTGACTTCACATACATGTCAAGAGTTCCATTCGGGACTACTTTGAAGAATTTGAAAATTGACAATTGACAATTTAAAACTGTTTCATGTTGTGTTCTTAAAATTGTTCAATTTTGTGACTATACCTACTAAATTTTCGTAAAATTTGGTGGTTTACGAAAATTTGATATTACCAAAGATGAAAAATTTGGAAAAATTAATTCCGAAAACAGATCTTGTTGAATTCCAACGTTTTAAGAATTTCTAAAATTTAGACATTTTATGAATTTTGAAGAATTTAAGGATTTTAAAATTGTAAAATTAACAGAATTTGGCCTATTTTGGATGAAAAGGACTGATTTTATAGAAACTGATTCAGAGGTCAAAGCCACAAATCATGCAAATTACAGCTTGATATATAAAAAACACTGATAAGGCCTGCTGTAGGCTTTCTGAGGTAGTTGTATTAATTTTATTTCAAAAAGGCATAGACTACAGCGAGATTGCACGCGATAAGCGATGAGAGGCGAGAAGCGATTTTTTAAAGCATTGAAAAATTTAATTAGCACATAACGTGCACTATGGATGGCTTCTGGCGTGCACTCTGGCTGCAGCCTTAAATTAAGCTCAACTTAATAATTAATATTTAAAAAGTTTTTAGATTGATTAACCTGGGTTTAAAATTGGTTGGTGTTCAGGTTCCAGACACAATATAAAGCGTTCTTGTAAAATTATAAAAGATAAAAAACAAATTACTTATAGCTTTACAAAAGCTATTGCTCAATTATTTAGCTTATAAATATATAAATGCTTGCCAACTTTTTAGGATTTGAAGAAGTCTAAAGATTTTTAGAAAGTTACAATTTCGGTGAATAAATTTAAGAATTTCAGTTTGGAGGATTACAAATTTTAGAAAATTCAGCTAATGAATTTTACGAATTTTAGAGCACTTTTGAGAATTTGCGAAGGAACTCAGATACAATAAGTCGAGTAAGGGCAAAAAAGTAAGTATGTAAATAATTTGAAGAATTTTGGAATATTTAACGTGAATTTTATGCATCGGAGATTTTGGAGATTTTTTTCGTTTGTCTAATTTAAAGAAATTAGATAATAGTCCAAATTTGAAGGATTATATAAGTATTAAATTAGATAAATTAGAAAGGTTGGCAAGCTCCAATTAAGGTAATTTGAACTGGCCAAATTTTATGAGATTTAAAGAATTTTAAACATTTTTTATGTAAACAATTTGAGGTATTATATTAAAAATACACTCAAATCCCGCTTTAACAAATCTCGTTTAAAACAAACCTCCGGTTACAACGAACTTTTTGAAAACACTTCGGATATATCAAACTTCGGTTTTAACACTCGGCTATAACAAACATATGCTTATAGAAAACTTATTTGAAGATTTTTGAAATACAGAAACTTTTTGAATTTTGTAGTTTTAATAATTTTATTTGCTTTACAAATTTTAAAAACTTATCTTCACGAAAATTTAGTAGTGGTAGAATTTGAAGAATTTTAGGAAAACAATATTTGTTTGATTTATTGGCTTCCAAATTTATAAAAATTTGTAGAATTTTATAAATTTCGATAATTTTAAAAGAATTATTAAGGCGTTAAAACTTTAAGAAATTTGACAGGTATATTTATAAAATTTATTTTCTGAATTAATTAGTTTAAGGCTCTGGAGAAAATTTCTAATCCTCGTCAAATATCACTCAAAACTAAACTTGAAATGTACGGAGCGCTGATAACGCCTGCTTTCGAAAGTAAACGTTAAGAACTTTGGACCTATATAAGAATGCCAAACAGAATGCTTGCTAATTTTATAGAGTTTTTAAAATTATAAATATTTCAATTTAAAAATTTACTTAAAATTGATTTCAGTAAAAGTTTTAGTTTTTGTATCGATTTAAGTATCGAAACCCCCAAATTTTAAAAAGTTTAGGAATTTTATGAATAAACTGACGTACTTGGCAAATTTTGTGAAACTTTGAAATGTACAAAAATATTAATTTGATTTTTTTTTTACATTTTTAATGATTTCATTATTTTACGAATTTTATGAAACTTTAGAATTCGGGAACAACTTTGAAAAAAATTGGAAAATTTTAATTTTTACATCTTTAGAACTACCCACTAAATTTTTATAAAATTTGGTTTTACCAAAGATGAAGAATTTTTAGAATTCAGAAATTTTATGAATTTTGAAAAATTTAAGAATTTTAAAATTTTAAAATTAACAGAATTTAAAACCAATCGATTATCTCAAATAACATTAAAACTTGGAGCATTCGAATTTGAACATAGAAAAAAATTTGGCTCATATTTTGCAGAAATTGAATTTGAAAATTTTACGACTTAAGCAATCATCTACATAAAAATCTTCGTTCAAAATTTTGGAAGCTAAGGGATATTTATTTAAATTGGCATTAGCAATTTCTTTGCGAACTCTAGTGGCTAAGAAAGGTGCGGAAGTGGTGTGTCGTAAGTGACAGTTTATAGTTTAAAAGTTTGGATATCGTTAGAATAATACCATACAATTTTCTGAAGATGTGTTTGACTAACTGTTAATGAGAACTTCGCAGTACATTTTTTCTACTATTTCCCGTACTATTTTGGAGATGTTGAGTTTTCGATTGTTCAGTTACTAATGGTTCTGTAATGGGTTATATTTGTTTTCTATGTAAACGTGTGTGATACTTTTGAAAATATTGCCTACAGGTAGATCTGGTGCATTGGGAAACAGGATGGTTTGTTGTAAGACAGTTGATGAATTACCATAATTCATGTACCACTTGGAACTGATCTATTGGTGAAAGTTTAATAAAATCCTGGCAGAAAGATAAATTATGATTACTCTTACAAATATAGGACAAAGAACTGAAGGATATTTTTCTACAGACGAAGATGGTACTACTAATGCAGTTTTCGTTTGGCGACTAGAATCGGGAATTTTAATTTTGTATAAGGTCCTATTGATCCTATTTTGTATAAGGTCCTATTAATATTCAAATCTTTTTTTGTAAAAAGGCGTGAAGTTTGGCCCATTTGGGAAACTCATCTACTCCTAGTTCATTTTCAAATTCCTTCCTGGATTTTAAATCTAAACGCCCTAAGATAATTCTTACTATCAAAGCTTTGGATGACCTGTCTAACTTAAACTCCCGGTCCCAGCTCTGTAACGAATCTATGTTGGCAGTCAAAATATCTAAAATATGTTTCATTTCTGTTAAATTATTATTTATGGCTTTCGTCGTGACATTTAAAATGGCATCTATTCGTTAGCCGAAATAGGTATTTCAGCCACCAACGATTTTGCTTCGCCCTTCAATTTTCTCAATAAATATGAAAATTTAGCGATATCGCTCACCTGAAGCATGAACCGCTGATTTCGCGCTGAGTCTCGAAAACTGCACCATTTATTAAATTCAACATCGAACTCAGGTAATTGCAACTCGGGTAGTTTGATCTGACCGGTGTTTTTTTTTTGTTTGATGGAACGTTTGTCCAACTATCACTTTGCACCAACACTTCAAATTTACCACTTTCATTATCATACTGGTCAAATATTTCGTCAGTACACTTATATCACTATCACTAATTTCATTTATAAATTGTTTATATTCTAATTCATATTCCTTTATAGACTAGGAGATGGTGACAGGTGACGTTCTCCCATTTTATACCGCATGCCTTTTTAAGGGAAAAATTAAAAAAATTACAGGGGATTTCCGTGTTTTCATTCAAATTGCATGCCGATGTAAAGAATTAAAGTTTTAATCACAAAAACACTCTGGGAAAATTGGCATGCGCCCCTCGTGGGAAGGGGGGAAAATTTGAAATCATATTGAATGTTTACAAAGTTTTCCCGACATTTATGTCTCGACAATTATGAGGTTATCTCTTTAATACCCAAGACAGACAGCGGTTTAATAAATTCGATTTAGATAACCTCGTTCAATTACTACAAGCAAAAAAAATACCGGATTAGGTTAAACTGAGGTTGCCTAGTACTGAACACCGGAAAATTCGAAGGTATTAGGATAACATTCAATAAACGCAGATTCACTTAAATAACGGATTAAATTGCATTAAAAAAAACTGATTTAAATCAATGAGTTTTGAACAGGGTTGATTTTTTAATTTTTTATGTAAGATTTTATTCTTCTAATTCTGCAATTTTAGTAAAGAGTTTTATATTTGTGTCAGAATCAAACGTAACTGCAATTTCTTTAGAACCGGCGTATATAACCGAATGAATCTTCATGTTTTATGTAGTGCTGGGTTTAAAGGCAATTTTGAAACGCTGATATTATCATTAGCTAGAATAAGGCTGGATTTATTATCTCTGGATAATTATCTGTTTATTCAATATACCATACCAGATTTTAATAAATTATATCAGAATTTGATTTATCGATAATATATGTCAGAATTCGGAATATCAGCAAAAATCAGAAATCTCAGAATTTGATATATACTGTCAGAATTATAAATACTTATCATCTCAGGATTCGCTTTATACTGTCAGAATTCTACATATTATGTCGGTATCCAAAAGATCGCATTAGACTTAAATAAACACCATAACAGAACTCGCCATATACTATCAGGATTCGATTTATTATGTCACAGTCAAATTCCTCATATCTTATTCATTTCAGAATTCGACATATCATATCTGAACTCGTATAGAGAGTATATCATGTTCGAAATATCATGTTATAATTTGATATATTATCTCAGAATTTGCTATATAGTGTCATTCGACGTACCATCATAAATCATCTCAAAATTTGATATATCGTCTCAGAATTCTTTATATGTACTTATAAAGTTAAAGTTCGTTATATCGAAGGATTTGAAATACATATCAGAATTCGTTATATATTTCCAGTACTAATCATATTCAAATTTATATATTCCACATCCGAATTATCTATATCATGTAAGAACTTGAAATTTCATGTCAGAGTTCGATATATCATCTCAGAATTCGACACATACTATCGGATTAGATACATCTGTCAGAATTCTGACTATCAGAATTCAATCTATCGGTCAGAACTATATCAAAATTCGACACATGATGTCAAAATTCGTTTTGTAGTCTCAGAATTCGTCTTAATATCCGAATTCTATACTTCATGTACGAATTCGAAACATCAAAGTTCGATAAAAGTTAGAGTTCGATATAGCATCTCAAAATTCGCTATATACTGTCAGACACTATTATGTCGGAATTCGAAATATCACGTCAGAATTCGATAAACCAACTCAGCAATCGCCAGATACTGTCAGAATTTGACATACTTATCTATCATAGTTTGATGTATCTTGTCAGAATCCCTTTATCTCAGACAGGATGGGACAATATGTACATGTATTTAAAAAAAACAACAAATCATCATTTTTTTGATTTAAATCAACTTTTTGTTTTAAATTAGTTTTGCCGATTATTTTTACAAATAAAAAAAAATGGCGGTATTCAATAAAAATGTTCAACTTATTAGTGTCACAAACTTGTGTTTATTTATGTGGTGTCTAATGAAAAGCATAGTATGATTCCCACTTCAAGATTGTTTCGACTTTAAGCTGTGGCTTATAATTTTCCGGAATTTAGTTAGATAGATCTTCGCATAAATAGTCGTCCTTAATTTCAAATCTGACTTTATCTCTATAAGGATAACAACATCCAATAGAGGTACACCAACTTAAATAAAGGGTTAAGTTGCATATAAAAATTAATCATGATTTAAATCGATGATTTTTTTTTTTAAATACAGGTCGATTTAAATCAGATAAAAATCAATGATTTAGATCATCCGATTTAAACAATTTCCACCCCCTTTTCAGTCTAATAGTTATTAAATTTTCATCAAAATAGTATATAGTTGGCCTTGACAAGTAACGTCAAGGTAATTTCAAGGTCATCAACTCTAAACAATTATTTTCCTGAAACAAGATGTGTTGCCAGCCGTAATTATTTGTAATGTATTTTAATACCCCAATTAAACTAGCAGAATAAGAACGGATATTAACGTCCTGTCTGGAAGACCACATACATAAAAACTAAGTAACATTTTTACAATATGTCAATACAATTTATTTAAATAGCAATTTTAGGCTGAGTTCGGATGGTGTAGAATTATTGCAGTTGCAGTTTAAGGGTTTGTGTGAATAACGTAAATGTATAATAACATAGTGAATCACAACACTTCCTCTCTTTCATTCCTGGATTTAGAATGCAAACCGAACTGTTTTGGTCCACCATTGTTAACTCATCTTGCTGACTGCTACATAGTACTGCAAGTTGTGCCCGGAGGCATGTGTGAGTCTGATGCATGACGCGAGTTAATTTCTTATGAGCGGCTAAATGCATCATCAAAACTTCTGGATGTGTTGCCGTTTGATTTTGATGTCTTCTCCAAAGTCCGCATTGTGTTTGAACCAGAAACATGCGATTACCCAAATGCTTCTTTATTTCGCCTGCCACCCATTTCTCTCCTCGCGAAAAATTCCTAGTATAGACTTGTTGGTCCAGTTTGAACTTATGTGTCGCATCTTGATATCTTGACGCAGTTTTATTCGGCCTAAGAAGAGATAATAATGTCCGATGTTCTCTGTTGTGCAATTTAAAAGCAGGCGTTTTACCATCAGCTCCAGGGGTGGTTCCGAATGTTGCTAGAAATATTGTTAGAGCTTGTTGTACGGTTTTTTTTATTGCTATCGCTGATTATCTTATTCATACTAGTTTTAAAAGTACGAACGAATCTTTCTGCTTCCCCATTACTTGCAGGATGAAAAGGTGCGGTTGTCAGATGCGTAATTCCATTCATGTGACAAAATGCTTCGAATTCTGATGAAGTGTACTGAGTACCATTATCAGACACGATAACTAACGGCAATCCCTCTAGTGCAAAAATTTGTTGAAGTTGTAGTTGATAACGGCACAACATACGGAAATTTCGAAAACACATCAACGACGATCAGCCACATTTTGTTGAGATACGGTCCAGCGAAGTCAATATGAATTCGCTCCCAAGCGTGAAGTATCTTTATCGATGGATGGCCACCAGCAGTGACTGCGAGCTATTTGCTTCATTCTTGTAATGCCCCAATGGCCCACGTGTAATGTGTCTAAAATCGTTTCTCGGAGACTTGATGGAATAACGGCGCGCGTGTGTTCTGTGTGTAAGAGAAGAATATTATTAAAAATGTTTAATGATAAGTTACGGGCAAAATAAGGTTGTAAGTCAGCATCAGTTTTAGACAGTTTTTCAGGCCAGCCCCGTTGAATGTGTTGAATCACCCGTTGCAAAACATGATCTCGTTTCGTATGCTCCTCTATCACTCGGCTATCTATTGGAGTTTCTTGCACAACGATATCGTATATCTCGTCCACTCCAGATTCTCGTTCATACTCGTCGAATTCCTGGTCAGGTCCCATGGGCAAACGTGATAATCCATCAGCATTGCTATGTTGGGAGGTAGGTCTGAATTTAATGGTGCAAGAGTATGCCCTCAGTGCTATTGCCCATCTCTGCAAGCGATGTAACGTGACGACTGGCAAGTTCTTGTTAGCGTTGTGAGACATACCAAAAACAATACCGAGTGCTTCCTTTACCACTTGGCTGTATGCTTTTTGATGTTTCTCTAGCGTCTTAGATGCAAATCCGATTGGATGTTCTATGCCGTCCGGGAAAATGTGAGATATGACAGCATCAATGCCGTCTTGAGACGCGTCAGCAGCGAGCACGATTGGTAGCTTATCGTCAAAATGAACCAACCTTGTTTTACTGATCAATACTTTTTTAATTTCTTTAAATGCTTGCTTTTTGGTCCTTTGCCCAAACAAAATCAACGTCTTGATGGCGTAATGCATTAAGTGGCGCTGTATAGTAATTTGCTCTACCTATAAAAGCTTCAAGTTGCTTAAGGTTTTCTGGACGTGGCATATTGTCAATCGCTTTGGTGTTGGTATCTGATGATCGGATGCCTGATGAAAAAATGATATGCCCAAGATACTCAACTTCTGGCTCTCCAAACACACATTTTTCTTTCTTACATTTAATACCATTCTCTTTCAATCTGATGAATAATTGTTCCAAATTATTGTGATGTTTAGCTGTGTCCAAATATGGTGCGCAAGTAGGTATGCCTAATGTCAACTCATCCATTTTTCGTTGAAAAATACTTGGATCACTAGCAACGCCGAATGGTAGTCTTATATATATAATCTTATATTTATAAAGACCAAAGGGCGTGTTGATTACTACCAGTTTTTGTGAAGCTTCGCCTAATGGTATCTGCAAGTACGCGTCTGATAAGTCTACTTTACTAAAGAATTGACCACCTTGTAGTTTTGTGAACATTTCATCAATTCTTGGAATAGGATGACGATCTATATCCAGTTTAGCATTTACCGCCTTAAAGTCGCCACATGTTCTAATATGTCCATTCGCTTTGGTTACAGGATTCATGTTTCACTTCACAATCAGGACACGACTTATTAGCATACGAAACATTTTTTCTACCTTGAAATCCCATAGCATTGACCTAACTTACCTCTTCCTTCATAAGTTGAAAAGTCCTTGCTTGTTGACTCGAAAAGTACTGCAATTTCCAGCTCCTCATCGAGGGTTAGATTTGTTTTCGATAATGCAGCTGTTCTAACTGGAGCATGTGGAGTATTAATCACAATCATGTCACGAATCATGAAATCAACGAATGATGCATTGTACGTGGCCACACTACAAGAAAATCCACAATTCCTTGCCACGCCCCGCAAATCAGCAACCCATGCCTTATACGTTTGATTAGGCATCATCATGGTACGGTTAAATTCGTATCTAGCACCTAGTATATGAATTTTCGACGAATAAAATTCAATTAGCTTTACCGTTAGCTTCTTGTATGTTCTTTCTTTGATATCGGCACCGCCGAATAGTTTTTGGACTTCCTCCAACATACCGTTAGAACACCATAACAAAAAACACGCTCGTTTCTTGTTTTCCCCTGTTGCTTACACTACACGCAAGAAAATGTTAATCCATTTGCAACAGATAATTGCTCCATGTTTCAACATTCTTATTAAAAGACCGAAATTGCCACACATTTAATGCCGGCATTATTCTTGTCGCAAGAGTTGCCTCAATATACTCACGATTTTCCGCCATAATCTTTTCAAACGATTTCAGTTGTGTTTCCAAAATTTTCTCCAGTGCTTTTTCATCCATCGCGATAACACAACTTTACACACAAATACAATGTCGCAATATTATTTTGGATTCAAATTTTCTCGTCGCCAATAATGTATTTTAATACCCCAATTAAACTAGCAGAATAAGACCATTTATTTCTCGTGTATATTCGTTGAAATGGGGCGTTCTTTTATACGGGAGCATTACTGCGCTGAAGAGCAAATTGAAAGCCGACTAATTTATCACCAACTAGAAATGTTACTTCGTTCAATCGAAATTGGCTTGATTTTAGAAGTGAGCAGCATTTTCAAGCTCTGAAAGGATGGTGGAACAGCGCTCCCTCCCCCCTACACCTAGCCAGGTAATATGCTGCCCAGCAGTAAAATTCATGTAAAATACATAAAGAGACTTTGTTACCAAGACGATTTTTTGTTAGCAAAATACCAAACCGCGTGCTAGACAGATTGAAGCACTGAATAATTTGTATTTTGAATGGAGTAACTTTTATTCTTTAGGATTTTTGAAAGTATACTAGTGCTGTATATAACCGGGGCTAATTCCTACAAGAGGCCAACATGACAAAAAACACGCATAAACATGCGTCTGTATATGTTCAGTATTCTATTTCAGAAAGTGACATTCCCTTCGATGTTGCCGTGCGTGCTAATTTTTAGTATTCTACAAAAATCTGATCATCACATTTACGGAAATTACTCACTCCATCTATATCATCGTACATATTTTTCTCGATTAGTCATCGCGAATGACCATAAAACGCGAATGTAAATAAATTTTGTTTGTCAATTCTAAATACAATTTTTTTTTATCGCAACTAAATTTTCTAGCCATAATCCACGTTCCACTTTGATAATTTTTGATTTATTATACCTATACGATATACAAATTCCATTTAAAATAAATTACAAAAGACACACAAAAATATAAGTAAGGCTTAGGATTTTCTATGAATATAAATGTCTATTATAGATAACGGATTATAATAGATTAGATGTGCAATACAATGTGCCGGGCCCGTTAAATTACCAATACCAGCACACAGACATAAGCCCATTTTCAAGGTCTAACAAAATGTAATTAAGTTAATTATCGAGTGCGCATTTTTTTTTTTTTTTTTTGGAATATTGTACAAGATAAGAATGGTTCGTTGTCCATACTCTAAACTCGTAATTCTTATCTCGTGCACAAGTGAAAGTAATTTTCTATATAAAAGTAGCTAAGATTGATTGCAATCTTAATGTGTAATTAATATTTAATTTCAATTTAAATGGCTATAAATACAAGCTAGAGAGGAAGAGGTATATTTAAGCGAAAGTTGTTTCTTTTGCGTGTTATAGGTATACAAAATATTTTGGCCACAACACCAAAACCAAGGTTGATAAACTTCTTTCTATTTTATTTCCTGTTGTACTAGGTGGTTGCACACACAAAAATGACATTTTAATTTCAAATTTATATACAAATAGTAGTTGGATTAAACCGTAATACAATAATATCATCTTCTTATGTATTATTATGCACAATCATGAAGACATTGAAATAAATAAGAATGCCGATGGAAGAAAACGCTTTAGAATTTAAAATTCACATAACTTTGTGTGTCTTCTTGGTCTTTGTTTACTTCTTTAAGACACAAAAAAAAACTATAAAACTGGTTTCATTTTATTACTAGTGTATATACATTATGTAGAGTTCTTGGTACTTATCGGTACGAAAATGTTCCTACATACAACACAAGCCGGGTACTTAACTATTTATAAATATGGTTACGTCGTTTTGTATGAAGAAAAATTTTGTTAAATTGTCTTACAAATTATTTTTGTTGTGGCTAAGATTTTTTTTTTTTATTTTGTTTACATTCTTAATTCATGAACCGCATTGAGTTGCTTATTATTGTAACTCCCCATGAATTGGATTTATAGTATAGTTGTGGCTCGATAACATTCTAAATATTTTTTTTTTTGCAATTGCATGTCGATAATTTTATTTGGACTAGATCTGACACGAATTTGTTGTTTTAATTAAAATATTGCGTTTAATACACAATTACCGACATAATTTATGGTCACGATACGTTTTTGGCAACGTCAATTTTTTTTTTGTATCTTTCATTTACTTAATTAAATTCGAAATGGTTTGAGAACCTACAACATCCGTGAATTAATTTGGAATAAATAAAGAAGACCAAGAAATTATTTTGTCTATTGTTATTCTGCTAAGTAAGTACCGCTGTTTTTAATTTAATTTAATTAGTAATCCGGTATAATTAACAAAATAACAAAAGATGTGGCATATCATTGTAGATGATGCGCAGAAAACGACAAACCCGGTTCAATTTTTTAATTACTTATTACATTAGTGTAATTCGCAATACTTGAAAATTTTCGCTTGGTATTGTATACCAAATCCAAGCTTAAATTTCATTTTGACAATTACCATTTTTTAGATTAAAATGACAAGATTTAGATTACCTTTTGTTTGGAATCCACTACCTCATTGATTCACATCGTTAGAAATTTTGTAAACGGAATTTTTTTAAATAATTTGAAAACAACATACAAAATTCAATTAACAAACAATTTGAGAATCAGCAGCAACATATGAATTACGCTCATGCCGTGCTAAACAACCATCATCGAAATCAAACCAAATGGTAGGGTTTCAATGAGGGTCAATAAGCAAAACTGTCGTTACAGGAAAACCAAAACTTCGGCGTATTCCGTCCCTATATGTTAATTTATATGAAATTTTATTTGGAAGAATGTGGGAATTTGGCCCAAATATAGTACCCAAGTGGCCACATTATTTTATGGGTGTTCGACGATCCCTACCTTTGAGGATAAATGACCTACGACATGCTGTCTCGCCCCTATCTGTAAGTTCATACGAAATTTGATTTTAAAAATTTTATCAATTTGGCCCAAAGATCGTACCCAAGTGGCCACATATTATTATGGGTAGTTGAACTTCAAAAAATCTAGACGATAAGTGATCTAGGATAGATGTGTTCCTTTTTCCTTCCCTATTATATGCAAGTTCACACGAAATTTGAGATTAAAAATTTTGTCAATCTGGCCCAAAGTTTGAACCCAAGTGGACACATAATTTTATGAGTAGTCGGAGATCCTCTGTAACCTAAAAATATAACCACTTCCAAAAATCTACACGATAAGTGACCTAGGACAGAATATGTGTTCCTTCCCTATTATATGCAAGTTAATACGAAATTTGTTTTTAAAAATTTTATCAATCTGGTCCAAAGATCGTACCCAAGTGGCCACATATTATTATGGGTAGTTGGGGATCCTCTCTAACCAAAAAATATAACCACTGTCTTAAAGAAAAGTTTCCTGTATTAAAGAAAAGATCGGCATGATTTTGGATTGTTTACCTAAGTTGAGATTGACTAATGTTACTACATCTTTGCCTTTAAATTCATCAGTAGGTGTGAATGAAGATTTAGATTCGCGGATTGAATCATATCATCAATAATTGTGATCAACTTTCATGTACTGATTTACCTTCATCCGCAGCTATGGTTACATCGTCTTTAACTAATGACAGCGATGATATTCCAGTATTTTCCAGTCCTACTAGTTTTGGTGCTTGTACGACTTTTGCTGAAGTGGTAAAAAGTCCTGCCATTATGCCTGTTACAGTATCGACTACACTTACTTCTCACAGTAGTGTTCCGGATCAACCAAGCAAATATTATATGAATGCTAGTGAAGTTAAAGTTAAACTTCCACAACGCATAATCTCTAAACCTATTTGTGGTACTAAGGATATTCCGGTTAATTTTGGTATACAAACGGTTACTCCAATGTGTTGGATACATCTTTCAAGATTTGTTCCAAATACTCCTGAGGACGACATCCTGGCTATGGCAAAATCCTGTTTAGATACAAATATCTGTAAAATTGCTAAACTAGTCCCGAAGAATTATAAGCTCTAACTCCACGTGTGAAATTTCGGATACCAGCTGTAATCGACACTCCACTTCTCCACTCAATCGATGAAGCCAATGGATAGGTGGTTCCAGGTGATAATTTGCAGGTACATAATAATTCTTGTTTAAAGTTTGGTCATTTGAGTGTGCGCAGCTTGGTAAAACATTTTGATTACATAACTATTATTTTACAAACATATCAATTTGATATTCTTCCCTTGACTGAGACTTTGCTTAGTAGTAAGATTTCTAACAAGTCGCTTCGAATTAATAATTATAAACTGCTACGATCTGATCGAATAAATGATCATTGGGGTGGGGTTGGTCTTTATTTTCGGGTCACTTTAAAGTTTAAAAAAATATTCTCTGGTTCTTTGGGTAAAGTAGAATATCTAGCAGCTGAACTTACCGGGAGTTTTGGTAAAATTTTAATTTTGGTTATTTACAACCCACCTCCTGCTTGTAGTAATGATATTAACAGTTTACAAACAATTTTTGCTGAATACCTAATAAGCTATGAAAAGATTTTCTGCTGTGGTGATTTTAACTTCAATATGATGGTTAATAATCAACTTGAAGCTTGTTGAATTTGCATAATTTATGTTATTTGCCTTATAGACCCACTACTTAGGATCAACAGTCTTTTGGATCTGATAATTTTGTATGTGCCTGATAGACATAATATTATTTCGTTTGGCCAGTCAGCTGCTCCTGCTATTTCTAATCATGATTTGATTTTTGCATCTTATAAGTTTTCTCGTACTAGGGATCAAATTTCTTATATTGTGTTGTTACTGATTATAAAGCTATCAATCACGAGAATTTTATAAATAATTTCTTTTCGTTAGATTGGTCTAACATGCACAACTATTCCGATGTGAATGACATCCTAGATATATTTAATTCAACTTTCTTACATTTAGATTTAGCTTGCGCGTACCCCGGAAAAGTATCATTAATAAATGCTTTACTGCACCGTGGTTGAATTCATATACATATATTAAATTTAATGAAATGTAGGGATTTGGCTCATAAAAAATATAAATCGTCTGGGTTGGATGCTGATTTGGTAGCTTTTAATTTTTTAGAAATAAAACGGTTAAAGGCATCAATCAAGCCAAACATAAATTTTATCACGTTTTATCAACGTGGAATAATTTAAAAAAAACTAGGTATTTCAAGCTCTACAGGTGATGCAGCCATTGAATTTTCTGCGGAACAAATCTTATCTGGGATTTGTAATATTTGTGATTCTACTGGGGTTTTGCCTGTACCTTGATGGCGTTGATGAAATTACAGTGTTGAATGCGATTCGTGCAATTAAATCAGATTCGAAAGCTTATGATTTGGTAAACTTTAAGGTACTAAAATTATTTATTGACCTGTTCCTGCCTCTTATAACATTCATTATAAATCAATGTTTGACAAAGTCTGTGTGCCCTGATTTATGGAAGATAGCTTCTATCACACCACTACCTAAAAAGGATGTTATTTCTGGTATTGGTGATATACGCCCAATTAGTATTTTGCCTGCTGTATCTAAGGACTTGGAGAAAGTTATGCAATTGCAGATCCAGGCGCACCTTAATAAATTTGATTTTCTTTGTATATATCAATCCGGATACAAATCCGGCTGTAGCACTACTACAGCCCTTGTACATATAGTTAATGATCTGTCGTCTACCTTAGACAGTAGAAATTCGATGGCTATTTTAGTGCTCTTGGATTTTTCTAAGGCATTTGATTGTGTTAATCATATCCAGTTGTTACAGAAGCTATATTTGTATTATAATTTTTCCAATTCTGCTATTATGTTGATACATTCATATTTATGTAATCGTAAGCAGTTTGTGAGGTGTGATGATGATCATTCTTGTATTGGGGGGATATTTGCTGGAGTGCCTCAGAGATCCATATTGGGTCCTTTGCTATTTTCTATTTATATAAATGATCTAACATGGCGAATTCTAAATTATCGGTTTCATCTATATGCTGACGATCAACACTATATTGGTGGTAACTTATCAGAATTGAATTAAATTGTCTTGCGACTTAATTCTGACCTTAGAAATATTTCTTTGTGGGCCAAAAATAATTCACTTTCAATTAATCCAGGTAAAAGTAAAGCATTGTTTCTTTCTAGAAATACTTCTCTTAATATTAGACATGTGCTTTATTTTGGACAGTGACATCATTTCTTTAAAGAGATTTCAAGAATCCATTCTCTAAAGGTCTTGCAAATATCTTTGGCATTTATAACGGTACTCTTTTTGGAAAGCAACATGCAACTCAGCGTTAACCACTAATCACCACGAAACATTATACAACACATGCTCAGTTCTCTAATAATTTTGAAAGTTGCGTAACACATGTATTGGACCATGGAGAAACCAAGCAATATATCGATATCTTAGAGCACACTAGTGCTATGTTCATTTTTACAATTTGTGGTAAATAGAAATTTAGGCTTTCAGAAAGCCATTCTTTATCATTTACGCTTCTGTTATTTGGTACTATAATCATTTATAGCACTATTTCTAAGTGATTGAATGAAAATTCCAAATATTTTCGAATTTAGAGACATTCTTGTGAACATTCAACAAATAAAACCATCACACCCAAAAATATCGAGAAGACTCAAATAATCTGGTAACCTAGAAATAGAAACGTCTTGAAAGTTCTAGAAAATTTGGCCCTGTTAGATAAATGTTAACATATAGTAAACCACAGTCAAGCAACCCAAATCAGTATTAAAAAATGTTCCACCTTTATTGGCTAGCCCTAAAATAGGGGACCACATCGAAACACTTTTGGAGGCATAGGGCGAAAAAATTAAGTGAACTTTTTCCTTAAAATTTCTAATAAATATCAAAAATAAATAATTCCTGTAATTATTTGCCGCCATCTTATCCTTCTCTTAACACCACCTAATATTTCGCAAGCGAGCTCATGTTGTTTAATCGACTAATCATGTGTGAATAAGCTGCGAATTTATGGTTTATTGGATGGTTCGATTCAACATGTGGTCTGTGTGTCCTAAAAATCTGTGTGTAAAAAAAGTCCTAAAACTTCTTCAGTATTTTGTTACAAACCCTGTCTGCTTAATTAATAACTTTGTTTTAAACGGTATGGAATAGATTCCACAAATTTTCTGATGTATTCGGAGCTAATTTTATCCCATTGCTCCAATAAGACCGATTTTTAAAATCATTTTATTTGATATTTTATGGTTCCTAATTCCACACTCCAATTTATGTCATACATTTTCAATAATATTTAAATCAATCGATTGTGGTGGCGTTTTGAATATTCTAGGACAATTAAACAACAGCCATTCTCGTACCAGCCGCAAACTTGGAATTATTATCTTGATAGAAATAAAACGTGTCTTTAATACCCAGTTTATCAGCCACCATGTTTAACGGTGGAATACAAACAGTGTGTATTCATTTCTTGGTTTGACGTTTGGCAAACGTTTACCCTGCCATTGATTAGACCCAAACAATTTTTCTCACTAACGAAAGGCTTCTTCCTGACAATTCTACCATGTAAACCATTTCTGCGTAAAACTCTTCGAACCGTTTCAGCATTGAAATTAATTGTTAGATGTTGTTCCACCATATTTCGAAGTTTCGGTGCGCTCGGCCTTGGGTTATTCTTCGATTTGTTTACAATCCAACGTTCATCATGATCAGAAATCAGCTTTTTGGGACTTATTTTTGGCATATTAATATTTATTTTAATAAATAAAAGCATGCCGCCCCGGTGGCACAGTTGTTAGCATGCTTGCTTTAAGCTCCGGAGGTCCCGGGTTCGATTCCCGGCAGGTGATGAAAAAATCACGGCTGGTTTAATGTAAGGATCAATGAACTAATCATTCATTATCTGTTGTAAAAATGATTACGAAACTACAAAAAAATGAAGCGGCCAAATCCCTCCATGGGATGTAGCGCCAGCGAAAAAAATAAAATAAAAAAAAGTGTAATGAATCATACACGCCTGATCGTCGAAAATTTATTGCCGATAATAAGCGTTGCTAGAATTATCTCAATCCTGGCCATATGTAATGTCCACAATTGTCGTTTTAGAAGAAGATGTCAAAAATGTTATAGGTAGCAACAAAGCTCATTGCACGAAGATAACTCAACCCCATCAGTTTCAAAGCAGGCGTCTAATTTACACTGTATGGAATCCGAAAATAGATGCATTCTATCAACAGCAATAGTAAAGGTTCAAAATTCTAGAGGTACATTCCACTTATGTCGAGCATTACTGTATTCAGCTTCTCAAATTAAGCTTTAGTTCCGAAAACAGTTTTCAAAGGCTTGAGTTACCAAGGAAGACCAGTTCAATTTCAAGGTTTAGGTTCCACTTATATTCAAGGTTTAGGTTCCACTGAATGCAATATTATACGATAGGGTTAACGTATAATATTGCATTCAGAAGATTGGTGTCGATGGAGCAACAATTTCAGCAAGATAGGACGTTTAAATCACTGTATCATGAACAAGTCTAAATATACCACCTAAAGCATACCAAATGCGCACTCTAACTTATGATACTAGCTCTGCTTCATTTCTGTCAGTTCAAATAAAACAAATAATGTCAAGAGTCAGAAGGATTTTTTAATAGATACGGATACATCAAAAATACTTGGCCTGATCTGTGATCCAACCAAAATGTTGCATGCTTAACAAAGCGAGGATTATTGTCAGATGCCAGCAGAATATTTGATCCTCTAGGTTGCTTATCACCATTGATCATTAAAATCAAAATATTATTCCGAATACTCGGATTGGAACCAATTACTTGGGATGATACTCTACTACAGCAAATCAAATAAGATTGGTTGAGGCTCAGAGAAAGTTTATCTCAAATAACAAAAAATTAAATTCCTCTTTGGTTGAATAGTACGGGTAAAGTTAAATTATGCGGATTTTGTAATGCTGTGGTTTATGCAATTTCTGGCGAAGATGTGATAAAATGTAAAGAAGAGTAGATAAAATGTATACTAAGTATAATGATTGCAAAAACTAACGTTGCACCGATTGAGTACATCACATTGAGCTCCAGATAGCACATATGCTAATTCAATTCATGTCATGCGTAGAGAAAACCGTAACAATTGAAATACAAAATATTACACTGTGGACAGATCCAACATTAGTGCTTGATTAGTGCCACGAACGCTGAGCTTACATGAAGTAAAAACGCACAATTTATGGTTTGCTGGACCAGTTTGGCTTTTAGAAAATAAATCCAGTCGGCCTATTTACGCTATGAAACTTCCAAAACATATTACCTGTTATGTAGAACGCGTTCAGGTGCTATAATTTGTTTATAGTTATCAAATGTTCAAAATATCTAAAGAATAAACTCAAAACTAGAGTCAATACATACCGTACACGCAATGAATTTAATGAAACGTTAAGGCCAATGGCCGAGGACATTAAAGCTACATCATATCGCATCTGCTTGTATAAACAACAACGCAATCTTTTAGAAGAATATGGTTTATGATCAGAAGGAAATCACGTATCAAAATATAACAAAATAAAAACTCTCAATCCGTTTATTCACAGAGGCAAATTAATTCGAGTTGGTGGCAGATTAAGCAATCCTAATTGCAATTTCAACAAGAAACATCCAATCAATCCAAGCAACCGATAGTAAGGGATTATCATCAACTTTACAATCATGCTCGGGTTGGGGTATGTTTTTCGTTGCTACGTCAAAAATATTGGATCCTGCAGTGTAAGGACATTATCAAATTAATAAGTCACAAATTCATAAAATGTTTGTGGGCTACCGCTAAAAGTGGAAACCAATTAATGAGCGACCGACTTAACATCGTGAAGAATACAGCATTTGTTATGCAAATGTAGCGACGTATAATTGGCCATGGGAGAAACATGGATTTTCTAAGTCCAGTCTACAAAAGGGCATTGTCTGCCCATTGTTTGAATGGGATTGTCGTATCCGAGGGTATCATTGGAATACGTGGCAACAAAACGATTTCTCCCTTAAACTTTCCGTTCAAAATGGTTGTTTCAATAACATTTCCAGTGATCCGCTTGATGACCAAACGTGTGCCGTTGGATAATGGTTTAAATTACGAAGCAGAATTATCGGCGAACCAATCTTTAATCATATTTGGATGCAGTTCGATATTAGCGTTGCCAATATTCAGCAATTGTTCAGAAAATATTTTTGCCGACGGATTATTTTGCAATTGTACGTTGATAGTCAATCGAACTGTCTCTACGCTTCGCCATAGAAATGATTGTTTTAAACATGCGTTAATCTCATCGGCATAAGTAGAGAGTGGAATGACTGGGAATGTTTGTCGAAAATCACCGGATAGTAATAAGGTAGCACCTCCGAATAGTTTGTTGTTGCCATTTAAATCTTGCATTATTCTATGCAATGCTTCGAGTGAATATTTAAAAGCCATAGTACATTCATTCCGCTTTTTTTTAATGTTACACATTGCGTTCGGTTTGTTATGAACGTCTAATGGTAGTTTGAGCGGCACATTATGTGCCGTTCGTCCACCATCTAACAAAGTGGCCGCAATGCCTGACGATGCATTTGCCAAAGCAATTTGCTGCTGCGAACGTATCTTTGCAAGGATAATTGATATTAAAAACTTCTTGCCGTTTCCGCCTGGTGCATCCATGAAGAAAAAGCCGCCTTTTTTAGCAGTAACGGTCAACATAATTCGAGCATAAATACTTTTTTGATCGGCAGTCATTAATGGCTCATTGTTCGCAATAAATGTAGCTAAGCCAACGATGTTATACTATTCTTGTCGCTGCACGTCACTGTTAACTAAATCGGCCAATTTGAAATTAGAATACACAAATCCTCCGCAATTAATGCATTGATTTGTTAAACGCTTTGTACATTTTCCATTGTCCATGCATGGCGATGTCATGTTAAAAGCACCGCGCACGGACCATTGATCATGTTTGTGGTAACAATATCGAATAATTCTTGGTCAATCGATCGATCTGGAATTTTTGCCGAAATTATTTGATCAACTTCTTCTGGGCGGATTTTATCATCAAGACAAATCAAAATATTAGCATGAGGCAAACCTCGCTTTTGCCCCTCAACCGAAAATATCCAGCATCGTGTGTTACCGAAAATCTAATATTTTACAATCAAATCCATCAATGATTTTAATTTTTACAGACGATGCATTGGTTGTTGGCCTAGCAATAAACAAATCTGGACGACCGTAATGGCGTATGTAATACATGCGTATGCCATCGCATCTCGTATGTATTCCTGATGCATGTGTCGTGAATTGCCTATGTAGTAGCTTGAAGGTCGAATAAATGCATTACCGATGTTGTTGATACCTAAATTTCCATCGATGTTTCCGATAATAGCATCTCGCAGGTGGATGTATTCGTCCGATCGCAATTTAGCCTGGTTGAATCGAATATATTGCAAACGTTCGGTTTCGACCTTAGCGTATATGTCCCCAACATATTGATGGTACAGCTGGCGATATCGAAGACTATGGTTGTCCTGTTTACGTCTAATCATCAATCGGTATGCGTAATAGTTCATCGAGCTGAATTTTTTGTTTGGTCACCTGAAAAAATATTAAATTTAAGATTATACCTCTAATTGGATATTGATGTGATATCCATCCGGTCCCCTCAAAATATCAGCAGATATTGGAGTGCGTTGTACGAACGGTGTATTGCCGAAATCGTACTCACAGTGCGGTCTCAACGTATGAATTTGATGACTCGGCTCTCAACTGGATTACCGACAGTAATAACAGCAACGTCATCTACGGTTGGTGTATTCACCCTGCCAGCATCTTCTCCTGATGGTAATTTGTCGGCCTTGATGACGATTTGATAGTTGCCATTTCTCAATTGTGGTGACACTCTTATAAACAATTGAATAAGTTTATTTTGATGGTCCATAAAATTTTTCAACAATTTCACAATTGCTCGCTCTTCTGCCCGTTCGATGAAATTGTTACAACATTATACAACGTTATAGCAACCGTTTTATCACTGTACCACCGAGCGCAGTGAAGTTAAATAGACATTACGATAAGACTTAAAATTTTGCCAAATATTTTATTTATAGCTGAAAAACGTTAGAATTTAATTACAAAAATTATTAATAATGTACAACACTTATGCAGGTTCCCACAAAACCATCAATCGACACTTATTTTTCAGAAAAATACTCAAGTCAAACAGTCACAGTTGCATAACGGAATAATAAAATCTTAGTTAACTTTTCAAGTACTTACTCGTAGCTTAAAAATGTAACATTTCATTCCGTCGTCTCATCAAAAACCAAAATTGCACTTCAAAATAAAGAAAATTAATTATTTTCCAGCTTCGTAAACAATTGAATTTATTTGCGGTTGTAACTAATAAAAAATAATCAAATAAATTACAAAAACTAATATTTTTTTGTTAAAACATTTATTCTGGTATCGGTTTGAATATAATTTCCATCATATTGTTACTCGCCTTTAATATTTGAACGGAATTTCCCGAGTTATTACAAATTAGATCTACACTTGCCTTTCTGCACGAAACATTTATAAATTCATCTGTGTTCTCCAAATATTTAATAGCGATGGTATATTCAAAATTTGGTCTAACATGAAGTGATTCACCGAGGGCGATTAACATCTCGTGCCAGTGCTTAGGAGGTGATTGCATAAACTGTATATTCTCACATTCTTTTGTTTTAATATTTTTTGTCGTAATTTCAATTTCGATTTCATTTCTCTTTTTTTCAATTCCAATCCATAAGCCATATAAAATTTGATCCCTTGAAACCGTAAATTTAGTTTCTAACACTCGATCACGTTTAATTTGTTGCCACTCGTCTATACATTTCCATTCATCTCTACGTTTTGATATCCAAACATCGGTTCCACTGTCACTTCCAAATAAAACTTGTTTCCCAATTAACATACAATCATTCTCACTTAATATTCCCGGATAGTTTTTAGCACAATCACGTATCTCGCCACTGGACATTACGGGGAAACGAATTTTTTTGGTGAGTCGATCAAATTGTTGTCGTCCTTCTGATAATGTGATTTGATGTTGTTTGCAATAGTGCATGATCCATTTTACTAAAGCATTGAAAATTTGAATTTCCGTCACCATATAGACTTGTTCCAATTGTAAAGCCTCATTTATGGCATCCGGATGAAGGGATAAAAATGATTCACTGTTTTGATTAACAATTGTATCGATATTGCCGGAAAACAAATAATCAACTCGGCGGCGTGCAATTTCGTATTTTTCAGTAACACAATGTCCAAAGAAATGTATAACCCATGGTATGGTACATAATGAATTTATTACTCGACTTTCCAGCATTATAACGTTGTATTTAGTAGCCAGCTTTAATAGCTCAGTTCCATTAATATAATTAATTTCACATTCATCTGTGTACAGGAAGCGTATAAACTCCAGGAAAATTGCGTATGTACAGTCGGTGATGGGGATTAATTTGTTGTCCATCCAAGTTTCTTTCAATTGCTTCTCGAACACAGTACTTCGCTTCATTAGTTCAAGTGAGTGGGCATAAATTATTTTGCCACCCACATTGAACTGTATGTCGGACAGGAAATTCAGGTTGAATAATTTTTTGGGAAGTTCAAAATTAAGATACGGCGAACAATTTAGTTTGAACTTCATGATGTTGAATTTTTTTGCGGTAAACCTCGCCACTTAATTATCACTTTTTTAACACAATAATTTAGTTGTAAGCGTAAAAATTAACTGTGGATTAATTCGATATTTGAACTTATTTTATATGTTGCGAAACTCTTATCTCTGTAGATAGGAGAACGTTGAATAGGCAGTAATGAATTGGTAATAATTTTGTTTTTTATCAATATTTATGGATTTTTTTATGAATTCTTAGAAGTACTTCATTCTATAGTCTATGTAGAAAAAACCCAAAAATTTAATTTCAACGGTCAACGACTAATGTACTTCACATAGTTTAGATTAAAAAATTATTTTTAGTTCCCTATCAGACTATTTATATAATATTGGAATTGAATTGAATCTATTTTTGGCGGGCTAGTCAAAAACCGGCTTCAAACATTTATTAATGTCACTCTTGGTCTATATTCGATTCCCCAAATAATGTTAGATTAGTGGTCGAATTACTAAGTATATTTCTAAATTTATTTTTAAACCCCAATATTTCTAAATTTCTTAAATCCTATATTCCGTGCCTACTCTCAAAAGGTATACCAAACCAATTTATGACAAATGATATAGACAAAAAGTCGACAGGCAAAAAGCCGCCATGGACAAAAAGGAAGAAAAATACGGAAACTACTAATAACTGAATGAATTTCTCAAAAGTAGGCTAATTGCTGATTTCCATGGCCAAATCAAAATCGGTTAAGACGGTACCATACCACTTGGCCATAAATTGACAGTAAATCCTTTTAGAAGATTTAAAAACCTTATTAAGGTCCGTAATCG
This sequence comes from Tipula helvola, assembly GCA_963556165.1. Taxonomy (NCBI): domain Eukaryota; kingdom Metazoa; phylum Arthropoda; class Insecta; order Diptera; family Tipulidae; genus Tipula; species Tipula helvola. The sequence goes on along the minus strand of OY744483.1, from coordinate 304,434,577 downwards.
AAGAAATGTTACGCGGGAATGGATTTTCTTCAATAAGAACCACCAAGTCACCTCATCGAGAATTTGATTAATAAATACGAGAAAGAGGAGAAAAATGTAATTCGATTGTCGTTTCCAAAATATCATAAAAACTAAATGTTTAAGGGAAAACACTTGGAAAGTAAATTATTTTTTTGCATATCCTGTGACTTTAGCAAACTTTTATTAGAAGGTTCAACTACAACTCAATTTCCACTTGAGGAAGAATTCTTGTGTAATTTGGAGTCGATTTTATTAAGACCCTAAAATAAAATTATTGGTCTTCCTAGGTCCTGTAAATGTTCCTCTTTGAAATTAAATCATATCAAGTTTAAATCGGAGCTATGCGTTAACCGAAGTGACTAATTATTTTATGGCTTAACTAATTATTCCGGAACAATAATTCTGTTTATGTATGGAGGATTTAAGGCTCAAACGCGAAAATTAAGGAACGTGCAATTTTTCATCAACCACGGCAGGAAATAAAACTTCAGCGTCGTAATATTCATAAAACCATTGAACTTCGGAGAACTGTATCATGCACAAATTATTACCGTAACAGGGAACATCAAATAATGTGGGGTGGTGCCTCCTTAGTATCTCTTGCATATAATAAATTAAATGTTAATGGGTTTAAATATAACATTTCAGTTTGATGATAAATTAAACAGTCCCAATTTACTGTTTTGGGGAATAATGCGCTCATTTAAAGATAGCATCAATGTCACTAAATTATAAAAAATCTTGAATAAAATCAATGGTTTTTGTTAGAAAATACCCCCCAACGCGTATTTTGTGTATGTGTAAAACCATCATCTTATGATGGAGGGGGGGGGGGCGGAGTGGGTTCATCCCGACGTTGATTTTTGCATTGCGAAGCGAGGAGAAATAAAGCCTCACACTTCCAAGATGATTTTAGCATTCATCTTGGCCATGCTTCATTTTAAGTATTATGTAAGACGCTGTTAAATATTACCATTGATCTCCGTTATTCCCATGATTTCTTAACAAGGCTTGGGGTTTTAAGTATCTAAAGGTTAAAAAGTCAGGTACCATATACCATTTTATGGAGACGTCTGTGAGATCGGTGCAACACATTTCGAAATTGGCCGTGTTTCATTTTAAATATTACGTACTTACTTAAGCGAACTGTTCAAATGGTCCGCTAATTACTGTTGCACTGCTGCTCGGTGTCGACAGCAAATAATACATTGATGAGTGATGCGGCATACTAGATGTTTGGTTCTGTGAATCAGGAATCTTCGTTTGTTGATGGTCAACAAAAGTTTTGGTCTGGCGTGTATGTTCTTCACATTCACCTCGCTTTTTAATTTCTCAAAATAAAAGTCTAGTTGGAAGGTAGAATTATCGGGTGTTTCGTGTCATATGGTAAATCTGTATGTTCCGGCCTTCCCCCAACTAGTAATAATCCATGGCCATCCATAAATATAAAAAAAAGAATTTAAATTACTTAGTTTATGTTGGTAATGGTAATATTTCTTCAACGATTTAATTTCACTTGCATACAGGCTTACCAACAGTATACATTTGACCCGTCGATTCTGCGGTTTGGTTTACTTTTCTGGGGTTAAGGGTTTGGTCATGATTTTCTAGGGTTAGATCAAAAACCAATAAAACATTTATTTTTTGTGCAAACAACTCTTTTAGCCTTCACAATAAGATATTGATAACTGATACAACTTGCATCAAGGGTTTCTCAATGAGAAATTAAAGTATGAGTGATATCGAAACATTGGTAAATAAAATTTACTCCGAATTTTCGTCCAGTACCCAGTGTAAGGGAATTAAAAGAATGTTTCAACTTCTTTAATCTAGAATATTCAGTTATGTTAAAAATGTACATACCAGGAGTTTTTCTACATAAGTTGCTTAAACTGAAATAGCCAGTTTAAATCTTCGACAAGTTCAGAATGGGTAGGTCTGCCCGAACTCAATGTTTATTTTACCGCCAAATATACAAAATAATGTTTTCAATTATTCACCATTGGTTAGAGGTAATGTTCTATGGAATCGGTTGCCGGTTGATGTTAGATGTGTAAGCTCAATTAATGTTTTTAAAAAACTTGTTTTGAATTTTATAAAAATTAATTATTTTACTTGGTTTGTATGGAAATGTTTAGTACCTACTAGTTTGTAAGAAATTTGTTATGTTAGTTTTATATATAAATTGAATGGAAGGATGAAAAACCCATGCGCTTATTCCCGTTTAATTATAAATAAATAAATAAGTAATGCATTAATGACCCATTAAATATATCGCTCGTAAATCGTAATTTTCTAACATGTCATATGTGAGTCATTCGAGCCTATTGACAACCCCTGTTCATCAATCTAGCTTGTATGTCATATTACATTCAAAATGCATATAATTTTCATAGTTGTTTGGATTGTCGATTAGCAATCTAAAGTCAAGGTTGCTAAATTTAGTCCTCTTCATACCCTATTGACAAATACGCCTATTCGTGAAACAGCCAAATTTTGATGTCAAAAATGCAACTCGCTCTGGTCACCCAATCATTGAAAAAGTCGATGAAATCTTACAAAATCGAAGAAGACCGACACATAATCAGCCATGATATAACCGACAAAACGGTTTTAAAGCATTTGCAGGCTAGAAACACAAAGAAGCTCGATGTTCGGGTGCCGCAGGAATTGTCGATGAACAATTTGATTGATCGAATTTCTATCAGCAAATTGCTAGTGAAACGCAATGAAATCGATCCATTTTTAAAGCAAATTATTACTGCCTGTGAAAAATGAGTAAAATACGAGAATGTCGTTTGAAATAGATTATGGCCAAAGAAAGGTGAATCACCACAAACCATTTCAAAGCCAGGATTGACGCAACAAAAAGTTGTGCTGTGTGTATGGTGGGATTAGAAGGGAATCGTACATCATGAGGTTCTAGAACCTGGTGAAATGATTGATTCTAATATCTACTGTTGGCAATTAACCAGATTGCAGCAAGCAATTCAACAAAAAAAAATGTCAGAATTGATCAATAGAAAGCTTGTCGTCTTCCACCATAACAACACCAGACTACACATATATGTATTAAGATGACCCGGTAATAATTGAGATAGCTTGGCTGGGAAGTTTAAATTTTTTTTTTTTTTAAGCTCGTTTACCTAAATTGTGAAACTTTTAACAAATCAACTTACCACTATTCTAATATTTATATTAAATTAAGCTATCTTTTGGTTGCATTTTTTTTTTAATGGAATACCAAAGTATATTTAAAGCTTTTGGCAAAAATATATTTTTGGTTAGTCTAAAGAGCTTTGAAGCTTTTAAAATGTTTTTAGATTATTAATTTATGTTCATTACTGAGAAAAACTCAATTTAATCTGCATACAAAAAATTATATTTTAAAAGCTCTAACCATTTAGCTTTAACATTCAAAGCCAGACTAATTTTCGTGAATACGAACAAGCATTTAATACTCCATTGCCAATTGATATGCCCTCTAATAAGTTTGTCGACCAACGATTAGTAGCCCGTCTAAGCCACGCTTTCAGCTGAATGCCCTCGTTCTAACGCAATACAAATAATGGTGATAAAAAACAATTGCCAGCATAATGTGTATTGATCAACCATTGACTACTTGGCAGATTAACTTTAAGCTGGTAATTTGCTTGAGATCAGTCAGTCAATGTGACTTAAAAATGCACACATTCTCGAAACTGCGTTGCAATTTTTTCAATTTTTTTTTCTTACATAGTTTAAAATTACAAATAAAATTTAAAACGGAAGAATTGTATAAATTCAGGAAAAGCGGGGATTTCGGGGCGGCAGCCCCCATCCTCTAAGGTATACAACGAATTAAAATTACATTAAAAAAATTGTTATATTTATAAAAGTTGCTGTTTTTAATATTTGTGGTACTATCAGAAGAAGCGATAAGGGCGAAAAAAAACTCTTTGATCTGTGTCTTCAAGGTTGACGAAGCAATTTTTATTAATTAATTTACAATTCTAACGTCAAAAATTATCAAAAAATTCACGTTTTACCTAATTTTGAAAAATAAAAAATAAAAAAAGGGAAAGTTTTCCCGGAGAGTGAGGTGGTTTTCCGGGGAGGGTTGGCTTCCCCCTCCTAAAGACTATAGATACACAATCCTACATTCGGAATTTTTCGGGATGTATGCTACTTGCCTGATTTTTTCGATGTATACGTAAAGTGAAATAACGCCAAACCTTTTTTAATGAAGTATTCAAGCGGCGATTATTAAATTGATTTAAAAATTGAATATTCACACATTCTCCGATAGCTTTTAAAAATGCAAAGCTCTCCGTTTTTATATTTTGATCAGGGGGGCTATTTCTGAATACGATACGAATTCGAATGTATAAGATTGGTATTTGATTTAAATAAGAAACGAGCGAATCTGATTCAATTCTAATTCAATTCAAATAAGAATGTTATATTTTCATATTCGTATCGTATTCAGAAATAGCCCCCCAGGCAATATCGATCTGAAATGTTTTTGACGAACTTAACGAAAATTAACAAAAAAGCTTGCGTGAAACCATTTTAAATATTTTTCAAATTTAGTATAATTAGTAGAGTAATATATTTAAGAGTTTAAGTTAAACAAGCTACAGTTAGCATATTTTAACATATTTAAAATTAAAACTTAGAAGATTAAACGCTTTTTCATCCTTTAGTCGGCATAAGCACATATTTTAAATATTGTACTTCATGAGAGTTGAACTAAATGAATGATATATGAATTTATGGTAAGATCTTAAGTATTATCTTCTTTAGGTAAAGCTTTTACTGTAATAATAGTTTTACAGTTTGAGCTGTCAAATTAATTAACATTTATTTCATTTAGGTTAACAGTAGACTAAATGAAATATGCTAAAATCATTAGATTTTAAACTAATTTGTGTGAAAGCTCGTGTATCTTGTAGCTTTTAACAAATCAACTTAACGTACATTAATGTAAAAAGCTTGTGAAAATTTGTTCAAATTTAGTATAATTAGAATTCCAAAAAAGCTCTACACACTAAATTTTTGTACAAATTTGCCACAATATTTAGAAATTTAATTTACAATTGTGTTGGTTAAAGTAAAACATAATCTTCTCCATCACATGTCAATCTTCAAAAAACCAAAAAAAAACCGTTAATTTTTTAAATGGAAAGGAAAAATTACAGGTTTCACAAATTTTATTAATAAAATGAGATAAGTTGGCATTAAAAAAGGATGCGTCACACAATTCAAAATTAATTAGTATCAAGATATAGGGGTATATCCTCCAACAGGTCGCAGATAAACTGTTTGCGCCTCAAGGTCTGACTACTCGATTGATTTTGACATGGGTTTTTCAATTGAAATTTTTTTTGTATTTTATTTGCGACTGAGTAGAAAAAATAAAGAAAAGCTACCACCGACTTTTTGACAATAATTACTACTCAGTCGCAAAAGCAAATGAAACACAAGAAAAAGAAATTTCAATTGAAAAACTCATGTTAAAATCAATCGAGTAGTTAGATTTTGAGGCGCAAATAGTTTAATTGAGACCTGTTGAAGGATATACCCCATAATCAATTAAAAAATGGATAAGGATGTTTCTGTTATGCACTAAATGAGTAAAATAAAATTATAAAAATAACGGCTACTCCCATTGCTTATTAAGGTAAAAAGAAAACAATTTTTCAAATCCTGAGTTCCATTTCCTTTTCTACCGATTCACAAGTTTCCTCTTCTGCCATCTGTTCCACTAATTCAGTTGGTTGTAGAATATTTTTATAAAATATGAGTTCCTCATTTAACAGCCAATTTTCCCCGAAGTATTTTTTTAATAAGACTTTCATACCTTTGGGCTTTTCAGCTTTTACTGATACTTTACAGGCGGTTTAATTGTGTCAGCTGCTGCCTTCTTCCAATTTCTGACTAAACATTCAGGAGTTCCAAGATGAACAATAGTACCAGTATCTTCATACAATTGATAATATTCTTCCGGTTTGATAATGGCCTCTCTACGTTTTATTTTAATTTTTTCTAATTAAGAAAAACCCTGTCCGGTGGCATATATGAATTGAATGTCCGGGTACAGGAAACACGATCTCGATCTCTTTAATATGGCACGGAGGTTCTAAAGTCAGCCAATATGAGCACATATTTATCATGTCGCTATTTTTATTCTGTGCTCCACAGCCATCACATATGGATCTAATTTTTTGAATTTTGTGTAATACTCGTAAGTGCCATTTGACTTTAAAAAAATTAAATTTTTGGATATATTTATTTTCAATTTTTTTTTTCGGGGGTTTACAAAAAATTTTCTGGGGTTTACAAAAAAAATCTACGGGTCTGATTACCTCAAGAGTTGGCAACCCTGGTTGCATAGCTATTTTCTTGAATGGTTAGGAAAATAAACGTTTCGGGTTGTCGTATTTCGATCGATTTTATAAAGAGTCTTCTACTCTACTCTTAAGTTTTGAATGAATCTAAATAGCAATCCGACTGTTCGGGTTAATTTACGAAAATTCGCTTCGTCCTTGAAAGGTTTATCGATAATTGATTCATCGGTGGAACTTAGTGATAAATGGAACTTTGGAATCTTCTCATAGTTGCAAGGTACCCATGGAGGTTGTAATAGTTCCCTTGAACATTTGTTCTTGTATGTGCAATTGGCGGGATTTTTCTTCGGCGACACATGATACCATTTGTTACGACTAGTACAAGGAAGGATCTTAGAATAAGTGGTAATGGTTGAGTCAGTTTAATAATACATTTTTGGGGAACTCGATAAACATAACGATCTCTGTACTAATTCTGATAGTCGAACAAGTAGGGTAGCCGCATTCAATTCCAAACGTGGAATAGACGTGGTCTTAACAACAAGCTACTTTAGTTTTTGCAGCAATTAGGTCCATTTTGATGGTCTTACCCTTACTATATTTATCGGGGTAGCTTAAGATTAGTTAATTGATTTAGTTGGTTTCGGGTTATACACCATTCTTGTACATCGTCTCGAGGTAGTTCGTCATCCCAGGTAATGTTATTTAACCAAAAAGGTTGGAACAAAATGTTTAAATGAATTGTTACGGGCGCGAGTATACCTAATGGAACAAAAATTCTTGAAGTCTCGAATAGAAATGATCTCTCCGTGAACTTATTTGTCTCAGTTAAGGATAATCGGAAAAAGAAAACATCTCAAACAGGATCGTACTTTATAGTGAGAACAGATATTAATTTGGTTTCGTCCGTTATTTCCCAGGACGATAGCTCAGAAGTTTCTCTCGTAAATTCAATCTCCCCAGAATTTCTTTTATGGTGTCCCCACTGGATATCAAATCGTCCTTGTAAAAATCTCGTCTTAAGACAGTGGAGCCAAATGGGAATTTGAAAGCAAACTAATCGGCTAAATAATGGAGTGTTTGGAGTGGGTTTTGTCACCAAATAATCTTTTGGTAATCTCTGTCATCTGGATGGACGAGAATTTGTCTGAACATCTTAATTGCCTTGAATTATAGAACCTACCAGCAGGTTATCATTTAATGATTATCCGAATGCAGTGTACGTGGAAGCATCGAAAACTACTCGGGCCTTTGTGGTAGTGCTAGCCGTTTTAAATACCGGATGGTGATGCATATAATAAATGTTATCTTTTTGTTTAGTAATTTCTTGCTCAAGTACAAGTTGCATATGTCCCACTGTTGAATATTTATGTAAAAGGCCGTATGCTTCCAGTAACCCTAGGTTTGTTAATTTCGGGATCAGCCGTGGAGTTTGAGCGATGTGAAATATGATTTATGATCATTAATCGGATGCATTGGTAAGTTAATAATGTATTCGTGATCTACACGTGATCTGATTCTTTTATCTAGATACACGTTTCGCAACTACCCTTTTCGCCTGATTTAGCTCCGTCCGATTTTTGGCGGTTCCCAAAACCTAAAAAATCTCTCGGAGGACATCTTTTTGACTCGATTGAAGAGGTGCAAGCCGGATCGAAGAAGGTTTTGAAAGCCAACCCCGAAATCGACTTTAACAACTGTTTCGAAGACTGGAAAAACGTTGGCTGAAGAGAAAGCCGTTTGTGTTTTATTTAAAAATTTGTTACCGGATTGACATTAGAAGTAAACATCACTTAAAACTAAGTGATATAATAATTAGAAGCAAAACTGACCACGATCAGAAATTTATGAGGACGTCTGTCCTCATTGCACCAATCAGAAACAGCTTATTGCTTAACATAAACCAAATAGTATTGCCACCTCCCAAATTGCAATACTGATGCGATGAATGCACCGGCTGCATTGATGTACAACATTCGAAATGTACTCAAGTGAGTGTGCCAGAGCATATAACGTTATAGAATGACAATTTATACGATTTACCTTCAGGATCCGAAGTTTCATAACGAAATTTCGTCCTACTGAACGCAGTTTTGGGTAATTTTACATTTAGATTTTTGTACCACAGCTTTTTATCCTCTTTAATATAACCGCGTAAGGCGGCTAATAGGGTTCGGTTCGCTCGTTCCGAGGTATTGCTCTGTGGCAAATACATCGGGGTGAATATAAGTTTGATGGCGAATTTATCCCAAACATCCTGTACCAATCTCAACTCGAATTTCTGCCATCCATTGTCGGTTATAATTACTTCAGGTTCCCCGAATATCAGAAATATTTGTAATTCAAGAAACTTAGCGACGACATCGGTGGTGGCTTGACGAACTGCTACAGTTAAGGTAAATTTAGAGAAATGATCGACAGCTATAAGGTTGGATGTACTACCATCACGAATATGGAGATAGGGTCTAAGGAAATCCAAATAAATCCTCTACCAGGGACGAAAAGTAACTGAGAATGAACTAAGCATATGGTTTCACATTTAAAATATCGTTACCTCCAGCGAGTGTGATATTTGAAGTTTTTCGACAGGTTTTGATGAGTTTTGTTATTTTAATATATACATACAAGAGCTCCAAAAGCCAGAGAATATAAATCAACGTTCATTGGATGGGGCAGATGATCTTAGGCATCCATATTTACACGTGACATAGCTTCAAGCATCAAGGGATCCTGTTTGATACTCTAAGTCGAAGTCATAACCTTGTAGCGTGAGGCTCTATCTGGCCAGGCGATCAGTTATGTCTTTCGAGGACATTAGCCATGTGAGGCCTAGCATGGCCAGTTATAACCGTTAACGGTAGACCTTCGACATAGGATCGGAACTTCTTAATAGCTTGTACCCCCGCCAGTCATTTGAGCTATGTCACGCTGTAATTTCTCTGTGCACTGTTCAATTTCTGCGACATGTACGCAATTAGTTGGTCTACTTTCTCATCCTTCTGAAAAAAGCACATCTTTTATCCCAGTAGAACTGGCATCGCGTACCTAAGACAGGTTAACAAGCCAACACGGATTTTAACAACTCCGAACTCGAAGAATTCGTGCGCTTCTTCATTCCACGACAAAACAGGAAAGTCATTCACAAAACGACGATACCACTCTACGACTCCCAAAAACCGTCTTATCTGCCGCACTGTTTGTGAAGTTAGTTGGCAACTTTGCAATGGCCTTCACCTTGTCCAGATTGGCCCTCAATCCTCCCTCGCCCACCACATAACTAAGGTATTCGATTTCCACAAGTAAGAACCTGCTTTTATTCACTTGGTTTCTCTCTGAGACAACAGCCAACAGAGAAAAATGTTTTACAAGGGTAGTTATGTGGTGATAAGCAGGTCGATCAGGTAAACGGACACCCGGTCATGCAGGTAGTGATAGTGAGTGACGATTTTGTACATCAATCTACACAAGGTTTGGGGCGCATTGTAAAGTTCAATGGGCATCACTTTAAACTCGTAAAAGGGACGCGAAAGCATATCTTGGATACAGAGCAGATATAAATCTTGTCTCGCCTAACCTACTGAGGAGCCCGTCAATCAGCGGAAGAGGGTAGGCATCATTTTTCGACACCTCATTTAGCTTCGATGCATCCAGGCACAGTGGAACTTTACCATTCGTTTTTATCACCAGAGTCATGGAGGAACTCCAGGAGCTATCTGTTTTTCAAAGCTGGGCAAAGATTCAATTATAGTCTGAAGCTGGGCACGTTGATCAACCGCCAATCAACCGAAAGCTCTCTTCTATGACACTTAACGCTAGCATTCTATCTATTTCATCATACATCTCCTTTTGGACTGCTGGAGACACTGATATTCGCACCGCTATCCAGAAGACCAGAGATTAATCTACCAGCTATCTGAACTCCGGCATATGGTCTAGTATCATCATGTTTCAGAATAATAGTTTCGGATGTTACCCTCCTCAAAATTCGATTGTTTTTAAAATATTTCAGTGAACGTTCGTTTCTAGCTTTGCAAGTTTCATTACTGATAAACGATTCTTGGTCTTCATTACACGATGTCCAATTGGGGTTATAATAATTATTAAAGATTAAATCTGGTTCGTAATTGGGTTTTATCTCGCAGTTTTGATCCAGGTTGGTATCAAAATTAATAAAATTGGTTTTAGTGACTAAATTCACATCGTCCGTTTGTACAGCTCGGGATCTGACGTTTGATTGCTGGGATTGGTACTTTTCCGGGGGTGTAAATTCCGAGAAGCTTTCACCTCCTGTCTGAAGTTTCCCGAATAGTTGGTTTTCGATTTACGACGACGGTTTAGCAATTACAAATATTTTCATAACTGGAATGCTTTCCAGTGGCAGTTTGGCATTTATACGATATTATTCATGAACACAATTAAATAGAAACTTCAGCAAGCCTCCAAGGCTTAAAAACTTTACGCGAGTTGTATTCACTCTGCCTTCAATTGGGTTAATAAAAAAAGTAAAACTTTTACAATTTATTGTTTGTAATTTGTTGTTGTTGTTGTTGTTTTTATTCGTCTTGCGTTATAACATTACAAGCGTAAGAGAAACTGGTTCTTTTATCGATTTTATTGGTGTTGTGTTAGGTTGTTTATTTACTTATTTGTAAGAATCTTAAGGAATGTGATCTTAATACAAATAAATAAATAAATAAATAAATAAATGGTTACTTGGGAACATATGTGTGTGTGTGTGTTTGTGTAAAATAAAAAATTATAATTTTTGCACTTGATTATTCAACTTCTCGTTTTATTAGAAAACTAGCTAAGCATCTAAATACGTTGTATGTGGATAGTAAAGACGTGATTGGGTTGTTGAACTGGAAAGATTACAATAAAATCGTATTTTGTATCTAATCATCTTGCAATCCTTACTAATTTATTCTGTGCGCGCGTTAGCTCGTAAAGTGCTAAACATAAATATTTTTATGTAAGATTTCATTTTCATGTAACGCAACGCTTGAATTATTGTTTAATTTAATATTTTACTTAAAATGTAGAGTTAACAACCATAATTATCCAATTATCTTGTATAATTATTGTTATTGTATGGTTGGTCAATTTGTAAGAGATTACACGCGTGTATGTACACAATTTTGTATCAATACAGATGGAGGGTCTAGACGAAGCACATAATATGCGACCGATTATTATTTTTTAAACCAATTAGTAATGAAATTTTTATTGTGTATGCGCTACAATACCAATTCGGGTAAGTGTCATGGCGAACAACAACATATTATGCCAAGTATAGTTCACCAAAAATGAAAACGAATACAAAAAAATAAAAAATAAAAATAAAATCGCGCGATTTATTATTAGTCGTACAAGCACAGTGTATTTCATTCAGTTTCAGCTAAATTTGGGTAAAACAATTTAGCTGACATAGCAAAAAAGCAAAAAAAAAAATTAACATAACCCGGTTTTTATTTTTTTTTTGGTGTTTTAGTTAACACTTCAAAGTCTACAATCCTATATGGGTAACGGTTTACATACGAGACGAACCTTTTTTTTCATTTAAGAAACTTACACACTTAGTTGGTTGAGCCACTGTCACTTTTGCATAATTGTTTATCAACGGTTAACCACAAACAGCACCGGGAGTAAGCTTCAACTTTATAGATTAGATTGAGATGGATATAGATCAGAGGGAGGCAAAATTCGTCATCGTGTCGAAAGAAATAAACGGGCAGGTTGATCCACTCGCACCAATAAAAGGTGGCTAAAGCTTATCGGACTCGGTAACGATCATTTCTATTTGACATAACTTTACATTTATTGATATTCAAAAATAACCGATTATTTTCACACCAATGGCTAATTGCATCAATCAATTCCTTCTGTAGATTAATTGCAATAGGCGAAAATATTTTTAGGTCATCATCATAAATTAGATAATGAGCGGATTTCATACAATTGGTGATATCGTTTAAAAATAGAATGAAGATGATGGGTCCAAGATAGGAGCTGTGTGGAACACCCGAATTCGTCTTACCCAGATTAGAAAAACTGTCATTAATTTTCACAAACTGCACGCGTGCAGTAAGGTACGAATCAATCCATTTTATTAAATTATGAGCAATACCAAAATATTTTAATTTTTTCAATACAATAACATGGTTGATCGAGTCAAATGCTTTGCTAAAGTCAGTGTAAATGACGTCAAGTTCGTCACAGTAGATCCGGACAAATCCATGTTATTCGTCAATTATAAATGACTCCAGTCCGAAATACATGTGGTCACAGACAATTGATTCGAATAATTTAGGGATAGCTGACAGTATAGAAATGCCCCTATAATTAGAGACATCGTTCCTTTTACCAGACATGAAGATAGGAATGATATGAGAGGATTTCCAGACAGTTGAAAAAATTCACGACGAAAGTGATCCATTGAATAATATTGATAAAGGAAGAGCCAATTCATAACTAAGTTTTTTTAGAAAGCTTGAAGGAACACCGTCTGGACCACAGCCATCTTTAAACTGACGGAGTAATTCAATAGTATCCTCTGGAGTGATATTAGATATACCTGAGGTGGTAATTATAATATCATATGTTGAATCTGTTAATGTTCCTTTATCAGCATTGTCGAGTCTGTAAGTATTTTGGAAGAAAGAATCAAATAAGTTGGCTATATCTGCAGAATTATTGCAAACGATTTGGGATTTAATTTCAAATCGTCTTGAACCTGAAAAGGGCACAGATGCATTGTTGGATCTTTTCCATTTCCGATATAATTTCTTCTTTCGATTTCCCAAATTAATCAAACCACGGAGGATTATTACGATTATTTTTCATAACAGAGATTGGAACGAATCTGTCAATACCATTAAACAAAATGTTATAAAATAGTTGGACATCATAATCTAAGTCATTAGATGAGAGCCGTGCATTCCAGTCAATTGATGTGAAATATGAAAACAGACCATCAAAATCTGCACGTTTAAAATCATAAAATCTAGACACAAAATTATTTTTAATTAAATTAGACAGTAAGAGTTCTGATTGGTTCAAATTGACCTCCATCGATTTATGGTTAACATCATTAAAAATATATGGAACCGATGCTTCATCCATAGTTGTAGACACAATTGGCCATAGATGTAGACACAAAACAATAAACTTCAGTAGATTTTGAAACAATGCCCACGAACGTTTTGAAAATATGTAGATGAAATTCGAATTAATATCAACATCGGCATTATTAGCAGACAAGTTTAATGAGTTCGAGACTGCTGGCGAACTCCGCGAAAATTTGCTTTTTGGATGAAATTATATTCCTTGATAAGAAGATGCTCAAGCCATGCCTCGGCCTTCATTACAGCTTCAAAGTACTCAAGAGGAGCACCAACCTTATATGAGACATAATCAGCATTGTTATCAAAACGTATATAACTGGCGTTCACAATACCCAGATTATTTTTGATACAATTTTTGAATTCACTGTCAGTAACGGTTGGTCGTAAACGAGACACGAACCTGTAGCTGTGCCAATTATAATATCATTGATATGTTTGTTTATACGTCTATTATCAGCGTGGTTTTTGTTACCATTAGGTTTTTGTTTATCCTTGAGTGCAGGTCTCTGTTTTTTTTAGCAGAAATAGCGGCTTCAACGTTGCCATTAATTTTATTTTTATTTTTATCAGAATTATCACACAAAACATGAACCGGTTGCATAATAGATCGATGATTGCTAGTAGAAATGCTACCACTGTTGTTACCAGAGCAGACATTTTTTTGAGACGGTAGATCAACAGGTCAATGCACAGTTTCATAAGAGTTTTTGTTAAATAGGTAAACATTGCACATGGTGCTATAATGTTTTTAATATTATGGGAACAGCTTGACATTCAAACTAATCATTATTCCTAGATTTGGTTTCTTTCAGTTCACTAAAAAGGCATTAGAAAATAAATCAATCGCTGCAAATATAAGAAGTTTTTTGGGATTGGTCAAGTTTTATAGGCTATCTAAAAAGTTTAAAAATGATAACAAAGCTCGAATAGAGTTGGAGAAATTACCAAAATAGTTGATAATTGAGGCATCCTGTGACTTGAGCACAACCACTCTACTGCTACTGTGTTCGATTATCGGCTAATTGTTCGGAAGAATGTGTTACATAAGATGCGATTCGGTGACCAAACTGACTAGGAATCCTGAGCAATGGTCTCTACTGCTATAGGACTAGGATACGTTAAAGGTTCTAGACTGTCTTTTACAACATACAGCCCAGTGTTTTTTTCTCAAAAGTGACCCGCCACCAATTCTATTTTGCCAGTGTTTTTATTTTTCATTGTGTTAGGAGGTAATAGGATTCTCTACTTACATAATGTTGTCGATGTCCTTCCCTCTGCCCACCCTCAAGATGAGGAATGTAATATTAGTTTGGATCGTTTGGTTCGAGTCATTTCAGTTCCACCAATTAGCAAAAATCGTTCTGTTCGTGAATCGTTCTGACTTGTTCTAATCCTATTGCTACCATATTATTGCGACTTGTTTATGTTCTCTCTTCTACCGACCCATCCTTATGCTCTTTAACCGTAAGAACGACTTTTATATCTGTCAATACTCTCTTTGCGCAGTAGCTGGCTTTGATTTAGGTATTTCTTCCCTTTTCCTCAATTCGCTGGTCGTCTTCCATCGTACCCAAACATATTAGAACCCGAAAGAACAATTGGTAATACGCCCCAAAATTCCCCAAAACTCGCCATACAAAACTTAGGATGTGAAATTTGTATTATTTGTTCAATGCCTGTGTTACAGGTTGTAATACTGCAGAAATATCAAAATTTTCACCGTTTCCCTTAGTCTCTTATTGTTTTCATCTAGAATTCCCTACTTCTGCTCTGCTATATTAAATTATCACGTTTTAAGGATGTGTTCCACGTAAAACAAAGCCGACCTATATTCCTTCCTTTGTGCGAATATCTTATCGCCGAGTTTAATATATGCCCTCTTTTCCTTCTTTCTCCATGCCCCCCAACAGTAGAACATATATACAGTTACCCTCCTAGTTAAAGGTTTTCCTGCTAATGCATTTCTCGCGCTTTGCGCTTGCCGAAGGAAAGTTAAAAGTCGAGCTATTACTGATTTCTACATTTTTATTGTTGTATCACCTGGAATCCTGTGTGCTCTAATAAAAGCTGACAGCACATTACTTACTCCTGTTGATATTTTCACGGCTACCCGCATCCCTCCTATACTAATTGTTTGTGATTGTGGATGGCTACTTAACGGCGTTCTGATTAATAGCTCTGACTTCTTTTCGTTGATTTGCATTCCTAATATTCCTAGAAGAGAAACTAATTCCTGTACAATTCTCGGTAGATATTCTCGATTTGTATGTAGAATTATAATGTCGCCTATGCGTACGCTAACAGTTAGCGTACACCACAATATTAAATTTATGGGGAGGTAATGGCCATCACTGTTTCATTCTCATGCACCTTCCATCATTGAAGTCCTTTACTGACACCACATGACAGATGTTCTTTCCCGAAGACAAATTTTTACAGTTCTGTTGATCAAGTGATGCGGTATGTTTTCGTATTTTAGCATGCTGTTATTGACATAACAGATCAACAGTATCGAACGCCCGACTCATATCCAATGTTAGGACATATAATGTCCCTCACAATCTATATTCTATACCCAACATCGGTAATCGTTATTGTCCTGTAAAATGCCATAGTTTTTAGTTTGGATGTCGTTTTTATTGGTGTTTGGACTGTTTCCATCCATTCTTCGGGAATCTCCTTTGTGATCAAATAGATTGTATTATTCTACCTAGTTGCACTGATATTTGATCTAACCCTACTGTTGTTCCGGGTTTCATTTACTTTACTGTGATCTTTATTTCCTCTACACTAGGTGGTAAAAAATTGTTATCAAATCAAATAACATCGTCGTGTTAGCCCTTAACCTTCCAGCCTACTAGGCAAATATTCATCTGTTCTCTCCAAGTTAGCTAATTTCGCTTGTATGAGGCCATTTTGTAGAAGGCACTTTGTTTTATTAGTAGCACCTGTGTTTCTTGGGATTTATCCACTTCTTGTTCCCATCGTAAAATGGATAAGAACCCAGAAATTGTTTGGCTGTTGTCACGCCTGTACTGTCTTAGGAATTGGTAGGTCTTTTTTATTCTTTCTTGTGGCTTGTAGCTTCCAAGGTCATTAAAGAACTTAAAACACGCCTCCTTTCTTGCTCTCCTTACCTATACGTTTGCCTGCCGGTTGCCTGACATTTGCTTGACGTAGTTTGGTAAGCTTTTCTTTCTTTTTTCTTAACGGGATTCGTATTTTTAGATGCTGGTTTGCCGCATTTAGCTTTATTTTTACTAATAGCCGCCAACTCGAAATCTTCTGTGTTAGCTTGCTCTAACCCTCCTCTAACAGCATCTTGATATTTCACCCTGTACTCACTGTTTTCCAGTTGGTCTAAATTTATATAGAAGCCAAACCAAAGAATTGGCTTCAGTGCTGGAAGTGTTATCGTGCGTATTAGCCACGCTGTCCTGTATCGCTGAAGACCTTACTGGCTGATAAGATTCCTTTTGAATACAAGCTAAGCAAAAAGCATAATTGAATAAAGCAATTGCCGATATTGGTATGTGTCGGTGTGGTGTATATTGGATTCAATACTAATAATAAAGCTTTATTTAATGTATAAGACGTGGCTTTTATACACACATATTTACAATAGTATAGAACAACTTAAAATTAACAATAATAACATTTCAATTTCCAATATAACAATATTTAACATATATACAACAATATACATAATTACAATATGTACAAGAACTTTGATGCTAAGTAACTAATTTTAACATAAGTGCTTTAAATTTATTAATCGAACTTATATTTTTTAATTCTGTAGGCAAACTGTTCCAAGTGATAATCGCATTTATTAATCCGGAATTATTGTAAACATTAGTTCTACTAACAGACAAATTAACGTTCCTAGGCTGCGGTCGAATTCTCGGGTAAATCATTTACTGCGGTAAATTTACATTTTTAATGTCCGTTTTCTGTTAAATTACGCATTTTTTTCTATTTTTTACTCGTTCAATTCTTATAACAATAAAGAATAAAGTATCTAAACGTAAAAGATTTACCTTTTTTTATTTCCCTTACCCTCCAGCAAAAAAAGGTAAATGCATTTACCGAATTTTGCGGATTTACCCGAGAATTCGACCGCAGCCCTAGTTCTCAATGACATAGAAAAATGTAATTTATCATGCAAGTATAATGGTACACCTGATTTAATTATTCGAAAAATAAAAACAGCAGTTTTATAACAGTAAAATTCAAACAAGTCGCATCCAATGATTGAATCCTTCAATTCGGACATATGATCAATTTTCCTAAAGTCATGAACATATCTCACACAATTATTTTAAGTAACCTCAAGTAACCGTTTTGATGAACTATCACAATTAGAAAATATCACGTCACAATAGCTGAAAATAGGTATAATTAAACTTTTAACAAGATATATGCGTAAGTCAACTGGACAAAACTTTTTTATTAGTCTGAGCGAATATAAACCGTAATTAACACTCTGGCACAAAGAACTTATATGGTCATTCCAAGTAAGTTTTGCATTCAATAGTAATCCTAGGTTATTAACTGTTGGAACAAATGAGATTATATCATTGTTTAAAAAGAGCACAGGTGCAATATTATGTGAATTATTTCTAGTTAGCAATAAAGCTTTACTTTTAGTTGGATTAATGGAAAGTGAATTATTTTTGGCCCATGAAGAAATATACCTAAGCTCTGCATTAAGTTAAATCACGACCTCCTCCACTTTTAACAAGTCACTACCAATATACAATTGCAAATCATCAGCGTAAAGATGAAATCGACAATTTAAAATACGCCAAGGTAGATCATTTAAATAAATGGAAAAAAGTAAAGGGCCCAAAATTGACCCTTGAGGTACTCCAGCAACTACATCACTTATGCCAGAAAGATCATCGCCAAGCTTTACAAATTATTTTCGATTACTCAAATAAGAATGAAGCAACAAAATAGCAGAATTGGAAAACTTATAATATAACTTTAACTTTTGAAGCAACAAGATATGATTAACACAATCAAATGCTTTAGAAAAGTCCAATAGGACTGAAACTGCAAAAGAATTAGCTTTGTCTAATAAGTATAGCAGATAGATCATCAACAATATGCACAAGTGCAATAGTAGTACTATGGCTAGATTTGTAACCAGATTGGAATTTGCATAGGTAATTATATCTATTGAGGTGCTCAAGAATTGGTAGCTGCATAATTTTCTCCAGGACCTTAGATAGGGCAGGCAAAATATTAATTGGGCGAGTGTCACATATAGTGGAAATTACATCCTTCTTAGGTAACGAAATAATCGAAGCCACCTTCCACACATCAGGAAATACTGATTTCGTCAAATATTAATTAATGATAAAAATGATTTGTGACAGAAACAAATCAATAAATAATTTTAGTACTTTGAAGTTGACCATGTCATATGCCATCGAATCCAACTTAATTGTGCAAATTGCATTCATCATCGACACAATCAAAAGCAAAACCAAAACTATCACAACTAATAAAATCATAATCGGATAAAGGCAAACACCTAGCGATTCGTTAAGTTTACTGATCCCTTCCAAAATTTCTTCAGCAGAAAAGTCAATGACTGCTTCGGTTGATTTACATGAAATACCAAGTATTTTTGAATTGCTCCACGTTGTTTTAGCGTTATGCAAATTCCCAAAATAAAAAGTATTTTTAGATTGATTGAGGCATTTGTTGGTTTTATTCCTAAAATATTTAAATGATTCAAAATCGAGCTCTAATCCAAATCTTTTGTATTTTTTGTAAGCCAAACCTCTACATTGTATTAAGCTCAAAATATATGCATTTAACCATGGAGCAGTGGGACATTTATTTATACTTGTTTTACGGGGCACACAAATAGAATTTAATTTTAATAAATTTGAATTGAATTCCTCAAGTATATCATTCACATCAGGATAGAAATAAAGATTTAACCAGTCTAACGAAAAGAAACAACTTGTAAAATACTCATGATTGATTGCTTTTTAATCAGGAACAACTGTATAAGAAATTTTATCTCTCGTACGACTGAATCTACATACAGCAGGCAAAAATCAAGTCATGATCAGAAATAGCAGGCACAGCAAGCTGCCCAAAGGAAATAATATTATGCTTATCAGCCTCATACACAATTATCAAATGCAATAGGGTGCTATCCAACCTAGTCGGTTTATAAGGTAAATAAAATAAATTATGTAAACTCAAGCAAGCGCCTAGTTTATTACTAAACAACATATTAAAGTTCAAATCACCACAACAAATAACTTTTTCATACTGTGGCAAATATTCAGAAAAAATTATTTGTAAATTATTAATATCCTCAGAACAAGTAGGAGGCGGGTTATAAATAACCAAAATAAGAATTTTGCCAAATCGCCCGACAAGTACAGATGCCAAAACTTCAACCTTACCAAAGGCACCAGAGAACAATTTGCTGACCCCCAAAGTAGACCGAAAATAAATGCCAACACCACCCCATCGCGTATTATTAATACGATCAAAACGTATTAGTTTGTAATTATTGATATGGAGCTACTTGTTTGTAATTTTACTGTTAAGAAGAGTTTCAGATAAAGCGAAAAAATCCAATTTGTGTATCTCTAACAGTATAGTAATTTCATTAAAATGTTTAACCAAACTACGGACATTTAAATCACCAAATTTTATAGAACAATTTACATTTACATGCAGATTATCACTTGGAATAGTTTTACTATAATACGAGTTGTTATAATTTAATGGGTTGTACTGTTAGCTGCAGCGGTTGGTCCGAAACTTCACTCGTGGAGGCAATGTTGTCCGAAAATGTTGATTAATAAATTCCCGAATGTGTACCCCGGTCGGCCAAGTATTTGCATCAAAAGGCTTAGCCCGAAAATCTGCTTTTATGCCCAATTTATAGCAAACAAACTTCAAAGATTCAATATCGTGATGTTTGGGGGCAAGTTTAAATACTTTGCAGTCCTCAATCTCCAAGCATGTTTTAGCCATGGCTGAAATATCAGTTTCCTTAGTATGAGGATTGAATTTTGAAAGGTGTAACCACAATGTTGGTGTAACCGTCACTACCCCAAAATTCTCAGTAAATTGCTTAGTACCACAAATTGATTTGGTACTCTGATGTTGATGACTCCTTTTATTAACCTTAGGGGAAACAGCATTGGAATTCAGAGAGGATGATGCCACCTCAGCAAACGTTCTTGTTGTAGAGGACGAAAATTTTTTCATTGCCGGAGGAAGTGATTCGTTGGCAGCAATCTGAGTAGACGTCCCCGTTGCACAAGATTTATTGAATTCACCAGCCACACTATCATTTTCAACATCAGCTCGAACAACTAGCTGACTTATTGACATTTTGTTGGTAATTGACTGTAGGGAGATATCAATATTTTTAGTTATCTCTGTCAATTCACATAATTTAGTGACATGCAAATTATAAATTAATTTGCAATTGTCACAAAACCAACAAATATTTTCAGAGCCGCTTATCAATTCAAACGCAGTTTTCCTGAAACCTACACATTTGTAGTGTGCAACTTTCTTGCATAAACCACTGCAAACTAAAAAGGTCTCACTTGCAGTGGCTAAATCACATTCCATACACTTCATGGACATGTTTTATTATTTTAAAAAAAAAAAAAAAATACACAACAAAAAACAAAATTTCACTAACAATTAACACAATACTTACATATTTATTTATATTCAGATTAGTTGTATACACATATAATGTCTACAATTTTAATAATTTATTATATATTTAAATTGGGCAAATTTTCAATATTAGAAAAAAAAAATATATTTTTGACACCACAAATAAAAACATCTACGTTCAAAGGCAACTTGTTTACTTCATAGATTCTATAATTCTATGTTGTCCGACATTCGTTTCGCCTTTCCCTGTTTTTTCTGTTTCTAGAGATTTGATTTAATTATATTGAAAATTTGGTGTGCCCGCTGTTTGCATTTTTTCTTTATTGTTACTGCTTACACTGCCGTAGCAAAGTCGTTCAGCTATTCCAAAAAATCGTGTTTTTTTAATTTTACCATTTATTTTGTCAAGTGTAGTGCCACTCCATTCCTCTTCGCCTTTAGCGATTTCTTGTTTCTACTTAGAAACCACTTAAGATTAGGTTTTCTGATATTGACATTTTTTTTTCCTTTATGGCCACAATATCTATATCATTCTGACTCCATAGTCGATCTAATGCTTCTAGTTTTTTGCGTTGTGAGCAACCTCTAACATTCATGCTTCCTAATTTTATTTTGCCTTTTATATCATTTGCTGAGTCGATACTTTTGGGTGACGGTAAATAAATATTTTTATTATTCAAAAATTACTCGATTCTGCAGCCATGTTTTTGTGTTGATTAAAGATCAGAAACGTTTGTGCCAATATCGCTAAATCGAATTATTCATGAAAACTCCATTTCATCCATTTCTCCATGGTGATGGGAACTTGATACATTTCAATTTTTACCTGATATTTCTCAGATACCGCCATTAGGGTCTCTTCCCCTGCCCATATTCCTTATTTATAAAGATGCGCTATCTACGCTATTACCATTTCTTCATCCATGCACTGATTATTTCAAACTTCTTGTGGTGAGAGGTGCTTAAGCTAAGGCGATATTTTCGGTGATTTCAGTGATCTGTTAAGTATTGTGTTAGATTTTGTCTCAGCTTCCCATAAACATCTAAACTGAGGAATAAAATATCAACGTTGAATAAATAAACGAAATTTAAATTTCGAAATTTGTCTTAAACTTGACGTGTTGGCCAGAATTTAGTTTCGTTTGGTACCTCAACGAATTTTACAGTGATTTATAAAGAAATCTTCGAATATTTGCTCAATAAACGAGTTAACTATTTAAACAACTAAATATATTTTTGGTGGTTTAAAATGTTAGCCCTTCTGAATTCAAAATTTCTATATGCTAAAGTAAAGGGGGTTATATATCCAAACACTTACCATCAATTAGATTATAATAAGAAAACAAACTTTGACAATTTGCGACGTCACAGCACAACCAGAGCCAACATTAGGTCCATTTAATAATGGTGGGACCAATAACAAAATTTGACTAGGTCTTAGTAATTCGCAACATTGCAGAAAACAAATATTTTTCTAACACTAAGCACATTGTTCTCTCATGACCTCGCTACACACTTTTCCTTCCCTTTATATACAAATAAGAATTTCATTCAAATTAAACCAATTAATTTTTAGCGCGCAAACTCCATTATTATTAACCAATTTGTACGTGGTGTTACCATTTAAGGCGCTTCCGGAGCTCACAAAACATAAAATTAAATTAAAAATTTGTTTGTTACTTTCAATTAATTGTTGATCGAAACCGAACTGTTATGGAAATTATAGAACGCAGAGTCGACAAAATTTAGATCGATGACTGTGGGCTGAATAATTACATTACATTTACCTCATATATTTTGTATATATGGCCGTAAGCCAGTGGATGCAATATTTTAAACAGAAAAATGCCACAACTAAGTCAATGAACAGTTTATCACGTTTTTTGTTATAAATATAATATAGAGTACCTATAAGCTTACGTTTATCTTAATTGTACACATATAAATTCTACTTTAGTTTAGTACGGTACATGATCACAGTCTATGATTAGCCTGTATCGTAAAACGATAATTTAATCGGCAACAACAAAATTAAATGAAATTTTCATTTTAGTTGTAATGTTTTGATTAAGTGTTCGTTCCCCGTTTATAGTAGATTACTTTCACCGATATAGAAAATTAATGTTTGATCCTGAGGTGATAAAATATTATTACCTACGTGGCGATGTGCAACGCGATCACCTAAACCGATAATATTCTAACATTCTATTAACGATCCAGTGTGATGTGTGTTCATTTATCATTTAAAGTATAAATGACAGATTATGTCATCTCCATGTTTATATAACTAGCTGTGTCAACAAAAATGTCAACAACTTATAATAAATTAGAGATATGTTGCATAATCTTTTAGCATTTTTTAGCAACAAAAAAACAGATAGTGCGATTCAAGGTTATCGATCGATCTGGTTGAAATTATATAAATCAAAACAAAATGTTGTCATTGACTGCAATTTAAAATAAAAAAAATTAAAAATAAATAATTTGACGAAGTAAGTATACCGAAACCAGCCAAACAAGTAAATCTTGGCATTGCATAATTGTGTGTTGGGTCGACCCAAATTTCTTATTTTTTATAATTTTATTTTTTCTTTTAATTTAAGAAAAGATCGAGCATATAAAAGTTTAATTAATTTTGATTTATTATTTCAATCACATCGCACACAAAATAATTTTTCTTAATTTAGTTACTGACGTGTCATGATTCATTTATTACTATTGTTAACACTTTGACGGTCGAATTTTCATAATAGCTAGGTGCCGGAGTAACAGATACTTAGTTTAACATATTTTCAAATTAATATAAATACTAGACCATATACGATTCCGCATTGCAAAATTTGACGATTTAAGGAGAAATATATTGATTTAAAGGAAGAGTTGCTGCAAAGAGGATGTGAATAAGAGATGTTTTTGAATACAGCTCGCTGAAAAGATTCATGCACATCATTGATTTACAATCACAAATTGAATCATCAAATCATAACATCAGACAAGAATAAATTATAACTGGGCCACAAGTGATTGTGGTGGAATTGAGTACAAAGGATTGAGGTTTTAGGTTGATACAATAAAAGAATATACATTGAGATGATTGAAATACGCTTTTACAATTATTTGCTTGTATTTATTTTATTATAGAGCCTTTGCAAATAAGGTTGCTTTTAATTTCAATTAAGTCGTCGGTAAGATCATGATTGTTGGTTAAAGTTCCATTGCCTAATTTAAGTAACCAATTACTGTATTGTGGGTCCATTGAACCCACGTTATTTTGGAGTCTCAGAATATTAAACTTTTCCCAAAGACCATGAAATTTTAAGCTAGCTTCAACAATTGCAGGCTGACTGCCATGTATACTACTACAGGTAAAGTTTGCCTAAAATCTCCACTAAGTAGCATTGTTTTATCGCCAAATGCTTTCTGGGTTTTCATTATTTCTTTACAAAGCTTATCGGCAGCATTCATAGCAACACCAGATGCCATTGTAGCTTCATCCTATAGAATTAATGTTGCCTTTCTAATTAATTCTGCGTCAATAGATGTCATTCGCATAGAGCGTTGAGGTTTCTACGATTGTTACAAGTAATTTAAACTGGAAATGATAGAAGCAACGGAAAGCACAACGTTCGCGAATCGTGATAAGTAGTGTTTTGTACAGATATTGTGTTTGTTTCCAGTCTGGCATTTTACGCTCATCACTGACTGATCCCCTGATTGATTTCGGAACGCTTTTCTTATATTTCCAAATTAAATGCTCAAATTTTATATCTTGTTATAGCCTAAGTGATATAGGTTTGACCTGTTAACAACAAACTTCGAATATAAAATTTTCCGAGTTCGATGCTGACCAAAGTACTAAATATTTTTTTTTGTTTTTAATTTTTTTATTCTAGGCAATCTTTTCTGGGGCTCAAGGCCGCACTCCCAACTCTTTCGCAGTTAACTTTTACCTCCCTACTTTACGCAATAGTAGCAAATCGAGGACGTATGGCTGTAGAACCGTTTTTTTTATAAACCACCTGCACATTGCATTGTTTCATGCCAGCCTATAGTGCTGAAAGGTGGGTCGGCCCATGGATTCTGCACTCTCAACAGGGCGGGGGTCATAGTTTCAATTCAACGGGCGCCTTAGGCGCGTGTCAACTATCTAGTTTTTTAAATAAATTGCAAAAGAGGGAAAACAGTACACATTTTTAGTTCCTGCTCCTATTTTATTGATTCACGCTAGCATTTTATTATATTAGAGGTTGATAGTACGGTATCGTATAATTTTTGATTGGATGTGTGGATCATTGCGGCTCGTTTATGTATATGTGTTTGCGTTTAGCGGTTAGGTTCTAGTTTGCTAGCTTATATTTACGATTGGAGTTTGGGTTTTGCGTCGGCGCCGGCTTATGTTTTTGTGTTATGAGCGACTGGGCTGGTTTGTGTGAAATACATTTTGGGAAAGATACCCATTGGGAGAGAATGATCGTGTTAGTTTCTTTTTTTTTAGTTTTGTAGTGGTTTCTGGGATCCCACTGTAGTGGCTCTCCTAATTCTGGTTGGACCCGTTGGCGTTTTTCTGGTGAGGTTGTTGGTCTTGTGTGTATCTTATGTCTCTTTGTGGTTACGGTCCGATCATGTTGATTCTATGTTACTGAACATCTTCTCTATACTGTTGTCTGGTGATTGTTATTGTTGTTTAAGGTTGTTGCGATTTTTTTGGTATGTGGTTTTGATTTGTCCACAATTTACTTCTATATTCCGTAATTTGGTGCATTGTTTTATTGGTTGTTAACGTTGGCCCTTGGCATATATACGTCTTTCTTGTGTTGCATGGTGATCGTGATTTCCATACTCGTGGAATGTTGGTTGCCTTTGGGGTGGTAGGTATCTGCTTTTGTCTCGCGGTTTCTACCTGTAGAATCTCAGTTGCTGTTGTATTTGTGGTTGATATTATCACCTATTTCGTGCATATTGGTTTTTCGGTTGATACAGGGTTCCTGTAGCGCAGTTTTAAAATTTTCTACCGGTTTAGCGATTGTTGTATAGCGATTAAAGGCATTTTCAAATTAAAAACATTCAAAATTAGAGAATTTGATAGGATATACTTAAAATATACATAAAAAGCGTTTTAAAAAATTTTAAATCTGGAAATTTGAATTAATTGCTTCCTTTTCTTATTTCATTCTATTGAAAGTTTGATAAAACCGTTTGTTGAACTAAGTTCCAGTTGGCTCAAATATTCAGAATTTATTTCCCAGAATTAAAATTTTAAATTCTGAATAAGTACATAATTATATAGAATTCTATTCTTAAAATTATTTTAATAAATTCAAATTTTGTAACATTAGCTGTACACTAAGCAAACGTTAAATGGCAAAATAATTAAAAAATATTTTTTTTAATTAAATTAAATTTTTGAGTTTATTTCAAAATTTGAAAATGTTCAATTTCTAAATTTTAGACATGAGAATTTTATTCATTCAAATTTATTTAGGCCACTCCACTATACGATATTTGACGCTCACCTTCTGATTAAAACACTTGATATTATGAACTTATAATTAATAAAAGTTGAGGCCGGTTGTGATTGGAAATTTTGAAATTTTAAATTTAAATTTTATCACTAATTTATTAATTTCAAAATTAAACAGTTTTAGCTAAACCTTATTTACCTCAAATTTTACAAATTAGAAGTTCTATCAATATTTAAAATTTATCGTATTAGAACTTTTGACCTTAAGTTCGGGGAATTCTTAAATTGGGAACGGGTCTGGAAAATTTCGTAAATCGTTCCTATATGAAAAAAATTTGAATGTATTGGTGTGTATTAAGTAATAAAAATTAAGAGCACGCAAACATTTAGGAGAAATGAAATTTTAGTAAATATTTAAATTAAAAATAAACCCATCCATAATGATTTATATTTAGTGAAAAAAATTGAATTATATTAGAACTAAAATAATAAAAATAAACTTGCTGTGAATTAAGTTTTAATTTATAATCGAAAAATTCATTATCAGTCATAAATAATTTGCAAACGAATCCAGGTTTCGTGAGGTGGATATAAATCACACCATAGTTTTCTGTTAGTCCCATTAATTGCCAGTACTCAGTTCTGGAAAGATCAAAATTTGCCCCGAAATAACGACTCACTGATGTATTACTTCATTTTATTAATTTAGCAGAATAAACTCCAGATTTTCTGAGGCGGACATCGATCCCACTATATTTTTCTGTAAGCCTATATATTGCCAGTACTCACAATTTTTTTTAGATTTTTGTCATTGTTCTGAAATGTTAAAAATTGGGCTCGAAATAAACGACTCACATACTCGTACATATGAAGATATTACTTCATTTCATTAATTTAACTGGATACAACCCTAAATTTTGTCGGTATCCCACTATATTTTTCTGTTAGTCTTATTAAATACAAGTGTTTATGAACAAATGAATTTCGTCTGGTGGTTTTTCGATTTTGAATCTACAATTGAATTTGTCTTCTTTACGAATATATAGAAAGAGATTTTGGCTTTTAGTTGTTATTGATTAGTGATTACATTTGTTTGAAACTCTTCTCATATCTTTGGGCTTAGTTTAAGCAACTTTGCCACGTCAAGGCTGTAATCTTAGAGGGTTTTTTGTTGTTGGATTTTATTTTTAAAAAAATTATAAAACGAAGGAATTGAATTAACTGGAATGAACTATGTAGTTTTGCATAAGTATCTTTTCTTTATTTTGACTTATCAATATTTATTTACACTTCAACAACAAAATTTCCATAAATGGTTCAATTTTGATACTACTTGATTTACGTCACAATTATCATGAATTTTACGCAGACATTCGATAATAGTATCTAAGGTTTGAATTGTTTCGAAAAATTCTTTTTTACACAGGCCGAACTATTTGCTATTGTTTCTTGTAAGAATGTGCGGTACAAAGCAATATGTCTAGAATGGTCATTATCATTTTCGGAATGAATGTCCTGTCTACGGTTGCTATTTGAGGTCAGATCAATGCCAAACAGAATTATTGGTCCGCAATTTATATTCATCTCTTTGAATTGGAAAGTTGCATGTCACTTCTGTGCAAAAATTCTCACTTTCTTCATTCCATGCAGTTTTTAATTCATTTACGAACTGCTGTGCCTTTGTAATTAACGATATTTACTTTCGCTCATGAGAAAATGCATCATAAGCTGTAATTGATTTTTTTTAGATCGATTATTATCAAAACAAAATGGTTATTTTCGCAATGAAGAATGTAAATTCTGCGTTTATTTTTGCAAAGTGATGTTTCCGGATATTTTTTTTTCTTGTGAGGGGATAAACAGATTTGTTTAGTTGCTAAACTTGACATGACTGATAAGGATCCAAACAAATATCGTTAGTATTTTTAATTAAAACGCTGGCAGCAACATAAACTAAATCGGTAGTTAAATAATTTGTTAACAGATATTTGTTAATGTCGTTTCTCAAAGGCCCATAAAATTGCTTTTGGAAATATTGTTTATTATTAAATATTCATTATTGACATTTCTATTTGTGTCCTGCGGTTTTAGCCTTATTAAAATCCGTCCATTAGTTGTCGAGTTAGATGGAGTTCGATAAAAAAATAAAAAAAAACAAAAGAGGAAATTGAGTTTTTGTGTGATTATAAACAATTTTTTTTCCTCTTTGATTTAATCGTTATTCAGACTTTGTGTTGTTCGCATACAGGTTTTTGTTTAATTAAGGGAGACTAACAGGACAATATAGTGGGATACCTCGCAAAATCTGGCGTTGTATCCATAGTTAAATTAATGAAATGAAGTAATACATACATTCATATGTATGTGAGTCATTTATTTGACGCCCAATTTTGACCATTCCAGAACAATAACAAAAATCTGAAAAATTTTGTGAGTACTGGCAATAGATAGGGCTTACAGAAAAATATAGTGGGATCGATGTCCACCTCTAAAAATCGGGGGTGGTTTTCCGTTAAATTAATGAAATGAAGTAATATCTTCATAGGTATGTGAGTTGTTTATTTCGGGCCCAATTTTGAACATTCCAGAAGAATGACAAAAATTTGAAAAATTTTGTGAGTCCTGGCAATTAATAGGGCTTCCAAAATAATCTAGTGAAACCTTACAAACTCTGGAGTTGCATTCCGTTAAAGTAATAAAATGAAGTAATGCCTATGTCAGTTGTATATTTCGGACCCAATTTTGACCATTCCAGAACAATGACACAAATCTGAAAAAATTCGTAAGTACTAGCAAAGATAATCACATATTAAAGATAATTCATTCAGTACTAAAATATGAGGTAAAAATAGGGTCCCCCCGAAGCAATATATAGGGTTCCTTTGATATATACCTAAATATTTTGCATTCAAATTATTTGTAAATATTTACCCTTTAATGTGCCGGTTTCGTATCTACTACATGATAAGCAAAGGTCCCCCTTATAAAGAAATGGGGCGGTTTTCTAGTCTTTATTTTTTGTACTGAATGACTCATCTCTAATATACTATGATCTTTGGTACTAGTCTTTGAAAGTACTTACTTACAGGGGAAAAAATGTAGATAGATGTGTACCTGTCAAAATCTGTGGAATTGCATTTAATTTGAATATAAATTAATTCAAAAATTTATTAAACTATATTACGCCTAAATGTTTCACGATCTCTATTTATTTTTGTTTCTCACAATTCACAAATACAAACAAAACGGTTTTATTTCAGGAATGATTTATGAATTTTTTCACAGCCGTCCTCCGGCGTATAAAATTTTTCCTAAACCATTCCTAAACCTTTGTTTTTGTATTTAGGATTGAACTAGGAAATATTTCACATGCATTAATTACAGGATATTTTTAAAATTTAAATAAAAAAAAATAAATAAATAATTTAAAACACTGCGTTTATGAATTAAGGTTTTACAATGTAAACATTTGCTCAGAGGTTAGGAAATACATATTTAAATTTTATGATTTAAAAATTCGTTACTAACCTGAATTTTTCAGATATTAAGAAATTTAAAGATTTACAATTTTGCGAATTTTTAAATTTAAGTCTCTCTAACTATTTAAAATTAGGTTTGAAAATTAAAATTCCCAAAAATATGTTTTAAAATATTAAAAATTTAACTTTTCTAATTTACCAATGAAAATAAATTATAAAATTGAAAATTTGTAAATTGAAATTTAAAACTATTTAAAATTTAAAATTTTTAACTTTCGATTAAAATTCAGCAATAACAATTTAAGAATTTGAGAATTTATCGAAATTATCGAATTTCGATTTTTAAAAATTTTAATTTCTGTGTTGTATACAAGAAAATATTTTGAATTTTTACTTTCATTATTTAGTTTATTTCAGAATTCGAAAATTAAAAAATTATGTGTTTCAGAGATCCCGAAATTCGTTGAATAAAAATTCAGAAAAGACAGAAGACTTAAAAATTTTTTTCTATGTCATAATGTCAAATATTTAATTAAAATTAGAATTTATTCAAAATTCTTACTAATTTATCATTTACAGTGCTTTCATAATTGTGACATAAGAATTTAGCAGTAAAAATTTAAGATTAGCAGTACCTAAGTAGTTTATCCGATTCAATTAAATTTCGAAATTTGAAAAAAATATGAGTTCAAATGTAAATTTTAACCCGTTGCGCTCCAGGATTTTTTGATATAAGGCTAACAGAAACTCCGTAATATGTTTAAAGAAAAAAAAATCGTATACATATAAGTATAGCATTTAGACCAACAGAATTATTAACCTTCATTTAATTCTTTTTGGTATGGTAGTTTACAAACAACAACAAAGGATTGTCCCTTGAAATCAGAAAATAATTGTTGGCCGTCCCAGATAATAATAAACTTAAATAGACGATGATTTAATGCATTTGTTGTAAACTTTTTAGAATTTTTATTAGTCGATGAGCTGGAATATAGTCGTTTAAAGGCAACAAATATTGGTTGGTCGGCCCAGATGAGTACAGCATGAGTTAGAGGATAGTTTAATTCATTTGTTGCAGTTTAATGCATTCGTTTAAAATTCTTTGTAAGGTGTGAACAACCGAAACCATCCTATATTTAATTTTATTATCATTTGGACCGGCCAACAAATATTTGTTGAATTAAAACAACTATCACCGATACACAAAAATTTTGAAAAGTTTACAACAAATACGCTAAATCATCCTCTATTACTCTATTTACCTGGACCGGCCAATAAATATTTTTTGACTTCAAGGGACTATATCACAGCCCATTAACACAAACAAATTCTAAAAAGTTTACAACAAATGCATTAAACTATCCTCTATCTCATGCTTTATACATCTGGGCCGGCCAAGAAATATTGATTGGCTTCAGACGATTATATGACAGCTCACCGACTAACAAAAATTCCAAAAAGTTCACAACAAATACATTAAACCATCCTGTATCTCATATTTTATTCATCTGGGCCGGGCAAAAAATATTTGTTGATTCCAAACGACTACATCACAGCTCACCGACATTCAAAAATTTAAAAAAATTTACAACAAATACCTACATTAAATCATGCCCTATCTCATGCTCTATTTATCTGGGCCGGCCAACAAATATTTTCTGACTATCACAGCTCTGAGCTCATCGACATACACAAATTCTAAAAAGTTTACAACAAATGTATTAAACAATCCTCTATCTCATGCCCTATTCATCTGGGCCGACCAACAAATATTTGTTGACTTTAAACGACTATATCCCAGCTCATCGACATACAAAAATTCTAAAAAGTTTACAACAAATACACTAAATCATCCTCTATCTCATGCTCTATTCATGGAGCCGGCCATTTGTTGGACCGGCCAAGAAATATTTTTTGACTTCAAGGGACTTTATCACAGCTCACTGACATACAAAAATTCTAAAATGTTCACAACAAATACATTAACCATCCTCTATCTCATTGGTGGCCAAGCCAAATTAGTATTTTTGACAAATTTTGAAAATAATTACAGCAATAAAACTCCGATTAGAAAAAATAGTCATCTGAGGACTGCTTTAATTAGTTATGTATCCAGAGGTTACAGAATGTATCACTTGGAAATGGATGTGAGGACCACCGCAATAGTTATTCCAAATTGAGGCATGCGGCTCGCATCTCATGCTCTATTCATCTGGGTCAGCCAAATATTTCCTGGCTTCAAGAGGCTATATCATGGCTCACCGACATTATTAAGTTACCTCGCCAACATACTTATTTAAATAAGTATGAACTTTCGGAAAGGGCGGCATTTCACAAAAAAATAATAAAAACTTTCGTGACAGCAGGATTTTTGGGGGCTGAAAGTAAAAATTGAAGTTTGAACTTTCTATAAATAATAAATCTGTGGTAACAGCAGTTAACTCAATAAATACAAAATTTGATTATAACTAAAAACATTAATATTTTAGATCGTCCAAACCTGGTTATTCGCCAATCAATAAATTTATAAAAAAGCAGCTGGTTCAATGTTCCAATTGAAAAGGATTACTTTTGACCCAAACCAATTTCTTTATCGAGGCAAGTTATCATACGAACACATCACCTCCATACGATTGCGTTCATAATTTGTTCGAACAAGAAAAAATTACAACTCACAATTTTAGTTGTGTTTGAATTATTTCAAGAACAATCCACAACAGTTTCAAGTTTGAGAAACGCTGATCGTAAGATTATTAACAATTTGAAATTGAGTTGTTAACAAGTTCCTAGAGTAGGTTTCTCGCCTTTAATTCCGCAACTCAATTGTTTTGTTGCGAACAAATCTTGTAAAGAATTTTAAACCACCCACCATTAACTCGATTAGGAATGCATGTACAACTTTTTTTTGATACAGCGCCAAATAAACCATTTCTACATGTCAACCATGACCATAACATTGATATAAATAAGAATATTATACAACAAAATGAAAAAAAAGCGAACGAATTCCTAAAGTATTATTCACCTTCTATCGTCTGTTATTAAGTCACTCATAAGTAAATAGACACACAACAATTCGTAATTGTATGTTATGTAAAGCACAAAAAAAATGTTTGTTAAATTCCCAAATTAACGCGAACGTAACAAACCATAAAAATAATGAAATTTGGCATAGTTATAGCGAGTGTATAGTACGCGAGTAAATTTTGTATTAAGACATTTCATAATTTCCCAAACGAATTGGCCGATACATGTCATACGGTTGATAATGTATATGATGTTACACAATACCCCTATGGAGCACTATATGAGCACGTCAAAAAATTATACAAAAAAAAAAAAATTAGAAAATAAATTCACGCATCACTAAATTAATAAATTTGACCAACCAGAGATTTCAATTTCCCATTGTGTGTGTTATGCTACAACAACAAACATTTAATACGGTCTATTAAACCAACTTCCTGTGTTATGAAAGGAAACAAAATAACCATCAGCAGCGCGCCAGAGGTATACAGACAAAAATATAACAAACCAAACAAAAAATTAAAAACGAACCAGGTGGTTTGGTTATTAAAAAAAAATGAAGACACTTTAATTTGACGACCGACCAACTGGCGCACATGTTTCGATCTAAATTACAGACATTATTTTATAAAACTCGTTTTTAATGTGTAAAACTTCAAAAAACTATCAAACTAACTATTAAAGTAAATGCCATGACCTGTGTAATAAAAAGAAAAAGAAAAAAAGTGCGAGCGCGCACACATACAAGCACGCATACATTCTCTTTTCACTTTTTATTTAACCCATTTTAAAAGGTGAACAAGCTATGATTGATACGAATTTGATCTGTAGTATAACGAATTTCGTATAAGCAAAAAAAAAAAAACAGCGGCGTCACTAATAACTTGGCAATTTCGCGTCCAATTTTAACAAGATGATTGTTAATTAGAATGTACGATCTCTAAAGAGATATGTATGTTGCGTAAAGGTGTGAACAACTAATCAGATTAGTTTTTGGTACTTGAGTGTGTTAATTGAACTATGTGTAAACTATTTCTGGGATTTCCAGGCGATTAGTACAATAATATGCATATAGAACAAGATTCAAGGTGCTAAATATGTAGGGTAAACTGAGTTGGTTTTGGATAAGTTAAATAACTTAAATCGATAAGTTGAGCAAACAATACCTATACAATATGATGGAAAATACAAATTAAAATCAAAATTTATTGAAATGGTTTTTAATAAAAATCATATTGAGCAAAAATTCTTAAAATTGAGCTATTTCTAAAAAATCGAAATTATCTCATTTGATAGCTTAAAATTGAGAGTTACAATTTCAAAAATATCCGGTCTCTTAAATTGAGCTACTACCCAACAGTCTATTTTAAATACTCAAAAATAATACCGAGATACAATAATATTTAGACTCTGAATATCTAGGTTTTCTTAAACTTGTTACATTTGTATGTATATAAGAGAATTAGATCGATTAGCTGGAATAGCTAGCCCAAGCTCGCAAATAAATACTTTTAAACACATTTTGAGCAGCAGCTTAAAATTTTGAGCCACTTTTGTTCTATTACCATTTTGAGCAAACTATGTTTGACGGTTCGACAACTGAAAATATAAAAATTTAAGGGATTGGCAAAGATTTTAAAAATTTGAGCTAAAAGTTAACAAAAATGTTGAGCTACACTCTACATTTCTATTTAAATTAAATGATCTACTACGTTTTTTTTTAATTATTCATTCGTTATTTTTAGTAACCAAACTTTATAATTTTTGAGCAATTATATATTAAATATTGAGCTACTTTCAAAACAATTTAACTAACAGCATTTGATTTTTGTAAATTTTCATTTCTTTTTCGTAATTTGCACTCAAATCGAGCTAAAAACTAACGTTGAACTGGCTTCTCTCAAGCGATTCCAACTTTCATCTTATTGTAGAAGTCTTAAGTAAAGATGCAGTTGTTTTATACAGCTGTCATAAATCGACTTACTAATCTTCGTTTTCACTGGCGGTGTACTTGTAGGTATTTTCGCTTAAAGGTGTTTAAAAACTAATGAGATTTGTTTTTGATACACGCATGTGTTCAACTTAATTCAGTTTTAAGTGCGGTTCCAATTTTAAAAAATTCAGAATTATCGTGACAGTGTATGTATAATCACTCTTATTAAATTGAGCTACTTACTTTAATGAATAAATCATACTAAGGTTTCCAGGCAACTAGTCCAATAACCTACTCACTGAAAAAGATTCATGGTGATAAATTACTTCAAATAGAGTAAACTTTAGCTGTCCTTAAAGTTTTGCATAATTTAATTAAATTAAACCGATAGTTTGAGGTACTTCATTACATTGACCAACTTAAAATATTTATTCTATGAAAAATATATAGAAATTGAGCTACTGACTAAGAGCCCTATATTTCAAATGAGTTTTCGTGTCACGAAATATTTTCAAATGAGCAGTAGCTGTGCTAGAATATTAAAACTTGACAGTTATTTAGCGTGAGAAACGATGCGACTGAGGGAATTGGCTTGCAATAGTTTATCGGAAGTACTCAAAAATAT
Source organism: Tipula helvola (assembly GCA_963556165.1). Lineage (NCBI taxonomy): Eukaryota > Metazoa > Arthropoda > Insecta > Diptera > Tipulidae > Tipula > Tipula helvola. The sequence continues at coordinate 304,398,901 of OY744483.1, read as the reverse complement.
TACGAAGCTATATATTTACAAGTTCGATAATCATCCTATAAAATATTTTGCACATAAAGCTACAAACAAATCGTTTCAAAGCGTTAAATCGTATTAAAAGCTGATCCATACAACTATAAATTATTTTTAGTTAATTTTTCTAATCTTGTACATGTTTGGCCCTAAATAACACAATGTAGTATACAACTTATCGATTAGTGGAAACAAGCAGCACAAGGTCTTTAAATATTGAACCAGTTTTATTATTTTCCCTTTTTGAGCAAAATATGTTGGTTCTGCAATTAAAAATGATGGCAAATGAACTTCTAATTTAATTTATAGAATTGAGCAAATTTGAACTACATCTTTTATTTTAATAAAAACTAGCAAAGATTTAAATATTTGAGCATAGCCCATTACAAGTTAAGTTTTAGTATACAGTTCGAGAAGTTTAATAAATTCGTTTTTTTTAACTTAGAATTCAACCATCATATTTAGTAACCAATTTGAAAATTAATATTGAGCTACTTTCAAAACAATCATACAAAAAATTAATTAAACATTGGATTGTGGATTAATTTCTAAATTTAATTTTTTCTGATATTTTTCCTTTATATTGAGACATATGAAAATTGAGCTATTTTATAGTGTTACCAGAAGTGTGTCGAAGATGCATTTGTGAATGCTGCTGAGTTTCCCGTTCGAATAGCAGTTAAAGAATCTTGGAATTAGCTTGTCAGAGAATGTACAAAATCACTTGACTTTGATGGCATCCCCATCTTTGCCGCTTCTCTTTATACGTCGTTTTTTCTGTTTCCATTGTTTGTTGTTGTATACCTTCACTTTATAATGAATCATTTTTCCATTAATAATGAAGTTCTTGTCGGAATATTCTGGATTCTTGAGACCATTCGATCTTGATTTGGTGTATTGCTTCAGATTTGGAGTGTCCAAGAACATTATAGTTGGAGATTGTTTAGTATAAATTTGAGCAAATTTTTTTTAAAGAATATTGAGCAAAAAAACTCGTAAGTCATAAAAATATTTGTTTAACCTTAAGCGTTAGAAAAGATATTGTACATCATTTAAGCCATATTTAACTCTTAAGCGAACTTGCAAAATATACTGCTTACTTTTTGAGCTACACATATAAATAGACCAAAGTATCTTGTTTGGCAGCGAACGTGTTAAATTTTATTACATAATATAATAAATCTCTACGTTTCATTCATTTGTTTATTTATATTTTATATTTTTTTTTATTTAATTGCAGATGAACGATTTAAAACGATTACTAAGTGATTACTAAAAAATAATAACGTAACCCCAAACAATTGATTCCATAAAGTAATTTAAGTACATAAATTACAACACAAAAAAGGCACGAAACGCGCGAGAAGAATTTAAAAACAAACACATACAACACACAGACAGACAAAAACATCGCGCATATTTGCTAACCTCAATCGCGAGGCTATACACAAATGGCATTAAATTATAAAAATCGTTATACCAAAATGAATGAGTACACTCGAATTACGGAAGAGGAGAATAGTATGCAGTACGAGACAAATTATGAAACTGTAACCACGGGAACATTATCGCCATCGTCGACCGGGTCATCAGGAATTAGTGCCGGTGGCGGTGGTGGTGGTATCGATAATGGTTTGGTCATATCAGCTAGTACTAAAGTAAATGGTACAAAAAGTACAACGCCACAACGTGATGATACACAATTTCATCTACATCATCCACTTATATATCCAGGTAACGTAATCTAAACTAATATTATGTACATAATAGATTTTTCTTGTTATTTAATTAATTTTATAATGCGAAATAGTTTTGTACATACATGCATGTTATAAATAATGTACATGAGCTTGAGGCACGCGATCTTATTTAATGTGGAATTACGCCCATTTAAACGAATCAATATACAAATATTACAAAAGCGATGAGCATCATTTTTGTGTTTTACCTTACGAACCACCCAGTACTGGTTCATGATCGCACAATCGATACGATAATCAAATTTGCATATTTCAATTATAAAAATAACAAAAATAATTTTGATCGATTTTAAACACTCATACTCAGCCAACAATCAACTAATTGATTTGTGTAAAAATTCAACCGTGTCGTGTCGATCAGTGGTTTTTAAACAATGTTCCGCGGAACAATAGTGCTTCTGGTAAAAATATTTTTTGTTGACGTGATTTAATTTTTTTTTTTTTGAAACATGGTTTCAAATTTGTGTCAAATCGTGTTCAAGTTTGTTTCAAATTTTAAACTCAATTTTGATTTGACGACATTTCAAATTTTTTTAATGAAACTGTTTTTAGCTATAATACAAATTTAACTGAAACTGGTCTAATCATTTCAAATAAAACTTAACGGAACGTTACTCAACTTCATTCAAACACATACAAATGTTATTAAACTTTGAAATTCACTTTAATGGTAAATTCAAAATATTCTCGAACTGTAGATAATTCGTGAACCAAACTTGAGAAAAACGTGTGCAAGTCGCCTAGCAAACTCACTCAAATCATATTTGATATAAATTAATTACTCAATTACAATCTCAATCAATTTTTATTCAAGCCACAATTGAGTTTCATTCGAATATATTTCAGACACTTCTAATGCAATTTGGGATTGTGCCTTTAAGAAGGCCTATTTTTTAATAGTTATACGAATTTTAATCAAATTGATATCCATTTGCTATCAAAATTTATTAGTTTCTCACTTTCAATTCTTACTCAATCATGAGTCACATGTTTCAATTCTGCAAAAAAAAAAACGAAAACTGCTTGCAGCATTCATTGTATTTTATTCAAAATCTTCCATTACCAAAAAATTTAATAATTTTCTGGTTTCAATCAAATTTGCATCAATTTTCTGTCAAAACATAATCAAATACCGTTTTTTGAATTTGAAAGCCGGACTAACGTAAATTCATTTACATCGATTCTTTAATTCTGACTCGATTAAATTTATGTAGTTTGAATCAATATTGATTGAAGCTTGAATATGTTTGAGAAAACAAAAAAATAGCAAATGATCGAGAAGGAACTGTAACAATTCGAGAAAGCCTAATTTTGGAAATAAAAATTTTAAAATTAGTTTGGAAACTAATTAATTTGGTACAAAATTTGAGAATTTTAATATTTCACACATTTCGATTCCTTCCTTCGAGGTAATTTACTTTTTTTATTTTCTCAAACTTATTCAAGTTCCGATCAATTTTGATTCAAACTTTATTTAATTTAGCTTCCATAATTTAGCCGTCTTGACAATAAAATAAAATGAGTTAGTCGCAAACTCTGCTCGTGATGATTACAATTATACATAATATGTTGACGGTTGCGTTAATCAAACTTCATTCAAATTTGCCTTCTATTTTTTTTGAACTTATTCATAATGTTTTATAATTGCAAATTTATATACAAATTAAATCGTAATCGAGAATAATTTGCACAAGAAGTATACCTAGTTTGTGTTTTGCTTGAAACCATTGCAAGAAATTTATTTTATTTTAACTGATTATTGCGGCCGCCAAAATTGTGTTTGATTAGCATTCAAATAATGTAAACATTTTTAATCCAAAAATATTACAAAAAATTCAAACTTCAATCTAATTAATTTGAATCAATTTATTTTAAATCTACCATTTTTGGTGAGAGTAATTGTGAAACGCCGAATTATGATACAATTATTCAATTAACTTAAACCAAATCGCTCTCATACTCATTAAAAATTTCCTCAATTTTCATTCCAACTAATTTTACAATCCCCTGTAATTCCCGGCTAATTAGCTCTAAATTTGTATGGTTCAGTTTGGCGTTTTTAAAAATTTCTCACAAAATATTCAAACTATAATTAATATTAATTCAAACTAATCTACACTTCATTTAAATTTAATTTAGCCACCCCGAGTCCACATAATCGGTTGTACTGTTAATCAAACTTCATTCAAATAGTAAAAAAAACTATTCAAATTGTGTTCTAATCGATACCTACTTCCAAATTTTATTCAATAAGAAATAATACACTTTGTGTTTTACTTGAAATGTTTACAAGAAATTTCATTTCAAACTAAAATCTAATTCTAACCCAATGCAAATGATTTTAAATTTCAATATTATATTTTGAATTTTTTAATGCGGTTGGCAAAATTGAGTTTGGTTGAACGAAAAAATTTGTTTGTTTGAAAACAAATTAAAACATCAACAACTTTCAAACTTCGTTCAAATTCATAACAATCAATTATTCTTATTTATTCGTTATTTTACTTTACACCCATCAGATTTTAAAATTTAAGCAAATTATGTTCAAACCGAGAGGTCAGGGCAAAGAATTACTTCGAAATTATTCAAGTTTTGGACAATTTGAGCTCAAATTTCTTTTATAATTTTTTCTCACACATTCCGAATTATGTCACAAATTCATTCTCATAAACTTATTAAATTTAGTTGAGTTCAGACTTTCAAGTTCCATTCAAATCAATATTTATTTGAACTAAGTGTAATTGTTTACTCAATTTCTACTCAAGCTTGTCTACCATTACCAAAAAGGTTAATTTTAAATTTTTTACTTCGTTCAAATTTGCTTCAATTTTCTGTCAAAACGTAATCAAATATCATTTTTTAAATGGAAAAACGCAAAGTATTAAGTAACACAAGATCATTTTCAACTGTTATTCAATTTTAAACAATACGTTCAAGCTCTTATACCCTATTAAATCTTTACACCATTTTAATTCAAACTAATTTTGAAATCGCCTTTAACTCCAAAATTGGACTTAACACTAAATTTATGTTTTTATTTTCTCCAACTTATTCAAGGTTCGATCAATTTGGATTCAAACTAGATTTAATTTAGTCATCATAATTTAGTCATTTTGAAAATAAAATAAAATGATATAGTCGCGAAGTTTTTTGAGACGAGTAATTAATATTTGGTTAGATGATTGGGGTAATCAAACTCCATCTTTAAAAAATAATTGAAACAACAGAAAATTTCAAACTTCATTCAAATTCATATGCCATTGTTATGCTTATTTATCCTTCATTTGATTTTAGCAAAAACTTATTTCAATCCCTCGTCAATTTTTAAATTTTAAGCCAGTTATGTTACAAACATACATATGTCAGGGCTAATAACTGCTCTTTCGAATTTATTAAAGTTTAGTCAAATTGAGCTCAAATTTCTTTTGTACTTAATTTCTTCAACGTTCATAACACATTCCGAATTGTATCACAAACTCATTCTTATAAACTTATTGAATTTGGTTCAGTTCCAGACTTTCAAGTTCCATTCAAATTAAAATTTATTTTAATTTTGTATCACTTTACCCAATTCGAATTTATCATTTACAACTGTTCTTAAAATCTGAGTAATACGTCCGAGCGGTTATACTCTATTAAAACTTAACACCATTTCCATTCAAACTAAGTTTTAAATCACCTTCAATTCCAAAATTACGCTTAGCTTCAGATTTTTTACAGTTCCTTCTGTAGGTTATTTTCCATGTTTTTATTTTTTCAAACTTTTTCAAACTTCGATCAATTTTGAGTCAAACTCTGTTCAGTTTTGGATCAAACTAGATGGAATTTAGTCATCATCAAATTCGTCTGCTATTTTACCTTTTAACTTATTCTAAATATTTGATACTTGCACATTTTTAATTTCACAAAGAGACTAAAGTGAAGTTTATGACAAAAAAAAAATGACAAAAAAAACAAAACCTGACAACAGAAGAGTATATACACAAAAAAGTGTAGGTGAAGTTTGATGGCCATTGACAGGTAATCTCAGAGATAGGTACGCAGATCTGACTATGCCTTGGTGTTCAGTAGGATTTCATGAATATTTGTGCCAAATGATATTTTTGCGCGACCCTCAGGGGCTGAGATTTTTATTTTAACATATTTTCACATGTAACAAAAATGTGTAGCTGGAGTTTGATGGCCATTGACAAGTTATCGTAGAGATAGGTACGCAGATCTGACTATGCCTTGGTGTTCAGTAGGATTTCGTGAATATTTGTGCCAAACAATATTTTTGCGCGACCCTCAGGGGCGGAAATTTTTGTTTTAACAAATTTCCTTATATAAAAAAAATGTGTAGCTGGAGTTTGATGGCCATTGACAAGTAATCGTAGAGATAGGTACGCAGATCTGACTATGCCTTGGTGTTCAGTAGGATTTCATGAATATTTGTGTCAAACGATATTTTTGCGCGACCCTCAGGGGCTGAGATTTTGATTTTAACATATTTTCACATGTAACAAAAATGTGTAGCTGGAGTTTGATGGCCATTGACAAGTTATCGTAGAGATAGGTACGCAGATCTGACTATGCCTTGGTGTTCAGTAGGATTTCATGAATATTTGTGTCAAACGATATTTTTGCGCGACCCTCAGGGGCTGAGATTTTGATTTTAACAAATTTCCCTATAAAAAAAAAAGTGTAGCTAGAGTTTGATGGCCATTGACAAGTAATCGTAGAGATAGGTTCGCAGATCTGACTATGCCTTGGTGTTCAGTAGGATTTCATGAATATTTGTGCCAAACGATATTTTTGCGCGACCCTCAGCGGCTGAGATTTTGATTTTAACATATTTTCACATGTAATCCGCGATTGGTAAAGTATCTGCAATTGAATTTAAATAAATAAATTCAACGAGATTTCTGGCTGCTAATCCGCGATTGGTAAAGTTGGTAAAGGAAATTTGTTAAAATCAAAATCTCAGCCCCTGAGGGTCGCGCAAAAATATCGTTTGGCACAAATATTCATGAAATCCTACTGAACACCAAGGCATAGTCAGATCTGCGTACCTATCTCTACGATTACTTGTCAATGGCCATCAAACTCCAGCTACACTTTTTTTTATACAGGGAAATTTGTTAAAATAAAAATCTCAGCCCCTGAGGGTCGCGCAAAAATATCATTTTGGCACAAATATTCATGAAATCCTACTGAACACCAAGGCATAGTCAGATCTGCGTACCTATCTCTACGATTACTTGTCAATGTGTCAATGGCCATCAAACTCCAGCTGCACTTTTTTTATATAGGGAAATTTGTTAAAATCAAAATCTCAGCCCCTGAGGGTCGCGCAAAAATATTGTTTGGCACAAATATTCACGAAATCCTACTGAACACCAAGGCATAGTCAGATCTGCGTACCTATCTCTACGATAACTTGTCAATGGCCATCAAACTCCAGCTACACATTTTTTTTATATAAGGAAATTTGTTAAAACAAAAATTTCAGCCCCTGAGGGTCGCGCAAAAATATTGTTTGGCACAAATATTCACGAAATCCTACTGAACACCAAGGCATAGTCAGATCTGCGTACCTATCTCTACGATTACTTGTCAATGGCCATCAAACTCCAGCTACACTTTTTTTTATACAGGGAAATTTGTTAAAATAAAAATCTCAGCCCCTGAGGGTCGCGCAAAAATATCATTTTGGCACAAATATTCATGAAATCCTACTGAACACCAAGGCATAGTCAGATCTGCGTACTTATCTCTACGATTACTTGTCAATGGCCATCAAACTCCAGCTACACTTTTTTTTATATAGGGAAATTTGTTAAAATCAAAATCTCAGCCCCTGAGGGTCGCGCAAAAATATTGTTTGGCACAAATATTCATGAAATCCTACTGAACACCAAGGCATAGTCAAATCTGCGTACCTATCTCTACGATTACTTGTCAATGGCCATCAAACTCCAGCTACACTTTTTTTATATAGGGAAATTTGTTAAAATAAAAATCTCATCCCACCTTATGAAATCCTACTGAACACTAAGGTTTATCCGGATCACAAACGACAAAATCATGATTATTATCAAATTTTGCGAAAAATATAATATGCTGCTACACTTTTGGCTGTTGTAAGGTTTTTTGTCAATTTGTCATAAACTTCACACCACCCATAAAGAGAAGCATATTTTGCGTTTTGCTTAAAATCATTTCAAGAAATTATTTTTATTTGAAATTAAACTTGAATTCTAAAATTATAACAATTTAAAATTAATTGCTTAATTGTTTATTACGGTTGCCAAAATTGCGTTTAAGACATTTTAAAACGTTAAACATCTTTAGACCAAATATATCACATAGAATTTCAAACTTCAATCAAATTGATTTGTTTGAAAACGTTCCAACTTTGTGCAATTTAGAAGAGACTTAGTGTGTCAGTTTTGCTGATTCCAACGCGATTGATTTAACCTTAAGTTCATTTAACGCTAACCAATTTTATCATCCACCAAATGTTTTATCCTCTTTCAAACTCTATTCAAATCACAACATTTAGTTTAATTCTGAATAATTTCTTTATTGATGAAAGACTTTAATAATTAATTTAAACTCATGTATTTAGTCTTAATGGCTTCTAATGCCTTTCAAACTGTGTTCAATAATTCAAGCTAAGTCTAAACTTACTCTAATTTTCAAATTTTAAATTTAACTTTTTAAAAATTTGGGATTCTCATTATGTACAAGTTAAATAGGTGTACTATTCAAACTACTCAAATTCGCTTGAATTGTCTGTTATAACGTTTGGTCTAAAATTATTTTACAATACAAGTTGCTGTTACAAAAATATTTATTATACTCGATATAGGTTCTCTGTAAACTTGAGAGAATCAATGAATTCGACGTTTCAATTAAAATCTATTCAATTTTGTTTAAAACTAATTTTAAACTTCCATCAAATTTATAAATTTAAATTTTCGATAATCTATGTTGTTGCTGTTCGATCAAATTTGTCTCCAATTTCAGTCAATGAATGTTATAAATTGAAGCAATCAATTTTGAATTAACTTAAACCGTCAAATCGCTTTCAGACTCGTTAAAAATTCATCAATTTTGATTCAAAAAAAAATTGAAAAATCCCTTTAATTCCCCTTTCTTTAGTGATGTTCACATTAATTTTAATTCAAACCAATCTACACTTCATTTACAATTTTGTTGAGTTAATCAAACTTTATTCAAATTCATCTTAACTTAGTATTAAAACTTTGCGGATTGTGTTCTAAACCATTACCTAAACTTAAATTTTTTTCGATAAGAAATACACATTGCATTTTACTTGAAATGATCACAAGAAATTGATTTTATTTCAAACTAATCTTGAAGTTCAAGGCAAATGATTTTACATTTACTAAATATTAATTTGTCAATTTTTTTATTGCGCTTGCCGAAATTCAGTTTCATTAACGTTTTAAAAACAATTGAGGCATCAGAAAATTTCAAACTTCATTCAAATTCATAACAATTAATTTATTTTAAAATATACATTTAAGCTTAATTTTCTTTTGTACTTGACTTCTTCAAATGTTGATTCAAAAAACCTATTCCAAATTGTGTCACAAATATGTACATTCTCACAACCTTGTTAATTCTGTTCCGTTTCAGAATTTCAAGTTCCATTCAAATCAAACTTAATTTGAATTCTAGATAATTTTTACTTAATTTCTACTCGAGTTTTAATTCAATTATAATTTGAAGTCCTTCCAAATTTTATAATTTGAACTCAGCTTTATAGTTGCTTTCAAATTCCGGTCAATTTAAAAAATTACAATATATTTAAACGTTCTCAAATTTTTAAATATGACTATTTTATACATTTAATAGTGTTCAAACTTCATTCAAATTCATTAAATATTAAAAATGTTTTTATGTTAATTGAAATTAGAATTCTGATCGTAGCTCTTGGAACGTTTTTAAACATGAGGCAATTAAACATGATTTAACTTTAGAGAATCGATTAATATGATGTTTTCTAGCAAATTTAATATTTCGACAACGGATATAGTTTTTGGTTTCAAATTATTTCAGTCAAATATTATTATTAATTTAGAAGCAATCAATTTTTAGTCTCAAATTTCTGTCAGAACGAATTCACATTTCATACCAGTTTGACTGAATACCAATTTGATTTATATTTTGACAAGAATTTCATTTATTTAATTTTATTCAAATACTCTAACATTCAAACTTCGTTCAAATTCGTCTCAATTTTTTGCAAAAATATGCATTTACATTTTCTAAAATAATTTTAAAGGCCCATTTAACTTTTCTATTTTGATTTGGCCTTAGTTAAATGTTCTCCAACTGATTCAAATTTTTGATAATTTGTATTCAAACTTGTTTACTAAATTTAATCAAACATAAATAGCCGTCATTTTAATTTTATTCAAAGTCGATTTTCCTAATTTATTTAAGTCATATAATTTATCAATTAACAATTGTTTACCCTAATTTGAATCAATTAATTAATTCGTGTAATTTATTCGTTTTAATTTAATTAATTGATTCAAATTAGAGTAAAACATTGCTAATTGATAAAATTTGCTTACACAGGAATAGAGCTGTGTGAATGTGTTGAAGAAAAATTTGTAAGAGAGTTTGATTGTATTAGTATAATTCGCTAATACAACCTGCAAAGTACATTCTGTATATATAGAATGTAAATCATGGTACAATCAGTTCAGTCGCCGCGCCGCGGCCTGTTGAGAAGATTGATTTTGTCATAATCATAAGTTCATCAGTTCGAAACTGGTACTAACATATTCAAGCTCTAATCAATTCCTATTCAGACTAATTTTCAATATTTCATTCAAAATTTAAATTTAATACTAAATTTTCTCTTTGTGAATCTAAAAGCTTACCAAAGTAATTACCAAAATTAATTTCAATTTTCAAATCCTGATAAAATAATGAATTTTCCTGTTATTTGTGTTTCAAAATTTACATTTTTATTTTATTTTTAACTCTAAAAATATTCGTCTAAAATTCATAAATCAAATAAATATTCTGGTGAATCTCAATCTCAAGCCTTTCAAATTAAATCCGATTTTAATTCAAACTTTAACTAAATTAAAATTTCTAGTCCGGTTTAATTATACTATGAACAAGGATAAATATACTATACCTAGTTACTCGCAAACTCTAGTCAATTTGGAACAAATTACTTTCAAATTCTATTCAAACCAAATTTTTAAATAAATGTATTTCCCTAAACTAACAATTTAATTTTTAAAATTTATTTTAAGCCGATTATTTTCTAATCATTTTGTATTCAAATTCCTCTCAAACTCTACACAATTTTAATTCGAATTACATTTAATGTGGCTCAAATTTTAAAAATCTAAATTTATCTAGATCTCTACATATATTTGGAGATTGTCCCAGAAAACATCAAAGTTGATTCAACAATATTTCAATTTTCTATCAAATCGGGGACGGATCAATTTGCAAAAATAAAATTGAACTCAATCAGAATATTTTTCTGAATCCATTTCATTTTCACAAATTGCTGCTTTAAAGGGTTTTAAGTTCTTTGGCCAATATTTTAAATCATTGTGAGATGCATTTGATTTAAGAATGCTGGTTGATTTTCTAATCAAACTAATTTTATACTCGCATGTATTTTTAAATTTTATTTCCAGCCCATCAATCTTGAAACAGTGGGTTATTGAATTATTTTCAAATTGTGGTAAATTTTGCTTCACTACTTGACAACAAATTGTGTGCAAAATTTATATTTGACTTGCCAATTGCTCCTCAATTTATTTCAAAAACTTTTCAATTGTGAATCAAACCATTTCTCCAGTTAAATGGATTTAATTGTATTTCAGGACATATTTCCAGTCGCAATACTCCTCAAACTATATTCAAATATGCCTCAATTTTCTTATAATATTCCGTAAATAGTAAAATGTTAAGAATTGATTGTGGTTGGTGTTTGTTTAATATATTCTGGATATTAGAAATTTATTTGAACCGGGTGGGATGTACATAAGTACATACATACACTTACAAATTTGACTTCGCGCGCATTGTTTACCTTGTGCGATTTATTTTTTGTGTACGTAAAACGACATATTAACGTGTGGTATCGTATAAATTATAAATTTTTGGTTGAGTGATTTTGATCTCTCGTTTAATGACCGGTTGCGTGACATTATTGTTTGTTGTCAACAAAAATATGTAGAATTTCAGAATATTTCTCTATAATTGGAAACTAGATAGATTTTAAATCGTGGGGACAAGTCTAGACAAAACACCTTAAGACTTGTAAGTATATGTATTGTGTTTTGACTTAGATTCCAAATTCCTATAGTAAATATTTTTTTACACATACATAATATGCACACACAAAATAAAATTTGATTTGGTTGACGTATCGTGAAATTAAAAGTCTGTTATTATATCATAAAAAATAAAAATAAAAAACAAATGTATCGCGCATGTTACAGGTAACACCTTTAATTAATTTGTGTTGTACTTCTACAGTAAAAACAAATAACATTAAAAATTATACGATTTAAAATCACAACATGATTCTTGTTATATTATTGCTATATTATTACTATTATTATTATTATTATTATTAAAGGCGGTAGGTGTTATGAATATTTCGTGGATTATTTGTTTAGAATAATAGAAATCGTATTAGCTATAGTATTACAGTCGGATATGCATAGGTGAGTTTATTGGATATCAGATTTATGTATGCACAAGACGTAATAAGATTATTAAATCGCGATTGAGTGATATTTGATATGTAGCTGTCAATCAAATGTCTATATTTAGATCAAAATATTATTTTAAAAGTCGTTTCACTGCACATGTAACTCAAATACAACAAATTATTGTCACTTGGCGATTGAATTTCATATACAGGCCGCCAATAAAGGATTTGTCAAATGCAATTTACAACAAGTTATTAAACGTTTATAGCATGTTTCACAAAATATATTCTGTTTCACAATTTTTGTTCGATTATTTCAAAATCAATATAAAGGCTGAAACTCATTTCCAAATGTACAGATTAGACATTATTGAAACAGTAATATGCCAGTCAAACGTGTACTTTCGACAAATTTTCCAAATAAATTGAGCAATAAAACTTTAGCCACTGGCGGGAAATCTTAGAGTAGACAATGGTGTCTTTTTAGTCAATCTGATTAGTTATAGAATCATATGATTTAACTCGCAAATTGTTTACCCAGTTGTTCACCCGTTTGCCCCATTTTTATTTATTCTACGTTTAATTAAAAGGGAATATCTCATCAATTAGGTGCACTAGACAAAATAATTTGTTCTAATTTCATTAAATTACAAGCAAAACAATTTTCTGAAGATTTAATCGAATATCTCTTGTTAATGACCAATTTATCGTTCGTGGAGAAATAGTGATGTACATATCTGGAATATTTATTGGCAGTTTGGACCGCCATACGGTCAAGTAGACTTATGACGATTGACTTGTGCAGTTAAATTTGTGCAGGTTAAATACTATGCCTAGGGTCGGCCTTAGTCCTTAATTTTAAAGGTATTCAATAATTTTCATTTCAATGAATCATGTTTGTTATTCGAGAACGGCCACAACTTATCAACATACATTAGCATATTTGTCACGTAAAAGATTCTTGCTCTTTAGATTTTAGTCGACGGTGCCACAAATCAAATGGTTTTAATACTACCTGTAAGTAAAAGGCACTATTGCTTTTATCATCCTGTTAATCCAACTTCAATGGTTTGAAAGTCAAATTTCCATGGTCGATGTATAATTAGGAATTTATTGGTCGAAAAAATTATGAATTCAAAATTTATTTTAAATTATAAGATTTTAATTTAATTTAATATTTGATACAATTTATTGAAATTAGAATTTTACATCGTAATCAATTTTAGAAGGCTTCGTATGTATTAAGTGGTACTAAAATATTTGATCACATTTCTTAATTAAGAGTAGCAATTGGTAGTTTTTAAATTTTAAATTCGTAAAACTCTAAATTCTTTAAAAAACATAAATACTTAATTAAAATTTCTAGTCCAAGTTCTAAATTAAAAGAACATTTCCAAAATTTTCAAAATATTGAAGCAGGCTCAAAGAAATTCTCTTAATTTCCCATATTCTCAAATTTCAGGTTTTCAAACTGAAAAATAAATTTTAAAATTATTTTTTAAATTTTTACAAGTTTATCAAATTTTAAAGATTTAAAAAAATTGAGAATTTTCTGGTTTGCGTATAAATTTTGGATGTTCTGCTGCTACCCTTATAAACTATAAATTTAAAATTCTTAAAATTTTGTAAGTACGAGTAATCCTAAATATGTATGTGTAAACTTAAAATACAAAATCGGCCGAAATTTAAAAGTTCATAATTTTTAAGTTAAAGCTTTCTATTTATTTTAAATCGGTGTTTTTTTCGAGAATTCGACCAAGTTTATAAAATTTAGTGTTAATTTCTTAAATTTTTTTGCCGAAATTTGGAAAATTCTAATGAAAATAAATTTTTCAAATCGAAAATTCAAATACGAAATTTTTTAATTTCATTAGAATTTTGCAAATTTCGGAAAACAATTTTAAAACAGTTTACTAAATTCAATAAACTTGTTCGGATTTCCGAAAAAAGCAATATTCCTATAAAAATATTGAAAGTTTTTACTCAAAATTTTAAATTTCGACCGATTTCATATTTTAAATTTTCAATATTCAAAGAATAGATCGAGTTCGATATCCAAATGGAATATTACAGATGAAAAAGTCTGTATTAAACATTTAAAATTCCATATTTAGGATTACAAAGTTTTAAAGTCTTTGAGTTTAAAACTTAGAAAATACCTATACTTCATTCAAAATTTAAAAGCTCAATTTAAAATTTTCAAATCAAAAATTTGTCAATTTTTTAAAAACTTTAAAATTCGATAAACTTGGAGAAATTGGACCTAAAATCTTAAATTTTTTTAATAAATTCAAAAATTTCAATTTTAAAATTTTTTTTGTGGCTTTTGGCACAGGTTTACCCAATTATGAAAATAATTCCTAGGAGTAGATACCTAATTCGGATCGGGCGGCCCGCATTTGAGGTATAAGTACAACGCTTCATTAAATTTAGATAATAAAAATTATCTACAAAGTAACTTTAATTAAAGATGTCCACAGAATTAAGTTGCCCTAAAGTAGATCCACTACACTTTTTGCTTTTGCTGACACAAGCAACATACTCAATACATTTATAAATCAATATTTTCGCAAAATTCGGTTAGACGATCCACAATTGGTACAACAATCCACATTATGAACGTTTACTTTAACAGAACGAATTAAGCCAACCAAAAAATAACTTGAAACTTCCAATGCTAACCAGCTTTAAACAGTTCTCTATTTTTTCAATAATGAAAGCGAGGTTTTAAGGTCGGCAGCCTCATCTTCATCCATAAATGACTTACCTTCTTTGTCACTTTTGCAAAAGTTTCGTGACTTCAGCATCACCGAATCAATATTGTTTTTAAGCTTTCCAAAAATTGAGCCAATGGTATGATGAAAGCGATATTCCATCAATGAATTCATCAGGGCATTTATAAACCTATCAGTCTAGCCAACCGTATTAACTTCAAAAGGTCACCCGATATTATCGATGGAATGTCTCGAAGTATAAAGGCTATGGAACCTTGTGGTTAGTTGATATATTACTGAATAAATTAGGCGATGAATCAAAGGGTCTGTTGGCACAAAACTTCGGTAAAGAATTTTTCGACAATTCAGGAGTTGTTCAACTTCTTATTATAAAGGATACGTTGAAATTCTTGAGAAGATCATGAAGGCGGTCCGCATTCCCTATACAACCACCAATTAAGGGACATATTATTTTGGCTTTGTAGAAATTATTAGAGGGATTGTGATTTGAAGCTCCAAACCAAAGTGTGGTCAGCACCCTCACCCACTGATTAACATTGAAGGTTAGTTAGTGTTACCAAATATAACTTCTAAATTATCGTCTTGTGCCGTAGATCATAATGAGATCGAAAAATTTATATTTCACGAAATAGTAGTGAAGAATATTTTTTTAAAATTTTAGAAAACGGGCAAATAAAGTATCAGGTGATGTTCGGTAGGATCCATAATGAAACTTATGATGATCAAACTCGTCACTTTAACCCTTGCCTCATCACGACATACCCGGAAATGTATTTCATTTATTTTAAAATTAAGTGAAGCTTTTATTTATAATAAAGTAAAATAACATTTTAATTAAGATATCATATCTTACCGTCTTCCATACGAAACTAATGATAATGATACCCGGATTTGTACGTTTTGTTGAAAAGTCGATTTATACTCGTGTTGAACCAAAGGTTAAGTTGTTAACAGTAATATATAGTAACATCTTCAGCCCCCCTTTGAAGAGATATTGATCCGCAAACCCTTTTGTATCCAAAAGGCTTTGGCAACAAAAATCGAATATCTGCAATTGTCCTCCGATTTCAATGGTTGATACCTCTACCAATAGGTGTTGAGACCTGAAAAGAGAATTTAAATTAGCCTAAAATTAAGAAGATATAGTACAAATCACGGATAAATCGAACATGCTAAAAGTTGCATTGAAACTCAAAAGAAGATTCATTCCATTTCTATGGAAATAATGAAAATACCAGAATAATAGCAAAAAAAAAACACCTGTGTAACGCTAGCAGTATATTTGAGTAAATTTAATTTTCTACAATAAAATAATTGTTGGTTCCGGGACTTTAATAATGTGGCGTACTATTGCTAACAATTCTCATTGAATTCGTTGGACAAAATTATACATTTCAAATTTGTCAAATCGTGGCTCCGATAGATTTAAAAATTATACTTGACTGGCTTTCCTCACCCCCATGACGGTGGAAATCATTGTTAGAAAATCGATCGTCTAAAATCCTTGATGTTACCTCGTCATAAGCGGAAATTCAATTGATCAGTAGGCAATCCAGCTGAATCGATTGTACCTCTCATGGATTAGGCCCGCAAGCTTTAAAGGGTTGCGAACTTTGGTGGAGTGGACGGCGTTGATTAAGTTGTGAAAAGGATGCATGAAGAAACACGGCATCAAGCGTTCAGGGTAACAGTTGTTGAGAACATAACAGAAGTGTATATACATATACACAAAATCCGTATGTATAATTATATACATAGGGTACCAAAGCAAAGTCGATAAACTGGTAACGTATTTACCAGACAAAAACAATTGTTTGTAGCCAAAAATTCAGTTATATAAGCGCTATTCAAAAGTAACATTTTGATGATGAGCTTAACTGCCTGAACAAGGCCAGTAGAGTGTCAACTTCGTATTAAAGCATTTTTTCTATATAAGAGGCTTGTACTCTAACCGTAGAAAACAGTAAGTTAAGTAAAAACTATAAAGCACTGCCTTGATATATCGTCTGCAATCGATTTTGCAACTATGATTCAATATTTCTAGGTCTAGTTAGGTAAGTTAACAATAACGTTAATGATCAAGGACGTAAATGGAACTGGTGAAACTATTTAATCAACAAACAACTGATTAATGAAAGTTTTGGAAGTATTATTGGAAGATTTTGATAGTAGCTCACTGAAAACCGTTGACTTTTGAATAAGACCACAAACGCGAATTAAACCGTCCTTGGCTCAATGAAACCAAATCGTCATGTGAGCTCCCTCTGGTCCTATAGACCATTTTTTCAAAAATGAGTTAACCATTGGTTCTATTGTTTTTGACAATGCTCTCTCAGAATTTTTGATAAAATTGGCGAATTTCTTACAGTTTTGAAAATATTTTTTTTCTATAGTCCTACAACACAAAACCTTGTTATAAGCCAAATTTTATGAATATCGACCCAGCTTTATCAAAATTGGCCATATTCCAAAACATCATTGTCACTTCCATGGTCCATCGTATATTTTCGAATTCCCTCAGAATCAGTTAAGTTCCTTTCCAGTTCCTCGTTTAATTCTCAAGAAGAGATATAATGCCACTTTCGTTAGGCCGGTTTCCGCCGTAATTCAATGGGATCTCTTAGTTTATGGAAAGCTTAAATAACAATTTTCAGGCTGATCCGTTAATCCGTTTGGGCAGTAGATCTGCACAGACAAACAGACACTTTCGAATTTTTTTTTTGCTGACTAATGGTTCTAATGGAATCTGAAATAGCTTAAAACTTGGGATTTGGAAAAGTTTGAACATATTTTGAAAAATTCTTGCTCTAAATTCGTTTAAATAAGTTTCAACGTTGAGTTAAAATATAAGTTTATACGTGCACTAATGTAATTAAGGTTTAAACGTCAGCTTAGAGTAAAGCGTAGAGTGTAAAATAGTTCGTTTTTAAAATCAAATTCAACTTTCGATTCAAACTCTACTTTAAAAAATGTATCTGAATTTAACGATGAAAGTGGAAAAATATGTTGTTTAATTGGATTAAAAATCCAAGTTTGAGCTTAAGAATGGTAAATTTATATTCAAACCAAATCCATCTCGAAACCAATTTCAGGGTTGTCTTTAAATAAAAGGGTTTGAATTTAGTTTGAAAAGAGTCAGTAATTAGGATTAAGTTTGAAATTACTTTGAATACAATCCTACTTTACCTTAAATACTAGTTTATCTCAAACTCAAGCTAACGAAAGGGTAAGCCTTAGAATAGTTTTTAAAGACTTTAAATGAAGTCGGATTTAGATTTACAGTAAGTACTTTATCAATTTTTATTAATTCACAATCAAATCGTACCTCGAGAAGGTTTGAGTATGGAATAGTTTGAATGTAGTTTGTAAATTTAACTGTTTATATTTGAAGAGTCGGGAATGTCGGGATTCAAAGTTAAACTTAATACAATTTAGATTCAAATTCAAATCAAATCAAATTTCATTCAAACCAATTTGAAGAACTGAATTTGAACTTAATCAATTTTACGTTCACATTCGAACAAGTTTGAAATATTTTTGAAAATATTTTGAATACAATCAAATCTATAATTTATCTCAAGCCAATGTAATGTAAGGTAGAATTTAAAAGAATTTGGACATATTTTGAAAATTGTCGAATTAACTATCAATTTTGACTTTATCTTCAATTCAGTGAACATTTTTATCTGGAATAGGAGGTTGTGTTTAAAAGAGTTTCAGCTGTGTTTAAGATTTTGATGTTAATTTTGAAACAGTTTATACGTACTTTGAAAAATTCTTGAATATGATTTAAAGTTCTGTTATCACAAAGGGTTTAACTTACAATAGTTGGAGTAATATTCAAAGTTAACCTTATTTCAAACACATTCCAATTCCAGTTTGAAGATTGTACGCATCAAATTTAACTTTAATCAATTTTACATTGACATTAAATCTTGGGTTGAGTTAAAACCGTATGAGCAAACTATTTCAATAAAAATTGAACCACTTTGGCTCAGCTAAATTAATTAAGCTTCACGTTCGTTTCGTTAAGTTTGAAAATTTTTTGAATAAATGGATTTCAATCAAGTCTAATTTTACTCAAACTAATGTTTATTAAATTTAAAATAGTTACAAATTTTAAAACGATTCGATTTAAGAATAAATGTTGAATTCACATGCAAGCTAGATTCAGCTTCATTGAAATTAATTTCACGGAAGAATTTTGAAAGGAATCGTATTGTGGCTTAATGCAAACTTTAATGAATTTTACACTTACAATTAAATCTTTTCTAGGGTGTGGTTGAGTTTAAAAAAGCTTGACATTAGTTTGGAATTTCAAATCAGTTTCAACGTTGAGTCTGAAATAGTTTGAACGTAGTTTGAAAGATTCTGAGTTTGATTCAAAATTCAGCTTAATAAATTTTAGTTGCATAATTCAATCAAATAGTTTCAACTTCCAAACCAAATAAACGGTTGACATTTTAAGAATCGGAATGAGATTCAAAATTAGCATTAATAACATTTATAGGTTAATATTCAAATAAAATCCAATTTAATTCAAATCAATTTTATGATTGAATTTAAATTACTTTGAATACAGTTTTAGGACTAAGCTTCAAAGGTAACCATAACCAATTTTATTCAAATCAAGTATAAAGTGTATGAGCTTAATTTGAAAAGAACTTGAATTCAATTTGACGCAATTTGGTTCAGCTAAATTAATGATAGATTAATTTTCAATTTTCATACCACTTTCTGAGTTGAGTTTAAAATAATTTCAAAATTCTTTCTTAATCATTTCATCGCTTCCACATTCGAATCAGTTTGAAATAAGTTTGAATACATTTGAATAATATCCAACTTTGGATAGTTTATTCGTATACTTATTAGTTTATGCACAGTAAAAACAAAGATTTTTGAAAAGTGGATATATAAGTAAGTATCAATAATGACTTCATTTCCAACCAAGATTCAACTTGATTCAAATCAATTTCAATGCTTTGAAATCAGATTGAAATTTCAAGTAAACCTTAACTTTATTCACTACCAAATCTGATCTAGTGTAAAATAGTTTGAAATTTCAAATCAGTTTCAACGTTGGATTTGAAAGGGTTTGATATACGTAAATGAAGTCGGATTGAGATTTAGAGTAAACCTTAATCAATTTTGTATCAATTTACAACCAAATTTTATCCAAAGTAGGGTTGAGTTTGAAACAGATTTGAGCGTAGTTTGAAACAGATTTGAGCGTAATTTGAAAAAACCTTGAATATGAACCAAAGTTTAACTTATTTAGATTTATATTCCAATCAAATGTAACTTGGTTACCAGACAAAGTGTAATGTTTAATAGTTGGAATAAGATTCAAATCTTATTCAAATTTAGATTTTTATTCAAATCAAATTTTGTGTATTTAAACCAATTACAGGATTGTGTTTTAGACAGTTTAAATATAGTTTAAGGATTAAGACTCGTACTTAACCTTACTGAATTTTACATTCACATTAAAAAAACCTACAGTTGAGTTAAAAGTGCATCCATTTTAATAAAATTTGACACGCTTGGGTTCAGCTAAAATAAGTTTAAATTTGCATTTAAAACAAATTCAATTTTTTTGATGCAACTAAAACCAATTTCGTTCATAATCGTGCCAATTGCAGGGTTCAGTTAAAATTAGTATAGTTAACCTTAATCATTTCACAGTTCAGTTTAAAATAAGTTTGAAAACCTCCATCAAAAAGTTTCAGGAACGACAACCGTCTGGCGCTTTCAGTCACAGGCTGCCACATCCCTCATTGATATTCCGACCAAAATTCATAGTCATATAGCTTGACATTTGTAAATGATACGCTGATTTTAGTACATCTACCTTTGTGCTGGTTTTCGATTTTTTTACGATTTTCAAAACGGAATCAACTTTGCTTCAACGAATTTGCATTCAATTTTGTGTTAAAAACCGGAATGTTGAAAAAGTATTTCGGCAACGATACTCCATCGAAAACAAATCTTTCATGCAAAAAAGGGACCTCTTTGACGTTGCGAAAACATGATTTTCGAGGCTGAATCCAACCCAACGTTTATTAAACACATCATTACTGGAGACGAGGCGTCAGACGTGGATTTATCAGTACGACAATCAATCCAGTGATCAATCATTTGTGTGGCGTACACTAAATGAGCCAAGACCGAAAAAACCACGTCGTTTTCAGTCGAAAAAGAAGGCGATGCTCACGGCTTTCATTGATTACAACGGTGTTGTGCATCATAAATTTTTGCCAGAAGGTGAGACTTTATTGACTACGAAGCGTATTATTTGGGTATTATGAGACGTTTGAATGAAGCAATTCGTCAAAAAATTTCGCATGTGTGGGCAAATAATTCGTGGATTTTGCACCATGATAACGCACCACCATGATCTTTTGGCCAAGAACAGAACAAATACCATCCAACAGCCACCGAATTCATCTGATTTGGGTCCATGCGACTTCTTCATGTTCGATCAACTCAAGAAACCGATCCGGGAAAACGTTTTAGCACTCGAGGGAAGATAATCGAAAAAATCGAAGACGGCTGTGTGTTTGAAGGATTGGATCAAGCGCTGGCATAAGTGTAAATTTATTGGGTGATGTTTAACAAGCTGGTATTTTGAATAAATGCTGAGCCAGATTGAGATTTAGAGTAAATCTTAATCAATAGTAGCGGGTTGAGTTTAAAATAGTTTGACCATAGTTTGAAATTCTAACCAATTCAATGTTTGATTTAAATTCATTTGAACGTAGTTTGAAAAAATATTGAATATAATTCAAAGTTCAGCTTGATAAATTTCAGATTGATATTCCAATCAAATCCATCTTACTTCCAAATGAATTTAACGATTTACCGTCCAAAAGTCGGAATAAGAAACAAAGCTAAATTTAATCAAATTTAGATTAATATTCAAACAAATCAAATTTCATTTGATTCCAATTTCAATAAGAACAGTTTTAGGATCACGCGTCAAATTTGCGTGATACTTGCAAGAAATCTTTGGTTCAGTTAGAAGTGTATAAGCATAGTTTGAATATATTTTGAATGCAATCCAACTTTACCTTCTAATAAACCTTAAATACAAATAAATCGATTCAAGACAAACCTAATTTAATTTAAATCAAAATGGGTTGAATTTAAAAGAGTTTGAAAGTATTTTGAAAGAAGTAAAACAGAACTTCATTCAAATTAATTTCAATGAAAATTTTTTGTTTTAAATTCTTTAACGATTTACGGTACCAGAAAGGCCAAAAAAGGATGTGGAATGTGTCATCCGCCGATCAAATGATCCAAGAATATTTCTCTTCTACCTGAGGACCACCCTATTCTATGTACTAAAACACTTAACGTTTTTGAATATTTTCTTCTTTTTTATTTGTTAGCACAGGTGATTGATTGCCACTAGTAAACACTACATTTATTATTTTATATGTACATCTTTAAGATGTTCGTTTATTTTTTTTTTATTAATCACTAATCATAAATACAAATACATTTAAGATGAAATCATAGACATTCAAGGTACTTTGAACATCACATGGTGTAAACAATAAATTATTATTTTGCGCACTAATAACGTCATTTTGTCACATTACGTGTGCGCGGCGTAATTTGCTACCAAAAGAATCCATAAAAATTTGCCACACTCACGAGATTTTTCATTTGAAACAGGACATCCTTGGGCAACTGAAATATCGGCGTTGTGTGCAATTTTTTCAATTGTTTCAGATTTGTTATACCATCGAACATTATTTCCGGCCATTTGCCTAAACGCACCTCACCCTTGAGCAAAATTGTCATATCAAATTTAAGTATTCGTAATTTTAATAGTTTTTGAAAAATTATTCCGACCTCAGTTGTGTACAAATTTTCGATACGTAATTCTTCCAGATTTGGACAATTTTCACAGATTAACGAGAGTCCACCGTCGGTTATCGCATGGCTGTAGTCTAGAATTTTTAATTTGTTGAAATTTAGCAGGAATTGGACCATAAAAGGTTCCTCAGTCATACGATAGTTACAGTTGCATATTGGTTCGATGGGGCAATAACAATAGTCTTGCTGGTACACGGTTACGCGGAGGGCCTAAATTATTCAAGCAACAAATATTATTGACACTAAATATTATAAACACATTTCGCACTAAACTCACCTCCAACTGTTGGTTAATCTCAAACAAATCAAAATTCTCGTGCTCCTTAAAATAAATCTGCAAATTCTTCAATTTTTTCATATACTTATTGAGATGATGCAGCATCTGACAATTCACAAAACCCAAACGTAAATATTCCAAATGTGACACTTTTTTAAAAAATTGTTCCAACAATTTTTCATTCCGATAATTAATAAATTTATCATGCTCAATGTCGAGCAACTCGAGCATTCTCAATTTTCGACAATCGGCCAATATCAAATTCTCCATAAAGTACTCCAAAATTTCTTCATCATAAAAATCCACATAAATATATCGAAGTGGCCAATTTTTAACCGCAAACAAGTGATAAAATTTCTGATAATCCTCAGCCGTTTCAAATTTTAAACTAATAGCGATCGCCTCCAAAGAATTCATATGCGTCAGGAATCGTATTAATTTGATTGAATCCGATACAATGCCCACATTACGTATCGTAACGGATTTTAAGTTTTGCAAAAATTTGTGACTCACCATTATGCGATCTTCAATTCCGCCAAAGAGTAAATTATTTTTCATAAAATTGCACAGGGATAGTGTACGCAATGATCGTAGATGGGTGAGGGCGCGTATCAAATCGAAATTACAGTCTAGCACTTTTAATTCGCGCAATAAATTCCCGTAAGTGATGAAATAATTTTCGAGACGCGTATTTTTTTCCTCGTTTGATGCATTTATGTGCAGCTTGAAGAGTCGAATTTTACCGTATTTACGGATCGAATGATCGATCACATCAAATATTTGATCGCCGATTAATTTAATGGTTAGCTTTTTGGTGATTTTTGGATCGGCCGACGCATAGTACCATGAGGTGCAGGCGCGCGTTGCATTCCGAAAATCGGCCAAATTTACATGTTGAAGTATTTTGGTGATCACCTGTGAAAATTGAGTTATTTATAAAACTGTTTTAAACTTATCAATTATTTATTTACAACTTACGTGTGACGGTAATATCGAATAATCGTACGAACGATATTGTTCCATTATTTATGAGTGATGCTGTCTAACTGAGCGCCGATGATTGATTGTCCGCTATTTCGGAATAATATTTTCATTTTTTTTTTATTTTTATCTGAATATGATTATGCGGTTTGGAGTTTTGTTGGCATCTAGTGAACAACATTGGAATTACCACACAATGATCGATATTGTTTATGTGTACTACAAAACATATAATGGATTGCGGTCGAAACGAGATAATATTGATGTCGCACATCTGAAAATAACCGCAATTATTAACCGATATTTTTAGGAAATGACCGCGATTGATAAAGCCGCGTGAATGTAACATGAAAAAAAAAAATGTATTTCATGCCCTGATAAGAATTGTTTTGTCATTTTTATAAATCGTTTCGGTTTTGATAACCACACTGTTGTTAAACACTGCAACATATTTTGTATCTCTAGTATATACCCTCTAATCACCAAACCAATTTTTGTTTCGGTTTTGACATTGATAACAAATAGAGAGTGAGCGAAATATTCACTTTTACAAAAAATATTTTGGGCGTGCTAGGCTACCCTGTGTGTGGAGTAAAACATAAAAAATGCGTGAACTTGCGCACAAAATCACTGAGATTATTGCGGAAAAATATGGATTTTCCCCAAAAAGTTGGGTTCTCCAACCAAAAGCTGTTTACTTTGCCTATAGATTTTCTCTTATGGAAAACCTACAACAACAAGTTGTAAAAATTGAAAGCAACAAAATATAAAAAAATCAATACATTTGATTAACACGTTGTCTGGATGGAATTTTGTACATAAACTAATGTTTTTTATTTTTTTTATTTTCAGGTAATTGGTGATTTTATGCTAGACGTGGTTAATTTATTGTGAGTATGTGTATGTGAATTATTTTATAAAAATCTGAAATCTGAATTCAAAATTCAAAAAATCGAATTTCAGTCAAATTTACAATTTTGAAGTTAAGAGATTATTTTAGGGAATTCAGTCAACAATATTTACAGTTGCTATTTTGCCATAGAAATTTGAAAATCGAAAATTTTAAGAATTTCGGAATTTTAACTTTTGAAATTTAGAAGCAAAAAATTTTTAAATGTTCAATATTGTTTACCGATGGATTTAATTATTTCAACAGGTATTCGATTTCAAAATTTGGAATTTTTTAGATTTGAAAATAATTTGTTTGAGAAAGTTAATCTGGTTTTAGATTTCAAGCGAAATTCAAAATTACATATAGTTAGAAGAATTTCAAATTGATTTTGGTTAAAAGGAATTCAAATAAAGTTTAAAAATTTAGAGTAACCTCAAAAATCTAAACTTAGAAACAAGAAATTTGTTCATGGAAATTTTTAGGGAATATTTCAAATTTCAGACATTAAAATTTAAAAGTTTATTTTTTAAACGTCCTGTTGAATACCGTTTTATAGAAATTTATAATTTTTAGAAAGTATTTCTATCAATTTAATCGAAACGGCATATCCTACTTTAAATACCTGTAAACCTAACTTTGAAGGTTAAGTGTTTAAAATTTCCCAATTTTAATAAAACGATAAGAAATTCATTTCCACTTTCAGAATAGAATTTTATTTTTGAAATTAAAATAAAAGAATTGGAATTCTTAAAAATTTAAAAGTGAAATTTTAGTGCTAAAAAATTTCAAATTTCAGGATTGTGGAGTTGAAATTTTTTATTAATTACAAATTTTTAAAATTTCTAATAAAAGGGCCATGGAATTTAGAAATTCAAATTTGAAATTTTTGAGTAAAGGAATTTAAAAATTTGATTCTTTATTTGCTCTTGACACTTTATTGCAAATATTCTGCGCCATCTTTCTGTTTAGTTCATTACAACTTAAGATAAATGATTCCTGTTTTCGAACATCTGAGACTCGAATTAATGGTGATTTGATGAAAATTATGTGTTAACTAGGTTTAAACAGTTTCGTTTATAATTGCACAAACGTAACCTTCATTTAGTGATTGTAAGGGCGCCCTAGATACCTGTGTACTCTATTTGGTCCATTAGCCGTAGGAGCCCTTTGATAAGTTGAGTCCAATTTGTTATTACTATTTCTATTATGTATTCTTGTAAATTGTTCAGTAATCTGTTAACGTGTAACCCAATAGCATCTAAAAGCAGTGAATTTTCTGCAATTTGTGTAGCAATGATGTCTTCAAAGGCAAATTTATTTGGCCGAAAGGTTTTTTGAATGCTCAATAAAATTAATTCCCTAGCTAATACAGAAAGTGCTCAATTGTACCGTTATTTTTATTGTTTATTTTTTATTTTATATATTCCATAATGGGGCAACACACAGACAAAGTCCAATAAGGTGTACCTTCTAAACTAAGATTTACAAATATCAATACTTAAAAAAATAATAATTATAATCCAATGCTACTATAACAGTAACAATAGTTCAAAATGTACCCAAAATTTATAAACTATTATAACGATATAAAATTATGATATTTACTAACAGGCAACACCAGCAACTGCAAAATCAGTCACTTGGAAACATTATAAAATTAAATTAAAACAGAGTATACTTAATGTTTAAATATTTAAATAATAAATCCAAAAACAGTTAACTGACCAAATTAAAGAGACATGATCTATATTGGTTTAGAGATAAGGAAAACAAGTCCAGATTAAAGAATAATTCATCGCGGCTGCGCTGAAGTCTGGATAGTGCACATCACTTAGAGCGACGGTATCGATTTTGGAATTTAGTAACTTGTAAAGCAATAAGTCGTCTAATACTAACCTCCTATTCTGTAAGCTTGCCATGCTAAATATGTTAAGCCTAGTAATG
The DNA here is from genome assembly GCA_963556165.1 of Tipula helvola. Lineage (NCBI taxonomy): Eukaryota > Metazoa > Arthropoda > Insecta > Diptera > Tipulidae > Tipula > Tipula helvola. The sequence goes on along the minus strand of OY744483.1, from coordinate 304,371,708 downwards.
TAAGGGATTCTTCCTACATAAGGTATAATTTTAAAAATTAGGAACTTCGTAAATTTTCTTTGTACTCGCTCAACTTGCTCACTATATAATTCGTTGAACGTACTCTATTTTACTTCTTATTTGACTATTGCATAATATGGTTAGGACTTCGGGATTACGAAAATCTCTTCCTCTGCGGAAAATAAATCCAAGAATTTTGTGTGCTTTCGCGCAAATTGAGTTGATGTGTTTTTCAAATGTCAATTTAGTGTCAAAAATAACATCTAAATCAGCAATTTGAGTAACTCTCCTTAGGTTGAAATTTTCAATATTACAGCAGACTAATAATGGGCGAACTTTCTTAGTGAAGGTAATTACTAGACATTTCTCAGTATTCAAATTTAGTTTATTTAAAAGACACCAGTTTTGAAGTTTATCAAGATCTCTTTGCAGAGAGAGAGGTGCAGTCTCATCAGTAATTCTTCTAAAAATTTTTAAATTATCGGCATAAAATAGATTGGGACAATCAAAAATGCTAGAAAAATCGTTAATGAAAATTGTGAACAAAAGAGGCCCCAGAGTAGAACCTTGCGGAATACCAGAAGTAGCTTAAAATGATCTTGAGAATTGTCCATTAAATTTTTCTTGTACAAACATGTCGCTAAGATACGATGATAACCAAATACACAATTTATCTGAAAGTCCAATTTTGTAGCATTTCTTAATGAGTACATCGTGAGATACTGTATCAAACGCTTTTTTAAAATCGGTATAAATACAGTCAACTTGAAAGGCCTTGTCTACACTATCGAACGTGTAACTTGAGTATTCCAGAAGATTTGTCAAAACTGAGCGTTTTGGTGCTAATACTAGATTTTACTTCATGAAATATTTAGTTAAACACAAGTTTCTCAAAAATTTTACTAAATGCTGTTAAAAGAGAAATGGGCCTGGAGTTTTCGATGAAACTTTTATCGCCCTTTTTGAAAATTGGCACCAAAAGTGCCGATTTCCACCTAGACGGGAAAATACCCGAATTTAATGATAAGTTAAAAATATATACCAGAGGTGCCGCCAATTGTTCTCTTAACTGAAAGATGAAATAATTCGACATGTTATCCGAACCCGGACCCTTGTTTACGTCAATCGAATTTAATACAGTTAGTACATCTTCCACCGCAAAATAGGATATGGCATTAGATATACAATTAGTATTGGGTGCATTTAGTAAGCCGCTATTGGAAGCAGAACTGGGTACATAAATTGACTCAAAGTAATCTGCAAACATATTACAAATAACTTCACTATTATGAGAATCCAGATTACCAAATCGCATAGAGGTAGGATAACCTGATTTGGAAGTAATGGAATTAGTGAAAGTCCAGAAATGCTTGGGGTTATGCTTTAGATTTTGCTCAATGGCTCTTAACTATTGATCATAACAAATGCGAATTTCTTTTTTAACCAATTTCCGATAGATTGAGAAAATTACATGGTTATTGTGATTTTTGTAGATCCGGTAAATCGAATAAAATTTTTGTTTTGGATTAATTAAGTAACGTTGTTTTGAAGAATACCAAAATGGTAACTTAGAGCGTGAATTGTTCAACAAACACTTAGGTTCTAGATAAATGCTAATTGTTGAGTACAATTCGTTAACAGCGCTATGAACATCACGAATAGTATGGGCAAACTGCGAATCCCAATCATGGACAGACAGTTGTTCTCTGATTGGAACATAGTCTAGATGTTTTACATTAATATATGAATAACTAATATAAGGTAATTTTTTTTGCGAAAAGCCTAGTATGTTGATACTTTGATAGTCACAGGGGGATGAAAACTGTCTATCTTTGAAAGTGGATCCAAGCAAAGCGTAACTTCTACTGTAGAACTACTTAGGTTGGAAAATATAAGATCTAGAATACTACCTGTGCAGCTAACAATATATGATTGTGATGTGATAAGTTCCCTAGCATTGTTGTTTCAATGAGATAATGAGCAGCACGCCCCTCATAAGATGAGGGATCAAGTACATTACTATTCACGACCCTAGTTATGCATGGCTGATTGAAGTCACCAATAACCATAAACTTATGGTTGTCAGGTGCATTCAGAATACAATTCCAGAGTTGATCGCAGAAAAACTTACCGTTGTCCATATATTTGGATAATTTAGAGTTTGGAGAAAAATATACTAAACATACATATAATTAAAATTTTCCCATCAAGTAGGTTAACTTTCATCCAAGCGTCATTAAAAACACTATTAAGACTAGCGAGCTCACATGCGATGAATGATTTTTTAATAGCTAACTGTTATAGGAGTGAAAGAGAAAATTACCAATAAAACATTAGCATGGAAATCATTAGACAGGTTTATACTCTATCTTTCGGTTCATACTAATTTTGGCATCGATTTATGTATAGGAGCAAGGTATGGGAATGGTTAGCAAGGTCAATATTTTTGGCATTGTCCTCAAGCTGTTTCTACTTTTGGCAAAATAAGAATTTTCGGAATCATATCAAAGGGCCGAATGTCGAAGGGCCGAAATGGGTCGAAGGGCCGAATGGGTCGCAGGGCCGAATTTTTAATATTCACTAATTTACAACACTAAATCACAATGAAATTATTTTATTCGTCTAAATAGAATTTTCCTTCACTCTAACGAATATAAAATGGTCTGCAAAAAAAAATAATCGGCCCTAAATTTCTAAAAACCAAAAAACAATAAACAAAAAAATTCGGCCCTTTCGGCCCTTCGTACCCATTCCGAATTTTCAATATCAATTTCAAGTAAAATAAGCTCGAATTCGGAGATGGCTTTAATCTTAATTTTCTTATAAACTATAATTTGAGGCACAGTGAACCGTGTGTATCGACTTTTAAATTTTGAATGTTTTTCTAAAATTCTTAGAATGCATGAATTTTTAAATTTCCTATAATCTTAAAATATTTTATTTAGGATCTAAAATAGGATCTTTAAATTTTAAATTTTTTGAATTTGTTCAAGAACTTGAATTTAATTAATTTTTTAATTTTTTAAATCTGTTTTAAATTTGAAAAATTCAGGAAATTTTCAGGAAATCTGTGGTTAAGCTCTGCAACTAAATTGCAAAAAATGTAATTATTTATAAATTTACCACTCTTACCAGACACGTTCCACACGAATTTTGTCTCACATTGGCTTTACAACTTGTTGCACGTAAAAGTTTCGCTAATTGTTCGGTGATGAAATTTAGTTGCGATGCAGAATCCAATAACGCACGACACTTCAACTAGAATGACAGTCATAGCTAAAATGATAGAAACTTCATGGCTTTCAGTTTCAAATTCATCATTATATGAATGTAGCATGGTCGTGCTTAAGCCGGCTGCCTTTTGATTGTGTTCGGGTGGCTTGGTCTGAGAAATTGCTTCTGGATTCTGCAACAGCGATGATGATGGATTAGGCGCTGGCGATGCCTGACGATTTCTTTTGATATGCAACAACGAATGATGCTTCTGATGAGATGTGCGACATCTAATTCTACGACAGAAACATACTCGATGGTTCTTACTAAAACAATTAATACATAATTGATGTTGTTTCACAGCGCTAAAACGAGATTGGGGTGTTAATTCAAGAAATTTAGGGCACTTAAAGATCAAATGGACAGATTTATCACAAAAAGCACAATTTACATTATCTTGATTATTATTAAATTAACCAAACAAAATCGTCGATTTGAAACTTTTGTTCACGGGTACCGTCGTCATAATAGACTTTAGATTTTTCCTTCGATTTAACTAAATGTTCCTTAGCTAACTGATATGATTTTTCTAATTTCAATTTGAAATCACAAAAGAAATCTTCGAAATTATACAGTGGTTCAATATCTTTTATGAAAGGTAATGCTAGATGTGGTAAATATTCAAATATTAGTTTACACGGCATAAACCGTGTAGATGTATGTGGGGTTGTATTGTAAGTAAACATACTGTATGCCAACCAATTGTCCCAATCTGCATTCGCTTCATCGACATAGTGCCGTTGATAATCCAGTAGAGTTCGATGCGACCTTTCCAGTGATCCATTTATATGATATTGCTCATAAAGTTAGTTCCTTGATCCGTTAGTACTGAATGTGGCACACCATAAATTCATAGAAAATTCTCTACAAATTGCCTTAGCCACTGTTTTGGCTTTGTGGTTTGGCAATGGAGTTGCACTTGAATATTTCGACAAATCATCTTGTATTGTTAATAAGTACTTATTTCCCTTCTGCCCACTGGTAGTGGTCCAATGATATCTAAGAAAATCTTCTCGAGAGGTGTGGATGATGTTGTAGTTAAGCTAATTTATTTTGTTGACATAATATGCAATTATGGATAAAAATTTCAATTTTCGCATGCATTTTGAGAAAATAATAATATTTTCTAATTCGATTGTACATCCTATGAAGACCCTGATGACCTCCGATTCTTTCATAATTTCTTCTGCCGGTTGCGAATCAAAAATTTCTATTACTGTCGATTGTTGATCGATCGTCTTTAGCTGACTTATTGGAAACAGAACTACCAGCATCCGCTTTCCCGGATTGTGAACCACTTCGAAGTCACGTTCATCTAATTGTAATCTCCATCTAATTTGACGTTTTTCGGGATTTCTCATGTTTTATGAATACAGTAAATTTCCTCCCGTAAATATAAGGTCTGAAGTGATTAATTGACCAAACAACAGCCAACAATTCCTTATCGGTGGTATATCGTAATTTTGTTCAGCCTTAGTAAGCGATCGACTGGCAAAAGCTTCTGGTAATTCTTGTCCATCATGTGTTTGCGATAGTATTGAGCCAATCACTACATTACTAGCATCAGTCGAAATTGAAATTTTTTTCCCCAATTCCGGGGTACTGCAACACAGGAGGGTTTGTGATGGCTATTTTCAGTTTATTGAAAGCTTCTTCACAATATGCCGCCCACTCATAAATTGTCCCTTTTGTGAGTAATGATGTCAGTGGTTGCGCGACACGTGAAAATCCTTTAGTAAATCGACGGGTATCCGACAAGTCCCAAAATCGATTCGACTTCACGATAATTTGTTAGTTTAGGGAAATTTTGAACCGCACTAATTTTGGATGGTTCAGGCTGGGACTCCTTCGGTACCAAGGCATTCAAATACTTCTGTCAATTTGCGATTGTGATCCTTAAGGTTTTCCCATAAACGATGACATCGTCCCAAATAAATCAAACATTTGATCCCGTTCAAACCAGCTAATACTTTATTCATTAAATTGTGAAACGTTGCCGGAGCTCCTTTTAACCCAAATGGCATTCTAGTGTATTGATAGTGTCCCTGGTTCGTGCTAAAAGCTGTTTTATCTTTATCACGGTCATCCAGCATTTCTTGATGATATCCCCTTATTAAGTCGAGAGTTAAAAAGTATAGTGATTTACCAAGTTCGTCAAGTATGTCCAATATATTTGGTAAACGAAACATTTTATCGATGGTAACTTCTGCTGATTTTTTCGGCACAGCCAATAGTGGAAAATTCCATGGGATTTCACTAGGATCCACTATATTTGAGCTAATATTTCATCAACTTGCCTGTTGACTTCGAATTATCAACATTTACACCCACAACAGCCTTGCAACTAACAATTTTTTCATATCTCGGGGGAATGCTTACATTGTTAGATATATTAATGGTGTCAAGAACAATCGAGTAATAGTTTATTGGAATTTCCAAACTTTTGAGGAAATCTTTTCCTAAAATACTATGACCATTTATAGGAAATTGGTATTCTACAATATGAAAGTCATGATTTGTGGTTTCGTTTCCATGATCTTATTAAATATTTCGGTTTTAAACAAATTACTTGAATTTTGATTATTTGGCGAAAACTAACTTAGTTGTGTCTGTTGATCCGAAAGGAAGCACCATTCATACTTTCGGATCCCACCGGGTTTCTCGGCTGAGCATTACTAGTTGTAGAATTACTGGTTGTTGGAAAAATTATGTATGTTATAATTTGCGGTTGATGTACCTGGATTCGATGTTGGAGGAGCCTATCATCATCCCTTTTTCTAAAACGATTGTGAATATGGTGTCCGAACCGTTTGCAATAGTTACATTGAGATGAGATATGATTAATAAGCTTTCGATGGCTAGCACTTTGCTGATTAAATGATTTATTACCACGATTATTGTTTTGGAATTGATAAAAGCTAGTGTTGGCTGAATGATTACTACGATGACAGATTTGACAATTCGATTTTGTTAAACCAGAGTTGATTTACTAACACTATTCGTAACGGGTTTTCGTAATTCCGAGATTCACAACTATACGCTTTTATTATATTACCAATATTATCAGCCAGACCGTCCTCAAATGCTCGCAAAGCATATTTAGCATTAATGCTAATAATTACGGTAGCTGAATCTCGGTGACTAGTTTTTCTATTCTGGTAGTAAATATTTTAACATCCTCTTGCTTACCTTGCGTCATAGTTAGTAATTTGGCTTGTATACTTTCTGATAATCGAGTTTCTTTAAAATTATAGTAAAGCTTTTCTCTTAGTTCTTCCCAAATCCCAAAGTTTCCATACGAGTACATGTCAAAAGCTAACCCTAATAATTTACACGGTAAAAATTAAGGAAATATTTTTTTATCTTTTTCGGATAACGGCTCATATACGACATCACAGCAATGTAAAAATTTGTTCAATAAGGCTCGATCTTGACCAAAATCGGGAATTAATTTGATAGCGTACTCAATATTGAAATTCGTGGATCTGTTAATTGTGATATGATTAAATGCTCACCTTGTGGTATCTCTTCAGAAGGAGAAATGTTCTCGACAGCTTCCAAATGATTTCGGTATTCGTCCAGGCCACTTTCACTGAGTACATATTCACTTCCTTAAAACGAAAATTTGTATACGACACGAAATCAGAAATACTGTATGGTATTTAACAAACACAAGCCAAGTCACATGTGTTGGTTTTTTATTATCATTGGACAACAACTTTTGTATTAATTCGACTATATAATCCATACCCAAGTGGTGGTTTTGACCGACACAATCACACATTCTCCCCAAAATATCTATAAAATTAATGACCGAAGTTAACTCACAGTGGTAACAATCTCGTTGAATTTTTCATGTATCAGTAAATTATTGTTGAGGATTCTCTCATTACAGCAAGCACTTGAAGGATGAAATTTTTAACCATTCAGGGCTTATTCCCTCCCATAGCTCATTTATGGTTTTTGGGGGTTATTCGTAATCTCGCAAGCGCCTTTTGAAAATTGGCCACAATTTCTCTATCGGATTTAAATACAGGCTTTGTGTTGGTCATTTTAATATTGTAAATTTTTATTCATTTAACCATTATTGCACGGTTTTGGCGGTGAGTTTGGGATCACTGCCTTGTTGAAAAATTCATCAATATAATCTGGCAAATTTTCTTTTAAAATAGCTAAATTCATTTCCTTACTCATTATTCCAGATATTTTTACTAAAGGACTGATGTTCTTTGGTTTGGTGCTTCTGTCGTGTATCGCCAGGTGCCAATAATATTTTTTTCCATCTTATTGGAAACGGTTTATTTTGGTTTGTAAGTTTTATGCTCTTTTGCAAACTTTAAACGGACTTTTACATTTTTTCGGACAAACGCCGGTTTTTTGCGGTTTGATCCTGCTGACAAATCTAATTTTTTAATACTTATGTAAGCCAAAAATTGTCGATATTTTAAAATTATCAAAAAATTAAAATTTGCAAATTTTTTGAAATTCTATTTTTAAAATTCGTAACTCGGTAAATGCCAAAAATTCAAGTTTACAAATTTACAAAGTAATGAATTTTAAGAACATCAGCATTTTTAAAATTTGAAAAAATTCCAAAATTGTTTTTTTTGTTTTGTTGAATATTAAAATTTCGGAACGATTTTCAAGACATGAGAATTTCATAAATTTTTAGAAGTTAAATAATATGAAACCAATAATTTTAAAACAAGAATCAGCAAAAATGTTGACTTTTTTATAAACCCTTAACTGAAAAATTTAAAATTTCAATTCATAAATTTTATAAAATTTTTAATTTTTAAAATTTGTAGTAATTGTCAAAATTCGAATCCAAATTCTTTAATTTTAGAATCTCAGAAACAAAATAAAAACTAAAAATTTAATTTGTTTTGTAACTTTGTTCATTCTGAGTTCGCAAATATAAAATTCGATTATCAAATTTTTATATAAAATAAAACTTATCGAAATCAATTTTTTTTCGATTTTATCAAAATCTTGAAAAATGTCGACCTTTAACCTTCAAAGTTAGATTTATAGAATTTCTGATTTTAAACAAAGGTGTGGTTTCAATTCAAATTTTCTGAAATTCTACAAATCTTAATATTTCTAAAATTTTAGACTATTAAAATTAATTAAATTCTCTTTAATTTTAAAATGTTTAAAAAATTAAGAAATTTTTTGAAGTTCTTAGAATTTATTCTAATTCTTTATATTTGTGAATTTTTTGAAAAATTTGAAGCATTCAAATTCTTAGTAATTAATCTAAATTCTTCATGAAATTTTTAAATGTCTTATACATATCTTTAAAATATTTAAAAAATAACAAAAGTGGTTTAAATAGTAAGTTAAAATATTTAATCTCGTGACACTCTTGACATTCTAAAATTCTTTACCAAAAAATGTTAATTTGTAAATTTAAAAAAATGGTAAAATTCTTAAAATTAATTATTTTATTTTATTTTATTTATTTATTTGTAATACATAATCATAATTATACAAAATTGTTTAAATTAACATACTGAGATCTGCTTAATAACATGTAGCATTACTTCAGATTAATGGCAAAGAAAAAATGGATAAAACTAAAATTATGTAACATAACTACAAAAGAAAAAAATTACATTTTACCAGAAAACTTAACCTAAAACCACAGATAAGAATAGACAGATGTGGATCTTGTGTGGGCCATATTTACATTCTAAATTTCAATACCAAATTCCAATCCAATCCATTTAGAGCATGAAATGTTGTTTGAAGTTGGTTTATGTTTGCTTTGATATAATCAAAATAGCCATACGTAAAAAAAGATAAAAAGAGACAGAAATGTATGTCCTGCTCTAAAAGAATTGGATTGGAATTTGGTATTGAAATTTAGAATGTAATTATGGCCCATACAAGATCCACATCTGTCTATTCTTATCTGTGCTAAAACTATATCCTAAACCTTAAAACTAACATACATCAAATCAAAAATTAGTAACATTAACAATAGTTGATTAAATTCCTAATAAGTAAATTATCATGAATACTAACTCTTCCTAAATATTTAGCGTTCAATTCTAACGCATAATCAGTTACAAGTTGGATATTAGTTATATTATGTAATAGCAAAGTCCGAAACCTTTTAGGTACTTTGAGAATTGTTTTTAAAAATTTGTTTTGAAGAACTTGGTAACTTTTTTTATGTGTACTATCTGCAGATTGCCACCAAATAGGACTCCCATACATAATAATAGGTCTGACAACAGCTTGGTAAATCAACAACTTATTATACAAATTTAAACCACTGTTTCTATTTATAATTGGATATAAGGCTAAAAACAATTTATTGCATTTATCAACGACACTATCAATGTGTTTTTTAAAAGTTAATTTTGGATCTAAATAAATCCCTAGGTATTTCGTATAATTATCCCAGTTAATCGAATTTCATTCGAATATTCGATTCATTCAAATGTTCATTTAAGTTCGCAATAATCACCGATGAAAGCTCATCACTCGAATAAATAGCAGTATCATCTGCGAATAGGGCTAACTGGCATTTATTATTTTTGGGGATATCGTTTACAAATAAATTAAATAAAATAGGCCCTAAGATTGATCCCTGAGCCACACCAGACGTAATTAGATTAAAATCAGAGCATTGATCATTAATTTGCACATAGAAAAATCGATCTGATAAATACGATTTTAAAATTTTAAGACCATCAGTCCAAACAGTATCAAAAGCACTTTTTAGATCATTTAATACCATACCGGTAGAATGCCGGCTAGATCTTTTATTTTTAATCAACCTTACAATTCTATCAATTTGCTGGATTGTAGAATGCCGATATCGAAACCCAAACTGCTCGTCAATAATCAATTTAGAATGTTCCACTATATCATTAATACGATCTTTTACACAATACTCAAAAATCTTTGATAACGTACACAACAGACTAATCGGGCGATAATTATCACCAATGGTCGGATCTTTGCCTGGTTTTAAAATAGGTAAAACTTTCGCAGTTTTCCATTGACTAGGAAAATATGATAATTTAAAACATTTATTAAAAAAAAATTTTAAAATTTAAAGGCACCAATTTGTAAATGTTTTAACAAAATATTTTGGATATTATCTATTCCTGCCGAACAATTTCTCCAGCTGTGATTTCCCTATCTATCGTAAATTCTTCAATCATATCAATATCGTTGATTTTGTTTTTAATAGTATTTTCAAAGTCTGAATTGCATACATTTAGTTTCAGGAATTGAATTCAATTGTGAAGTCAAATTTTCATTAGCCAAATGCGAATCAATGGTATGTTGATACAATGACCAATTAGCATTTTTATATGAATATTTTTTATTTACCAATAAACTAGCTCAATAAGCTAATATTTGAAAAGTATTGCGGAACATTACTAATAAATAAATCCAATGTACTTGGCGTGCCTCTGGAGCTATAATATGTTGGTAAAGTAGGAGCAACTACAGAATATTTCTGTGAATTAACCGATAACTGTTGTAATGTTCGCCCACCCTTATTTGATCGAAGACAAAAGCAGTCCTGATGTCGACAGTTAAAATCACCACCAGCCAAAAAAAATTCATTCCTATTAGTTATTTTAATTAACTCATTACGGAAATTTACATTGTTTGAATAGGGACAATAGCAGACAAAAATTTTTACATTATTAGTACCAAGATTATTATTCTTCAAATTAATGAAAATTCCTAGAGATTCAATACATTTTAGATTTAGATCAAGTAAAATTGAATGGTTTGTAGTGTTTTTAATTAATATACCAACACCTCCCATGCGTTCAGATAATCTATCCCTTCTATAAAATCTATAGTTAGGTATGAAAAATGGAATATTTAGTTTTAAAGCCGTTTCTGTAATCAACATGACATCAATTTTATTATTAACAAGAGAATTGTTTAATTGAATTTTTTATTTTTGATGCTTCGAGCATTCCAAGTACTAATAATTATATTATTATGGATGTGTGCCATATTTCATAGCAATTTCTGTAATAATAAGGAGCTGTTCATCTTTCGATTTACACTGTCTTAATTTAACAATAATTTCATTGAATATTTGAAATAATTCATGCATATTAAATAAATCACTACTATTATTCGAACTCATGGTATAATGAATATACAAGGTATGTTCCAACCAATCGAAATATCGCCATATTTCATCTTAGTGACGTCACTTTCAGTAATATATTTCGTAACGTGGACTCCGCTTGGTTGAGATTTATGTTTTTTCTATCGTGTACAATCGTTGAAACTTATTTCCATTTCAAAAACCTAAAAATATTTTTATAAACCTAAACCAATTCGCAAAAAAATATTCAAATTGACTCTGAGTGACGTCACGCTCCACGTGCTTTTAGCTGTCAAGCATACCTTGTAATATTATTGTATCATGATTCGAACTTACATTTTCATTGTTAAGATTATTACCAGCACCAATGGAATTACTTGTAACAATTTGAGCATACGATTTTGAATTTAAAAACGAATTATTTGGCTCTTGCTGTTGAATTGCTGCAGTTGATAAAGCTGGAAACAGGTTCCTTTGTCGGTCGAGGTCAATAACACTGTATTGATGTTGATTTTTCTGACTAGCAAAATTTTTTATTTGTAATGTTTTCCTTAACTGTAGGTATTTCCCCCTTTCTGGGCAAATTATAGAATTTGTACAATGATTTCCGTCACAATTCGCACATACATATTTATTAACATCTTTTTCAATAGGGCAAGTCATGTCTTCGTGATCGACGCCACAATAATTACATTTTGACTTCATTCGACAGTTACTTATTCCATGACCAAACATGCGACATTTGATGCATTGGGTTGGACCGTTAGGTGGATTCACGTTTTCCCATTTGACAATAGTGTGATAAATAAATTTACATTCCTTTAATTTATTTAAACTAACCGTACCTTTTTTAAATGAAACGAAAAATATAACTTCATCCCATTTACGATTTTTTTAGGCGTTACTTTTGCTACTTTGCTAGGGGTAAGATCATATAAGGGTTTAAGCTCATCTTCAATAATTTTTGGCTCAATATCCGGAAGGCCAAAAAGTACGAATTTTACTAACTTTTCTTCTTCTCGAGTGTAGGTAAAGAATTCATTATTACAATTGTATAGTTCATCTACTAATGTTTTGTAGTCTTTAAAGCAGTAAACAAAAATTTTGCATCCAAGTGTAATGTATTGAATATTAAACTCTTTAATATTCAATGTTTTTATTGATTCATGTATTTGTTGACCATTTAATTTACAAACAATAGGTGGAATTCTTGTTTTCCTATTTTGATTTTTATTACTGTTAGTGACATTGGCAACATTTGATGAATTTGGACAATCGACTAGCTGCGAAAACCGGCTACTGGTTGGAATATTATATCGGCCTTGAGATGAATTCATAGCTTTAGGATCAAGTTTCATGATTGCAGTTGACTTTCTATCCAAACTATGTCGTTTAAGTTTTTTCACTTTACCACATGTTTGACTAAACATGGGTGTGCAACTTAACAATGATTTACCACTATTAAAAGATTTAATTTTATTACACTGTAACTGTTTATGTATAAAGCATTTATTTTAAGGGGGGAACCTTCTCCAGATATTAATTTTTTGCATTTTTTTTTTTACTTTAAAAATTCATTTAGTATCCGAAGAATATATTTCCAAACTTTCAAGCCCAACAGAAAGTCCTAAAGATCCCTAGGAAGTCACCGAAGTGATGCGAAGTAATGCGTTCTCTTCAAGAACGAAAACTTCAATCGAGTTTTTCTTGAAACGTGTTTTGTTGCGCGCCGTGGAATGTAACACAAAAAGTAATGGACCAATCAACTTGAAATTTTGTACACATATTCTTTAGCTTATCGGCCTTTGCACAAACCTAAAATTTCGTAAAAATTGTTTAAACAAATATTGGTTTTAACGAATTGTTTATAAAGAAACACGTGATTTTTTTTCTTTTTGTCCTCAAATTTTCAATTTTATTTTTTTTTTGCAACTTTTAGGTTCATGCAAAGCGGAATGAATTATTTTAATAAAAAAAAATTGTTTCGTTGATCTTAGTTAACTACAAGGACCTGGGCGTTCCACGGCGCAAACTCTAGTAACCAAGTTCGAGCACCTCTAGCGCCGCCATTTTGTTTTTTTTCACTCATACATTTTTTTTTTGTATTCATTTAAACATCAATATTATTATGCAATTTGTTTCATTGCAATAAATGCTCCCAATTTTTTGTAAAAAATTATTGAATAACCAGTTGTCTGGAGGAGGTTCCCCCCTTAAACAAAAACAAAACAATAAAAATGTTTATTATATTTTCTCAACGACTATTAATTTTGATGTTCACTCTTTGAAAGCTAAAATCAAAACTCCTTAAAATTAATTAAACTCTTAAATTTAGATTAGTTGTGAATTTCTTTAAAATTCAGTAAATTTCTTGAAGTTTATAAAATTTGTCAAAATTCATATAAATTTGAAAATTTTTTGAAATTCTTGGAAATCTTAAAATTATTTAAACTCTAGTCTTTTAAAATTCTTAAATATCTTAAAATATTCATTCTGTTCAACAGCTCCCAAAAGTTTAGTTAGTTTGCAAATGTTTTGATATTAATCAAATTAATTTAGTAAATTTTTAAAAATTTTAATAATTTCTTGAAGCTTGAAAATTTGGTTGAAATATTTTTTGAAATTTGTAAGTTTCTTATTGAAAGGTTTGAAAATTTAAAATTATCGAAATTCTTAAAATATATGAAATTTTTAAACAACTTAAATATTAAGAAAACAAATGATGTCCTTAAATGTGAAATTTACTATCAGGTTTAAGCGAACGATTTGCATTCTACGGTTTTCGTCTAATTCGAATTTGGCTAACAAACATGTCATAAGAACCTTACAGAGGCAGCATTAGATCCTGTTATTGAAAAGTTTTATTAGGGAGACCTTTGGGGCTAAAAATTCACAATAGGCTCAAATAAATCCACTAAATTCCTACTTTTAAGAAAACATTCACAATTGCAACATCTTGTACAAAATATTGTGATCAGAATATAAAATAAAAAATTTCAAAATTTAGATTTAAGTCCTAAGTACTTAGGAATCCAAAATTAAAACTGGTAGAAATTTGAGTGAAGAAATTTTAATTTTGGGAAGTGTGCAGAATTTAAAACTCTAAAAGGATGAAAATTACGGTTTGAATTATAAAATTTGAAAAATTTTCAAATTCATGAATTCGGGTAGGATTCAAACATTTTAGCAAATTTATTATACGTGGCTAAAGCCATCGAAGAACTAGGCAATTAAAGTATCAAACAGTCTAAACGGTTTTTATCAAAGTGTTTATTTGTAGCTAGATACGAAGCAAAACAGCATAAATGTAACAAGCTCCAGCTACAAATTTAATAAATTACGAATGCTAATTTTGAAACGCCAAAATTTCAAAGTAGAACGGTTTTTTAAATAGAGGTCCAAGATTTTGAAAATTAAGAATAAAATATAAAAAGTGTAAATAAAAAATTGCTGAATGCAGAGACGAACAAAAGTTGCCTAATTGTTGAAAGTAAATATTCTTTGACTCAAGCATTAAAACGGGCAAATTTTTTGGTTCTTGCGCTCAAATTAAACATTTTAGAAATTGACCATTCATACATTTTTAAAGAAATTTTAAGAATGACGGAAAATCCAAATTTCTCAAAATTGTGAATTGATATTTCGAGGTTCGTGATATTGAATCTTAACCAATTCAAGCTACTGCCAAAAGGAAATTCAGTCTAATGCAAGCCTAGATGTTTTCTAGAACTTCGAGATTTTATAACGTTTTCTAAAACTAAAGAGAATTCGACGTAACAGAAATTAGCTTGAATTTTGTTATGATTCAGACGAAATTTCGAAATATTAAGAAAGTTAGAACTAAACGAGGATAAACCCTCAATGTTTATCGCTGCTAACTTCCTTTATATTTTTAAACTGATATTTATTATCTTTGGTGAATTTCGAATTAAGTTAAAAGAGGAAATCCAGGCTTAAAATCTGCTTACAAAACTATTATTACAAATTTTCTTTTGGAATAAGCTGGAATTTCCGGACTACACAAATTTCAATTCATAGTGGTATTCATGATGTCGTGCCCAATATTCGATATTTAATATGGTTAAAGCGCCCTACATCTTCAGAAAAGTCGGTGATCATTAATTCAATTCAAACCGAGAATATAGGAATACAAAGTTTTTACTAGTTTTGCGAATTTTCATCTCGAAATTTTTATAAATGGTTAATATTAAAATTAGAACACTGATAAGTTTCAAAAGCTATCCAGATTTCGCAATGTCAAAATTAAAACGTTTAAAAAATATTTTTAAAAATTAAAAATCTCCAAATATTAAAAGTTCGAAATTTTAAAGAAACCATTGTAATATTTGGAATTTGAGGTGGGATCAAAGGTACTCTCTGAAATTCTTATGTAATATATCATTAGAAATGTATGATAATATTTTAGATGTTTGTCCAATTTTCAAACCAAATTTACAAATTTGGAGATTAGCAACTCGAAATTTATAAATTAGTAAATGTCTAAATTTATGACTTTCTCAGTATAAGATTTATGGAATTCAGAATTAAGCAATTTAAGAAATGAGAAAATTCAAAAGCAGATTGAAAAATGTTTAATGAAGAAATGGTGCGAAACAAATCTCCGCAAAAAATGCAAGTCAGAATATTTCAAAATTTTGAATGTTAGCTTTTATTATTTAAATATTAAAAATTGTATAGTTCTCATCTAATCTCAGGTTGGATTGCATATTTAATTTGAATTGTGCAGATTCCGTCATTATTTATTAATCGAGAAACGAATCGTATAATCGACAAATGTTTTAAGTTTAAGACTTACACTAAAATTTGTATTATTACAATTAAAAAAAAGCCATAAAATTGCAAGTGTGAGAAATCGATTAGTATTGAATCTAAAAAATTGCAATTTAATTAACTATTTAATGAGTTTCGATCGTGCAACTTTATTTTAATTATGCAAACCTGATTTGATAAATAAAATTATTAAACACTAATTCATGGAAAGGTTTGGCATTACATAAACATGGGCATTAAAAATTGAGTTTGTAGTTAGTAATTTAAGCGTTTGGAACTTTATCGCTACGCTCCTGGTTATCAATATGTTACATAATAAATTTACAAATTAATGTCGATCGTGATCAACAACAACATGAATCTTATCTGCAATAAAAAAAAAATCTAAAAACGTGCGCACAAATTCCAATCACATTTTATTATCAATGAGCCAGTCGAGTATATACGATAAAATAAATTACTTCATTAGTTACTGTATCCCATTCCCGTAAATTCCACTTGAGTTATAATAACAAGCATCACGAAATTAGGTCAAATTAACCGCTGCAGTTCTATTTGATTTTGAATCGCCCCTTTCAAAAACTCTAAAAAAGATAAAAAAAAATGCATTCCCCGACAAAATGTCTTTCCAAACCAATAATAATAAATCAAATCAAACTAAATCATCTCGCGCATTACATATGTATATAGAGTTATACGAGATATATGACTGACACATCCATTACAAATATTGTCAACATTATATGGATTATTTAAAAATAGCTGCCGATATTCCCAAAAAAAAAAACAAAAAAATACCGCACCAAAATAAGAAAATATTTTCACTCTCGTTTATGAAAGACATAAAAGTAAAAAGTATTTGGGGGCGATACAAATTATCATAACATACTCGACTCGTTGTATTCCATACATCTTAATATACAGAAATTTGACCCAAAAAAAAATACAAATGATGAAAATCTCGTCAAAATCACAACAATTTGAGATGGTCCCCCTTTTTTAAATTTTTTTCTATTATATTATACATACATACTTGGTTGTTTTTGTTGTTGTTGTTGCAGTTGCTCTATTCAAAATCTTTTCAATTTCTACGTACATACAGAAAGCAAATTGGATAGGGTAATTGTGGTGTATTGTTTATTAACATCTTGTGCGGCAGGGAATGAAAATTGAATATTAGCGTTAATTGGCGTAATAATTCACTAGGGAACTAGACTCTTTACTGAAACCTTTGTGGAGAACGAAATTCGTACTCTAAATTAATGTTAAAATTTTCGAACATCGATTATTTGAGTTTGTTACACGAGTTATTAGAAATTGAATTAATGAAGTGAAGGGACGATTCACAAAAAATATTTCAAACACACTGAAATGCATATTACAAATTTGTAATAAAAACTACTACGATCACAGTTTCAAATTATAGGCTTTAAACTTAGCTCAAACTCGTCTGGCGAACCTTGATTTTACTCAAACAAAATTCCACTCAAATTTGTAAGTTGAAAGCTCACTAAAAATGTATTTCTACATACTCTACATATTGATTTCTCAACTAAATGAAAATTACAAACTTTTAGAGATCTAAAAAAATGTCACTCAAACTTTCCAAATTTCACTCATTACACCCAAAGAAAAACTAAATATTTCGGTCATAGAATTTTTCCAATTCAATCTGTCGATTTTACTTTTAGAGTTAAGACATTTTTTTTAAGCCCCTGTCTTAATGGAATTAGTAATTCAATTAATCACTCAATTCGAGTTTGAACCAAGGTTTTCGAATATTCCATTCAAATGAAATGGGGTAAGTGAAAAAATAAATGAATAAAAAACTAAGGCGAATATTTCACTAATTTCTAATCAAAAAAAATTCCACTAAAACATGATCCTTTGTTCTAAATCCCGCTTGATAAAATTAATAATCCTAACTAATCATCAAACACTAAAATTTTGCAATATTTTAGTTCCCAGACTACAATTCTAATAGAAGAAATTTACACTCAAAATTTTCTTTCAATTCCACTCAATATTCAGTTCAAATAAAGTCTTGTTCTCTAATAATTTCAATTGAAAAATGTCAAAATATTGCTTAACCATACATAACTAATCTAATTTTTACTCAAAAAAAATCTACTCCTAAATGTTTTAACGTCAAATACTTCTTCTAGTCAAGAAAATGTCAAATTGTTAGTTTCACTAAAATAAGCGAAGTCGGAATTCCATTTATTGTGGCATTGTTGTTTATAAGTTTAAGTAAATCAACTTAAATTCCAAGTTACTATTATTTGGCAATTTCTCTTCATTTTACGGTTATTTAAATTTTGCTTTAAAAATTCCACTCAACATTTTGAAGTCGAAAGTTTACTGAAATCCTCATTGAAAAAATACTGAAACGTAATTTTACTTCCAGGTCACAATTTTGTTGGTAGTTGCTGTTAAAAAAACTTATATTTAACTCAAATTCTATAAATTGTAGCTATAATTGCACTCAATAAAATTCACTCAAATTTATTTATTCAAAATACACTCAAAGACAAACCCTTTTTGAGTACTCAAGTTGAAAATTGGGATGAACTAAGAAGATTCCACTTAAATTAGTATTATTAACTTAAACTCATTTTTAATTGGTAACAAAATTAAAACCGAAGGGGGCTGCTGGCAAACACAATTAAACTCAAGATTCTAACACTTAAATGAAAATTTTGTTCAAAATTCTGAAAATATTTACTTCGGTTACAGACGCCAATTTTTATAAAAGGTTACAAATATTAGCATAGTTTAAAATTATAGACATTAAACTAAGCTCAAACTGATCTGACGAGCTTTAATTTTAGTCATTGAATTCTAGGAGCTTACTCAAAGTATATCCCTCCATACTGATTTCTAAACTAAATGAAAATTATGAAACTTTCCATATTCCACTCATTATACCATAGATCTGAATTTAAAATGGGGGAGCGACTATTTCATTAAGTTCAGTACAAATTTTAATTTGTAATCTAAATATACAGCACTAAAATTTGGAAGTCGTTTGACTCAAAGATTTGCTAAAGCTATACTAATTAATTTGGTAATTTGTGGTGACCTAAAATAAAATTACGCAGCTCGAATTTAATTTTCACGGACTTAAACCGATGGCAAATGATGGCTAGGTCCTCTTGGTAAAATTAATATGGAAACGAGCTTTTCTGGAGCTGCATTAAGCACATTCTGATTATATGCATTTACGTCCCTATTTCTCAAAAAAAGCCTGACACCATTAGGGTAAAGTTCATCCGCCCGGGCCTTTACGAAAAATTAGGATTGGACAAGATTCTGCTCGATGGGCTCCAGTTTATCACCATTGTCAATTTTAGTGAGAACACAAGAGAATTAAGCATTCGATTGACGCATGATTTGATCCAGCTAATAGAATTTCAGGCTTCGCTAGAGTGTAGGGCCAACGATACTCGCCTTGATCTGCTGGAAGATTGAAGTTGCCCGAAAAGGAGGCAGTTGTCGCAAATCTCCTATCAAAAATATCTTTTCTACAAAATTTGTGAACGAAGTCGTCTCCCGTAATTTGCTTCAATCTTGCATCGGCTTGTTGTAATAGCTCTGCTGGCATCATGATTATTTCGTCGATAGTAATACATCGAACGAAATTGAAAAGCATTCGATATTTGTCTTCCACACATCAGTAGAATCATCTTCAATCTCATCTTTTTCTATTTGATCGATTATTTTCTTTAAGTATTGTCTTTCTATTGGCCAAATAGTTAGACGGACCAGCCACCGGACTCAATGACATTGACTAGGTATTTCAACTGCGCGTGGCGTATCGATACTGAGTTTCCGAGTTATCTTCATGAAATCGAAATCAGCATATTCATTTATCCTCGTGATAATCTTACGTTGCAGATTACTAATCCCTCGGTTTGTCTTATTTACGTACTCAACAACACACGCCGCTCATGAGTATTTTTTGATTATGAACTTAATATCGGTGTTGGAACCAAAGTCATTCAAAATAAATGGATTAAACGAATTGATCCATTTTTCATTTGTATTCCGTTTGAGGAATAC
Source organism: Tipula helvola (assembly GCA_963556165.1). Taxonomy (NCBI): domain Eukaryota; kingdom Metazoa; phylum Arthropoda; class Insecta; order Diptera; family Tipulidae; genus Tipula; species Tipula helvola. Next base: position 304,351,484 of record OY744483.1, on the reverse strand, counting down.
CTTGGGTCTCGTGAATTCATTTGAAGTAATGCTGTAATATCGGTTGAGCATGAACGGTGCCTCGAAACGGTATTATTCGATATTTTATTGGGGCACTGCTCATCCTTTTATAGCGAGCTAACGTGTTCAGATGCGTTTGCCTGTGAGACAGTCATTAGCCGATTAATCAGATTTATTGCTGCAGGCTTATCTGATTATAAACCAAGAACTTCTCGAGGAAAATCTTTTAGCCAGAGCAGTATGTCAGCATGCGGACTATTGCGATGCTGAAATTTTATAAGTTTGAAGAAATGTGATACGTAATTTACACCAAATGGAATAAAACATTTTGACTGCACAATTCTTATCACTGTGTCCACCAGTTTATTAAAATGAATTGTACACGTGGCTGCGCTCTTTGTAAGGAACAATGTCGGCTTACCGAGTTGTCGAATCATCGCAAATAGATCTCGCTTATGGGATATGACGTAAGAACGCTAAATTATTCTCGATACATCCATGATTGTAACTAGTTCTCAGATCGTATTAGTGCTCTTGTCAACCTATTGTGTCTACCAATAAATTTGTTGGCTATAATTTTCGTAGCCCTATAAAGCAAGTGAGTCGAATTTATCCCTCGTCGCTCAGCTCTTCGCAACTTGCTTGTTGCCACCATGAATGGTGTTACCCGAATTTGTTCTTTAAATGCTCTGAATTGCTCGAGGTTGATTGAAGGGAACGACAGTTCTTCGCAGTGCTCATCAAACAGAATGTATTTAGGTAAGCTATTTTCTCCTGGAGCATTTATCAAGTTTTCTTCAATATCTACCAATTCACTTAATTTTAATGGGTACATCTGAACTACTACTACTGGTAACTCTTGTAAGATTCTACAACGCTATTTTTACAAAACCCGTCAGATAATTTGATTTGTGAATTGGTGTACGTGTTATGTGTACTTTAATGGCGAAATCATCGTCGAGTTCACGTGGAAGTAAATTAATCATGTTATTTACTGATACTGGTACGTTAATAACTTGTCATAAAATCCCATATTACCCATTACCAGACATAGTAAGTTCAAGCGCTCTGTGGTTAAATCCAGTTCCAAGCCATTTGATTTAGGTAAATTTGGAATTTTTTTTTTGTTGAGTGATAAATAGCAAGTACCACAATCGAGTGCTGTTTCAAGATTAATTTGAGGAAATTCGGCTGTGAGGATACCTGTGGAATATGGTGGTGGGTTTCTGACATCACTTTTGTACCACTACTGATCGCACATGCGTCATATAGGCACTAAAATTAGGATTTAAGAATTTTTTTCTAAACTCAGCGTGAGCTTGGAGAATTCCTCCAATATTCGTTCTTCTATATATTGGATTGCAAAATGTACTGAAAATATCGCTTAACCCGTAACTACCGTAACTAATCTAATTTTTACTCAAAAAAATCTTCTCAATATTTTTTTTTTCTACTCAATATTTCTATTGTATTAAATTAAACTCAATACTCCGTTTATTGACATTTATTTAAATTTAGCGTAAAAAAACTCCATTGAACATTTGAAAGTCAAAGTCAGTTCATTAAAAACCTTGTTTCAAGTGAAGATAATTATGATGACCAACAACTAAAAATTTTCAAACTTCACTCATTACACCTTAAATTTATGTTTAAAATTGGGAAACTGGCCTCTTCTGAGTTCTTACACAAAAGACTGACATATAGCTCCATCTACAGCTTAACTTTTACTTCATAATTTGTATTCAAAAATCTTAAAATTTAACCCAATTTGGTATTTGTAACTATAATTTTCACTCAAAAAATTCCACTCAAACTAGTTTACTACAAACTCTTATTGAGTACTGAATTTAAAATTTGTGATAAATGACTCAATATTACACTCAAAATTAGTCTAAAAAATTAAGACCAAAAGTGCTGCTCGGAAAGCGTAAGCCTTGATTTATATCCGATCGCTTTAGTATTAACCTTTCTTGAGTGTAGTTGTGGAGTATTTATAGCCAAACGGCTTAACTCTGATGTGACTATTTATAAGAAATGTTCCTTAAAGTTTAATTTACAATAAAATTTCATCGTCTGAGAAACACCGAGATATTCATATTTCGTTTGCTGAGATCTCCACTTTAGGCAGCACGGCCGCCAATCAAGTGAAGCCAGAAATTCTTATGAGATTGATATCAACCAATTAAATTACTGTTGAGTTAAAATAATAATTTGCTTAAGTATAAAGCAATCTTTTAATATGTCTATTCCTTAAGATTAATTTCTTAAAATACGTTTGTTAGTATATGGCAGAAAATTATTTTACAAAAATCGCCAATCATAATTTTTTAAAAATAAATTGGCGGATTTCTTAATGAATACATTTGCCGGTTAATTCACAGTTACCCTGTTACGGGTTCTACAACTCCTTCCTCTGATAATTTGATGGTAATTGTTTTACTGATTGGTCCATTTTCCAAATCAAACCCTGAAAAATGATTAAACGATTACATTGCGTACTTATCGTCTATTCGATGTACTTGGTGTACAGTTGACTGACTAGTCGTTGGTAATCAAAACTTATATTTACATAGTAAACTTTCAAACTAACATCAAACCAGATTAATATGGTTTCAACTTTGTTTTAAACTAGTTACAGTATAGTGTAGTTACAGTAGTTTTTAATAGTAGCGGAGCAACAAAATGTATTCAAACCATCTCAAGTTAGCTTCAAACTAGTTAAACTGGGACTGAAAATTTTGAAAATTTCGAAAGCTCGAATCAAACAAATCTGCAGCTGAAACGATTAGCATTAATTTACAGAATCAATTTTCAAGCTATCATCCAAACACAATTCCGATTAGAATATTTAGAAACTTAGTGAGTTTGGTTGAACTAATATGAAGCTACTTCAAATTGGGGTTAGACTTAACTAAATATTTGTAAAACTAGGCAAAACACGAAAATGTACTTTCAAACTAAAGTCAAACCGTGTCAAACCATTTCAAACGAGTTTATTTCTAAAAATTAGTTAATTTATTTATTCAAACTATTGTATGTGCGATGTAAAGAAACCTAAATTGGTGTGAATAAAGTCGTCTAAATTACAGTTAAAACAATTAACAATCCCGATCTAATATCAAACTGGTTCAAAATTTATCAAACCAGGTCCAAAACATATTTCAAGTCATTCAAATTTAAATTAATTTCGTTAAGCATTCAAATTTTCATGTAAAAGGAGTTCTAGATTTAATCAAACAATAACGAAAAGAAAAACCTTCATACCAATATCAAATCTGACCTAAAACAGGTTCAAAAAATTTACACAATCGATTCTGTTACAAAAAAAAAAACATTCAAACCAAATCAAACTAGTATCAAACCATTTCAAACTGAGTATACACAAATTTGATTTGAAATTAAATAAAATTTGACTTGGTTTGATGGCGAACAAAATTATGCCTTTTCCCATAGATGAAAAAAATCCTTTCAGAGTTTTTTGCTACACAACACATTGAAAGTGATGTGAATAGAAATCATCACGGTTTAATTCGATCAGCTCCGATGCACCGCGCATATGTCGTGTTATATATAACGCGTGTACCCCGCAAATGTGTACGGAAATGTGATACCAATTTAAATTCTACTTACTATTTGTGTGCACTATACAGTAACCCAAAGCAATTGTGTGAACCGTAGATCTACCAACACTAAGGCCATTCTCATCTTAAGAAGGAGAAATTTGTGGCAGAAGTTTGACTTACTGAAACTCAACTGCAAATATGATTTTGTGAAACAAACGAATATTGGATGTAGGTAGATTTCATTTGATTTTCAAAATTGATAAAAATCAGACATGCAGCCAAATTATCGAGGCAGCTTGTCCAGAATAATGACCAAACGATCTAAATGACACCAATCTTAACCAAGAATAATAAAAAAATCATTTATTCTAAAACAAACAAATTTTATAATCTTGATTATTAAATCTTGGAACGTAAGGTATAATTTAATTTGTTTACTTGCCAAATGATTTAAAAAGCTAATATGAAAAAAAGTTGAAGATAAATCACCCTTTTTGTATGTCGAGAAACGAAATAAGTTCAATGACCCCCGAGATTAGAGGAGCCGCCGTCGACAAAATACTCTAACTAAACACATCTTCCTTTGTTACAAAATTTCCAGAGAAAATTCTCTTCTTTAAACAAATTTATGTAACAAACACAAACCACATAAATTATTCACCCAATTATGAGCAGCATCTAATTTATGCAAAGTCATTCTCCATTCACATTAATTTCCCCATCTCTATTGTATACATATGTACATATATAGCATCTCTCTGTATTATTTTATTTTACCGATTATTAACTCATTATTTAAGCGAATTTCGGACATATTTTTACCCTCCAAACCATTGTTATTATTCTACTAGCCTCAGCACAAATACAACAACAACAACTCAAAAATACATTTGCTCAAGTTCACACGCAAAAACACGTTATTCTCTCTACACATCGCTGTCCACGAGAAAGTAAATACAAAAAATGAAACAAAAACAAAACAAAAATTTCCCAGAGGAAAACAATAACAATGGGAAAATTTTTCACATTTTCAATTTTCTCATTTCATTTGTCGGTCGTTCACAATAATATTATACATATTTTATTGCGTTTGTTGCCATAATAAATTCTCAGTGAATATACATACACACACAATATAGAAAGAAAAATGTTTCTATTCTTGCTCCGCTCAACTCCATCCCCCCAAGAAAAATAAAAAAATAAAAACTCTGGAGTACATACATACATACATAATTATGATTATGATGATGATGGAAAAATTGGAGACATTTAGTCGGAAATTCAATGTTCTCCCGGTCGGTTGTGTTTTGTGTAGCATCGTGTACACCCGCAAAGTAAATTTATAAAAGAAAAGGAAAAATCTAACGGTTGGGTCGTGAAGGTTTTTCCAAATGATTTGTGATATCTTATTAAATTATTATTAAGTAATTAAAATTATACAATATAATTAGTTAATAATTATTGTGATTGGTTTTCTTTTATTGCTGTATAGTTGGTTTCTGTTTCCTGTTGTTAATCAAACAGGTGAAGTGTTGCGTGCAATTGTTCAGCGCAAAAAATAAAAAATGGAAATAAAAAATTTGTTTAAAAAATTTAAAATTAATTGTGTTTAAAGTGTGATTTAAATTGTTTTTTGTGTTGTTGTTGTTGCTGTTGAGAGTGCGGAGACATTTTTTGTATTACGTGTGTATTTTGTGCAGAATATTAGCTTTAACCTTTCAACCTTTACGGGAATTATATATTTATTTATTCTGTTGTACGAATAAATGTATTGTTGAGCTTTTTTTTGGTCTTGCTTTGGATTATTATGTAATCCAGACACGGAAGTTTTTTTACAGAATTTTATTGTGGCTTGGAAAAAAATTTGAAATGCCGGCCGGCTCTACTGAGGAGTTAGTTTATCGAGCTGCTGTATGTGGAACCTAATTCAATTTTAATAATTCTAGTTGTTGATTTATTAAAGCTAAGAAAATTGATTAACATCTAAATTCCGATTTCCACAAAATATATTATGGAATCTATTACTCACTCAGCATTGATTTGTGATTTGATTTTGTGGAATCTATTCATGAGTGGTTTTAATTAAGGTTCTTTACATGATATGACATCTTAAATGATCTATGCATTTTCATCTACATGATTTGTATCCTAAATTTAAATACGAATATTTCATGTGGAACATAAATATGCCTTTAAAATATTTGCTTAGTTACATGTAACCCTATACATAATGACAGTTTTAGGGATAGTACACCCTTGCTTAAAATTTAGCTGACTAAAACATTATTGCTACCAGAGCTACGATTAGCACTAAAAAATTGTTACGTTTACTTATAGTCTCGGGAACCTAAATTTGTGGGACTTATTTTGTATTAGTTTTTTTTTTAATAATTCAATTAATTTGTCAGTTCTGATATGTTCCTTTATTATAGATCGAATGAAATTTTGTGGAAGCCATTTGCAATACCACCAATTATCAAACAATTTAAATTTGCAGTGCTAGCAATTTTTAAAGTATGTACTGATATTCTAAAAATTATTGTGGAATCCCACATATAGAGTAGATTTTAAAAATTCAAGGAATGTTTTAATGAACATATTAGTTTTTTAAATGTTTGTTTGTTTGAAAATATTGAATGTTTATAAATTCAATTGTGGAACCTATTTTATTATAGGTGATTTAGTTTCATTAAGCAAAGTTTATAAGCATTCCAAGCCCGTAGATTTCGGCTAAATGTCAAAAAGTATTTTTAAAAATCAATTAAACAAGCGTAAAAACAATTCTGAAAGGCATTTTTTATAAATGTGCGACTTTCATATTAGCCCTTAGCCGTGATTTTTTATAGATATTATGTACAAAAATTTACCCAGATTAAGCCGGAGTTAGATAATCTAAATTGAGTTAACTAAATTTTTAAAACACGGTAAGATAAATTTTGAATTTCGTTACCTCAAAAAATGTATCGGGTTTCTAGTTAATCCGGATAATATCTCCAGTTGGGTAGTTTATTTAAAAACTAAAGATTTTTTTTTGTGGAAATTCATAAATAAATATTGGAGATTTCAGGATATGTCTTATCCATTTTGAACAATTATAATTTATTGAATTTCGGTAAGCTAATTTCGACTTAATCTAGGTAACAGATCCATACGAGTCCATAAAAATCAAGGCTATTATTGTATAATGAAACTAAACGTATAATTGTGGTACTGATTAGTTTAGATACTTGTAGTGGTTACATTAAGCGCTTACCAAAATGTAACTGTCTATTTAAATTTAGTCCTTCTGAAATGAAGAAGCTATAATGTTACTGCATTTGTTCAACGATTTTGAAGTGCGTCTTCTTACTACTTCTAAAAGTTAATAGTTTAGCAAACAATTTACTTATTTTGAATTCAAGAGATTTCTGGTTTGTGGAATCTATGTTCTAGATAGTTAAAAAGTAAGCAAATTGTATATGGCTACAATTGGTTAACGTTTTGTAATATGTCTAAAATTACTTAGTTTGATGCAGTAATGATAACGATTTGGTGGATTTTATGTGGAATCTATAGTGCAGAACGCATTTTGAATTTTATAAAAAAATATGCTATTTACACCAAACACGAGATCTTGATTTAATTGTATAAATAGCTCATAGTAAGCTCTTGCTGGCTGACTAAAATCACATTGCTACAAGAGCTGGGAGATACACTAAAAAAATGTTAGGTTTACTTATAGTCCCTTAAATCACTATATTGGCGCGGCTTGTTTCATTTCAATTAAATAATTCGTCTAATCAGTTCTGACCCCTTAATATAGATTTTTAATCACTAGTTTATGGAAGCCATTTGTAACATTAGGACAATAGAATAAAGAAGCATGCGTTATACAATCAAAAGACTATTAATTATAGCATACTAAATTAGCTAGGTTATCTCGAAAAGAAACCAAACCAATTATCAGAAAAATTAAATTGGCTTCGGTAGCACATTTAAAGTCCTGGTGTGCAGCTAGTATTAGTTAGAATTGTGGAATACATCATGGGGAGTAGATTTTGAAAATCCAAAGAATATTTTAGTAGTTAACATATTAGTTTTCATTTTTAAATATCTGATTCTTCGAAAATGCTGAATGTGCAACTGTGGAACTTATTATTTTTAGATAACTCTAAATGTGTTACGTAATGTCAAACAGTCGCCACTAAACTGTATAATTTTTTAAATTAGTGTTTCATAAAAAAGCATGAATGTACAATTGTGGAACCTATTTTTGTATAGCTGATGTGCCTACCCTCATTAAGCTAAATTTAAAAGTATACGAACTTCAAATATAAATGTCGATTTAGCAAATTTTTCGGCTAGATATTGTGTGGTACTTAATTATTTAGTTAAATTTAATACTTTTGAACTGTAGGAGTTATAATGTCACCGCCTTTATTCATCGATTTTGTCCTTCAAATGGTTGTTCTTATATGGAACCTATCATGCACCAGTCTCTACATAGTCCAATGCTGTGGTATATGGGTACGATTATAATTGAGAATTTCCTAAACATTTCGTTACATCACACAATATTTCACATAGACAAATGCTAACTCATTCACTATAAGATCTATGTCTATTTATTAGGTCCTACTAAGTGTGGCTTAAGTGTTCATTCGGAACAAGTTTCTGTCTTGAAATTAAATTTTCATTAACCATTACATAACGCATTTGAATTAATTAGATTCCACACTATTTTGAAATATTAAATATTATAAGATGTTAAATGTATTCTGGAATTTTTTTAATTAAATAAAAATCTTATGATTTTTAGTCAGATTATAAATTTCTTGGGGTTGAGTGATAATTTTTTTTAAATCACTACTCGTAACTCGAGTGAATAATGCATTTTAATAACTCAGCTAAATTGTGTTATCCAAATCATTAAATTGCAATTATTTAAACCAAACTTAATTAATTTGTGGAATGTGTTTTTCAATATGGAAATTTGGTAACGGTAGGAAAATATCTTAACAGCTATTTTTTATCATCAACGTGTAATAAAATCACATCAATGTGTATCATCAATGTGTAAGTAAGTCACATTAATATCTTCAATTTTGTGGTCTGTAGAACATTTTGCAAACATTTTGAAAATATATTAGCCGAATAAATTCTCCGAAAAATATTTTTTGTGTTACTGCTTGGATAAAATTATTTTAATTTTTTATTTTACCCAAAAGATTCTAGATCATTTTAGTTTCAGAGACCACTTTCAAATAACTAGCTACAATAATTGTGGAGCCTAGTTCAAAATGCACAATTCATAAGAAAAATCTCTAAATTCAGAATCAAGTTATGATACAGCTGATCTTGTTTAAACAGAATGGTCTATACGCCATTTACATTACCCGATTGATACCTCCCTAGCTCCGAAACACTTTGATAATTTGAAATCAGAATAAAATTTTAACATAAACTTTTTGTCAATACGTTTAAGAATTGTTTTATAATTAAGTTTGGAGTAAAATCTTTCTCAGAATGGAAACATTCATGTTCTGCAAAATTTTACCATGAGCAGTCATGTCTTCTCTAATTTCATTTGTTTGAGAGTCTAACTAAATATATGTTACAACGATTAAATATTAGAGTAATTTGAAATCTTTATATTTATTAGATTCCACAACCGTTTTTTTTTTAAATTTAATTGACCTCTAAATTGAATTTCCAAATAAAATTCGTTTGTTGGGTCTATTCATCAAAATCGTTTATTTTAGACTTAGTTTTTGAGACTAATTTGCTTTAAATTAGGTTCTGATAATAATTTGATTTTTTGTAAATCAAACGTAATAATTGATTTAAACAAGCAAAGTAGCCCATAAATTCTAATATTAATAAGTAAAAGAATTTGATACATATCCACCATTAGTGCGGAACCTATTTAATAAAAATGAATATAATGTGGAACCTATTTAAATAAAACGTATTTATTAAACGAATGTAGGAGAATATTAGTGAATAACGTTCCTACAGATGTTCTTGTATTTCTTGTATTTGTGGAATCAATTTCTGTATTTTAGCAAAATTGTTTGGGTACCATCATTTTGCAAAACTAGGTTGGTCCCACTGTCATTAACGTCCACAGAAAAAAATTATAGAGCGACCTTTATTTGCTCGATTTTACAGTCGGAGTACAAATGGTCAGAATTAAACTCTAAGCCCCATTTGAATTTGTATAGCTAGTTTTAGAAAATATAAAAATTCACCAATAAAAATTGGCGTTAAACTGTTCTCAGATGATTTTTTGAATTTGTATTAATTTGAAAAATCCATCTTGAATCGCGATTTGGAATCTATACTTAGTACTATTATGTTATTAACATGGCCCACCAAAAAGAGGTTAACCGCTAATATTAAACATTTTAGTTTGATTTTTCATTCTTTCTGGTTCACCAGCTGACTGGCTATTTGTGCTATTTTATGGAATTTAATTTGTGGAACTTATTCTTAATATGTTGTGAAAAAACATGATTGGTAGGATTTCTTTTTGCCAAAGCTAATAAACATATTCTCCTTCGCATTCTCTGAAATCTAGATAGACTCTAAAAAATATTATAAAACAATTCACAGGCTTGAAAGAACTTGTGACATTGAATATATTAATTTATTTAACGGTAATCTTTTTATCTGTGGAATCTAAAAGTTCCGTCTTCAAAATTAAAATTTCTTCAAAAAGTGTATTTCGTTGCGGACTTGCCTTACAAGCATATAAAGTGATAAACAATCATCAAACCTAAATCGTTTCTATCTACACATTTTATGTGGAACATAACACATTTGAAGTATTTGCTTAATACTAACACAAATGACAGTTTTAGCGATAATATCAACGCAACATACTTAAAGATTAGCCAACTAAAATGTCATTGCGAAAAGAGCTTAACATAGATACTGTAAAACTGTTCTATTTACATTTAGTGGCGAAAATCTCTTGTATGTGTGGAACTTATTTCGTTTTAATCTTATACAAATAGTTCGACTAATTTTTCAGTTCTGATATGTCCTTTAATTCTTAATGATTATGTTTATGGAAGCTGTTGTTTTGTGTATTGATAATTTGGTACTGCAAAAATAATGTGGAATTCAACATATTAAAGTAGATTTTGAAAGCACAAAGAGTGTTATAAGAGTTTATTAAATATTTAAAAATATTGATAATTGTGGAACTTATTGCTGTTAGAAAGCCAAACAGTATCTCTAGACCGTACATTTTAAAATTATTGTTTCCAAAGAACCTGAATATATAATTATTGTAGAACCTATTTTTTATAACTGCACAATTCATAAATAATTTATGCTTACCTTCTCTTCGAAATTTTAATTTAAATGTACATTATGGGGCGGCAACTTTTTCAGTTAATAATATATTAATTGAAATGATGTGGAATCTGTTTTAAAAAAAATAACTTCTTAAGAAAACTGAAATTCATTAATTCAAAAATGTCCCTTCTAATAATGTTCTTCGTATTCTCCATATTATTTAGGATGTATAAGAAAAATATTGTGGAACCTACAATATTTAAATTTAAAAGACTGTACATTTCTTTCTGTACCAATATTTTACTTAGTTTTAAGGTTAAAATAATTATAATTTTTAATATTTCATATTAGATTCTACATAATACAAACAGTAAACATACTGAACACTGTTATTAGAGAGCCGATCTTGTTAAAACCTTCTAGATAGATATCCAAAGCAGCATTTTTAATATAAAATTTTGATTAACTTTGATCAATATGCTTAAGAGATAATATCGGCATTTCATTAGGTCCATGTAATATTGCCTTAGGACGAAAATTTCCTTATTCTTCAAAATTCCATAAAAGGCGATTTAAAGAAACCATTAAAGCAATCATTCTTTATGGCTGACATTGGCAGTTGTTATTACATCCCTTCTATTGCTGAAACTTGGTCACAGTTTGATTATTAAACTTAACCCGCACGAAAATGAATATGAACATTTAAATTTTAAGTTGCCAGTGTTTCATTTAGTGTCTACCTCTAGCATTTCTACTTTCAGATGTTCCAAATTCACCAAATTTATTTTGTTGAATCTACCTTCAAATTTAAATTTTACTGACAATTTTATTCGACTTATTAAAATAATTTTATTTTAAATCAACTTTTAAGTATTCAAAAATAACAACACTTACTGAAATCTAATACGGGAAAATGTGGAATCTATTTTTAAATTAAATTAACAGCCATATCAACTAAGTTAAGTTCAGTTGGTTTCAACTATTCACCATACACATATATTCCATTTTTTATGTTCTAGTGAATTTAATGTGGAACCTGTTTCAAATATATTTTCTTCGGAAAACGTAAATATATTAACCGCCACGGGAATGTTAATGAGCAGTTGCACATGTTTCTTGTCTTTGTGGAATCTATTGCTGAACATATGGTTAAGATGCTAGCACTTTGCAAAACTAACTTGGTCCGACTATGGAACCATTAGAATTTTTAACTGTTTCAAATATTTAGCTCTTAAAAAAATGTAGCGTTGATTTCTGATACAGACATATTTTAGTACATATTTTTTTATGAATTCTGCACTTATTGTGCGACAAATATTTTAGTACAGAGCCCACTTGAATTTTTTAGCAAGTTTTAGAAAATCCAAGCGTTTAGAAAGGAATCCTCCTTGGTGTTAAGCTGCTCCGAAACGAATTTGAGAAGACAAATGAATATTTAGTTTATTTTCAAGGTTATGTGGAACCTATTTCAAAAATAAGTTTACGGCTCCGGATGATTACCCCATTAAATTAGCTTGGCAATCTGAACGACTCTAATACATTTTGGTGTAAATGATAGTAGCATCTATTTATTAGGTTCCACATTAAATTTAGTTCTCAAATTTAAAAATTTATTGTTGATTTATGTCTCTTACATTTTATGTGGAATGTAATTGTAATATTTCAAAGGATGTACAGTCGTAATTTTAATATTAACTAAATTATACAAAATATTCCAGCAACACTCATTATATACTCTTGTATACTGAAATATTGATCCATTGTGCAAACAAAACCAAATTGAAATTAATATTAAATTATCACTGTACTGTTTCGCGTTCGATCAAACAAACCCAAAAAAGGAATAAAAAATAACAAATGAATTTTTCTTCAAGGAATCTACCACATTACTCATTTATATAAATACATATTACATACATAAAGGTATAATGTAGAACGAGGGCAAATAAAACTAATAAATTATGAAAATTTACTTGTGTTACCTGTCGTATTACGTAAACGATTACTGAAATTTTTGTTATCAACGCCCGACTATGTAAAAATCTTACCTATTCAAATACTTTTCCAGTTGTGGAAATTCTTGTAAACAAAATTATTTATTAAGTTGGAATGCATTTGGCATTTATATTAGCAAACATGCAATCTGTTTTTTGTAAATAATTTTCACAAATTCCGGTGATATCTAAATAACGTTCTAAATATGCTAGGATTTAATTAATAAAGGAATTTAAATGATTTTCATGGTCTAAATATTAAAGAAAAATTTGAAGGCCGAAGCGATCGATAAGCACACAAACATACACACCACCCAACGGAAAATAAAATCAAAAACTACGTCTCAAATGACACATCTATAACGATATTGTTATGCAATCAAATTACTCTACATAATTCTAACTCTGTTAACTTTCACTTCAATATGTTTTGTCTAAAGATATGTTTGTACATACATACATATATTATGTTATTATGCTCTGTACACAATGTTGTAAATTTATTTATTACAATTGAAAATGCACAATAGAATATTTACACGTTTTGTTTAAACAACACAATAAAATCAATTTGTACATAGAGTCGAGTAACCAAAAAAATATTTTTGTTTTTACATCTTAAGAGAGGCAGAAAAGATTTCGGTTTCTTGTCATTCATTCCATTTTCGATTTATAAGACAATTATCTCGTGTATTTTTTTAACGGAAATAGGAAAAAATAATTCGAGTTGGTTTCCAAATGGAAATTTGGTAATGTGTGTATTATAATAACTGTGTTATGTCTATTTGGGGTATTGCATAGCAAACACACTATTGTCTACAGCGAGATATGTAGGTGATTGAACTTACGATTTTGTGTGAGAAAATGATTTATTGGATTTGGTGTCGGACTTATATATGATTGATGTTGTTTGATATGATCGTGACAGGTTGTGTGTTTTTTATGTTCCGATATATTTATAGCTGGTCGTATATAGTGATCTCAATTAATCGTGACTAATTCATGATGTTCGTAAAACTGATCAATATTTTTTGACCGGATACGGAGCAAGATACTTGTAATTTTAAGTCGCATATAAGTTACCTATAGAGTTAACTGTTGACTTACGTTTACCAAGGATTTGGCCTCGAAGAGAAGAAATGGCTCGAAACTGTTTATTTGCTCGAATAAATAACTTTAAAAAATAATTGCAGATTCATGGACGTCACGTGGGCGAAGATCATCTTTGTGTGGGAGTACCGGATGATCTATCTAAACCCCCTAATGTATCAAGTTATATCAGATTCACTTAACTTTGTATGGAACCTAATATTTAAAATCGATATTTCGGATGATTTGAAGTTTTACTAAAATTTTAAAATAAGTTCCACACACACGTAAAATATTCTTTGTGACAATTTATTTATGAAATTGATGCCATGATCCACCATAATATTTGTAAGAGTTTCCTTCTAACAAATTTAGCATATAACTTGTGTTTAATGATTTGTGAATACTTTTAAATTGGATCCCATAAATTTTTTGGATCTGAAATAATGGTTTAATTATTTTTGCTACATTCGAGCGTATGTAGATATTATATTCAATTAAGCTAATCCCTCTACAATGTCCTACCTAGATTTAAAATCATTTTTTTGTTAGGTTCCACAAAATTATTATTTTTATTAATGTTTTAAGATATTAGATTCTTTTGGTCAGATGTAAAAGTTTGGTTTAGATAAGAGAGTGTATCGCTCATTGGTTTGTTTCGTTTGTAATTGTGTCAAAAATACTTAACGAAGCAGTAAACTCCAACTAATTCTCATTTTATTCCATATGCTTAACTTAATATGTAGAAAAGATCCCACACATAGGACCTATAACACCGCATTTCTTCAACAATTTTAAGTCAAAATGGTTAGCTAGCATACCAAATATTTGGTGCATGCTCGCCGAGTCAAAAATCATTCAGTTTAGTATCAGAAGTTTAGAAAAATTGCTGCAGGCTAAAAACCATAACCCTTAAACTAATAATTTATAAATCAAGAGATTCCACGTGATACGTTTGGCCTATTAAATAAAATTAAATTAAAGTCCACAAAATATCATAACATTACACATCTCTAGAGAATTTCGGTGTAAAGTTAATTGTGGTATGATGGAGTAGATTGGTCGATACTCATCAAATTTTGTAATTCGGTATAGCTAATCAACATGCCTAAGTAGTTAACAAATCTGCTTAATAATAGGAAGATTGCTTACATCAAGTTCAAAGTAAATATTTTCAAAACTTAGCATTCAAAATTAGGTTCCACCATTCTAGTGTATCACTGTTGAATAACTTAAGCTAAATGCAGCCTTCCTAACTCAAAAAATGTACGTTTACCCTTCGGTATATTAATTAATAATCGTTCAATAATTAATTAGTTTTGTTCAGATAATTACATGTTCCACTCTCAAATCCATACTACTTATAACAGTAAATTAAAAACAAATTGATTCCACTTAGCAGAACTACTTTTTCGTTTTTTTAAATGTTGGCACAAAAATATTTTTTAACTGTAACATTTTAGAATTTTAATAAATAATATTAGGTTCCACAAATAATTTTAGTAATCCGGTGGAACAAATTATTATTTAAAATACCCAATAACGAACCCGTGTATGTTATCAAAAGTTACCGGATTTATTCACATTTCGAAATTAGATCCTACAAGCTGTTATATGTTGTTTCTTTCAATATATGTATTACATTAAAATTACCTTTACTCATGAGGATGCTTTTTTTTGTTTATAATTTTGTCAAAAATACTTAGCTTTCCCGATAAACCGCAACTAATTTTCGATTTTAGAATTATAATTGGCTTCCACAAGCTTAAATTAATATGTAGAAAAGATCCCACAATGTTAAATTAATACTACACAAAATTAATGTTAAATACGTTCCACAAAATATGGTTAGGATAACCTCCATGTGGGAAAATTAATTTTATTTATGACACATGGAATTTCGAAAATAGGTTCCATATAATTACTAACCAAATTTCAACTCTTTTCTTATCTGCTTGTTACTTATAGAAATATAAAAAGACAAACGTTTCAAGTCAATTTCGATCTATCTCTGATTTCGAAAACTCTGAAACTAACATTCACATGCTGTTTATAATAGTAGCTCTCTTGAGAAAATTGCTTATCACAAGATATTTATTTTAAAATGAAATACGTTCTACAAAATGGAATTATAATAGATGAGCTAAGGTACACAAGAAATCTTACTTAGGTTCCACATCGGAAAATATGTATATTTATAATATACGGAATTAAAAATTAGGTTCCACATTATAAGCAATAGCGGACGTTCTGTATATTAACAGCAAAGCTATACAGTGAGATATATCGCCAAACACTAATTGACTGCATAAATTTCTTTCCACCTGGGAAAATATTTAACGTTCGCAACAGGTTTCATAAGTAGTCTCGAATCGACGCAAAAGTCATTTAGATCGTGATTAAATATCACTAAATACGAAATAAATGTTATTTTTAGTTTGTTTTGGTTGGCAGTTAGCAATTGTGACATAAAGGCAGCTTATCGACATTCAACTTTTCCGTTTGAGATACCTATAGTCTCATCAATATCGCTAAGCCATATAGTATATGTGTTTTGCTAAATTTGGAAGCCGCACCCCTCATCCCGCTAAATACACGCCGTATATTCAAGCATATCTCGTAGCACAACATTATGTATATTTTAAAATCAAATACGTTCCACGAAATAACGCTTGGGAAATAATCTGTGCTAGGCAAAATAAATAACTTAGGTTCTACACCGAAAATAAATAGGTACGAATTATTTACAAAACATGTAATTCAAACATTAGTGGGAATAAAACTTTCCCATGTAGCAAACAATTATTCCTCTCAATTTTTTTTTGTGAGCTAAAATCTAAATTATTTTCCATCAAAGTTTAAATTTAGGTAAGATTATATTGTTCTAGCTGTGAATTAAACTTAACAATGATTAAAATATAGAAAATAATTATTTTGGTTTTAAAATGAAACACGTTCCATAGCATAAAAACTATGGTTTTGCAAAAGATATTACTTACGATGCACCAAATATGAAATTTGAAAAATAAGTTCCACATTATTAACAATCCTATTTTTTTTTTGTTTTAGTAAATTGCAGAAATTTCAGATCTAACATAATATGCGTTTAAAGTATTTATTAAAATATATTATACCGAATATATAGAATAAATACACAACCTAAGCATTATGATAGCTTTAACTTCTAACACAAAACGTTTATTCGCTAAAGGAAAGTTAGAATTATTTTTTAATATTCATGAATTAGATTTTAAAAAAAATTTAAAATTACAAATACGTCTGAATTGCCGATTCTTCATTTTCTCTCCAATTTTCCTGTAGCTTGAGTTAAACAACTACTTAAAACTGAAATAGTTCTTTAGTATTAGACGCCACAGTATTATTCAGTACCGTGATTAAATAGTTTCCACAAAATATTTTCAGAAAGAAACTAACCCTTATCTTCAATGTAGCTCTAAGACACTTATCTTCAGACAGAATAAGTAAATAAAGTATGTACATATATAACTATAACTACATATTTGTAATTCTTAAAAAGGAGTTTTCCACATAATATGACTAAACAGAATAGGATCCAGGCATTACAGATTACAAGAATATGTTGACTGGTTTCCTTAATTATGAGTTGAACTGACAGGTTTTGCTTTAATTTTAACAGATTCATAAAACAGGTTCCAATTTGTTCCAGAACAAATTTATCATTTTCTAAAAATTATTTTAAATGAAATATGTGGTGTAACAATTCACAGGATTTTACATAATAAAGAAAACAGGTCCCACAAATTAAAGCTAAGCGACTTTGACTTCGTACCTTCATTAAACCTTCGAAATTGATTAAACTGCATAATAAAACTTGAGTTTTGATGGGAATACAAAGTTTAATTAAAACTAATTACACGAGCAAATACTATTCATATTCGATCTTTCAAATAAAATCTAATTTTCTGATAAGCACGACAGATTTATGTATGTATATTTTACAGTTAGATTGCAGTGTTTATAGGTTCCACACATTTAGTATTTAATAATTATTTATTTGATACACAACAGGCTCCACGGTCGAAAATAAGCATAGTTTTAAAGAATAAGCATAGTTTGCAAATGTATTACGTAAATTATGAAAAAGTAGATTCCACATAAATTTAAAAACAAATATTACAACTTTGTACAATATGTTCACATTTTTCCCATCATCATATCATGCCCAAATTTATTAAAATTACACATCCATATACAAATATTCAAAAAAAACTTCAATAAAGCTGTAACCAAGTTTTATACTCCTCCAATAAACAAATCGAATACATCGAATAGACCCATTACATAAGCGTTATGTTAGCTTTAAACTACTAATACAGAGTCTACATACCAACTTTCCTCTAGCGAATGTCAAACTCAAAACATTTATTCGCTAGAGCAAAGTTAGAATTATTTTTCATCTTACATTAGGTCCCACAATTGAATTCCATAAATATAATTAAAAATCTCATAAGATGTCCAATTTTTAATCAATCAGAAATATGTAGATCTTTAGTATTAGACTCCACAGTATTATTCAGTGCCGTGATTAAACAGGTTCCACAAAATATAATGACACTTATCTTCAGAAAGAATGTAACTCTAAATGTGTATATTTCACTGTGTGAATATGTCGAAATGCATATGTCGAATGCATAATTGTATGTAGTTTGAAGAATCTATTCAATGTTTGATTAAACAGAATAGGACATGAGATCCAGATATTACAGCTACAAGAACATGTCTCGTTTACTTAATCATCAATTAAACTGACAGGTTATACTTTCCTTAATTCACAAAATTGGTTGCTGAGAAAAAAAAATAAAAAAAATGTAAAAATTAGATTCCACAATGGCGAATAAGCATAATATTTATGTTGTGATTAGTCAAATTCACTTTATTCTCTCATAGTTTACCAATACTGAATTTTGTAACAATATAGATTGATAAAACAGGTCCCACCCACTAGATGCAGCCACAAACTAAATCTAATTTTGATTGCTAATTTTACAAGTCTGGAAACAAATGTATGTACATGTTAGATTTTAATGTTTATAGGTTCCACACATTTAGTGTTTAATAATTAATTATTTAGTACAATAAATGATGATAAGCATTTCATATTAAATATCCCTAAAACTATCTCGCTTCAAACATAGATTCCACTTTGGAAATAAGAATAATTTACATAAATTATGATAAAATAGATTCCACATAATCAATTCAGTTGCGAAAAATTACGCTAATAGCGCACAATACACATGACAGTTAGAGAAACTAAGTACATCCCCAACATAGCTGGATATTTTTTTGTATGTACCAGCTGTGTATAAAATAAAATAGGTTCCACTACCAAGTGTAAAACGAAATAATACCAGTTTGTACAACATGTTCACATTTGCTCCAAAAACATGCAAACTAAATACTATGCCCAACAGCATGTGCGTGCAATCCATCATTATATCATGCTCAAATTTATTACAGTTCCACAACCATACACATACATATTCTAAGAAACGTCAATAAACCTATAACCAAGTTTTATACTCCCCCACGTATAAATCATTTAATTGGACTTTAAATCATAAAAAATATTAAATGACATTTAACGTTTATTTGGATCCTTTTAAACACATCCATGTTGCTCCTATTCAATTTTTCATTAAAACATGCGCGCATGCAATAAAATTTATGCCTTTTATGATAACAATCAATTTTTCCCCATTCTAAACAATTTTTTTCTTTTTGTTCTCCTATAAATTATCTTCATGTTAAAGTTTTCACCTTTATCCACTTTGTTTTTGTTAATAGCAACAGAAATAATAACAACAACAAACACGATACAAGGATAATTAAAACAAAGTAGTTTTTTTTAGTAGTTCGTTAATTTTACTTTATTACGATAATAGACGGCAGTCTATTAAAGAAATGTTTACGCCAGTTTATGTTGTACCTTTAGAGTTGAATCAAATTTATTGTTTTCTTTTATTATTTTTAATTAGATTAATGCATTTATCTCGTTTTATTTGTGTCGATAAAATTTTTCGCTCAAGCAGATCCTTAATTATTGTGAAACAAATAATTTAAGTGCGCCAAAATTGTGAAATTTAAAAACAAAATGTTGTGAATAGTGAAATTAAGGATTCTAAAAAAAATAAAAAAACTAATGACGTCTGATCATCAGGTGAATAGTGGTGGCCACAATGACGAGGATACCATGGCCGGGGTGTATAATGCCTGGAGTAAGTTTTAATGATGTAAATTATATTCTTTAAAAAAAATTGCAATTCAGATAAATAAATTGTTCAATGTCAAAATTATTGTTATTGACAAAAAAAAAAAAAAAATTGTTAAGCAAATATCACGTTCCACAAATCTACTTTTAATAATATTCTTTCTAAAGTTTTGTGTATGTTCGTTTATATACGATTTTATCATCACATCACATCAACAAAACATTTTATTAATTTGCTGAAAAAATGTTTTTGGTTTATTTTGGCTGAGCTGCGTTTATGGTTTTTTGGTTGATTGATACAAATCGAAAAGTACTTAATAGCGATGATTACCTTGAAATACACAAAAAGCATAAAACATTACGTTTTAAAGTGAGGTAATGTATATATGACAGACAATTATTTCTTTGATTCATTTAAAGACTGGGACCACCCAACATGGTGGGAATTTGTTTTTTGTTTTTGTTTTTATGGATTTTATATATGGAAAGGGGGAGTACTAGCATGATGGCGCCGTTTAACAATGGAAATTCGTGTTTTACGTCTTTTTTGTTCTGTCGTCCGAGGCGAGATAAATAGAATATGGACATTGATTGGATGTATCTTTATATGTACTGACTGGAGTTTCTAAATGTTATTGTTAAAAGCTTTTAGAATTTTAGATGGACGAGTATGGATAAATTGTATAAGCTTGTGCACGACGTAATTTTTAAAAGGTTTACCTTAATAGGTTTTATGGAATAATTTAAAGTTTTAAGGCGTAGCCATCAAACACGTGGCACACACCTTGGAAAATCTAAATTGATTTCTCAAAGTAATTGATGTTTTTTGTGGTTTGAAGCAATTTTAGTGAATAGTTTGTCTAACTGTTAAGCTTCGGCCTTTTCTTTGTGGGATTGGTCTTTAAATCGTTGTCGCGGCAATTATTGATCTGATTGGCCGCAGTACCGCTGAGGAAATGAATGCACCGATTGCTTATCGGTATAAGTCAAAAAGGTGATTTTGGGGTTACACTAAGAAAGAATATAACCGCATTGATTGTTTCAAAGTTTTGCAATGTTAAGAACACAAAAAAATATGAGTCATGTATTTTTTTTTAGTGCTAACTCGCTAATATAAGGGGTAAACTCTCGAAACTGGCAACATACAACCGTTACGGTTCGATTAACTATGAATTATTTTAACAAAAAATTTCCATTTTGGCTGATCAAATAATTTTGAATGGTAAACGAGATATTTATAAAAATGTATTTAGGAGCGAACAATGGCGGTAGGTTTTACCCTTTTATCAGCAAGCAAAAAAAAATACGTGGCTCATATTTTTTGTGTTCTTTTACATTGCAAAACTTCGAAACAATCGATGAGCTACATCTGTACTACCTCCTTGTTAGCCGCTTCCAAACCATTTTCGTAAAATTTGTTAATTTTTGAAAATTTTCCATTTGAGCCCAATTCTTGTTTAGACAAAGGTATCCCCGTACCACAGAACATAGCAACATGGGATATCTTTGAGATTTGGCTTATTTGATTTAAAGAGGTAAAGTCTCTCCCTTATTTTAGAATTTAAGATACAAAATTTTGAATGGAAATTCAAAAGTGAAATTTTTTCTGATTGAATTTTGAATGGAAGTCTCCATATTACAGAATATTTTAAATTTAGAATGGAAATCATTAGTTTTCAAAATACATAGTTTGAAGTTAAAATTAGAATCAAAATCCCCTTTTTGCAGAATATTGTAAAATTTGAATGAAAATCTCAATTTTCCAGAAAAATTTAAAATTAGAATGGAAATTTACATTTTCCAGAATGTTTCAAAATAAGATTATATCTATTTCACAAAATATTTTAAATTTTGAACAGAAATCTCCATATTCCAGAATATTTTGAAATTAGAATGGAAATTTTAATTATTTAGAATGTTGTAAAATTAGAACGGGAAATCTTAGCTTTCCAGAAATATTTTAAATTTAGAAATAAAATCCTCAGTTCTCAGAATATTTTCAAATTAAATATTTTTTTCAAAAATTTCTGGGACAGGAAGATTCAATTTTAAAATATTCGGGAAAATTTTAATTAATTTTAAAATTAGAATGGAAATCATTAGTTTCCAGAATATTTTAAAATTAGATTGGAAATCATTAGTTTCCACAATATTTCAAAGCTAAAATTAGAATGGAATTCTTCATTTTACAGAATATTTTAAAATTAAAATGAAAATCTCCATTTTTCGGAATATTTTAAAATTAGAATGAAAATTTTACTTATTCGGAATGTTGTAAAATTAGAACAGAAATCTCAGCTTTCCAGAAATATTTTAAAATTAGAAATAAAATAATCAGTTCTCAGAATATTTTGAAATTAAATCTTCTTTTTCAAAAATTTCTGGGACAGGAAGATTTAATTTTAAAATATTCAAGAAAATGGAGATTTAATTTAAAATTTAAAATGGAAATCTCCATATTCCAGGCTATTGTAGAATGAAAATCATTATAGTTTCCAGAATATTTCGAAGTTAAAATTAGAATGGAATTCTTCATTTTCCAAAATATTTTAAAATTAGATTGGAAATCTCCATATTCCAGAATATTTTACATTTAGAATGGAAATCTCCATATTAAATCGTCTTTTTCAAAAATTTCTAGGAAAGTAAGATTTAATTTTAAAATTAAAATGAAAATCTCAGCTTTCCAGAAATACTTTAAGATTAGAAATAAATCCTCAGTTCTCAGAATATTTTCAAATTAAATCTTATTTTCCAAAACTGTCTAGAAAGGAAGAAAAGGAAAAAATTTCTGGGAAAGGAAGATTAAATTTTCCCAGAACACTTTAAAATTAGAATGAAAATCTCAATAAAATTAGAATGGAAATTTTAATTTTTCGGAATATTGTAAAATTGAAACAAAAATCTCAACTTTCCAGAAATACTCTAAAATTAAAAATCTGCAATTCCCAGATTATCTTCAAATTAAATCTTCTTTTTCAAAAATGTATGCTAAAGGAAGGATTAACTTTTTAGTATTCTGGAAATGGAGATTTAATTTTAGAATAAGAATGGAAATTTCAGTTTTCCAGGCTATTTTAAAATTAGAATGGAAATCACTAGTTTCCAGATTATTTCGCATAGTTAAAATTAGAATGGTTCTCCATTTGTCAGAATATTATAAAAATTAGATTGAAAATCTAAATTTTCCAAAATGTTTTAAAATTAGAATGGAAATTTCAATTTTTTGGCATATTGTAAAATAAACATTAAGTTATTCTGGTATATTCCAGATATATAAATATTTTATGAAGAGGATAAATTGTTAAGAATCTGCAATTCCGTTTCGATCTATGAGCATTGCGAAAAATAAATCATTTTTCAATCATCTCATAGTTGTCAAATTTGCCCTATCTTTTACTGATACTTTTAAAATTAGTACATTACAATTTATTTTCTTATTTTACTTACTTTCAGAAGTTCATTGCATTTTGTCTGATAAGAATTGGTTGTTCTTTCGATTTTCTGTATTACTTTTATCAACAGCGTTGTTTATCAATTCCGTAACAATGCTGATACTACTCGAACAAAGGTAGCATTGTGAGTAATATTCTATAGCAAGCTTTCTAGAAGGGAATCTAATCTTCTATGAGTGATTCCTGAACGTAAGACATGTACTTTAACCAACCAAATGGAAAACAAAACCCATCTAGAAACTTTTTTTCTGGACTTTTGACCTTCAGCTTCTTTCGATTTGGTCGCACTGTGTGGTGAAGAGATCAGAACGATAAAAGGAAAGCCTTTTGGGTTTTTTATTTTCTCGATTCGAGGATCGATCCGATGATTTATTTTTCGTTTTGTTTTTTTTTTATTATTTCCGAGCAAATTCCTATGATATTCTAAAAGTCCAATATACAGGAACAAGAGGAAAACTGACTGTGGTACCTTTTGAAAAGGCAACGATTTAATGAAGTGGTACTAGGCTCAAGTCCTCTTAGTAGCCTCGGAGTAAATCTCAGCCAACTTGATGGTCTAAGGAGATTCAACAAACTCGTCAAAAATATAAGAGGCTCTTTAAAACAGCAAAGAAAACAAGAGCTGCTGTAGACTGGGACTTATCAGGGAAGCCCTCAAAAGTTACAAATTTTTCAAAATATGTATTCAAATTAATTTGTAAATAAATTATATCGATTTGTTGCAGTGGCTTCGCTGACATATGGCAAAATTTTTTTGACACAGAGCCGTGTTCCTTTGTATAGTTTTGGCGGGCTCAGATTCCAAGAAGCATTATTAGTGATCCTTTTTTCAACTTCAAGATATGAGAAGGCATTTTAAGTGGCTCCAGGCATTCATAAATTAAAACGGGAATTATTAACGGCATCATCGGTGTCCACTACAGAGTCAGATGACTTGTATGTGGTAGTAGTGCCTTGTATTTGGTTCTGTATCTGTTCACTAATTTGATTCACGCTTTAATTTTCGGGAGTTAGAATGGCTCTCTCGCATTGCCATGAATGATTTCTGAAGTTTTTGTCAATATTTGGGTATATTGAATTCTTTGAATCAGCTGCTCAATGAACGATACTAATATAACCGGCACAGATTTTCAGTGAATGTGATTTCGCCTGTCTGTGAATTAATGGGAAAGTGCCACCACCAATCTGCAGAAGTTGCACAGCGAATTGCTGTACATCTGTTCCAGGCTGAATGCGAATTCGCATATTTGTTGACTATTGGAATTTCTGCACTTTTGGCAACAGAGCTGAAGCTTTGAGGCAGGCATAAGTTCATCCACAGGTGCTGCTGACTGCGAAATTACCGGTAGCGTTTGTCGAAAATCACCAGCCAGGACCACTCTGATGGGTCGCCAAAAGTAGCATATTCGTTTGCACGTAGTGTGAAATGGTTAGAGCCGCTTCTCTCTGGAGCTTATACTCCGAGCTGAAGCAATGGTTTGCCGTTCATTAATATGCACTTGCTTTCTAAAAAAATTAATGCCTCATTAAATATTTGTGGTAAAATGTTCATGTTCGGATCAGCGTGATTTCTACGGGCATCGGGAAGTACATCTTCGCTCATGCTTCCCTCATATTTTTCCCATAGGCTGTTCGGATTTGATGGATTGCATGTCGTTGATATAATGGCGAAGATGTTTCAAATTAGCACTGGAAAACACGTTAAAGCTGCTTCAAAAAGTGTAATTTCCCAGTGTTGATCATTAACGAGTAAACCCAGCTTTTGGCATGCTTCTCTGAATGTTTCGCTTACTTCGACATCAACAGTTTTCAAAGCCAGGAAAGATGTTGATCTACGAACAGTATGAAATAACATTCTCAAAAAATAACACTGCATTGTTGGGATGGACGGTGTACATCCGGAATAATGCATTGCTTGACACAGCATTTTACCCAGATATCGGCAGGCCTTGTTTTCGTTTGCAAAAAACTTTTCTCGATGAATTCCAAGTGTAATACTTTGGAACTTCCGAATACGTCAACATCCTCGTAAAGGGATTTTGTTGATAAAGTTGAAAAAACGCAGTTAACGTTGTGCACGGTGGTGTAGCGGCAGCTCGTTGGGCTGTCTAGGCAGTGAAATAGACTCATGAACTGGTGGCAGAGCTCATGAACTCGTGCAGAGACTTTTTTAACGGGTACTGCAGAGCGTCGTATGATCGATGTGTCTGAGAGAACCGTTGAAGCGTTTTACCACGCCGTCGGTCACCTACCATAACAATAGCCGCTTCACTAATTTGAGAGGTATTGAAACGACATTCTTGCTCTCCGGCCCGTCTTATGTCAGCACGAATGATGACTTTTTATTCATTTGGTAATTGCTCCAGGGCGATTGTGAATGCAATAACCATTTGATTATGGACATGTATGAGTCGTGGAAGATGTTCAACAATACTATGTCTTGTGCCGGGAATATTCTGACAGCGTTGGTCTGCTTGATCTTGTTCGTTCCCCTTAAAATAAATTTGTAAAAGCTTTAGCGATTTATTTGAGTAAGGGACAAGTGAGCCTATTCGGTGGTAAATTTGGCCCTTTACTTTGAATGTGGGAATAGAACCTAGTTCATCAACAATGAAGGTTGCTCCGAATAATTTTAAAATTTACATTCTAACTTTCCAGAACCTTTTAAAATTAAGGCTGTTTTCCAAAAGAATACTTATTTGTGGAACCTAACTTAATCAATGTAATTTTCTTATTAATAGTTGTAAATGTAAGCTTGGCGGCATGCTGCTTTGATCGATATATCAAGCAACGATATATCGAATGAAGGACCGTTATAGATCTACAAACAGGATACAGCCACTATTAGAAGTAAATGGTATCTCCTTACGCCTGCCACAACTTTAGCATTGAATAAAACATAACAAAACTTATGTATGATATTTAAAGTATAATAAATGGTTCCCACAAGCCACTGCTAAAAATGTTTGTATTTCGAGATAAACCAAAAATTGTGGACCAACATTTAATAACTCGTAAGCTCCAAATTTCTAATTCGTCAAATCTAAATACAAAATCATTTAAATACACAATATAGTGGATTGGATGTATCATGTATCGACATATTAATTTATATCTGGGTCAGTCATTGTATTTATATTTTCATATACAGATAAAATGCAAATTTCTAAATTGTAAAATATGCAAATTTCAATATACCTTCCGTCAATAAAACAATAGAACAATTATATACTTCTTACAATCTACTATTTAAGTAATCGCACTGTAATATTATAAGAAAGTTATATTTTGCATGAAATATGAACTATTGTAACCCGTCTTAGAGCCGTCATCGTCGTAATTTACCATGCAGTAATTATTTTGTCATTTGAGACACGGAAATTTAAATTTTGTTGTTTGCTTTCTTATTCTAAACACTAAACAAAAATTGTTTGTACCTATAATTAGAGGTAATAAACACCAAGTTACACCATAATTATGTGTTAAGCGATATTAAACAATCCAAAATATAAATTTTAATCGATATCCAAAATTGGGATATTTAGTCTTGGGCCATTAATTAATTTGGCGCCAAATATACATGGGTGGGATACGACTATATGTCTTAACAAAAAAATCGTAACATAAATTATAATCTCTTATATCTCTGCGGGACACCAATTGTTCCATTGTTTTAGTCGAGATACTGGTCGTCTGATTTTAAATAAACGTATCGAACAATAGGTGTGACGAATGTCAATTTTCTTAATTATTTATATATCGAAACGAATCTATTTACATCGATTAGATATACGCACAACAATGAAAAGGTGGGTGATGAGTGTATACATTTGTATACATAAATATTAATCGAAAATTGAAACGTCAAGCATAATTGAACATGATCGATTTCTTGTTTGGTTACTGACACACGTAAAATACAAAATAAATATTATGAATGAAATTTTTTTTTTTTGGCAACACATTAGTACTTGACATTCAATGTGTTGAAAATTTTGCGCATAAATTTAAATATTTAATTCACATTTGTGATCAATATGATTGTCACACCAAAAATGCCCAGTTATGTATATGGGAATATGCGATAAGCATCTATTGTTAAATTTATGATGGCATCTGGTTACGGTACATTTTAATACATGTTGCCTAGATTACATCATTGTGACTTCTTTGCGCGCACGAACATCAAAATTTATATTACCTATTGTATTTATTACTCTGGTCTATTTGTCTATCTATGTATGTAACTAACCCGCTAACCTTGAAATCAAAATTGACAACAAATTATTATTTGTGTTTGTATTCACACACAACACATTCCATCTTCAAATTAGCATAAAACAACAACTAGCCGGATTTTTGCTTAACTGATATTCGAAATCGTAACCAAAAATCATGAACACAAAACATTAAAAAAATTGAATTTCAAATATTTACATTATATATATACGGTATAAGTACAGTGTGGATGTGGGTGGAACTACCCAATACTGGATAACAATGTACATATTATGTGGAATTTTTAATCTTTCAGACCAAAAAACAAAACAAAAAATTCTACTAAATTTACAAGAGTATCATAGCATTGGGAGTCCTCAAAATATAATTCAATTATATATTCTCGTTATATGATATAAGTTTGGGGATGGGACTGTAATATAAAAATTGATTTAAAACTCTCACATGCGAAATCGTGGAAGAGAGAAGCAAAGCTTTTCGTGATTAAAGTTTTTCAAATTAAAAAAAAGAAAATTGGTTTTGTGTTCTCCGTTTTGTTCGTTTTATTTTAGGCGTGATTTTCATCAGGCAATTAATGAAATGAAAACCTTGACATTTAAATTGTATCACGTACGGGAAGTGTTCTAAAATTAATTTTTATAATTTTTTTTGTTTGTTGTTGGTGTGTGAATTGAATTTTCTGGATAAGGATAATAGGTTCCACACAATTCGTTTAATTTTTCAAATCGCGCGATGTTATTAAATTAATTTAGTTAAGTTAATTTGATCTTAATCGTGGTGGAAAAATACAGAGAATACATTTTTATCAAATATTTAATTAGATTCCAAACAGTAATTTGTTTTCTAATTTAATTTTTTAACTAAAACCGAGTATACCAGGGCCAATATTATTAATATTTGTGGGATTACCAAAATAACAAATAAAGCGGGTGAAAATTTATGAATGAAAAAGATAATTCTGCCATTTTTCTGAAAATGTATTTACTCATTTGAATCATTGCTTTTTACTATGTTTTACTGGGTCAGCTAAGAAAAGTATGTTTGTAAGTATGTGGGTTCCACAAAAGCCCTTGATCCACTCGAGCGGACGCTTCCGAATTTTGCACGAATACTTTTTAGCAGCCGAGAAGAAACATAGGAGGGTTAGTGATCAAAAATTGTTACCCCTTCCTTATGCCACAAGCAGATATCTAGCTAACAGGATACAACAAAGATACAACTCCTGTTTTCAGAGAATAGAAATTCCATTTTCAGCCATCGGCGTTAACCATGGACATTGCACAAGCTTTTGTTACCACATGATAATGGACAGATAGTTTATTATAAAACATCAAGACATACATATATTCGTCCAAACAAGTTTGGCATACTTGTATCTCCTACTATTCCTTATGATCCCTTGCTTTGTTTTTTACAACAAAAATTATAAAATTAATCTACATATAGCAACATTTGTATGTGGAACGTATTTTAAAATTAGAACAAAAAGTAATTAGCTATTCGCGAACGATTTATTTCATGCTAAAGCTATTTTATTTACTGTAGTAAATAGGTTCTACAAATTTCCACGCTTAAAATGTTTGCTTTCATTGAATATTTTCCCGAGATAAAATTCCAAAATTATTATATTTTCACTTCGACATGTATGCACATAATGTTGTGGAACTTATGTTAACAAGAAATAATAAATTTATGTTCAAATCAGCAGGCCAATATTTTTTAAATCATATTAAACTTACATAAATAACCAAAACATAATTAAACTCCTGTGTATATGAAATGTGGAATCTGTTGTCGGCTAACTTAGAATGGTACCGGGTTCGAATCCCTATAGGGGCGGGATGCAAAAGGGATTTTTCATCATCTGATTACGATCGGTGATGACGATGAACACATCTATGACCCCCTGTTGAGAGTGCGGAATCCATGGGCCGACCCACCTTTCATGTCAGTACTATAGGCTGGCATGAAGCAATGCAATGTGCAGGTGGTTTAAAACGAAAGCGGGTCTATAGCCGTACGTCCTCGAGTTGGCTGGCAACGGCGTAAGGTAGGACGTTAAAAGGGAACTGCGAAAGAGTTAGGAGTGCCTTGAGCCCCAGAAAAGATTGTAGAGATAGAAACAAACAAACAAACTTAGAATGGTGACCAATGGACACCAAGGGCAGCACACTTAAATGTACGTTAATTTGCTTATGTATTCGTAGATAGTCGTATTTTGAGCAAAATATATGGAACATGTCCCGTTGCTCTTAATATGTATAAACCCTTTAGATATTTAGTTTTTAAAAGTACTCCAATAATAGTGGACTTAATTATTTAGAAAGTAATCAAGATGCAGTTTAGCATGTGGAACCTACTTGTTTACTCCATTGTGATTGTACTATCGACAGCCACTCTGGCAGTTTTCAAAACGAATACTTATTTGTGGAACCTAATTTATTCAAAGTATCCTAGTGTGTGATACTTACAAAATGGGGATTTGCTTTTGGCTGAAATATGAAATAAGTCGCCTCGACAGAATATTTATTTGAATAAGTTAGGTTCTACTTAAAAATAATTTATCGAGGTATGACACACAATACAAACAATGGTTCCCTTAAAGTTTTTATTTTCAATTTATTTGAATAAATCGATTATATTCCACAAATTCGATTTAAACTAAACGCCTTTCACACAACTTTACATTCGACCTTCCCAAAAATCAAAAATAAAATTAAAAAAGAATCCCATGAGATGAAACCTACAAAAATCAAATAAAATTTATAGAAAGTATAAGCATATCAAATAGCCTAAATCAAATGAACAATTTTTTGACTGTTGGGGATTACAATAAAAAAAACAAAACAAAAGAAAATCCCAAGAAACAACACACACTCACACATTATTTTTCAAAATGATAAATTACAACCAATCCATTACTATTTTCATTTTAAAAATTCGAAAGTGATTATGATACCTTCCATTATTAACATCAACAAATTTTCTTATAATTTGTAATGTGATCTGTGAGATTTGAACGATTTGTTTTGTTTTAGTATTTCGTCTCGAACTTAAACCGTTAAAATGTTTGTTTTCGTCTTCTACCCGTCTTGAAAGTAAATATATACAATACAATGTGTGTGCGATACGATCTATACGAGTCAAGTACAATTAATGAGATTTGGCAATTAGAAAGTATAAAAAAAAAACAAAAAGATGAAAACCAAAAATTTTGTTTTGCAATTAAAAAGAGCATTCACCTGGGAATCATCTGCCAATTGTGTGAAATTTCGCACACTCATATTATACGCGAGAATATATAGCGGGAAAACACCAAGTGATTAATTTATTGAATGGTATAGGAGGAATCTTCTTGTATTTTATAATATTGACCAATCAATCATTGTGCGGTTGAAGAGCTCTTTCAATATTTCAGGTGAAAACTTTTATTTGTTTGGTATCTTCAATTAAATTGTCATAACTCAAAGAAAAGTAAATAAATAGATAAAGTAACGTAAGAAAAGAAAAAAAATGGAATGTTAATGATGATGATGGGTGAATGTTGAAGTTTCCGGTTTTTAGATGTCGTTCACTTTATTATTTATGTATATCTTCGCTATAACATGAGATGATGACATTGGATTCTGCAATACATTGTAAATAACTGTGATGGTAATTTGTGTAACAGGTTCTGGAAGTTTGTGGTGATGGAATAGATATTAAAAATGCCTCCCAGACTAATATGCTAATTTTTGCACTAGAGGTTCGATTTTAATGGTCTCTATAATTGTCTCCAGACATTTCGGTTTAGTAGGCAAATTTTAGAGAATACATAACCACCTTTTAGAATACCAAGTAAGTATCATCAAATAATTATGTAAATTTGTAAATTGAATAAATATAAAAAAAACTTTCTTCAAATTATCCAACCAATTTCGTAATTTCACTCATAATTATAATAATTTAAATTCGACTCAAATTACTTACATTCAAATTCGAATTCCTTTCAAAATCAATAAAAATCAATTACAGGTAACGAATGTGCGTTATTCATGGCTATTAAAAATTATAAATTAAATCCAATGAATAAATTGATTTTTCCTTCATTCAACTCTTTTCAAACTTAATCAAGTTTGATAAATTATGATTTATGAATACATAAAATATACTCAAGTTTACCAAATTAATTCAGTTCGGCTCAATTATCTATTAAAATTAGGTAAATTGATTTCTTTTGCTTTTCAAATTCTTTTCAAACTCATTCAACATCAGGTGATAAATTGAATAAGTGAATCGAATTGTAAAATTCGGCATAATTTAAAATGTCAAATAAAATTCTGATTCCGATAAGACTGCATGATGAACCACATCAAGCTCTAAAATTAAATTTCACGTCCAAGTTTCCTCTAACTCAATCAAATTATAGTCATGATTAGCCTATGTTGTAAATGTTATTCATCCTCTCGATTTTTTTTCGAAATTAGAAAATTTTGCGATCAAACTCTATTCAAACTAGTTTCCAGTTTTAATTATAAATATTTCTAATTTACGCTAATTACAAAATTTTAAGTTAACTGCAAATCGAAAATTCGTTTATTATTGCTATCAAACTTATCCAAGCTCGATGAATAAGATTTAAAAAATGTATGATTTATTTTCATCAATCAAACATTTTTCAAACTCATTTAGTCTAGAGTCATTTAATCGAAATTAAGTAACAGTAGAACTTGCTTCAAAAGTAAAAAGCGCCAAATACTTTTCTCCAATTAATCTAAGTTTTTCTGTCATACTCACATCAAATTGAATCAAATTTTGATTGAAACTTACTAGTTTGAGAATTAATAATAAATTGAACCTAGGTCCATGCAGATATTAAGTTGCAGCGAAAAAATTGGTAATTTTGCATTCAAACTTTTTTCAAACTAATACAATTTAGATTGAATATAAAATTTAGGTTGATTACAAAGTAAAAACACGATGGTTCCAACCGAATTTACAATTATCATTAGTGGTAACTGAAGATTTATTCAGATTGCATAAAATTTTGGACTACCATACTAACCAAATTTAAACCAATTCGCAAATTTTTTTCAAGCTGTCAGAAATTTTGGTCAAACTTGTATAAAAATCGGATTCTTTAAAATTAATTCGTTTCAAATTCAATCAAATTTTAGTCAAACTAATTAATTTAAATTTCATCTAGCTTGAAAATGTCATTAGTTTATTTGAGCCTTTTCAAAATTACGAAGCTTTCTTATCAACCTTTGATTCAAACTAATTCAAATCCTAATTCAAACTCATTCAAATTTAATGAAGATCGTTTTGATATTGTTCTTTGTTTTGAAAATTTAGTTATTTATAAGGTTTTATACTAAATTACCATTTGATTATTTTTTTTCCTACCGTAAAGACTGTTCAAACCAATTCAAATTTTGGTCGTAATTTTAAAATTAATTCAGATTACAGGTTTTTAATTCATTAAATTTTTTATTTTTATTTAAACACAATCAAACTTTAATGTACTGCTTCAATTTTATCCAGTCTTGATGAATACAAATTTTAATCAGTGTCACCTTTATATAACATTTACAACCTGAACCTGAGCACCCCAAGCTATAATAAAAGTTTGGAAAAATGTATTATACCCTGCACACGAGATGTTGTTGTTGTTTCGATTATCAGGAGAAATCCTGGAGAAATTTACTCAGTGGCGATTCTCATAGATCTTGCATATGATTGTTGTCTGATTCGTCATCTATTGGAAATTACCTTTTACATATTGAGTAATGCGAGAGCCTTTTATTGTTTAAGCTTCTCATTCTGCGCTTCATTATTACACGGATTTTTTTCCAGTTAGCTTCGCACAGTAAAGTTATTCTATTTGTAAGCCTTCCAAGTACTGATGTAAACTGTAATATTCTCGTTAATAATATTACCGATAAAGTAGATAATTTTGGGTAATATAACCCCCCAAAGTGGCGTTAATATCGGTAACATAAACTAAAAACGTTTTTTCCAAACAACTCAACTAGTCGAATGCAAAAAGAGATGTGGCACCACTGAATTATACTTCCTTATGTACTATTAATCTACTACACCATAATTGTACTATACATTACAATAATCTACACCTTTTTCCTAATCCATTTACATATTCATTGAACAAACACGTGATAGAGCTGGAATCTGACCTTGAATATGAAACATCGCTCTATGTGGAAAAACACCAATCACTATTTTAAGTAGCAAAGTGGCTGCAACGTCTTCGTCGATGAAGAACTCTAGTATGCTGGAACTTCGTTGACAACATGAGACTAAAGGAGCAACAGAAAGTCGATGATCTATTAGCTCGAGCAAATTTTGTTCCAATCCATTGTTGGGCATCGAATACCATCTCATCGAAGAGCGGATCTTAGCACAAATTGTTGGTGCCAAATGTACTAACGTTGCAGACCGATGCTTGGTCGAACATATGCAGGTACTCCAAAACAAGTTATGCCATCAATAAACCCCTAGGCAATTTTCTATAAATCTACTCACACTAAGGAAAATCGTTCATTTGGCTTTTTAAGTTGTTTGGCTTTTGAAATTGGAGCAGAGTTGAAAGACATCGGGATTTATAAATTTATTGAACTTATTACTGATAATAATGGAGCGAGCATAAAAGCTGCCCGTAAAATGGTTATTAAAAGCAATCCCTATTAATCAGTATAGGTGCATCTGCCATTAACTTGCTCATTGTCGATATCTTCAAGATTCAGTCTATCAACAGATTGAAATCTTCAGCCATACGGATAGTTTTGGAAATCATAAACTCGCTCATTTTTCATGCTACAGCCGAGCAATGCTTTTATATACTCCTTTCAAGTTCTCTTCAGGCGCTGGCTATCGAATACGAAGTTCAGTCAGTTATGAAGGCATATACGATCTCCTAAGCGAATCGTTTTGATAAAAGTTGAAACTGTTCAAAAAATAAATTCACCAGTTACGAAGAACTTATAAGTATCCTGAAATCACACACCGAAAAATGTTTACAACCGTTACATTATGCCGCAAATTTGCTTGAACCAGCTATCACAGAGGCTTGAAGTGACTGACCTTATTTTTAATGTCGCAGAAATCCACCCAAAACATAAGGACGACAACAAAATAATTGAGTTTTTTTCGTATTAGAATGTTCGACTGCTTGTGGTTGCTAGTAAATAGTTCTCTGGTGAGATTTGGTGGGCTGGATTGTGTACTGAAGTAGACTTCAGCTTTAAGTGCGTTGGTGGTTGATATCGCATCGACTGTTGCAACGGAAAACACAATTATTAATTGATGAAGCTGAATATTCATATTCGCTTGCAGAAGAGGATGACTTGGATGAAACTATGAATACTTCGGTTATGGATGAGGCTGAGGACGATAAATGCATCGGTGGGGATGACCCTGACCCATATATTGATAACATTGTTTAATAGATCATAACCTCAGATTTATATAAAATTTATTATTTACGGTATCCGTTGAAGACGAGGAAGGACCTTGGCGTCCTTCAACTTCTACCGATGAAAACCACGTTTAACCACGGTCTTACTACTTTCTGATCGTAGTGTTATGTTTAAATGAAGATCAAGTAGCTATCCCTCTTTTGTCCAGACATCAAAATTTTACTAGTGTTCTTTGGTATACAAATTGGAATCAAAATATTAAATAAAAAATGTGTTAACTATTTTATCCGCGTTACCGGTAATATTACCGGTAACATT
This sequence comes from Tipula helvola, assembly GCA_963556165.1. Lineage (NCBI taxonomy): Eukaryota > Metazoa > Arthropoda > Insecta > Diptera > Tipulidae > Tipula > Tipula helvola. The sequence continues at coordinate 304,315,874 of OY744483.1, read as the reverse complement.
ATCATATTTAAAAATATCAGAAATTTTACAACACTGCTTCCAAGGATCTTTAGAAGCCCAAGACAATTCTTTTGGTAGCATTCTGTGTTTAGCAGAAGAAGGGAAAGGAACTACTAGGAATTGCTTAGATATGGAGTCTCATCTATGAATGTTTTTCATCTATGATAGTATTTTTACCATAAACGAAATAAGATAGCCAAAGGCAAAACCAACATTACAAAAGCCGCGCAGTTCCAATCGATTATAGGATTTAATGAAAAACACTTATATTAGTATTAGTGATACGTCGCCTTCGCCTTGTACATTGTACATACATACATGATATAAATTAAATATTCGTATTTCATATATGAATTATATTTATCAAAACCTGCCCTAAAACTTTCTCTTTCTGAATTAACTCGTTTAGTTAGAATATGTTCCTCATCAGTATCGGATGGGCTTGTATTTTCATCCATTTTTAAAAATAAACACATCCACTTCAGGTTCAGATAAAATAAAAATCACTACTATCAGTTGTGAAATGATTTTAACGGTAATTAAGAAAGGAGAAAACGTTAATACAATAAAATTGCATCATAGTCTATTCGAAATAGACATTCAGAGTAAAAATTTAAGAAGTCAGGAGTTCCTTCATCTGTATATACGCAGAACAAACTATGGTGACAATTAATGAACCAGTAAACATGATGTCCAAGAGTTTTAATAAAATTGACCATCTCTCCGACTTTTACTTAAGCAAAGATAGCTTTAAACGTAGGTTGAAGCAACATTTTGTTCCGACTTGAAAGTATTTTCAATTTCAATTTTAATTCTTTAAAACAAATAAAATGTTTTATTTGTTTTTTTGATATTGACAAATATAAAATTTGCCTTAGAATCCACTATTGACAAATATACATACTGATGCAGCTTCATCTGCTTGTATCGATCGTTTATTTTCTGCTTATCAGCTAATACATAGGAAATGAGAAGGCCGCTTAATTAATGACAATTTTTAAATTACTAAACCAGAAGAAAAAACCGATACCGTAAACTCCCGATTTTAATACCCGGGCATATTAAATACCAAACTGGAGCAGTAAAAACTATTTAAAACAAATAAAACAATAAGACTACTTATTGTTTTATTTGTTTTAAATAGTTTTTACTGCTCCAGTTTGGTATTTAATATGCCCGGGTATTATAGTGGCTATTGCCTAATTTTATACCGGGTATGTTGTTATTATTTCCAAAATTAAAATCAATTTTAGTAATATGTACCTGAATTAAAGTTTATTTCACTAAAAAAAAACACGTTTTTTTTCCTAAAATAAAACATGTTTTAAACATTTGTTTAAAACAAAAAGTTTAAAACAAACAGGTTTGTTAAAACATGTTTAAAACATTCGTTTTAAACGTTTTGTTTAAAACATTGCAACCCTGGTTTTTTGTGTTATGGTTTTCCTGTTGCAAGAAAGAAAAACCGAGTGAAAAACAAGCGAAACTATGACGGACACACACAGCATTCACAATGCAAAAACTTTTTACTTTTGACTTACAGGTTTTTATGAATTTCCAACATAACGAGCAAAAATTTTTATTCGTCAAGTTGGAAATTCATACAAACCTGTAAATAAAAAGTAAAAAGAAAAACTGTTTACTTTTGCCTTCCAGGTTTGTATGATTTTCCAATTTGACGAATAAAAATGTTTGCTCGTTATGTTGGAAATTCATACAAACCTGTAAATCAAAAGTAAAAAGTTTTTGCATTGTGAATGCTGTGTATGACGGAATCACTTGTGTTTTTTGTGTTATGATTTTCCAGTTGCAAGAAAGAAAAACCGAGTGAAAAACAAGCGAAACCATGACGGACACACACAGCATTCACAATGCAAAAACTTTTTACTTTTGACTTACAGGTTTGTATGAATTTCCAACATAACGAGCAAAAATTTTTATTCGTCAAGTTGGAAATTCATACAAACCTGTAAATAAAAAGTAAAAAGAAAAACTTTTTACTTTTGCCTTCCAGGTTTGTATCATATGATTTTCCAATTTGACGAATAAAAATGTTTGCTCGTTATGTTGGAAATTCATACAAACCTGTAAATCAAAAGTAAAAAGTTTTTGCATTGTGAATGCTGTGTATGACGGAATCACTTGTGTTTTTTGTGTTATGGTTTTCCAGTTGCAAGAAAGAAAAACCGAGTGAAAAACAAGCGAAACCATGACGGACACACACAGCATTCACAATGCAAAAACTTTTTACTTTTGACTTACAGGTTTGTATGAATTTCCAACATAACGAGCAAAAATTTTTATTCGTCAAGTTGGAAATTCATACAAACCTGTAAATAAAAAGTAAAAAGAAAAACTTTTTACTTTTGCCTTCCAGGTTTGTATGATTTTCCAATTTGACGAATAAAAATGTTTGCTCGTTATGTTGGAAGTTTATACAAACCTGTAAATCAAAAGTAAAAAGTTTTTGCATTGTGAATGCTGTGTATGACGGAATCACTTGTGTTTTTTGTGTTATGGTTTTCCAGTTGCAAGAAAGAAAAACCGAGTGAAAAACAAGCGAAACCATGACGGACACACACAGCATTCACAATGCAAAAACTTTTTACTTTTGACTTACAGGTTTGTATGAATTTCCAACATAACGAGCAAAAATTTTTATTCGTCAAGTTGGAAATTCATACAAACCTGTAAATAAAAAGTAAAAAGAAAAACTTTTTACTTTTGCCTTCCAGGTTTGTATGATTTTCCAATTTGACGAATAAAAATGTTTGCTCGTTATGTTGGAAATTCATACAAACCTGTAAATCAAAAGTAAAAAGTTTTTGCATTGTGAATGCTGTGTATGACGGAATCACTTGTGTTTTTTGTGTTATGGTTTTCCAGTTGCAAGAAAGAAAAACCGAGTGAAAAACAAGCGAAACTATGACGGACACACACAGCATTCACAATGCAAAAACTTTTTACTTTTGACTTACAGGTTTGTATGAATTTCCAACATAACGAGCAAAAATTTTTATTCGTCAAGTTGGAAATTCATACAAACCTGTAAATAAAAAGTAAAAAGAAAAACTTTTTACTTTTGCCTTCCAGGTTTGTATGATTTTCCAATTTGACGAATAAAAATGTTTGCTCGTTATGTTGGAAATTCATACAAACCTGTAAATCAAAAGTAAAAAGTTTTTGCATTGTGAATGCTGTGTATGACGGAATCACTTGTGTTTTTTGTGTTATGGTTTTCCAGTTGCAAGAAAGAAAAACCGAGTGAAAAACAAGCGAAACTATGACGGACACACACAGCATTCACAATGCAAAAACTTTTTACTTTTGACTTACAGGTTTGTATGAATTTCCAACATAACGAGCAAAAATTTTTATTCGTCAAGTTGGAAATTCATACAAACCTATAAATAAAAAGTAAAAAGAAAAACTTTTTACTTTTGTCTTCCAGGTTTGTATGATTTTCCAATTTGACGAATAAAAATGTTTGCTCGTTATGTTGGAAATTCATACAAACCTGTAAATCAAAAGTAAAAAGTTTTTGCATTGTGAATGCTGTGTATGACGGAATCACTTGTGTTTTTTGTGTTATGATTTTCCAGTTGCAAGAAAGAAAAACTGAGTGAAAAACAAGCGAAACTATGACGGACACACACAGCATTCACAATGCAAAAACTTTTTACTTTTGACTTACAGGTTTGTATGAATTTCCAACATAACGAGCAAAAATTTTTATTCGTCAAGTTGGAAATTCATACAAACCTGTAAATAAAAAATAAAAAGAAAAACTTTTTACTTTTGCCTTCCAGGTTTGTATGATTTTCCAATTTGATGAATAAAAATGTTTGCTCGTTATGTTGGAAATTCATACAAACCTGTAAATCAAAAGTAAAAAGTTTTTGCATTGTGAATGCTGTGTATGACGGAATCACTTGTGTTTTTTGTGTTATGGTTTTCCAGTTGCAAGAAAGAAAAACCGAGTGAAAAACAAGCGAAACCATGACGGACACACACAGCATTCACAATGCAAAAACTTTTTACTTTTGACTTACAGGTTTGTATGAATTTCCAACATAACGAGCAAAAATTTTTATTCGTCAAGTTGGAAATTCATACAAACCTGTAAATAAAAAGTAAAAAGAAAAACTTTTTACTTTTGCCTTCCAGGTTTGTATGATTTTCCAATTTGACGAATAAAAATGTTTGCTCGTTATGTTGGAAATTTATACAAACCTGAAAATCAAAAGTAAAAAGTTTTTGCATTGTGAATGCTGTGTATGACGGAATCACTTGTGTTTTTTGTGTTGTGGTTTTCCAGTTGCAAGAAAGAAAAACCGAGTGAAAAACAAGCGAAACCATGACGGACACACACAGCATTCACAATGCAAAAACTTTTTACTTTTGACTTACAGGTTTGTATGAATTTCCAACATAACGAGCAAAAATTTTTATTCGTCAAGTTGGAAATTCATACAAACCTGTAAATAAAAAGTAAAAAGAAAAACTTTTTACTTTTGCCTTCCAGGTTTGTATGATTTTCCAATTTGACGAATAAAAATGTTTGCTCGTTATGTTGGAAATTTATACAAACCTGTAAATCAAAAGTAAAAAGTTTTTGCATTGTGAATGCTGTGTATGACGGAATCACTTGTGTTTTTTGTGTTATGGTTTTCCAGTTGCAAGAAAGAAAAACCGAGTGAAAAACAAGCGAAACCATGACGGACACACACAGCATTCACAATGCAAAAACTTTTTACTTTTGACTTACAGGTTTGTATGAATTTCCAACATAACGAGCAAAAATTTTTATTCGTCAAGTTGGAAATTCATACAAACCTGTAAATAAAAAGTAAAAAGAAAAACTTTTTACTTTTGCCTTCCAGGTTTGTATGATTTTCCAATTTGACGAATAAAAATGTTTGCTCGTTATGTTGGAAATTCATACAAACCTGTAAATCAAAAGTAAAAAGTTTTTGCATTGTGAATGCTGTGTATGACGGAATCACTTGTGTTTTTTGTGTTATGGTTTTCCAGTTGCAAGAAAGAAAAACCGAGTGAAAAACAAGCGAAACCATGACGGACACACACAGCATTCACAATGCAAAAACTTTTTACTTTTGACTTACAGGTTTGTATGAATTTCCAACATAACGAGCAAAAATTTTTATTCGTCAAGTTGGAAATTCATACAAACCTGTAAATAAAAAGTAAAAAGAAAAACTTTTTACTTTTGCCTTCCAGGTTTGTATGATTTTCCAATTTGACGAATAAAAATGTTTGCTCGTTATGTTGGAAATTTATACAAACCTGTAAATCAAAAGTAAAAAGTTTTTGCATTGTGAATGCTGTGTATGACGGAATCACTTGTGTTTTTTGTGTTATGGTTTTCCAGTTGCAAGAAAGAAAAACCGAGTGAAAAACAAGCGAAACCATGACGGACACACACAGCATTCACAATGCAAAAACTTTTTACTTTTGACTTACAGGTTTGTATGAATTTCCAACATAACGAGCAAAAATTTTTATTCGTCAAGTTGGAAATTCATACAAACCTGTAAATAAAAAATAAAAAGAAAAACTTTTTACTTTTGCCTTCCAGGTTTGTATGATTTTCCAATTTGACGAATAAAAATGTTTGCTCGTTATGTTGGAAATTTATACAAACCTGTAAATCAAAAGTAAAAAGTTTTTGCATTGTGAATGCTGTGTATGCTGGAAGTGGTGAATTCTCCTTGCCCTGATGGTTTTGTTTATTATTTAACAAAAAATTTGAACCGATGCAAATTATTATTCCTAAAATTTGGAAAATATGAAACGTCATGCATATCCACAAAAAGGGTACCCGCAGTGATGTAACTAACTCTCATGGGATTGCAATTTTGTCATGCATATTTCTATACAAGCCTCATAAACTTGACTGTGACATTACTTCGTTTATCAAGCTTGTCGTTCTTATCGAATTGCAATATGCGTGTGAAGATTGACGATATATTTTCTGACAATTTCAAGGTGGCCACTGTTGTTTATACTATTTATTAACGACGTCATTGGAAGCTTTGATTTTGCTGATTGTATTTTTGCAAATAGCAACTACAGCTTTCATAGTCCTGCATGCAACGGGATTTCAATAACGTTTCTGAACATTTGAACTTCCAAATTTCCCGTGAAAGATTTAAAAAATCGATCGCACAACTTAATTGGTGAAGTTGTAATTTTGTCGGCAGTTTTAAGAATTTTGGACCTGTTTTGGGATTTACTGGAGTATGCTTCTTTACATCTTTTTCTTTGTTTACTAAGGCCATTTTGCATAAACAATAAATAAATAATCTCCCGAAGTATTATTAAACTTCCTCAGAGCCAACAAAACTGAGAAGCCATTCACAAAACGTTGATATCAATCAATGATACCAAACAACCGTCTTACTTCGAATTTGGGAACCCTTAAATTTTGCATTTATTTTTCATCCTTTCCTTTTCGGTATTCGATTGGATATTAATTTTCCAAAACTATGTAGTAGTTTGGCTAAAATGTTACCAGCTGTACCGAGAATATCATTTCGCCGGTTATCTATGTTAGTCGCATCAATTTAAAGCGGCGTTAATCGTGGTTAAATTCGAAGTTTAATTCTTTTTGAAGTTTTACAAACGATTATCTTTATCTTTATTTTGAATTGCTGCAGATGCGTGGCTAGATTATCTTCGCCTCTTAAATAATTTCATCGATGATTCTCAGCTTTGTTGGCAAAACTCCGTTTTATTAAAAAGTATTTCTATGTCTTTCTCACCTTGTGCCAACTTTTAGGTTTGCAAAAATTTAACCGAAAACACTAAATCATTATTGTGTCGCTCATTATACCATTTTCGAAGTGATCCCAGCTTAATTTGACTAAGGCCTGAAATTTTTACAGCGAATTCGGTTAGTTTCAGAATTTTTCATTTATCGTTCAATATTTTTCAAAGCAGTTTTCCTCATAAACTTTGTTTGTTTCAATATTTGGAAGTCCTGTTTCAGTCAGGAACCAACGGTTTCATTAGATTATTTGAGGAAGTGTTTTTGCAGAATCAGTTTAAAAATTTCTCTATTCTCATCAACGTTTCGTACTTACTGGCTCGTGGCTCTTGTACCGAAAGTGAATTTCGGCTAGATGAACTCCGTGATTATGGCATAATTAACTTTCTTCATGAATTTATTTGTTTCATGCGAAACAAAACCGGCTTAACGTTTTGTTGCAAAAAAACATTGGCCGAGTTGATGCTTTCGTTGTCTTAATTAGGGGGAGGTAGGAGGAGCGGCTAGCCTCTTCCAAATGTGAGATTGGTACCTACTTCTTTTTGTCTATTTTCCTGATTGATAGTGCTGCTCTGTGATCAAATAAAAATTTCTGTTAATTGTTCCGGCTGGATTATGGCATGGTTTTCATCTCATATTCACAAATTGCTGACTTTGATCTATAAATCACTGGTTCTGCATCATCACCGAAACAAGTTTAGATTTTAAAGTTTGTTTTAGATATCCAATCTGATCATAATGCAAATCCGCACAAGGTTTAAAATAGCAAGGACAGTTAGTAGATGATTCAACAAGCATAAAATGTTGCTTCGCATTAAAAGTTGATGGACACATTTTAAAATAAATGACATCACGTTCACTGATAGATATAATCACCATTCAAACCTGCTTCCTCTAGATATCAATTTATATAATATTTCTCGAATACGAGTAAAATGACAAAAAAAAATGTTCGTACAAAATCAAATCACACGCGACAAACGGATACGACAAATTAAAAACAGATCATTCTCTGTACAATCAATATATATATAATTATATCAGTGCTGTATATGTCGCAATTCCATCAATCTGCGAGATGAAACTGAAAAAGCAATTTTCGATCGAAGACATATGACATTAGCATAAATAAGGTGTAGGTATGTTACTCGTATTGTGATGAAGAGGTAATTTCCATATAACATTGAAAACAAACATGAATTTACATCATGTAATTGCGCTTCCGTTTGTGTTTTTTTTTTGTTGTTTGTTTTCGCTACTTGTGGCAAAAATATTTTGACGTATGCCAATTATATGAAATATACAGATTTTAAATTTTTATTAATTCTAAAGATGGGTACATCGCGTGTGGGTGGATTTATTAAGCATATAATAAATTAATTTGCGTATTTATATATATGCGATTATTTATTTTTTTATTACCTCCCCTACCCACATAACCGCGTTCATCATCTTTCAACAAATATTCTTAATTTATTAGCGCCGCTGTATATAGTTTTGATTTAATTATAATTTTACAATTTGTTATGGTGTTTTAGAGTACGCCCTAAATGGGGCGAAACGAAATGTCATCCGGATATAAAATCGATAATTTAATGAATCCTATCGGCCTTGTACATACATTAGGGTTACATGTGGTTCGCGATTTTCTAGTAAAATTTGTTTTGTGAGATCGTCACAATATCCGTTCATACTTACATACTTATATGGATGACTCGAGGATGATTTATTATTTAATTAATTGCCTCTAATTTATTATTCAATAAATTAAAATTAGTTTTCCAATTTTGTTTAGAAGATGATGATGATGCTGTGATGATTTGATGTAATCTCATAGATTATTAACAAATCATCATGATTAATTGAAAAAAATAATTTTTTTCTCTCTAAAAATTAGTTTTAAATCGAATTGGTAGGTGTATTATAAAAGATGCGAAGTTTAGGAGTAGCATTATTAAGCTGTCGACCAGTGAAAACTACCTGCCTGTAATCTGTCAATCAATTTGGTTACGTTCAATTTAATTAACTAAAGTTCGGCTTTCTTTTTAATGGTTGAAGTGGCGGCTTCCTTCCCTACTATAGCACTGCAGACTTTTGAACTGTTAGAGTGTTTCTGTCTAGGTCTGAATATAACGACTCTAACATTTCGTTTTACATTTCGAAATTTTCTAAAATTCGGAAAACTTGAAAATTATCAAAATTCATAAAACTTACAAAATCATTAGAATTAATCGACAGAAACAACAAAGCAGTAATGTGTAAGGCAAGATTACAATTTAAAAAAATATCCAACTTCTAACATCCTAACAAATTTTGATGTTTACAAATCTGAAAATTCTAAAAATCGATATTTTACAAAATTTTCATTCACAAAATAAATTCTGAATATAATCGTAAAGCGTTGAATTTTGGGAGCTTCATTCCTCCCTCTTTTGGGAACTTATTTAACATTTTCGTCCAAGTCAACTTTAAAGAAATTTCAATTTTGGATTTATGTGCACCAATGTTGGGATTTTGAAGTAATCCAGGATTTTAGTGATTTCTTATATTTGAGGGTTGTGGAAGTCAATAATTATAGTTTCATTTCAATAAATTTTACAAGACGATAAAATTATTGAAAGCTTTCTAGAATTCTAAACAATATAATAAATATTTCACTAAGTCAAAATTTTAATAGAGTCCCAGGTTCACTAAATTCTGAAAGCTTCTGCAAATTAATAATCCGAATTCCCAAAAAACTATTAGAAAATTTGAAAATATTTAATTCATTTTAAATTCTAACTTGCAAAACTAAATTTCCATAAAAATAAATCTTTAAATTTTGAAAATTTTTATCGTTTCAAAATTTCCAAAAAATTCTAATGCACTCAATTCTGGTTATAAATGCCCTAAGACGCTGAATGTTGATACCCTGACAAACGTCCATATCATCTAGACATTGAATTTCTGAATTTCAGTTGGCATTTTAAATAATAAGCCAAATTTGCAGTCGAAGTTACAAATTTTAAAAATCTGCAAAAATCTGAGATAAAACATTAAAATCATCGTCACCGCTAGCTAAAGGAGTTCAGTTAGAAGTCTCGTTCAATATTTTAAAAAAAATCTGAAAATTTTCTCAAACAGAGCAATAATGTGTAAGGCAAGTTCTCAGTTTAGAAATTTTTCCAAATTCTAATATCCTGTCAAATGTTGAGGTCTCCAAAATTGTAAATTCTAAAAATCGAAATGTTAGAAAATTTTCATTATCATAATGTATACTCGCGCTGAATTTTGGGAACTTCATTCCTCAAAAGATGTGAAATCTCGAATTTTCACTGAATTCAAAACCGAATTTGCTCCTACAAATTTAAAAACTTGCTACAAGAAGAGTTTTCAAATCCGATTCGATTTTTTCGATTTTAGAAGTGATCCGAAACTTTAGTGATTCCTTAATATTTCAGAGGTTCGCCTTTGGGGTATCAGTCTTTTTAACAAAATTTGAATCCAAATTGTTAACAAACTTTCTAAAGTTTCAAAGCTCTAATATTTCTTGAAGTATTGGCGTTATATTTCAAAATACTAAACGAACCGTTATCATAAATATTTCAATAAGCCAAAATTTTAATTTTACTAGATTCTAAAAGCTTCTGCAAATTAACATTTGGAATTTCCAAAAAATTCTTAGATAATTTGAAAATATTTAGTTTATTTTACATTCTAAGTTGCAAAATTAAATTTCCAAAAAATTCAACAAAACTAAGTTTTATAAATTTCGGAATTTGACATATTTTTCTGAATTTCAGTTGGCATTTTAAATAATTTTAAGCCGAATTTCCAGTCGAAATTACGAATTTTGAACTAATTTAAAAACTGCAAAAATCTGAGAGAAAACATCAAAAGCATATCTATCAACCGATATGAGATTACCAACATTGCCCCATTTTTGATTACTTAAGATTTGGAAGTCTCATTCGGTATTGAAAAATTCTGTCCAAACTTTAATCATTAACCCAAATAAGTGTTTGAGACATTTCGAATTTTTCTAATGTTCCTAACTTGAAAATTATCAAAATTCAGAAATTTTACAAAATCGTTAGAATTAATCGATGGAAATAACAAAGCAATAATGTGTAAGGCAATTTTTCAGTTTAGAATTTTTTTCAATGTCTAATGTCCTGTCAAATTTTGATGTCTCCAATACTTCCCTTATTTTTGCGGTTCGTCTGGGGCTTACAAATTTGTTTGATGACATATCGGTGCTACCCAAAACTGTTTATATACAAAATTCTGTAGGTCTGATCATAGATATTTTACCAATTGGCCACATACATAATGAAGTAACTAAAACTGTCTGAGCCTCAAAAATTACCTAGCTTATTTCTGCGGATCGTCAGGAGCTAACAACTTTGTTAGCGTATCGGTCCTAACAAAAATTGGTTAAATTTCAAATTCTGTGAATCTGATCCTAGGGATTTTACCAATTGGCCAACATAGTGAAGTAACTAAGAGTTAACCGGATGTACGACAAATGGTCGACATATACAAAAGGCCGTCATTACCAAAAGGCCGACATGGGCAAACAAAAGGCAGATAAGGTCAAAAGGCGAGGCTGACACGGACAAAAGGTTATCAAAAGGAATGTATGATAAAAAATGGACATGCCATACTGAAATGTGCCGCAGTGTCATATTCGGAATAAAATTATGCCTAATGACCGAGACTCGAAAGCAACATAATCACTTAGAATCTTATTAACATGCAAACGTTAATCGGCTTTTTGTCCATGTCGCCTTTTCTTCCGTGTGGGCGTTTTGTCCATGTCGGCCTTTTGTACGTGCCGGCCTTTTGTCCAAGTCGGCCTTTTGTTTACCGGCCTTTTGTCTGTCAGCCTTTTGTCCTTGTCGGCATTTGGTCCATGGCGGCCTTTTGTTTGTCGGCCTTTTGTCGAAGTTGGCCTGTTGTCTGTCTGCCTTTTGTCCAGATATGAAGCACTTCCGTCATCAAAAAGTACCTCCCTTATTTTTGCGGATTGTCAGGGGCTTAGTTGGGTTGGTTCCTAACCAAAATTAGATTAGTCAAAAATTCTGCGGTTTTGAGCCTAAAAATTTTGCCAAGTGGCCACATACATAACGAAGTAACTAAAATGTATCCCATCATCAAAAAAACACCTCCCTTATTTTTTACGGATTGTATAATTTGGATGGGAGATTAGAATAAAAATAAAATGTTAAATCTAAAACTAAATCAAATATTTTAGAGTATTCAACAGCAACAATTGTATCACCATAAAGTGCAGCACGTGCAATGCACAAAAATATTAGTAAATACCTGAATTATGATAATTAACAGCCAACCAAATTGATTTCAAAGTGAAAATAAAATCCACAATGAGTGAAAATGAAACTTGGAATTAAAAAGTCAATCGGATATATTAGTGTGCCGGAATTGGGTATTTTCCACTCAGTTGAAGCCCCGAATGACTAAAAAATATCCCGCCCTCATCTTTTGAATTGTGCCTTACCAAATTTGAAGCAAATTCTAAATTGACTGAAAACCAAATCGAAGTTCTAATTATATTAATCCACTAATGAGTGAAAATTAAATGATCCAATGCCGAGAGTGAAATTAATTCGGGATTGAGAGGAAACCGTTTATGAGTTTTAACAACAATAACTTCTTCTGTCTATAGTTTACAGTTCAATTCTGTTATATGTCCTCGACCCACAGTGAAAATCAAATTAAAGTTCAACAGAGATCGGATTTGTGATGTGAAGTTATACCGAATTATTGATTACCTCGAGGGGGGAGGGGGGGTATTCAATACGAATTAAGTATCTAACAAACGTGATTTCCATGGTCATTTGATCTTGTCCTTTTTGACTGAAAACCAAAACTGAATCTAAATTTTAATCTGAGGAATCCCATGAGGTTGGACCGCTGAACTGCCATTTATAAGAAAAGTTGACTTAAATTAAATTAAGGCTAAGTAAAACCCAGATTAGAGAATAGCTTTGGTATACCAAGACAACTTACAGCAAATGTAGCGGTCTTCCGAATATTTCTGTAAAATAATTCATTTTCTTGAGACAACCGGTCACATCCACTAAATAGCCACAACTTGACTTGGTATGTGTGTACTGTACCACTTTAGGGTGTATCGACAGTTGTACAATAAAGCGTTACACTGTGGAACGTCTGTATTTTACGTCTATACGATTTCACTAACCTTATCTAAAAATAAAACTATTTTGGTTCCACAGTTTAATTAAAAATCAGAATCAAAACCAATTACGTATGCCATAATAATCTAATTTTCTAAACGATGAGTCTAATTCCAATAAAAATAGAATTTTTAATTTAGAAATATTTTGACGAAATTCAAATTTTATTTCATCAATTTTAAATTTTTATCTTTTATGTTAGTGGAGACCCGACTCTGAAATGTTACATAATTCGATGTAATTAATGAATTTTGGTGATACCCCCGAGTTTTGAAATTTAATTTTTGAACCACTAAAATTTGTAATTCTTTGTAAAATTTAGAAATTTTAAAATATCGATAAATATTAATTTTTATTATTTAAAATCAGTAATTAAATTTTGAGCTGAAAACAGCTTCAATTTAGTTATTTTGATTTTTTTTTAATATAACTGCCAGGCCATTGGTTAAACTAAGCCGATCAAAATGGGCGAATTTAACGAGGTTTTGAACCGATCGAACAAATGTATAGAAATTAAATTTATTTAAAAGATGGATTTTTCTGTAGACTGCGTTCTGAATTTTCTTGAAATTTCAAAATCCTAATCTTTGTTGAATTTTTCAACTTTAAAACTTAAATCTTAAATAAAAAAAATTCGAAATTTTCATGATTGCAAGATGTAACGTGATTTTCTAAATTTCTAAATTAGCAAACCACTAAAATTGTCAAAATTCGTAACCCAAAAATTCATATCTTCAAAATTGTTTAGTTCTCAATTTTTTAAGCAACAACTTTATTATTTATGAAATATTTTAAATAAGTATTTTGAAAATTCATTTGGTTTTGGTTCAATTTTCAGTTAAAAAATTGTAATCTGTTTTGTTAGTGAGAATGCGATTTAAAATTTAAGAGTTTCATAATTTTATAGTTCAGGGTTTCAAAAAAATTCAGAAGTTCAATGATTCTTCTAAAACTTAGCTATAATCTGTGAATTTTAGGCCACCAGAAGTCAGTCACCATTTTAAATTTTTTTTCAAATTTCATAACCTTTAACTAAGACAGTCACTTGTGATTGATTAATTTGATTGATTGATTAATTGAATTGTTCGATTAAGCTTTAAGGAAAATCTTCCGGAGTTATTAACGGCCGGGCGTCACCGAACACCTTGTTACATACAACATAAAGAGGATTTGGATAGGTTTAATTAGTGTGAAGGAAATTGACTCGGTTATAGACACCTAAGTTTAGCCAATAGTTAGTAACACAATGACAGCAGAATTCTAGTCTACTTATATATTTTATTAAATTAAAGTTATAACTGCTCTCTGAAAATAACCTTTATTAGTTGCTGAGACATATTCCTGGGTCCTTCTGAAATCGTAATCATAATTAATTTAAAATTGACTTAACGCTAATAATTATAATCGAGTTCAGCTGTTTGTTCCCATGATTTCCTCCATGCTGGTCCTAAAAATTTAACAATTAATTAACTAATTCCCATTAGTACTATATATGGCATAAAATTTGCACAACTAAACCCATCAACCAATTAACTCTCCATTGGATGTCTGAACTCTCTGCACGCCGAAACTCCAAACCAGACTGAAATTCGATATTTAAACCACAATTCTAAAATCCTAATCTATAAAAATCTTCTAAAAGAACGCTAAAACTCTATAAAATTTTCATTTCTGAATCTATAACTAATCAATAGCCTGATTCCAGAAAATACCTCTAAAATCAGAGTCAAAATAACAATCGCCTGTCGGTCTATTCTGCTCAATATTCCACTGCACAAAAGTTCAAATTTTGGAAACAGCTTAAAGACCTCCATACTAAACAAAGTCCAAATCCTAAATCAATAACACTGTGGAATCAATCATAAACAGGATATCTTATAACCTAATTAATTTACCCAAAATGTTCATTCCTTTCCGAACAATATGTCGAATGGCAAAATCAGACATCCCAGTATTCATTCATTTGTAATTTAACAAAACCTAAACCATGAATGCAAAAAAGTCTAAATTTTTAAATTTCATCGATTGTGATAATTCATTTTTAATTAGCAAACACAAAAAAATGTTTCAAATTTTGGGAGCGAATTTTAAAATTCGTTTGATTCGAATATGATTTGGATAATTGAGAAAATTCAAGCATTTTAAATAAATTATTAGTGAGAACCCAATCTCAAACTTAGATACCACAATTTCAGAAGTTCCATAATTTTATAGTTTATGGATTCGTAAAAATTCAGTTTATTAATGAATATTTTTAAAAATAATGATTATGCCTTTTTTAAAAAAAAATTTGAAAAGTGAATTTTTTTGAATTTCGGACGTAGAAGTCGCCAATTTTACATATTTTTCAAATTTCGTGGCCTTTAAAATTATTTGTGAATCTGCGATTGCTGCTACAATTTTATAACTTTTCCTAAAACCTAAACCATTAATGCAAAAATGGTTAAATTATCAAATTTCATCCATTTTGATAGTTAATTTTTAATTAGCAAACATTCATAATTTCAAAAGAGGTCAATTCCGAATTATCACCCACAAAAAATTGAAAACTTATAAAATTCTGAATTTTGGATACGTTTATTAACAAATCTTAATTTGTTAAAATTCAGCAGCAATTCAGGGTTAAATTTGAAATATTAATAAATTTTGTCGAATAACGAATGATTTAAAATTTGGGAGCAAATCTTAAAATTTAGGAATGATTTGGATATTTGGGAAAATTGAAACTTTAAAAAATCAATAGTTCAATGAATCTTTTTAAAAAATAAGGATTATCTAATTTTTAAAAGATTTTAAAAAGTGATTTTTTTGAATTTTGTATGTAGAAGTAACCAATTTTACATATTTTTCAAATTTCATAGCTTTTAAAATTATTTGTGATGTAGGTAATTCTGAACATTCCTTTCGAAATTTTCCGAATTTGATTGATTGCTTCAAAATTTGTGAAATTTTACATTTATAACACTACAGGCTGATGTAAGATTTTTAAACTTTAATCAGCAATCGCTGCTACAATTTTATAAATTTTCTTAAAACCTAAATTATGAATGCAAAAATGTCTAAATTTTCAAATTTCATTCATTATGATAATGCATTTTTAAATATCAATCTCAAAAAATGTTTAAATTTTATGTTACAAGCATTCATATTTTCAATTTTTATTGAAATTCTGAATTTTGGATACGTACTTAATTAGCAAATCTTTTTTATATTCAGCAAATATCCGAAAATATTAACATGTTTTGACGAATAACGAATTTTTAAATTTTAGGAGCAAATTTTAAAATTTTTAAATGGCTTGGAAATTAGTAAAAATTCAAACTCGTCTTCGTTCAAGTTTCAATTTAACAATAGCAACCTTTTTTGTTAGTAGGAACATGACCTTAAACTTGGTATCAAGTTCAGGGATTTTTTAAAATTTAGGAGTTCAAAGAATCTTTTAAAAAATAAGTCACAAATTTGAAATATTTTAAGACAGTCACTTGTGATGTATGTAAAATGGCCGAAATTTTTTGTGAAATTTAACATTCTTAATAGTGTAGGCCGATAAACTTTAATCAGCGATAGCTGCTACAATTTTTATAATTTTCCTAAAACCTAAACCATGAATGCAAAAATGTCTAAATTTTTAAATTTCAACGATTCATTTTTAATTAGCAAACTCAAAAAAATCTTAAAATTTTTAAATTTTATAATCTCAAACTAAGGTAGCAAAATTTCAAAGGTTCCATAATTTTATAGTTTATGGATTCGTAAAAATTTAGTTTATCAATGAATCTGAAAAATATTGTTTTCTAAATTTTCCGAATTCGATCAACTGCCTGATATTTTGTGAAATTTAACATTTATAAACGTGTAGGACGATTTCGAATTTTTAAACTTTTATCAACGACTGCCGCTACAATTTTATAAGTTTTTCCAAAAACCTAAACCATTAATGCAAAAATGGCCAACGTTTCTAATTTCATCCATTGAGATAAATTATTTTTAATTAGCAAACATTCATAATTTTAAAAGTGGTTAATTCCGAATTTTCACCCACAAAATATTGAAAACTTATGAAATTCTTAATTTTGGATACGTTTATTAACAAATCTTAATTTGTTAAAATTCAGCAGCAATTCAGGGTTAAATTTGAAATATTAATAAATTTTGTCGAATAACGATTGATTTAAAATTTGGGAGCAAATCTTAAAATTTAGGAATGATTTGGATATTTGGGAAAATTGAAACTTTAAAAAATCAATAGTTCAATGAATCTTTTTAAAAAATAAGGATTATCTAATTTTTAAAAGATTTTAAAAAGTGATTTTTTTGAATTTTGTATGTAGAAGTAACCAATTTTACATATTTTTCAAATTTCATAGCTTTTAAAATTATTTGTGATGTAGGTAATTCTGAACATTCCTTTCGAAATTTTCCGAATTTGATTGATTGCTTCAAAATTTGTGAAATTTTACATTTATAACACTACAGGCTGATGTAAGATTTTTAAACTTTAATCAGCAATCGCTGCTACAATTTTATAAAATTTCTTAAAACCTAAATTATGAATGCAAAAATGTCTAAATTTTCAAATTTCATTCATTATGATAATGCATTTTTAAATATCAATCTCAAAAAATGTTTAAATTTTATGTTACAAGCATTCATATTTTCAATTTTTATTGAAATTCTGAATTTTGGATACGTACTTAATTAGCAAATCTTTTTTATATTCAGCAAATATCCGAAAATATTAACATGTTTTGACGAATAACGAATTTTTAAATTTTAGGAGCAAATTTTAAAATTTTTAAATGGCTTGGAAATTAGTAAAAATTCAAACTCGTCTTCGTTCAAGTTTCAATTTAACAATAGCAACCTTTTTTGTTAGTAGGAACATGACCTTAAACTTGGTATCAAGTTCAGGGATTTTTTAAAATTTAGGAGTTCAAAGAATCTTTTAAAAAATAAGTCACAAATTTGAAATATTTTAAGACAGTCACTTGTGATGTATGTAAAATGGCCGAAATTTTTTGTGAAATTTAACATTCTTAATAGTGTAGGCCGATAAACTTTAATCAGCGATAGCTGCTACAATTTTTATAATTTTCCTAAAACCTAAACCATGAATGCAAAAATGTTTAAATTTTTAAATTTCAACGATTCATTTTTAATTAGCAAACACAAAAAAATCTTAAAATTTTTAAATTTTATAATCTCAAACTAAGGCAGCAAAATTTCAAAGGTTCCATAATTTTATAGTTTATGAATTCGTAAAAATTCAGTTTATCAAAGAATCTGAAAAATATTGTTTTCTAAATTTTCCGAATTCGATCAACTGCCTGATATTTTGTGAAATTTAACATTTATAAACGTGTAGGACGATTTCGAATTTTTAAACTTTTATCAACGACTGCCGCTACAATTTTATAAGTTTTTCCAAAAACCTAAACCATTAATGCAAAAATGGCCAACGTTTCTAATTTCATCCATTGAGATAAATTATTTTTAATTAGCAAACATTCATAATTTTAAAAGTGGTTAATTTCGAATTTTCACCCACAAAATATTGAAAACTTATGAAATTCTTAATTTTGGATACGTTTATTAACAAATATTAATTCGTTAAAATTCAGCAGCAATTCAGGGTTAAATTCCAAATATTAATAAACTTTGTCGAATAACGAATGTTTTAAAATTTGGGGGCAAATCTTAAAATTTTGAAATGATTTGGATATTTGAATAAATTCAAACTTGAAATATTTTAAATTTGAATTTTGAAAACCCAAATTTTGTTTTGCCTAAATTCTCATTTTAACAATTGTTCGCTTTGTTAGTGAGAACCCGACGTTAAACTTGGATACCAAAATTTGATGTTCAATAATTTTATAGATTTTTAAGAAGTCAGTAGGAAGTGACCAATTTTAAATATTTTTCAAATTTCGTAGCTTTTAAAATTATTTGTGATGTAGGTAATTCTGAACATTCCTTTGGAAATTTTCTGAATTTTTATCGAATGCCTCAAATTTAGTGAAATTTTATATTAGTATAATAGTACAGGCTGATTTAGGATTTTTAAACTTTAATCAGCGATCGCTACTACAATTTTATCAATTTTCCTAAAACCTAAATTATGAATGCAAGAATGTCTAAATTTTCAAATTTCATTCATTTTTCATTCATTTCATTGTGGTAATCATTTTTAATTAGCAAACTCAAAAAAATTTTAAAATTTTTAAATTTTATAAATTTTGTCGAATAATGAATATTTTAAATTTTAGGAGCGAATTTTAAAATTCGTGTGTTTCGAATGGTTTGGATAGTTCAAAAAATTCAAACATTTTAAATATGTAGTTAGTGAGAACCCGATCTCAAACTTAGGTACCAAAATTTCAGAGGTTTCATAATTTTATCGTTTATGGATTCGTAAAAATTCAGTTTATCAATGAATCTTTTTAAAAATTATGATTACGGCTTATTTTGAAAAAGATTTTGAAAAGTGAATTTTTTGAATTTTAGACGC
The DNA here is from genome assembly GCA_963556165.1 of Tipula helvola. Taxonomy (NCBI): domain Eukaryota; kingdom Metazoa; phylum Arthropoda; class Insecta; order Diptera; family Tipulidae; genus Tipula; species Tipula helvola. Next base: position 304,296,376 of record OY744483.1, on the reverse strand, counting down.
ATATAGAAGTCGCCAATTTTAAATATTTTTCAAATTTCGTGGCCTTTAAAATTATTTGTGATGCATGTAGCACAGCTAAACATTGTTTTCGAAATTTCCCGGATTCGATCAAATGCCTGAAATTTTGTGAAATTTAACATTCATAACCGTGTGGGATGATTTCGGATTTTAAACTTTAATCAGCAATTGCCGCTACAATTTTATAACTTTTCCTAAAACCTAAATCATTAATGCAAAAATGCCTAAATGTTCAAATTTCATCCATTGGGATAATTCATTTTTAATTAGCAAACATTTGTCATTTCAAAAGTGGTTAATTTCGAATTTTCACTCTCAAAAAATTGAAAACCTATGAAATTCTGAATTTTGGATAAGTTTATTAATTAACAAATCTTAATAAGTTAAAACTCAGCAGCACTTCGGGATTAAATTCAAAATATTAATAAAATTTGTTGAATAACGAATGATTTGAAATTTGATTGCCGAATCTTAAAATTTTGAAATGATTTGATGTAGAAGTCACCAATTTTAAATATTTTTCAAATTTCGTAGCTTTCAAAATTATTTGTGATTTAGGAAATTCTAAACATCCTTTCAAAATTTTCCGAATTTGATCGATTGCCTAAAATTTAGTGAAATTTGAGATTTATAACAGTACAGGCTGATGTAGGATTTTTAAACTTTAATCAGCGATCGCTGCTACAATTTTATCAATTTTTCTAAAACCTAAATTATGAATGCAAAATTGTCTAAATTTTCAAATTTAATTCATTGTGTTGTGATAATTCATATTTAATTAGCAAAGTCGAAAAATGTTTAAATTTTATGTTGCAAGCAATACTAATTTCAAAAGTGGTTAATTTCGAATTTTCAAATTAGATCCAACAAATGTTTGCCTATTCAAACATATACTGTTTATAAATCAATTAAAATTGCTCAATTTATTACAATAGGTTCCATAAATCAGAGTAGGTACTTCAAATGTTATCTCTGTGAATGGACGTTTATGAGATCTTCATGTTTGATAAAATGTTTATTTTTGAAATGTTCGTTTTGTAAATTAGATTCCACAAATTTTACTTATTGTATAATTATATTATTAAAGTCAGAACCAACCTAATTCTGAGGTAGTTTCATTGTATGAAAACGATAACATCCTTTAATATGTACATAGTATGTTGAAATTTTGATCTTAATAGGTTTTAATTAGATTCCACAATGTGTCCCCAAATTGAAATTAACTATTATCGATTAAGGCTGTGTTCCAAACGAATACTTATTTGTGAAACCTAACTTAATCAAATAAGTATTCCGTCGAGGTAACTAATAATAAGTTAGATTCCACAAATAAGTACTCGTTTCGAAAACACCCTAAGTATTATTGAATAAGAAGTATTTGAGCAATCAGAATTAACTAAATATGAGCTTGAACTAAAAAAATCTGGCGAAATAAAGTCAAATTAGAAGAAACCCGTTGGAATAAGTACCACATTTTGAAAATTAATCAACAAATACAAATTTGGAACTTATCGGTATCTAAATAACAAAAACAAATTTGCATAAATCACATCTCAGACAATGATCTCACCATGAATTATACCTCCAACTGTTATTTAACGCTCATGACCTCGAAAATTAACTGTTTTTGTAATATGTATAATACGAATACTTAATCACCTCGCATAATATTGACATTCGAAAAAAGCGATGTTATCACGAATGCCCTAAGTAAAAAATTTAAATAAACCAATTAAGAAGCAGATCAACATATTTTCTTTGCTACTATACGTAAGTATATAACTTGAAAGCAAAACATCTTGAATTAAAAAATATTCTAACGGAAACCAGATAAGAAATCGTTTATACTACTTATAGAAAGTAAAACATAAAAGATTAATAAACAAAAATGTCATTACATAAAACATACAATCAAAACGAACATAATAAGTCGTAAGCATCTCTCCAATAATGCGGTTATTGATCCTAAAATTTATCATCATCAAAAAAGATGATCAACTGTATAATTAACATTTTCTGTTTTCTGTTTCGTTTTTTTATAGGTGAAATGCTGGAGTCAGAAAATTCCAGTTTAAACGGCCGTGTCAACGATTTAGAACGTAAGGTATTAACGCAACAAGATGAGATCGTATGTTTACGATCAACACTGGCCGATGTATTGCGCCGTTTAAATTTATTGGAAGGAAATATTGAGCGTAGCGGTAGCGGGTCAAGTAATCATGGTGGACGTAGTGCACCAACAACACCCGCCAAAAATGGTACAGGAATATCAAGTTTTAATCGATGTACGATGCATGTTTGTTATTTATTTGTTTTTGAGTGTTTGCGTGTGTGTGTGTACATAGGTAATTTATACATCTTAATTTATTACAGTTACATCACCTAGTCCAACGCCACAACAACAACATATAACAAATAGCACAACACAAAATGAATGGAAATTAAAAAAACCAATACCGCGTACACCATCGGCAGTCTCAAATACACAAGATACATATATACGTCGAACACCCGCCCCAGCCAATCTAAATCATAGCCGATCGAAATCAATACACCAATCAAATGGTTCGTTGCATTCAGATTCGCCTAGTAGTAGTTCAATATCACCGGCACCATCACCATCGCCGCGGCCGAGTGCAATAATAGCGGGTGGTTTGGCGAAGCGATGGAGCTCGACGGGGGATTTTGGAATACAATCACCGCTACAGGGTAGCAGGTATGTAATAAATTTTACTCTGTACATAAACTATCTATAAATCGAATTAAACCATTTCAAATTCAATCTCTTCGACATACGTATTAAAACTTTGTCTAAAAAAATTCAAAATTTGTGTTGCGAATACCTCAAATGTATATATAAAAGTCTATGTCTTCAAATATCATAACTAAAATGAGAGGGCGTTAGAGTGCCAGCGAAGCCCTCAATTTTTTATAAATTCTGGCTGGATAACCTATCAGATTTAAGTTTTAAAGCAACTGTTAAATTCCTGAAAATTCTCAAAAAAAAAATTCGAACAAAAATACTGGAACTCGAAAATTTCATTTTTGGAATCAAATTGTAGATACTTGAGCTCAAAAGCCGTTCTAAACGAATATCGAACAAATTCTTATTTCTGAAATTATAATAAGTTTAACTTAACGTTTAAGGATATTGAATCTCCACTCCTCTCTCACTGAATTGCTTTGTAAATTCTAAGTGTGCAGAAACTAGGGCGAATGTCGAGATTATTATTCTTTTTGTGCTGCCAGGCTGCTTCTCGCTGCAAATCTTTATTTAGTAGCCTTATGCCATTACACATGTTAGGAGGCCTTAAATTTCTTCAAAGTATGATAGACGTACCGACTTTCAATGGTAATTCTTGAGATGGCAAGTCAGAAGGATTAACGAATTCTTGTGGATAGTGGACTTCATCCTCGATATTGGTGACTGCGTAAATCGACTTATAATATTTGATTTAGCCGGAAACTTTTTGTATTAATTTTTTGACAGTGTCGTTCCTGGACGATAATATTGCCCTTCAACACAGCCAATGAAAGTCTTTTTCGAGTAAATTTTCGAGGCCAGAATATACTGAATCTATAAGATGATGCAGACTGTAAACTATCCGATCTAGTGTATCATTTAGAACACTTTCAGTACATTTAGTGCTTAAATTTGGAGAAGGAAAACTTGTTCCTCAAGTTTGAGCAGTTGTTGTGGGAAGTTGTTATGCGTAAGATAGGCTCTCATGTTAGTTCGTAAGTTCAAGTTTTGAATGGAACTCCATAAGGGAGATAATTTAAGCTATGCTTTGATTGCGACCAGCAAACAAAAAAGTAACTCTCTCCATAATGGCGCTCGAGTTTCTAAGGTCCTTTAACGTTCTGTCCACAGCTTCAACATGGGCTCTGTGACTCATGGTACACTCGTCCCACATTATCATTGAAGCGTCCTGTAACAATTTGCCAAGAGGCACATTTTTGCGTATGGAACTTACGGATTGTTGCTCCAGAGATACTGAATGGGAGTTTGAATGTGGAGTGTGCAATTTCCCGGTTTTTGCTGTCGGATTCTGTGTCTGAAGTCTTCACAAAAATTTTCTTTGAAGTTGTCCAACAATTTGAATGGTTCAGATGGCTGACAAAATAACAGAATAACTTCGAAGTGAATTGCGGTCCATTGTCGGAAACAATTGTTTTGCAATCACCGTGTCTTGCGAAGGCATCTTCGAGTTTATATGTTGTCGTGCTCTGCATCTTGTAGACTTCTGGCCGTTTTGAAAAGTCGTCGATGATGACAAAATAGCAGAAGCCATTGACTGGAACAGCGAAGTTGACGTGCAATCGGGACCATGGCGCTTCTGGAATCGGCCACGACTGCAGTGTAGCTTTAATCGGTGTAAACGCATTCGTTGCGCAACTCACACAGTTCCGAACTGTCTTCTCGATATCGTTGTCGAGCGATGGCTAGGATGACCTTGATACTTGATACAGTTCTCTAAGGATTTCGCTGCAATAGCGCTTCGGAATGATGATGCGATCACCGAAAAAAATGCAACCGTTGATGACTGTGAGCGAATGTCGTATTGGGAAGTATTTTGCAGCCTCAGCGTCAGGAATTTGCTCTCGTTTGCGTGGCCAACCCTTCTCAATGAATCTTGTGATTTCCTTCAACATCTCGTCTTGACTCGATCCGTGCTGAATAGCTTCGAAGGTTGCTGGCAGCTTCTGGGCGGTGTCGATGGTGAAGCAACCTAGTGAGCCTTCTGCAATAATCTTTTCAGTGACGACGTCTTCGACTGGCTTCCCGTGTTGACTAATGATAGATGAAGTTCACGTATGCGAAGCTTTTTGTGTCGTTTATTTGATCTCGAGGTCGTATGTGAGCAGTATCAACGCGTATCGTTGGAGGCGGCTTGCCATATATACAGGAAATCCCTTCTTGTTGCCGAAGATTGCGAGCAAGAGTTTATGGTCCGTCTGGAGCTCGAATTTGTGACTATACATGGTAGCGGTAAAACTTCCGAAGGGTGAATGTGAGCGTCAGAGCTTCTCTTTGGCTTTGCGGGTAGTTTTTTTGGGGCGCAAAGGATTGCCGGGCATCTCATGCTTGAGAATTGCTCCCATTCCATAGCTGGAAGCGTCAGCGGCAAAGATCAACTTCTTAGTTGAGTCGTAGTGAGAAAGTCCGAGGTCAGATGCCAGAATTGTTTTGAGCTCGTCGAAAGATTCCTGGTGTTTTGCTTCCCATGCAAACATGACATCATCTTGAAGAAACTCTTCTTCCGGCCGCGATGTTTCTCGATACCAGGAATGAATTTTCCGTATCAGGTGACCAGAAATGCCTGAAGCTGCTTGACATCTGTCGGAGGCGGAACGTTCTGGAGCATCTTGATCTTATCTGGACTCGGTTTAATGCCGTTAGTGTTGATTATGATGTGACCAAGAAATGCAAGTTCTTTCTGACGGAAAGCACACTTGTCGATCTTGAGGAGGAAGCTGTTCTCCTGAATACGGCTCAAAACTTCGCACAGATTTTTGTCGTGGTTATTTTGAACGGTTCCTCCCACAATGAAGTCGTTTTGCTCCACTCATCATGCTGCTCATACAAGACTTTGAAAGATTCCCGGTGCTGGTTTGACTCCTGGCTGCAGCCGATTGACTTGGAAAAGCCTGCAGTGAGTGTTGATGGTCATCAGCTTCTTTGAGTCGTCGTTGAGTTGGCTTGAAGGAACGCGTTTGAGAGGTCGATTTTGCTGAAGATTTTGAATGGCGATAGCTGAGCGGGAATCTCGTCAGGCGTTGGCAGTGGAAATTGCTCCGGTTCGAGCGAGTTATTTAAGCCAATTGAGGCTAATCACGTTCAAGAGCTGCAACCGTTTGATTTCGTTCTTGATATGCTCCATAGCGGCAAACGGAACTGAACGCATCGTTGAAAAGGACTGAAAATTTGGTCCTCAACTCACTTGGAAATTGCTGTGAAGCGTCGAGTCGGGTGTTGTTGCAGACGCTGGCGATGGGAACGTTCCATAGGTTGAGAGCTTCCATCCAGTCGCTGCCGAGGAATAAAATTGCGAGTGGAAATCGGTGCTATTGTGACTGCTAGACTTTAATGGCGGTCTGATCTGCTTGGTCTTGATCGGAATCTGCGCAGGAATTCGTTCGCCGAGGTACAATTCCCGGCTTTGTGACCCTTTACCTTGCAAGTATCGCAGATTTTGTCCTTATACGGGCAGTCCTTATGCCAATGGCACTCACCGCAGAAGTAACAGATTTGTGTGTGGATTTCTGCCGACGTTGCTGTTGCTGTCCCTCTTTCTTTCTGAACATCTGCAACACTTCGTTTTTCGATGCTGAATTGGAGTGTTGGACCATCAATTTTTCGTCCTTGAGATACGACAACCGCTTTGCTAGCTCGCAGACATCGTTCAGCTTTAATCTGGACACTCTGCTGCACGAGCTATTTCGACTTCCTCGAGCTTAATGAGGAGATTTTCGATAATGAGCGAGTATTCAGCTCCGATGAGCGCTTTGACGAACATGAGGACCTTAAAATCGTCGGCTGTGCACGTGGCAATCTCAGATTTTTCGCACTTCGGCGTACAAAACATTGAGCGCGAACTGCGAATAAATTCCACAATGCGATATTCGTAAATATACGCAAATAGAGCGCGGCGCAAATTTAATAAACATCAAGTGTCGGAAGATTTTTTATATTTGACGTTTATTTAATTCGCGCCATGATCTACGCGAGTCTATTTATGAATATCGCATTGTGGAATTTATTCGCAATTCGAAGTTCGCGCTCGATGTGTTGTACGCCTTCGTGTTGGCTTGGCTTGCGAAATTGTCCCTACTTTCTCCTGAACTTTTAGCGATGCTTAAACTCTTGTAGCAGAGTGTGAAGCCCGATTCTTTCCGTCCGAAAATTTTGTTTAGCTCCTCGACTGCTCTCTCGAAGGTAACGGTTTGTACGGTTTACGGGAGGATGCAGTCAGCGTTACTCCGAGGTTGACAACTTCTCAGTGAGCAAACTCACCCGCTGGCAGGCCGTCAATGTCTGTTCTTCCTCTGTGAAGAAGTGCTCGTAGCGAGCGTACCAGCGGTCGAACGTTTCACCGTCCTCCAGGCAGTACCCGAATTTTTCCATTCGATCGGATAAGTGCTTATATATTGTGCCGCTGCTGGTCGGTAAACTTCACTCCACCGAATCAAAAATAAAAGTATACTGTCATCCTTGGCGTATCATTTATCCTAATAGCACCATCTCTATTATCACAACTCAACTTATGTAATATATTTTTGGAACATTTCCATTTTTAAAATTTATTGCTAATTAAAAATATTACCTGATATTGAATGAATACTATGTTTCATTGTTCGTACAAAACAAAAAAAAAACTGCCAAATTGTCATAAATTCAAATATCACATTTTGGCGTTTGGCGAATTATGTTTTTTCCGCTAGAGGCGCATTTCGTACTTTTACAGTCGAAGCCAGGCACAGCTTGCCTTATTGACCCTTCTGCCATCTATGAATACCTGGCATAAACTAGTCAACAATTTAGAAAAGTCAATGATTTATTCGAAAAAATTGACATGATGCACACCTTAGACCATAGAATAGAATGGACCGCCAGCAATGGCTTTTAGCTTAGACCATACAAGAGAATGGACCGCTAGCAAGTAACGTTTCCATATAAAATTGTAAAGTAGCTTGTCTCCAATATCTGCAGCACAAAGTAGCATTGTGACCAATAGCGTAACTTTAGCAAGTATAGTCAAAATTAGTACTCAAAGATGTCGCTACAAAATTAAATAGATTTATTTATTTCCAACAGATGTCACTGCAAATTTAATTTAAATATAAAACGATAATTGAAAAAAATTATTTTATTGACCCATAAAATGGATAATTTTAGTTAACTTTGTTCATTATTTGGGTTCTAATTTTGATTATACTTACCGTAGTTACCCCATAGGTCACAAGACTACTTTGGCTGCAGATGTTGGAGACAGCTAAACGACATTGTTGGGGGTCCATTATATTCTATTGTCTAAGGCTTTCAGCTGTCTCCAACATCTGCAGCGTAAAGTATCCTTGTGACCGATAATCAAAGATGTGGCCACCAAATTAAGTAGATTTATTTATTACACAGATAGCATTACTTAATCCATCGTAAATTTTATAAATCTAAATAATAAAAGTTATGTTAAAACAAAGTTAACTAAAATTATCCATTTTATGGTTCAATAAAATAATTTTTTTGAATATCGTTTTTTATATTATGTAAATTTAGATTTGCAGTGACATCTGTTGGTAATAAATAAATCTACTTAATTTTGTAGTGACATCTGTGAGTACTAATTTTGATTATAAAAGCTATAGTTAGCCTATCGGTCACAGGGCTACTTTGCGCTGCAGAAGTTGGAGGCAAGCTGCCTAAAGCCTAAGTAACAATTTTATATGGAAAAAAACACGTCAGTTGCTTTGCTAGCGGTCCTTTCTATTGAGTGGTTTAAGATGCACACAGCATTAGTTACGAATTTTGAAATAATTTACAAAAATGCCAAATTCTCAAATTACAATTTTGAATTGTATTTGACTTCGAAAGTTTAAAATTCTAAAAATATCTAGGTAAGTTGAAAATATTGATAAAAATCTGTTAATCGGGAAAACAAATTTGAGTTTTGTATCAGACAAAGTTTGATATTGATGAAAAAAGGTTTCGATTGAATTTGAATGTACCTAAATACAAAATTGATTGTGCCCCGATTTTATCGTTTTATATAATTTTGTAAATAATTAAGTTTTGTTTTTATTTTTGATTTTTTTTTTTGTTTTCTGTTTTTTTTTATGAATTTACCCAGATATTCAACTAAATCTTTACTTAACCTATCGTCTAAACCTGCACCAGGGCATGTTCTTAAGCATGGGTATGTTTTTTTTTATTTTACACTTTATTTTATTTTTATATTTTTATTTAGTTTTAAGTGTTGTTTAGCAGCGTCTCTAAAACAAAATATTAAAAGCGAGTCGTTACTGCCTTTGCATACAAATTAAGTAAAAGTGAGAGTCGTAGAGACGCTTAAAATATTCAATTACACGTCGTTATTTATGGTTATGACTCATTCACGATTACTTTGTGTAAAATTTGATTAAGTCATAAAAATTGATCTATCAGGCCCTTGTTGAGGTCATAGCAAACCATTTTGATAAAATAAAATATTTTGAAGTGATAAGAAATCGCGTTTCAAAAAACACAGTTTGGTTATTTCTGCGCGTCGCACACAAACCAAAAAAAAACACGAGAGGTTGTTATTCTTATCAAAAATACATACTTGAAACGAAAATCAAAATAAACACAGACAATTTATATTCAATTCTAATTATAATTTAAATAATTCATTGAAACATTTTTTTTTTATTGAGCCAAGTGAAATTGATATAATCTTAAATTTATGACGGTGAAGAAGAAGAAACTAAAGTCACAAAGAGTAGCACAAAGGTGACGTGTTATCGGAAAATAATTAATTTTATTTTATGACTTTATATGGGGGCACAAAGGAACGTGCTGAACATAAATTACCATTTTTTACTAGAATACAACGAACTCACAATAAAAAAAAATTCGAAATTTTCGGTTGTAAACCTCTTACAATACATTATCTGCTAAACGATTGTAGTGCTCATATTTATTGTATAGACAAACTATAAAATAAGATAATCATTAGTTTTTGCTTTAGTTTGATAGATGGCAGGCGTGCTAATAAAAATTATTTTTTCAATTCTTCGTCTATTGAATAATAAAGTTTGTTCAAACCACATTCAATAATTTCTCCATGAATAAATTGAATGGCACGTGAAAATAGGTCAATAAATTTAACAAATAACAAAACAATTTTAACAATACATAATTGCAAAAAATTAATAATTTTAATTAATTTTCCTCTGTTTGACGATTGAAAATTTGAAATTGAATCAATTTGACTTTCAACTTAATTTAAAATATCGTTCAATACATATGAACGATTTTCAATTTGTACATCTCTCATTTTGCGATCAACTAAAATAAACGATCTTTCCTAAATCATAATTTGGAAAAATTGATTTAATTTGAATTAACAAAATGGTGGAGTTCCTTTGGCACTCGAAATTTAATTGAAGATTTTACATTATGAACGATTTCTTTAGAGGGCTTTCGCGTATTTAGAATGTGGTAATCAAATTATGAAGTTTTGACTTAAATCGCAACGGTTAGCCAAAAGTTTAACTCGCGTATGCGATCGATTATTCAGATTGCATGGCTGTGAAAAACACTTGGCCAAGTTTTTCGCCGATAAATTCCAGAAGTTCTACATCGACGGAATTATGAAACTTCCCGAAAAATGGCAAAAGGACATAGATAATTGTTTGATCGTAATTTTAGTTTAGCCAAATCATAAATTTGATAGTTGACTGGTTGAGCATGTTTCCCGCTTGCTGTTGGCCAGGGCTTAGACAGAAACACGTTGATAGTTGTGTATAAACTAACGATTTATTCAATAAATCATATGGTTTAAATAAAGAAATGTTGCTTACCATGTGATCAAATTTGACCCGGACTGGTAAAAAGAACAACATTTTTATGTATTTCATTTTCAATACAAATCTTTATTATCGCCTTCAAAATAGGCTTCTTTTGAGCCAATACAAGCATGCCAATGGTTAATTCATTTTTCCATACAAATCTTATAGACCTCGGCCGGGATGGCCTTTAGCTCCTTCAGTGAATTTCTTTTTATGGCTTCAATCGACTCATGGCGCGTTCCCCGGAGCGGATATTTGCGTTTCGGAAAGAGGAAAAAATCACAAAATATGTTGAGTCGATCCATAAGGGATGTTGAGAGCCTCTGATATCTCTGTAATGCCAACACGACGATTTTCGAGCACAATTTTCTTCACTTTTTCGATGTTATCGTCGTAAACAGAGGTGGATGGACGACTCGCCTGAGGCAAGTTTTCTAAAACCTCATGACCCTCAGTGAATGCTTTATGTCACTCAAATACATACTCGCGTTCTCGATAGACTAGACTCCAATTTTTTCCATTTTTGAAAGCAGACTCCAAACAAATGAATAATGCTATGTATCCCTTGTAGGACTTGTTTCCTCTTCCTTTGGATACACGGATTGCAAATGGACCCGCGTAATCGATGCCCGAATTGGAGAAAGGAGCAGATGGAGTCGCTCTAGCTTCTGGTAACATACCCATTCTGATGTTTCTTTCCTGAATCGAAAGCATCTTACGTGGATTGTTGTGCGTACTAGACGTTTACGTTATGCTAGGGTTGGTTGTATGCCTCCATGTAATACCAGACGGTGTGCTTCATGAGTGATGAGTTTTGAGTAAATATCACTTTTAGGTAAAATCAGTTGATGATTTTAATCATACTTAAGCTGAGATTTTTGTAATTTACCGTCGACTATCAACAAGCCATTTTCGTCAATGAATGGATTTAGTGATGATAGTTTGCTGTTGTTTTTAGCTTTCTTCGTTGTTTTGAGGGATTTAATGTCTGCGGCGAATTCCGATTCTTGTATGGTTTTTATGATTACATTGTGGGATCTGGTCAATCAGGAACTTGATGTATTCGAGTTTTAAGGGTAGTAATAAATCTGTAGCAGTACGCTATATACGCTATAGTTCTTTTGATTTTAAGAGCTGGTGAAAATCGTGAAAACTCTATTAACTCATTGTTAAGCAAGCAATCGAATAGTTTGGCACCTTCTGGCAATATGCTCCTTTTTGTCAGCTTACCGCATATTTTTGGACGATGAAATCTTGAACTCAAAAGTTGGGGCTAGTTAAAGGCTAGTAAAACTTCGGGAAGAATCTGCAAGAATTAACTTTATTTAAAGTTTTTGATTGCTTACTTTATCGATTTCGATATACCGAAAGAATAGTTTTGATTTAATTCAACTCAGTATTAGCAACTCCATATGATTTAGTGATCTGAATATTCTAACAGTATTATGTGGAATTGATAATGTTTCTTAAGTTATTGCGATTAGCTCGAACTCTCTAATTGGCTAATTTCTCGAGAATATCTTTAAAATTCGTTTTTGTGGCTGATTTTTACGTATTTTGATTTACTCTAAATTTAGCTCTGTACTGGTTTGATGAGACATTTTTATCAGATATGAAACCATTTCAGTGACATTTTATGTATGTTCGGAACAACAGATCCTTGCAGTTTCAAAATCGCTCCCCAAGAGTTGACCTCTCCAATTTTAACAATCCTTTCAATAACGGGAGTTCTTTGCGATTGATTATTATTGGTGATAAGCTATTCATTTTTTCAATGTTCAATTAGATTAATAAACAAGAAACCCTTTATTGTTGTAACATCATTATTCACCTCATTCTACTTCAATTATGGCATCGACTAGGGTTGCCAGTTGTACTTCCTTAGGGAGTACAGTGCTACTTTTCTGGTTCCGATTTTATAATGTACTTATTTTCTGTAATTTGTAAAGAAGTACACAAATGTAATTCTTTTAGCTAATAAAAGCGCGATAAATGTGAATCATTTGAGTAAAAAATTAAAAGATTTTTTGGAAGTAATTTTCTGAATTGCTTTACAAATGATAACGAATATCTCTATTTCATTCAACAAAATATTTTTCTGTTGTAGTTTGAACCTATACATTTAAAAAAGTAAAGTAAGTAGAGCATTGGCTTCGCGCCATTAGTGGAATTTTCGAGATTATCTAATTTCTTTTAATTTCAAGATTAGTGATTAACCGCGATTAGTGAATAAATCTCTAAACATATTGAAGATTCTCTGTTTTTATTCAGTTTAGTAAAAGTTCAAATGGCGTCTGATGACTAAATCTGAACGAATTCTGAAACCAGTTTGAAAACCCAGAACAAACCAGGACAGTTCTTAATTCTCGAAATTGATTTGATGGCGATTGGTTGCATTATTAGCGTTTGGTTACAAAACGTAGTGAAATCTCTTCCAGAAAAGTTTAAAGCCCGCTACCTTCATTTATTATTTGAATATGTAGCAACTAATTCATTAATCAACAAATATGTCGATTAAGTCAGTTACTATATCTCAATAGAATGATGCATAATCGCACCAGTTTCATTTGGGGCAGGGATGGAATTTCTTAAATAAAACTTAGACAGAGTTCAATAAATATTGCGGGGCACTACTAGTGATACTTTAGTCCAGAAATACAAACCATACTAACCCAAAAATTAGATTTTCCAAAGAAAAATTGTTTTTTCATTTATGTAAACTAATCCGGGCTTTACTACATTTCCAGTAGTTCCTAATATAAAACCGAATTATTCACGCTCTGAAAATTTTCGGGATTATATCATTTGGGGTCGGATTTCTTAAATAAAGTAGGAGCCAAATTCAAGAAATATTGCTAACCACCACTTGTGATATATTTTTACTTAAACATATGAACTAGGTAACACGTTTGAGGATGAATTTTAATAGAATTTGTTATCTGAAGTTTGAGCTGTGAAGGCGATTATTTAAGTAGTTTCTAATACGAAATTGATTAATTCCGGCTCTGGGAAATTCCTTCGACCATATCATCTGGAGTCGAATGTCTTAGTTAAACCATTGATCTAATATTGCGGAATACTGCCAATGATATTTTGGCCGACAACTCAAAAATTATTTGCGACAAATTTAGTTTTATATAATCAATAATTTACACACAATTACATACAGATTCTCTACCTCATAAAAACATAGAGAAATTATCCACGTGGTGACTTTTAATTATGGTCGTTATAGATTCGGCTTAAACCGGAAACTGATCATACTGATCGTATTTCTGCTAAAATTGATTTTGTTTACAAAATCAGTACAAAATATGTGTGTTTTACAAAAGTGTTGTTTCACTGGATTCCATAATCGGTAACCGTTCAATCCATATCCTACAAATATAAATTTACTACTCCGACTGTCCAGTTTCTTCAGATTTCCTAGAATTTCACTTTTCTACAGGAGGTGTATCCATTAATTCAGTCGGACTTTGATTTAATAGATACTTTGAAGTACGTAGTGCTTCTCCCCAAAAATTCTTATTTAATTTTCAATGAAAAATTAGTGATCTTGCTTTATCCATCAAAGTACTGTTAAAACGTTCCGCTTTCCCGTTTAATTGAGGAGTATGAATGACTAATTGTTTAATCAAGTAGTATACCAGAGACCATAAAGGCCGGTATGAATTATTTGCAGTTTTCTTTCCGCTCTTAATCTTACTATAAACGGATGCCTCGTTAGCTTTGCTTCCATACTCGTTTCACAGATTAAATCAAAGGCATGGGCATCTAAATCCTTGCTCTCGATGTTGAATCCTTCAGTTAGCGTTGAGAGATGTGTCATATTTTTGGTGCTAAGATGGCATAGTTTATGATGCCATTCCATTGCTTTCGACTTCTTTTCTGATAGCACTTTCATCTCCCGTAACAAACCGACATTATTTGTCATAAATGAGCCCATAGTTGAAGCTATTACAGTTCGATAATAATTAAAGCCATACAGTTTTTAACGCAACAACGCACCAACTCTTTGATTCGAAATTTTAACAGCAAAACTTTCGACCTTTCTTTAGAGGTATCAAGAACCGCAATCGAAGCTCAATTTGAAATTTTAGATTTTTTGTAGATCAGAATTTGCTGATAATATTAAAAAAAAATCGAATTCGAGCCTCACTTGGCCAGTTGTGCTGCTCTTACTCTTTCCTTTACTTCCTCTTTTATTAATTGAAGGAGGTTAAATTGAGGATTTGTTGAATCTGACTATGGTATATCCCAGTCGATTGCATCTGGTGAACCGGCAATCCATTTGGTTTTTTCTTTGTGGTTCTTAAATTCTCCTAGTAGTTTATTTATTTCGTTACTCTGGTATACTAACTGCGGTTTAAAGATGCTAGCAGGGCTGATATCTTTTATTTCTGATTGTATTCTGGACAGGATATCTTCATAACAGCCAAGGTCAATTTGGTGGATTATTTTGAAATGTCCACTGGATATATTTCAATTCCCTTCTCTTATAGAAATTATTGGGGTGTCATGGGGTGTAGTCCACAGGCACAAGCTGGAAAGAAATGAGCTTTACTTAGGTACGTTTTTACTATATGTTTTGTGTATTTTTCTTCCGGAGTTGGTGGTTCCTGTAACTTTATTGTCTTTTGCTACAGTTTCCTTTCTGAATTTAGATTTATGTTTGCTTTGGATTTGTTTTATGGCGGTGAATAGTTTCTCCAGCTTGGTATGATTTCGCCTAACTTTTTTTCACGTTCTCCCTAATTTACGGTTTTGGCTCTTTTTTATCCGTTCTAGAAACTCCTCGTTTACTTTTTCTGTGTATAGTCTAACTAGTTTTGGTAATTAATGCGTTGCATTCTTCTGAGAAATATGTCGCACGGCTTTTTTCCGATAACCGAGTTTATCGTGTTATTATACCTGTCCACTGCGATGTTAATCAGTTCCTTTATCATGAAATCTTTGTATTCTGATTGGAGATATCTCAGTATTTCGATGATGGTTGAATGGAATCTTTAAACTTTGCACCGTTTACTTCGCTTTTATTTGTTGGTGTTAAGTACACCTTTATCCCGAGTGTTTTTATGTAGTTTGTTATGATGGGACTTACAAAGCTTGGTTCGTTATCCAGCACTAATATTTTCCGTGCAACAAATCTCGCTTGTGAGTGGTTTCGCGATTTTTGCGAAATCCTTGATGAACCGTCGATAGTATGAGGTTAATCTGAGGAATCTTTTCAATTCTTTTAAGTTCTCCGGCGGTTTGAGTTTCGTAATTGCTGCTATCTTCTTTGGATCAGCCCTTATGCCTGAATCGGTTATGACATATCCTAGAAATTCCGTCTCTTCTTTTAGGAATTCTGTTTTGTCCAAGTTAACTCGAAAATTGGCATTTCTTAAATTACTGAAGATTTTCTTCACATTATCCAGATGTTCCTCCTTTGTATTCCATCTAAAGGCGATTATATCGTCAATGTAGACGTAGCAGATCTTTCCAATAAATTCTTTGAGTACATCATCTATCATGCGAGCAGGCTCGTTCTTTAGCCCAAATGGTAATCTCAGAAATTCGTATTGTCCGTTCATTGTGGAAAATGCGGTTTTCGAAATATCACTTTCTCTCATTTTTATATTATGGAAACTGGAAGTTAAGTCAATTGCTCCACTACTCTTATTATATTATCAGAACCAGGAAAAACCCTTATGACCCTTCCCAACTTCCAGCATAAAGAAGGAAGATTGTCTTCCTGAAGTAAAACCAAATCACCATTCTTGATGTTTGGTTGGCCTATAGACCATTTGCAACGCTGCTGCAACTCATTCAAGTATTCTTTAGACCAACGGTGCCAGAATTGCTGTAGCATAAATTGTATTTTTTGGTATTTCTCCAGTCGATCGAATTTCAAATGATCCAAGGATGGATCCGGAAATGCAACCAATGATTGACCAATCAGGAAATGACCAGGCGTTAAGCAATTTAAATCGATTGGGACACTGGACATAGGTGACAACGGTCGCGAATTCATGCAAGCTTCAATCTGCACGATTAATGTGTTTAACTGTTCGTTGGTGCAGGGGTTACAACCAATTGTTCGGTTTATATGATATTTTGCTGTTTTAACATCAGCCTCCCAAAGCCCAGCAAAATGTGGAGAACGGGGGAGTATAGTATGCCATTGCATGCCATGATCAATGCAATATTTATTAACAAGCTCTCGATGAGGATCTGACATTATTAATTTTTTCAATTCTATTAACTCCGACTTTGTTCCTACGAAATTGGTAGCATTGTCCGAGTATATGTGACTAGCAAGTCCTCTGCGACCGGTGAAACGACGTACAGCTGCAATAAATGATGATGTACTCAAACTTTCAACCAATTCCAAGTGAACAGCTTTTGTTGAAAAACAAATAAATACCGCTATATATGCTTTTGACATAACTCTTTTATTATAGACGTGACGAAGATTAAAGGGCCCGCAAAAGTCAACACCTACAACCAAGATTGGTCTTTCTGAATTGGCTCGATGTTCCGGCAGGTTACCCATTAATTGATTTTGTATGGTTGGCTGAACACGAAAACATGTAATACAATCCTTTATTACTTTGCGACATAAATTTCGTCCATTGGTTATCCAATATTCTGTAAAGAAGAAATCCTTCTGCATCTGTGAAAGGTCGAAGTGACCGTAACTTACGTTTTTGTGATATAGTTCCCGATCGCTTTAATTCATTCATTTCTTGCCGAAATGCAATGCCTTGAACATATTTTATCAGTGTCTTGGTCGCATCTTGCGTTTCCGACGCTTTTATTGCTCCATAACAACGCAATCTTAAAGGATTACGACAATTTTTTATGAACCTTTGACAATATGCAGTGACACGAACTAGCTTAGTATATGAAGAATAGCGATTGAATATGTCCCATTCAAATTCATTAAACAAAGCAGCTTCAACTTTATTTTTTGTATTGCGATACAAAAATTTTGGACCGTTCCACCAAATTTCGTTATTTTTAAGATCTCGTAGCAATGCTCCCTAGAGATGACATCTGCAGGATTTGCCTCCGTTGGCACATAATGCCAATCTGAAGGATTACTCAATTCCTGGATCTGAGTAATTCTATTTGCAACGAATGTTTGATATTTTGACGGTACGTTTTCAATTCGATGTAGTGTGATCATGGAATCACTCCAATAGAAAATTTGATTAAAGCAGATTTCTGAGGTCTTTACTTTTTACAATCGTGGAATTGTTTGACCGCCCAAAGGTGCAACACGGCGATTTAACACATTGCAGCTCTCCACGGTTCCTTCTGCGTAGACAGAACGTATGTAAACTGCACAACCATTACCAAGATTGGAGGCATCTCCGAAGCCATGTAACTCGATTTCTGTTGCCTTCGGCTTCGGGACCAGTATCAACCGAGGGACAGATACATTATATTCGGCCACCAGTTGGCTTTTGAAATTATTCCAATCAGCAAGCAATTCACAACTCAACTCATCATTCCATTGCAAGTTGTGCGTTGACCACAGTCTTTGCATAAAACATTTTGCCATAAATATGACAAATGAACACAATCCTAAAGGGTCAAAACACTTAGCGATGTCCGATAAAAGAAAACAGATCGCTTTGATGTAGTTGCGGTTTCACCTAGACTCCAACTATCATAATCAATGCGAAATATATCCTGCTTGCTATCCCAATTAATTTCCAAAATTGTTACCAAGTTTTCCATTGTAGTGGCATTTGCCACATCAGTCGACGATAATTCAGTTACGTTGGATTCAAACTTACGTAATTCGAAGCCACCCTTTGCCAGTAATTCTATCAATTCTCGCTTTAAAATCTGCGCCTCTGCCAAGTTTTGTGCACCGGTAAGGACGTCATCCACATAGAAATCCCGTTTCAAAACCATCGCTGCATTTGGTAACATATTGCCCTCTTCAACAACGAGCTGAAATAGACATTTTACCGCCAAGTATGGCGATAACACTTAACTTCTTCACTTTTATTTTCACGAAACCAAATGCGATGTGAATCTTTATATTCATTTTTTAACCGTACCTGTCGGTACATCTTGGCGATGCCTCCAGTGAATACTACGGGATACTTCCTAAAACGCATAACAATAGAAAACAGATTCTGTTGTAAATTCGGTCCGACCATGAGGCAATCATTGAGTGAAATTTCCGAAGACGTTTTATGAGAAGCGTTAAAAACAACTCTCAGCTTCGTTGTAGTACTTTTATCTTTTATCACACAATGGTGCGGGGTATAATACTTCATACTGTTCGACAGATTTACCTCTTCCATATGTCCCATTTCTATGTACTCTTTAATGAACTCGACGTATTGGCGTTTTGTATTTGGTTGCTTATCCAATTTTCTTTCTAACCAGAGAAATTGTTTCAAGGCTAAGCTACTTGACTGACCCAAATGATCAATATTAGATTTGCAAGGCAAAGCAACAATAAATCTGCCTTCATTATCTCGAGTATAGTTGCGCAAAAAATGGTCCTCACAGCTTTTCTCCTCCAAAGAATAATTATTTTTTGTTTCGAAACTTTCCAGCTTCCAAAATAGCTGAATTCTTTTATCAAGATGGTATAGTGCATCTATTTCCTTTTCCTTAGAGGTGTTCATGCAAGCCATGATTTGCTGCTCTGGTCCCAATATTGATTTATTTTGTTTTGTACTTATAGTATTGATGATACCAGAGACCTTTGGTGAGTAATTTACCTTTCCTGCGACGACATAGCCAAATATGGTATTGAAGAATGGAGGTAGCTCCTTCGATATGTATTGTCTACCTGGCAATATAATTTCATCATAAATCTCAGAGCCTATGATCATATCAATAGGCGATGACTTATGGAAAGTTGGATCCGCTAAAAGGATGGACGAATAAATGTTTTTAATATCGAATGGAACCGATGTTGATGGTAAGTCGTTTGTAATTTTTGGCATTATTAGGAATCGTAGATTAGTGGTATAATCTTTGCACTGTGATGAAATTGTTATATTCGTACAATATTTAACTTCACTTGACGACGAATTGATTCGTGAAATCGATGTAAATGCATTTGACCTTTTAGCTCTTAAAAGCTGACATATCTGTTCCGTAACAAAATTAGCTGTGAACCGCTATCAATTAAGATCCGACACGGGATGCGAAAACCTTCCCCATATGACACTTGCCCATATGACAGCTGTAGGCAATAAAACTTCGGAATAGACTAACGAGGACTGATTGGCCACTATGTGGCTAGCAACCGTTGAATTTGCATTGTGGACTGTATTTTGTTCCTTTTTTAATTGTGGCGAAGAATTAATCGAAGTATTTGAGTTTTGTGATGATCCCATATTGTTCTTTAAATTTCCGAAGTGCAACAAGACATGATGCCGCAGCGGACACAAACTACGTCGAATTTTGGTAATGAAATTTGTGGTAGCTTGATTTTGTTACTAATTATTGGCGGGTGATCATTTTTAGGGGGTTGGTCTAATTTATCAATATTACTGCGTAATTGCGCTTTGAATTTTTAATAGATTTCTTTAAAATCCGCTCGGTATTTCACATGTGGATCATCGTCACCATCGACAAAGGTTTCTATTTCTGCTTGAACCTCGTCAAATTTTAAAATTATTTGCTGTACGCGTGACAGTATTGCTTTATACTCGAAAACTGTACTGATTGAATCCTCGACCAACTTGTTATTATAAAATGTAATTTGCGATTTCAAACCACCCCGACGCGACGCTTGACTAGTTCCTTAAATTCTTCGGAATCCATTTCACTTTTTAATGAAAAACAATTATCGAACCTAACCATTTAAACAAAACCGATTTTGGATCAAGCGAAACACACCGTTAATTTATACTAAATACAAACACATATGAGCACTTAACCTAAAATGTTAAAATATACATAGGCAAATCAACGTAATACCTGAGTTTGCAATCTGGATATCAGCTATGATATGTTGTAGTCTTATGTTGTTGGCATCTGGAATTCAAGCTGCCGACGGGATGATTTGCTGCGGTATTAAACAAAGATCCAAATATATGTACAAACACCAAAATGTGTATGTACTCGAAGAAAGTAATAAAATCGATGCAATTCTCCGTGTTCATAAATATTTTTATTAACGATGATTATCTCGAATATGTTTGTCTTCACTAAATAAATGGAAATTTGCAAATTTATCAGACAATTATTTTTATTGCGATGAAATTGTCTTATATTATTATAGCAACTGCGAATATAAGACGATGATTTTTATATTTATTATGTGTTAAACGATAATAATTATTCGAAGAGTTTCCAATATGGCGTTTTACTTTGTTTTCGATATGGCTCAATTTCTATGAATTGTATCCGGTACGAATCACCAATGTTTATTCACAAATGAATATTGATAAAATAAAAACAAATATCGAAGAGTATAAACTTTATTTATAAATTATTTATTTGAATATTATTTATTTCAATTTTGCAACCATGTGCGTTACAATAATTTGAGGTGATTATTATTTTATGAAAAATCTCATTTCTTTAACAGGGTTTCCTTTTTAGCTACAAGCATTGATCCTTACCTGTTGCCTACTAATGGTGCGATTTCACTCACGTTACCGTATATATCACTTTTTATTATAAAAATCACAATGGGGCTAGTAATTTTTATGTCACTTTTTTATTATGATCGACTGTAACACTTTTTAGGATAGCTTCAATTTGTTTCGGCGCCAGTTAAGTTTTACTCGTGGTTTAAACTAAAAAAATATTTTTTAAGACTATATCCGCACATTAATAAAAAATATGCAACAGTTACACGTGCCTTTTCATATTTGATGTTGTGACCTAATTTATGTTATAAAAAATATGCAAGTGTATCATATTGGTACACGAAGTGTACCACTATAAGCAAGTGTTTCATATTGGTACATGATTTGACTTAATTAATATTGAACTTTTGATAGATGCACATTCCATGTTTTGATGATATGATTTCCCATAGAATGCAATGGCATAACTTGATGACATGGCTCTAGTATCTTGTCCTTAACTTACATATGCATACCCCTCATACCATTTTATTCCAAAAATATCGACTCATATCTTTATTCCAACGATGAATAAAATCAAGTAAATCACTATAGTCTGCTTACTGTATATCATTAAACATAATACTTCCACAACAAAATAGGGGAAATTCATCGAATGAATTCTATGTTTGTTTACTTATATGTGTTATAAGTGTAATGTATCTTTTCCAAAACTATTTCAAATAAACAAACCAAAAAAATTAATAAAAACCGAATTCAGTACGATCCAACTATAAAATACCAAAAACAAAAACTACAAATCGGCAGGCAATCAACTCATTGTTGCAAGCTGTGTGTGTCTCGCAAAAAAAAAAAAAATCCAAAACATTGTTTGGTAGCACAACTTATACAATATAAAGCTTCTCATATCGTTTTTGTCTTTTTACGAATTCACAACGCCACTACAAAAAAACTAAAAAACTCAAATCTTAATAACTCCATATAAAGGAAGTGGTTTTTGTTAAGAAATCCAAAAATTGTAATAAAAAGGTTAAACATCATTTATATCGGCCGCGCAAGCATCGTAAAAGTTGTTGGTGGTGGTTAACTTTAGTAGTACATAGTTCGATCGTAAAAACACATCGTACATGCACACACGGGGTATACCTGAAAAAGCGTTTTACATAATCGTTTCTTTTCAATGATCTTGAATTTTTTATAGTCAGTGAATTATATCGAAAAACAAAAAAAAAAGAGTTAATTAACAAACGGGAAATTTTTTGATTTGTATGTGTGTTTTATGTTTATAAATTAGCTGCTGCTCCACAATACACAGAGTGACGCGATATTTCTCTTCTCGTGCGCGATCTTTTTTTATTGTATGTAGTTCGCGTTTTACTTTTTTTTTCAGTTGTAATTGTATCATTAAGCCGGTTAGATCATATTTTGTGTTTGTATACTACGGGCGAGATTGACTTTTGCTTAGTAATTTGTACTCGTTGACGTTTTTTTTTTTATTAATTTTTTGAGTCATACATTTAAAGTGATTTGTCAGTGGATCAGCATTTAGTTAATGTACACTAATATAAATAATTCAAGTGTTGTTTGTTGGTTTTAATCATTTTTATCAAGTTTTTGGTTTAGAGACAAGCAGAATGGCCAGGTTAGTGTGTATGGATTATTTACGTTTCATAATATTGATAAGAGCTTTGCAAATAAACAAATTATTAGTATTCGGTGAGGTTTATCTAAAAAGCGACTTTTATAAAAAATTCGTTTTAGTATTTTTGTTTTATTCCCAAAGATTAATTTCAATATTATATGATATACATATACAAAGTATGGCTTTTGATAAAACACATCCGTTCTTTTCATGCTTTAAAAAATTAGGTTCGTATTTTGTCATCACAAATCCGTATTACACATGTTTAGCCAAATGTTATTCAAAACGTGAACATTTTTACGGATTCATACATAGTTGGTGAACGAAATAAATCTTTATGGGGTAATCAACAAAATGTCCAAAAGGCCAAAATCCAACAACCATCCATAATTTAGTTTTAACTGTTTTGGTAATATTTTACATATGGGTTTTACAATTAGTTAGTTGGGAAAATTAGTCGGGAAATCATTTGAAATTTACTATTTGTAAAATTCCAACAATTCGGAAATTAGTTTGTTTTGAACTGATATTGTTGCTATTTTATATGTTCACAAGAATTTTATATTAAAATTATGTTCATTCACAAGAATGAACATACTGCTGGGCCAATATTTAGAAACCTTGGGCGTGAAGTCGGTCGTTGTGGTGTACTCTACGTTGTTTGACTTCTTGATGAAGAACGGAGTTGTTGGTTGTGGTTATTGTTGATTGATGATTGTGTCTTTGCGAGTACAGTCTCGTTATCAGATTCTATGGGCAGTGGTGATAATTTGTGAATTGGCTTTTTAACGAGGACCTCTTCTGGGCCTCGAAGTAAGACTACTCGAATTTTTTGGTCTATGCCTGGATGTATTTCCATCACTCGCCCAGTCAGCCATTTTAATGTAGCAACACTGTCATCCTTGAGGAGCACTAGGTCACCTACATACTTTCAAGTTGCCGTGAATGGTTGTTTCTGATATAACATCTTGCGGAATTAATCGTAATGGTGCTCCGATTAAAAAGTGCTCAGGAGTTAAAAATGTGATATCTGAAGGATCGGACGTCATTGGTGCCAGAGGCCTTGAGTTTAAGCAAGCTTTTACTTGTGAGGTGACCGTTGAAAGTTCTTCGAAAGTCAAGGTTGCTACTCCAATAACCTTTACGAAATGTTTCTTTACTGTCGCTTCCTAAAGTCCTCCAAAATTGGGTGAGGCTGGAGGTATGAAAGGCCATGTTGTTCCATCGTTTGCCAATAGTTGGGGAATTACTTCGGTCTAAAAAGACCAAAGTATTGAAATCCTGTCAAAAATCTCGAAAAATTAGGTTGGTCCAAAACCACTTTTCTCGACGTTTTGAAAGTCCCTGGGTCTGAAAAAGCAAAAAAAAAAATGTCCGCCCGTCTGTCTGGATGTCTAGACCCATGGTATCTCGAGAACGGCTTGTCCGATTTGGATTTTTTTTCGCCAATCTGTTTCTATGGTGAAGGCGGAGATTTGAAAAGCTTTTGGAAACTGTACGTCAAGGGGGTGGGGTACCTGCCATACGAATTGACCCAAAATACCTGCTTTTATAAATATTTACGATTTTTTTATATATGCTGGTTTGATTATTGAATTGGGCATTGAATTTGGAATTGATTTGAAGGTTAAGTTAGGGGTCAATTTGCGGGTTGAGTTGGAGTTGAGTTGGGGTTGCATTAGGATGTAGTGAGTAGATGATAAATTATTTATATGATGGAACTTGCCTATTTATCAACCGATTATGTTGAAATTCAATATATGTATTGGCAATGGGATTCTAAAATGAGTTTTGGATGAAATTCTGGAATATGGCCAAGTAGGATGGAACTTGGTTATTCCTTACCCGATTATTATGAAATTTGACATGTGCGTTGTAAATGGGATTCTAAAATGATTTTTGGTTAAAGTTCTGGAATTGGTCAGTTACACGGTTAGAAATATCAGTATAATTTTGTATACTACTTTCTGTATAAAGTTCTAGAATACGATTTTTCATGTTATATTGGATGCTTGTACCCCTGTTACTGAAGCTTTTTACCTATTTGGCTGTTGTTGTATAAGTAAATATATGTTGGTTAAAATAGAAATCAGTACTGTCAAAACTGTCATACCAATTTTATGACACAGGTGACAGGCGAATGCTATCCCCATTTAAAACACCAAAGACCGAAGTTCTGATCACCTAGTGAGGTTTCAGCCCTTTATATTTTCTTTAGATGATTTACGAAGTAGTGTAGGTAATTCTCGATCAAGTTAGTTTTTAGCACCGACCAAATTAGATCAGTTGTCACTATACGATCTTTTATAGGCTGCGATGAACGCTTAGGTGGTTAGATCACTGGCTGGTTAGATGTGAATGGCTTTAGTTGTCATGCAAGCAAATATTGCTAAATAGCCCTTATGTACATTGTGCCCTCTTCCCTTTATTGTACGAGTCAGAAGTGGTCCCCCATAATCGACTCCAGTTCTCAAAAATGGTCTTCCGGGCGTAATCCGTACTGCTGGTAAATTTCTCTTGAGCTGCGTTCTAGATTTATAGTTGAAACGATGACACCTTATACTATATCAAAGTGTGTCGTGTCTATATCACATGTCGTGTTAGATTTCGACCATGTATGATCCAGTATCTGGTGCGGAAATGAGCCAAAATTAATTGTGTTCCTCCATGCATCGTTTGTGCATGTGCTTTTTGAATCAGTAGCTTAAGTCCAGGTTGTCAGATTTTGAACCCGACCACCATCTCGTAAAACCTCGTCATGTAGGAATGGAGATAAAGATTTAATCTTACTTGTGTTTGCTATTCCTTTCTGATTTACAAAATCTCGAATTTCGTTTTTGAACTGTTGTCTCTGCGCTATTTTGATCAGAATTTGTGCGGTATTTGTTGATAAATCTCGCCACATACACCATAACCCTTCTTATGGTATTAAAATTTGAGTACTTCAAAAAATTGATCAATAGGGTCGTGTGTTGTTACTGTTATGGCTCCTAATATAGGTTGTTTTAATTCCAATTGATCTGGTGTGTCTTCCACTATTATTGGCGCTAGCTGGATGGATTCATCAAGAATTGATTTGCTTCGATACACATATGGATGCACAATCTACGGGGTTTTCGGATGATTTGACGTAAAACCACTGAGATGGAGCAGTTATCTTCTGGATAGCCGAGATTCGATTTGCGACAAATGTTTTAAATTTATGGGGCTTATTTTTTATCCAGCGCCAGTACAATCATTGAATCCGTTCAAAAAATGTTCAGTGTTTCATCAAATTTCATATCTTGTTGCACCTTGTTCATTAAGTTCGCCAGTAAACTTGCTCCGCATAACTCTAGCTTTGACAATGTTAACTTGGTTGAGATTGGATCAAATAATTTGGATGACTCAGACAGCATTTTTCGTTTTGTTATTTTTCCAATGTTATTGTTGAAGTTCACCTTAAACTCAAATGTATCAGTGCCTGGATTCCAAATCAATCCTAATGTCTTCACTGCTTCGTCATTAAATATAATGGGCTCGAGTGCTCTCGAGTTTGGATCGACACCTTCCATGAGTTTAGGATGATTAGAAGTCCATTTTCTCAGGCTAAACCCTCCGGTTTGTAGCAAGCTGATCAGTTGGTTTTGTGCCTCCTAAGCATCCTCCAGGTTGTTACTTAAAAATCTACGTAAAAATCGCTCCTAATTACTTTTGCTGCAATTGGAAAGTTTTTCTCTTCATCGGCCGCCAGCTGTTGCAGCGTCTTGATGGCCAGATAAGGGGCAGATGCCATCCCAAACGTTACTGTTGTTAGCTGATTTGACTTTATCGTTTGGTCAGGGGATGTTCTCCATAATATTTTTTTGGTACTGTTGATCATCGGGATGTACTTTTATATTTGTCCGCTGTATATGCTCTCTTGTATTTTCCCCATCGTAGTAGAATTGACATCAGATCTTCTTGTAATTTGGGACCCACGAGTTGTTTTTTATTTAAACTGACATTGTTGCCGTTTTTGCCGATTGGTCAAATACTACTCTAAGTTTGGTTGTAGTGGATGCACCGAGCCATGGTATGCTTTGTTTAAACGGAAGTCGTACTATGTAGCGACCATATGTGCCTCGTTGGTAATTCTGCTGGTAATGTTCTTCACACAGCTTTTCTTCTTCTGTTAAAAGTTTCTTGGGTTTGTATTTCTTCTATTTCCCAGAAAGTGATCAATGACTCGATCTTGGATGGCTTGTTGTTTGAGGTATTTCCGAATATAATCCACCCTACTTCTGATTTCCTTTTACTACCTGGTCCATCAAAATACTTGGATAGTAATCGGCACCCAATAAGATATCGATTTTGTTCGGTTGATTATAATTTGGATCGGTTCACATTAGGTTATTTAAATGATTGCATTTTCTACTGTCGAAATGTTGTTCATGGAGGGAACGCGTTATTTTCGGCAATATCAATGCTTCCATTTTCATGGAGAAACTTGTCGAAAATTGGGCTGCTACACGATAGCTGACTATTCGTGTGGCGGTCGTGATTTCGCTCTAGTTTACGCCACCAATCTCCACGTGTGTTTTCTTAAAATCCAAACGACCATTAAAAGGGCTTTTTGTGGATCTCACAACTAGCTGAAATGTTAGTAGTGTGCTGGAATAGCTATATCCTATAGCTACTTACATTTGAGTGATACGTTTTCAATGATTCATATATATCGCAAAGTTATTCGTCATTGAGGTTGGTACAAGCCTTTGAAGATGGGCTTGATGTGGCCAAATAATTATTCCATTTAGATATTTGGAAGATTATTGCTTTAAAAAGTGAATTTTTCAAATGTAAATTTCATTTTGTTATGATAACTGTGGACTAATATGGACATCTGGTTTTGTAGTAATTCCTTGTGATTTTGTTTCTGCCTAAAGCGTTCAGCATCTGGTTTTGCTCGTTTAATTCGATGTAGAGTAATTTTATTAGCGAAACAATGGCTTCGCGCTATTCGGGCATAAACTGTTTAGTTGCCGAACAGCGCTCCCCAGGTGATGAAACTCTTATCGATATAGGAAGTGAGATTATCGTAGTATAGATATCGAGTAATAGTTCTCCTTTACCTATATTTGGTTACTTTTTATTCCATTTGCTTCGCTTCTATAATACAATAGTAATAGAGTCTCACTTAAATGTCCGTTAACACTGTTAACGTTGCTTCTATTTGACAAACTATTATTGTCATCTCTTCAAATGTTAGATGTTGCTCTCCCATTAATTTACGTACATAGATGGTGCTAAAGGGCTCAACTGCTGCTATATAGTCCACCCATATGTGGTGCTTTTGGTGCCATGTACATAATGCTATCGAGTGCCATCCTTTGTAAGTTATTTCGCCAGCTTTCCGGGTAGTTGTTTCAATGCAGCGATCAGTTCATTCATCATAAGTTTTGAAGCCCCTATACAAAGTAAAAGTGAGCTTAAAAGTGAATGGCTTTTATTGCAAAACAGACGAAATCTGCTTAATATCCTTTAAATAACTTTTGTAGCCCTGGCGAATTTCGCAGATGAAAAGGTCCAGCATAATCCGCACCGGTATGTAGATATCCCATTAATTGGTAGCAAATTACACATTTATTGATGAAGGTTTTCACTGCTATAGTGAACCTTCTATCAAAACTAGCTGTGGCGTTTGACCACCTTCCGCCCACTCGCAGTACGAAGAGTACGAAGGTTATGTTTTCGAAGAAAAACTGTTGTGTTTTACAGCACCTTTATTAGCATGTTTGCTAATATTATCTGGTTGTTGCTACTCTTTTTCCTTTCATTGTCTCAATAATCGCGTTCGCTCCTGTTAGTATGGCATCCACATAAAAATCTTCAGTTACTGTTTTGTATTTATCACCATAATCTTGAGCTATTTTGTGTAGGACCACAAGCACTAGATATGTGCAGCTAGATATGTGGCTGCACGTGACCGTTTTCAGTTTTGCGTGCTGATTGCGCCTTTGTATTTTCTTTATCGTATCAATTTGTAACTTTGATCTTGGGAACGGATTTTTATTTGTCTGAACATCTTTTGATGCCAGTTTTAAACAGGTCCTCCAACGTAGCAATATCTCTACGAGTAGGTTACTGTATTGTTGAGCCAGGGTGGGATATTCCGTGTTCTACGCCGACTTCTTCAATTTCCCAAAATCTTTGTATATAGCTACTTCTCTAAGTCGATATACGATATCCATGATTTTATGCGGTGACGTCGGGTATTAGAATTTTTAGATTTTATGAACCCGATCCATCCCAATTCCGTTGTTTTGCTATATTGGTTGTTCTGGACTTCTCCTAAAATGCATATGGAGCCTGGTGAATTCCAAATATTTCTTCAAAATGTGGGTATCGATGTCCTGCACACCAGGGAAAGATTTCTGAGGGAAGGGGGGGGGGGGATTTCGCAAATCTCTTCTGAGTTACGACATGGAATCTGAAAAGCCTGACAACAGCATTTAAAAATCAATGTTTATTCAATTCGTCGATTTTGCTGATACGTAAATAAACGATTTCAAACAATCTTGAAGTATTTTTCGTAAGTCTATAGTTGAGTGTTGAAATGCCAGTTTACAAAAGATGTGAAACTGTTTATTTTTCTAATCAATAAATTATTGTTAACAGAATTTATCACCATTTCAAGCACATTCGACACAATATATAGATAAGATAAGAATTTTGAAATAGAAATTAAGTTCTTATATCGACTCCAGTCTACAGTTAAGTTTTACCCGTATACAACTAATTCTTGTGCGTTGTTAATAAAGTGACAAGTGACAAGTTTTTAGCCAAAAATTTCACCAACATGAAGATCAAATTAAATTGTTCACCGTATCTTAGAATGCATGAAATTACTAAAAAATTATTCAACCGAAATTTCCTATCCGATGTACAATTTTCTGTTGATGGCAAAATAATTTACGCCCACTCGCTTGCATTAATGATGCGAAGCGTAGTATTCGAGGAACAATTGGAAGGAACTTGGGGTGTAAAGAAATTAATACCGATTACCGATTGCACGTACGAAAATTTTCTAGAATTTGTACGCTTCGTGTATACGGATGAATGTGAAATTAATGTTGATAATGGAATTCAATTATTAAAGCTGGCTACAAAATATAAAGTGCTAATGTTGGAGAGCCTTGTGATAAATACATTGGATACGACAGATTGGATTGTACATTTGTTTGGACATTGTATCGCCGAGAAATATGAAATGGCCCGTGAACGTAGTGATTTTTTGTTTGCCTACAATATCGATACAATTTTAAGCCAGAACAGTGAACAATTTTTATCGCTTCATCCGGACGCCATAAATGAGGCTTTACAAATGGAAAATATTGGTGGCGTAACTGAAACAGAAATATTTGATGCGTTGGCTAAATGGATCGAAAACTATTGCAGAAAACATGGAATGTCATTAACCGAAGGACGGCAACAATTCTATCGATTTATCAAAAAAATCCGATTCCTCGCAATGTCTACGGACCAGTTATGTGATTGTGCTAAAAAATATCCCGGACTACTAAGTGAGATTGATACTACATCAATAGCGAGACAAATTTTATTTGGGAGTAACAGTCGAAATGATGACTGGTTAATGAAACCCAGAAATAAATTGGACGGCAAAGACGGGTGGCGTAAAATTAAACCTGAGAAAGTGCTTCAAACAAAATTTACAG
This sequence comes from Tipula helvola, assembly GCA_963556165.1. Lineage (NCBI taxonomy): Eukaryota > Metazoa > Arthropoda > Insecta > Diptera > Tipulidae > Tipula > Tipula helvola. Next base: position 304,265,912 of record OY744483.1, on the reverse strand, counting down.
TTTCACAATTGAGGATCCTACAAGGATTCTGGATCGGGATTGAAAAAAACAGGAAGGATATTGAAATAGAAATTACGTCAAAAAATATAAAAACAAACGAAAGTGAGAATAATCAGTTTACGCAATCTACTCCTGGGCACTGGAATCGGATGCTAATCGTACTTGGTGAGTCATGTCAAGTTAGACCAGATTTTGAATATACGATCGCTATTAAATATTTGAATGTGGCAAATGATTATTTAGAAGTTTTGTGCAGAAAAACAAATTTTGATGTCATTCACAATAATGCCATTCGAATATCACAGTTGAGTGATAATATGCTAGAAATGATATTCAAACCGGTACCAGGGTAAATTCAAGGTCATACAAAATTATATTCAAATAAATATATTTTTAATAAAATTATTGGTTTTTGTAATTATTTTAAACATTGGGCAGTCTGACCCAAATCTTATGAGACAATTCGATTAAATTCGTTTGATGTTTCCGATTTAATTAATTTCCCCAAAAAGGCGGGCCCCAAATTGTAAACTGCTACAAGTTGTTACTGATATTTAGCTAGAAGATTTTAACCAATTAATGTTGTGTTTAACGAATTTGAATCGGTGCATATTTTAGGTTGGTTACTTATCGTCACTTAATAAAATCATAACGACATTAATAAAGTTCAGTACAAATTTCGTGGGTGATTAAATTCTGTTCGAGTTGATATTCCTGTTAGACTTACTTACATTTGACTACATCAATTCTAAAAAGTTCCAAAATGTACGTTGAAACGACAAATTAATTTAACAACTCTGAAATTCTAAAAGCTTCACTTTCCAGAGCTTCAAGCAGTCTACTAGAAGGAATGCCAGAAATGGAACTTCACTTTGCTTTAGAAGGTCTGAAATTGGGAAAGGGTAGAAACCGATTTCGAAGGGTTAGGGGGTATTTAATAAGTAAGGTGAAACTCTCTCTTTCCTTAATCGGGAAAGAAAACAAAAATGGCGGCTTGTACCACCTTAGAAATTTCTTCAACAAAAATCAGAAGCCAGTCAGCTAGTCGTTTAGCACACGAAAAAGTTGCTGTAGGCTAGAATTCTGGATTTAAGTTGATGTTTGGTCGGTAAAAAATTGGTTTTTTGAGAGGAGAACATTTTCTAAAAGAAAAGCTATCGACCATGTGGCGTAGAAGTCGGTGCCTTGCGAGCTGGTGACGTCTCCAAAATGAGCGTGATTTTTGGGCGATTTTGGTCGTCGTGCTTTGTTTTCAGTTGTATCTCGACAAGAATTTTTTTTTTGAAAGTCCAGCATCTCGGAACAAGTCATTAAGCTCTTCTTGAGAGAACCCATTGGGATTTTTATTAGTTTCGTCTTCTGATTCTTCTGGCGTTTCATAGTTCATCTGTATATCCTCAGCGACGTCATCAGCTTCGATATCCATTATTTCCATTGCAATTTTATATTCGTCCCTAGTATCCTGTTTTTCCATTGGAAGCGGTGGCTTATTAGACAAAAAGTTTTTTTTACAGTTGGTTCAAATCGCGAATACTAAAATACATGCAGCTTATTAAAAGTGTGCGGCTTACACAAGACTGCGGCTTAATAGAGATTAACAAAAAAATGTTTGCATGGAAAAATTTTTAATAAGCCGTGGCTTATTAAAGGGGTGTGAAAGATTTTGATTTTCGGTTGTGCCCAAAACCTTAACAAAAATAGCAATCCTTCTCTTGATTTTTTGATTTTTTCGCCACTTTGCCGTGAGATTGCGGTTTGAGTTTTGCTGTAAGGTTTTTTGTTTTTTTGCTGCATTTTGGGTTTGTAGTTTATTGGGATGTGTTTTTTATGAATTTTAAAGGTTATAGATTTTGAGGTTAAGGGTTTTAGGTTTATAGGTTATCGATCTCAAGGTCATTTAGCTATTAAGGTTTAGGGTTATAACGTTATAAGGTTTAAGTGTTGATATTATTGGGTTTTATAGTTTTAAGCTGTTTTTTGAGGTTAGAAAAAAAAAACGCTGACGTGATTGGGCAAAACAGATTTAGTGAAAATTCGTGTATTCATAGGGCTACTGAACGGGGCTGCATTACACTGCCAAGGTATGGCGAATTACGAAGAATCTTGGTACCTATTACTTGGAAGTTCAATTTATCGACGTGCATGCCAAAAAACCGGTTCGTTCTAGTAAGAACCTAGGAAAGCACTGTATTGTATGCCGGGAAAGGTTTTGACCCTAGATAAGAAGTTAGTTCCATATAGAGTTATGTAGAGTAACATTTCGCGAACATTGGGTTAAATTAGTCGAATTTTCCCCAATTCCGCCATTCGAGGGCGGTAAGACATTTTATTACACCACAAAATCTACTTATATACGGGTTTTCAGCCTAAAGTCCCTAGTTTAGTATTTTTCGACTACGTAAATAGGGCATTTCATTCGAAAGTTACAAAAAATTTCATATTTAATAAAAAAATCTTTTAACACAATTTCTTGTAGGCATCGCAATTTGGGTAGAGTAAATGAAAACAAGTACCTATGTGTAAGTGCCTTTACTTCTGTTTTTCAAATAAGTGATTTTAAACAGGTGAAAAATTTAAGTGTTTACTTGATGATGATAGCCACTATCTATAGACTTAAGACCTGAGTTTATAGTCACGAAATATATTTTGATCCGAATGGCCGGAATTGTTAATATTCGATAACGAAAAATTACGGTAAACGCCGGGAAGTAGATGCAACCAAAAGAAAACAACTTTTGAGATTTGACTTATACCCATTATAATACAATAGATTATAGAGACTAATAGGTAATATATAAATGTTTCGGCCAAATCATTTCCTATTATGGGCAATCGAATTCGAGTGGCTGACGAAAAGGTTCCAAAGCTGATTATTCATTGCACAGTAATTTTTGAACCAATCATGAAATGTCGAAGAAGCCGATTTAGCACTATAGTTGAATAAAACGCCCAAAAAGGGTACTAACTGTTTAAAAAGTTTATATAGGCGTTATTTACGGAGGAAGACGGCAGGTGCTTAAACTAAGCATACACTTAATGTTAAAAATATCAAATGGCCGATCTTTGGAGCCGGCCATAGAAATAACAATTCATTTTTGAATTAAAAGTTGTACAAAGATCATCCGAACGGAAGGAAGATATTTCCAAAGGCGAAGCATTTGTACAACATTTGATGCACAAAATTGCTTGTTTTTTGTGAGATCAACCCCAAAGACCCTTTTAATAATTTCTATTAAAAGGAAAAATCATTCGGTCTTGCGACTTTTCTTTTTGTTGAAGAAATTTCATCGGCGGAGCTTTGTAATTTGATGTAAGACCTGCTTCTTATTCGAAAGGCCGACTCATAATTTAACGAAAATTCGATAAAAATCATTCGACTTAGTTCGACTAGAGAAAAGAATGGCAACACAGCTTCTTCAGTAGTACAACAGTACCTGTTGCAGACACATCAATACGTAGAGCTACGAGATTAGCTGAACTTGCAGTGTTTACAAAAGTGAATGATTATAGAGGGAAGCCAATAGAATGTGAAGTCACTACTTTTCTGTGCAGGTGAACATAAGAATTGTCTCGCTGTAAATCGAGATACAATTTTGAAATTGTAACCAACTTTATCGGTTATTTTAGCTCGAGGTAATTAGCTGAGATAAGTAAATAACTCCACAAACTAGCGTTTTGGGCCCACGGAAACGCTTGGAACCAATTATCGAACCTTCAAAACCCCAATAAATAAGAATATATTCGCAAACTGTAAGCTTTTAATAATATTTCAAAATACTAACCGCAAAAGATATCGAATTTGTAATAAAAGCTCTAGAATCGTTGTCAGGAGCTTAAGCTAGTGATTTTTATTTTTTCGCTGGCGCTACATCCCATAGAGGGATTTTGCCGCTTCTTTGTGAAGTTTCGTAATCATTTTTTTAACGGAGTGATTAATTCATTGATCCAACATTAACCAGCTGTGATTTTTTCATCACCCGCCGGGGAATCGAACCCGGGACCTTCGGAGCTTAAAGCAAGCTTGCTAACAACTGTGCCACCGGGGCGGCAAGCTAGTAATTCCCCTGAAGAAATCCACCAACAACTTTGGAGTCTCTTTACTTGTAAAGCCTCATACATCGACACTAATTTGCTTATCAGCCAATTAAATAATGTCATCCCTTGTGGTACAAAAATTGGGATACCCGCGCATCATATTACCGAAAACTAAAATCCCCTAAAAATACAAAATAGGGTGCCTCATTATAAGGCAAGACGCCATTAAAATGTTGTTAACAACAATACGAAAACAAAAGGTAGCTACATAATTTTTTTGTCGTTCGGGCGCAAAAAGGACCAATACTAAGCGGTTTTGGGGACTTGGGGCATACTCTACTTTATTAAATGAATAATTATTAAAAAGCAAAAATTCTAGATAATTCTAGATAACCTCTTTCGCAGTCTCATTTATCAAAGTGTGGAAAATTATTCTAACCATTAACAAGTTGGAGTAGCTGACATGAAAACTCTTCCATTGTAGATGCTTATTTTCAGATGCGCCTCATGTTGGTGGCCAATGAAATATATATGACGCATTGTCAGGTGTAGTTTTACATAAAATAATTTGCGAATTTGGCGAGTTCCTGTTTAGAGCTTCCATGCTTCGTTTGTGAAACATAGAAAATACATTCTAAACTATGGCCGCAGTCTTTGCTTACTTCGCCGGAAATTAATGAAGGGCTAATTTTAAATATTCCATAGGATGGAAATTTTGCTGTCCGACCACTTTCAATTGTCACCAAAATAAACTTCTCTTTGATCAGTAATCTAAAACTATCTTCTACTTTCCTTCTATAATTGTAAAGATCGTTTTTTTAAAGAACCATGAGAGCCTCGAAAAAGTCGTCAGGTGAAGTCTATTTGCAAAATTGTCGTTTCCCTTCTGACCCTAAAAAGAATGTCTTTGCTCAGATCTGATTTTCATTTTTTTCATAACTAAAGTGGATTTACGACCGAACCATATAAAATAATGCCAATATTGATAATAGGGAGCGTCACTCGTAAAACTAAGCTTTTAATCAAAAATTGTTTGTTAATTTTACCAGGACGTCTGGCCACCCGTAATTGTCACTCCTCTAAAATGAAAACAATTTATTCATTTGAATTTGCATATCAATTTATTAAAGAATTAGTTTGGAACGTAAAAAAAACATTTTTTAAAGAAATAGTTGTATTGGCACGCCAATAACCAACTACTTGCGAACACTGTTCTAGACTATGTGCTCCCTTCGAAAGATCATCCATATAAAAATCTCTTAGGGCAAGTTGTGATCCGACAGGATATTTTGCAGCGTCGTCCAGAGCTAATTGTTTTAGTGATTTTGTTGGCAGGTATGTTGCGGATGCTGTTCTGTATGTTACGGTATTTACATAATGTATACGTTAGGATTTTCAGAATGTCGCCAGAATAATAGTTGGAAATTGGAATCTAGTTCGGCTATTTGATTTGCCCGAATATTTTTTCGATATCAGCAGGAAAAACTTACCGTTGCTTCCATCATCTCCACATTGTGTCTCCTCAGTTGTTAGTGTGCATTACTGATGCAGCTCTTCTGATTCCCAGACATTTGTTAACTGTTTATCTATATCAGCTGATGCACGAGGCTGTGTAATCTTCTTGACTGGCATTTTATTGTTGTTGTCTAGACGATCAGTATTTATCTACTCGATTTCAGTTTTTTTAGCAATGCATTTCTGACGCGCACCTCTTTTTATGACGTCAAGGACCAATTCAACCATATATCAATAGGTCCTGGTCTATCGAAAGGTGGATCTGCAAGAAGCTTTTCATCTTGAATTTCCTTGCTTAATCCCATTACGGTTTTATCTGGTAATGGTTTGGTGATTGTTTTTAAAACTAGTGCTTGAGTTTATGTTTTAAATAGTGATGGAAATCTGGGGTGTATGTCAATTGTAATTTAGTGGTGTAATTTACCTTTTGAGATGCTGACATTCATGAGACCCCAGCTATAACTCTTGTTTTAGGTAAGTCCAACTGCTGTGATGCGAAAATCTTTATTTCAGAATAAGCTTCAGAACAGGCAAGAAATTGACCCCAAAAAAATTATTTGCTCCAATATTCCCATTCCTATCGAGAGTTATTTTGCTTAATGACGAGGGCAGCCGAACGATGAAAATTATATCTGCTCAGTGAAATTATTTTTGGACACATCACCGCAATATAATGTCATAAACGTAATCAACCATTTATAAAAAATTTCCAATAGATTCTAATAAGCGATAATGAATTTCCGTTGCGCGTCAAATAAATTAATCGAGATTACACCTAAAGCGTTATCTGATCTAAAGCGGCGACGGCGACATGTGTTTGGTATTTTTTTTATTGTTACTTGTATTAAATGAATAATTTGTAATGGCCCAGTGTAAATTATTTTGATGTAATATTGATATTCAATGTAAAGGATTATGTAGACTATTAATGACAATTATGGTTCCAATTCCAGCTAAATTACATCATTAATATTATATTAGTCTATATAACAAGAAATTACGTAAATATTTGAACGTTTAGTAACACGCTCCGGATCTATCGTCTAATGAGGAATTTTAAATTTATTTAAAAAAATATGATTTAACCTCCTAAAAAATAGGCGGAGCAACCCCTGGAATCCAATTTTCAAGAATTGCAAGTTCTTTTTTCCAGAAGAACAAATTCCATTTTGTGTTGCTAAAAAATATTGAGTACAAGAGAAGATATTTGCAAAAAGGTATTTTAGGGGGTGAACTTTAAGGTAGTTTTCACTCCTCTCGTGTCTCTTATTTTTTATTTCTCTAAGCAAAATTTCATTCGAATCGGTGAGTGCGACACTTGGGTATGGTTACTTGAGTAAAATTAAAAGATCTTCATCGTAAATTTTAATTTTGAGGGAAATCACAAAAAACGTGTCACACCCTAAAATAGATTCAAAATTTATATTTTTGGTCCAATATTAACTAGAACTTGACAAGCCCTGATCGTACCATATACTCTTTCTTATTTTATATTGCAATAGTTGCAATAAAAATACGCATACTTAAATAACTCGTCTGTACATAATTAGTTTTTGTGTCACTTACAATTACTACATTTTGATTCATTGAAAATAGTTGCGACACAGCGAATCGGTTGAGTAATCGCGTATGTAATAGGTACTGTAATCAAGCAAATGACTTCTTAATTGATTATTCTTTATGTACTCGTATATAAGTAAATTATTGTAGATTAAAAAAAATTCAATTTGCACCACCCTCGGCTATTTATCTAACATAAGATTTTGTCGTTCATCTTTGCGATGGTAAATTTGTATAAGATAAGATCGCAATTTATTATTTAGATTTTTATTTATAAGTATTTGTATTTTAAACATTGTTATGGTGTTTAGATGTAGATCGTTGAATTAATGTACATATAGTATGTACGTTGCCTTGAAGCAGTTTGATGATTCTGCACATTTTATATCTATTTTTAGATTTTAGAAGCTCAGATTCAATTCAAAGTGAATAAAAATGTTACGTTATGCAAATGTTTTGTTTGAAAGATACATCCTCTTAATTAATTCTCAATGCCAAATCAGATGTAGGTACATAACGTGATTGATTGTTGGGTATATAGTTCAATATTGTATAACTTTTTATACTTGCTGAAAATGGTCAAACCTCAAGGTCAATTTTGATATAATAAACCGTGTTTCGACAGATAATTTTAATTTATTGATAACCAAATTTATTTCCCTATATACCTCGATCATAACCTCTATGACCGGTCAGCAAGTCGATGACGAACACTCATAAGCGATTAGTTCAACGTCATCTACTTTAACGTTTTCCTTTCCTTTTTGCCATTTACTTCTTTTTTGCAGAGTTTAATGTAATCGGTTTGCCACTTTCGCCAAAAATGTTGATACATTTGTCTTAATATATAAGCCATCTTGCAGCAGTAGTAAAGTTAATGAGAACATGATCACTCTCCAGTAGATCGACCAACGCTCTACCGATCATGAAATGGGCTGGCGTTAATGGATTTATTTGCTATGCTTGCTCTAGGCAAAGGCTGCCAACTATACCTTTTTGAAATTGGTCTTCAATAGTTATACAAATGCCTCCTAAAGTTCATCCATATGTGGGTCACCAGCAGGGATGAAATGCGCGTCATTCTATCTTTAAGAGAGATCTTAAAAGGGAAGAATATTTTGAATTATTGGCGTTTGTTAAGAATTCATATAGTTCAGCAAGGTAATTCGATGCTCCGACATAATTCGCCCCATTATCACTATACATTGCTTTGCAAGTACCACGACGAGCCATGAACCGTTGTAGTGTTCTAATAAAGTTGTCCGTTGATAAGTTCTCCACTACTTCTATATGTACCGTTTTGGTTGCTAAGCAAACATAGGTTTTCAGAGGATGTGATGCACGACGCTTTGTTGCCGCTACTTGAAACGAGCCACAATAGTCGACTCGTACTTCCACAAGTGTCCCCATTAGCTGATTTTCAATTATTGTTTTTGCTTAAAACATTTGATGCATTTCTGAATCACGAGACATATTAAATCCTTGCAGCGACCTATCCAGTATACTATTATTACTAAGGATAAGCGGTTAGGATCCTACATGATAGGATGGTTTATAATGACAGGTAATGTTTTCAGCTCACTTTATTTGGATTCATTAGCGTTTTGTTTTAGAATCTTGTATTCGTTTGGATAAAATACATGGTGTACATACATTTATATAAAATTGATCACCTTGTTTTCTAATTTCGCTAGGGGTAACATGAAGTGACATCTCGCTAAATTCCTTTTAGATTTAGATTTTTGTAAAATACGATGAAAACTGCGGTACTTTAGTAAATGATTAGACAAAATCTGACTTTCGACGAAACTGCATGCGTTGAATCTTTCTTATGGAACGGTCTCATTACGCGGTATATACTCAAACACCCGCCAACTTTCAAGACTTAACTACAACCAATTAGGTCCCGTCCACCATAACTTATAATCAATGAGTTCATCCGAAAAGATACCCCGAGACGCGCAATCTGCAGGGTTACTGTCAGAGCGCACATGATTCCAATGTCGCCTAGGATATGCGTTTAATATCTCACTGATTCTGTTTGCGACGAATGTCTTCCATCTTGACAGAGTTGAGTCTAGGGTAATTTTTGATTCTGACCATAACATAATTTATTCGATTTTACTGGTCAATGAGAGCTGGACGAATGACATTAGATTGCCCAACAATACTGCAGCTTATAGCTCTAAACGTAGCAATGAGATTCGCGTGGCAATGATTTGAGCTATAATTTTTGAAAAAATTTTGGTTTTGATTTTGATGATTAATGCATCATCCACAAATCCTGATACTACGACGCCTGGATGGTTTGACTTTAATTTGCGAAGATTAAACCCGCAATCCTTCAAATTATCAACAATAACGTCGTGAATTTTAATCAGACCATCAACCGAACTAGCACATAAATATTTTCACCAAGTCATCAACATAAATATTTTCACCAAGAATTTGAGCGTTAAATTCTTATTTCTATTTTATTCGACACTTCCAAAATAGCTCGGTTGGTTAAAAATGATCCACTTTACGTACCTTTTTGCAATATAAAAACCTTTGGTGATGATTTTGAATCCGTTCTCCATAGTATTTGACATTCGGTACATTTTCTCAATGTCTTAAAAGGATTTTAATCAAGGGAGATTGTACAGTCGAACCAACTCGCAAGATATCGTTCAATGATAACCCGGTACTATACTTTGAGACGCAACCCTTAACTTAGTTAGAGTGCTATCTTTAAGGGCGCCGTGATGTGGTAAGTAGTAATCTTTCGGATTAGCTTCACCAATATACTTAATGTGGTTTACATTACAGTTATGTATATACTCGCTCATAAATGTGAACCGATGTTCCATTGTCTACAAACGACTATATGCTACACCATAATTTGACGTTAGACGATTTGCAGGTGACTTAAGGGGCGTTTAACTATAAACTTGCCACCGTCTGCTAAACGTATTGCTCCTGGATTGTGAATTTATTAGAGCAGGAATATTCTTCACTTCCCAAAACATTCATATTCGATCAACATTAAAAATTGTACTAGACCACAGTAAAGTACAATTCACTTATACTACTAATATTGCCTTTGCACGCGACAATACATCCCAGTTTCTTATTAAAAGCTCATAAATTCGATTTTTCCATCATTTTCCAAAATATCAAAAAACTCGTTTAATTCAAGCAAAATATCCACTGAACTTGATGCGTTGAAAATTGGATTTGCTAGCGGTAGCTGATTCAACTGCTGTAAATAATTATTGTTGCTACAATGTGGCTCTTGGCGTAATAAACATGATCTTCGGTATGACATATTATGCACTCCTTTACTTATGATATGGCGCAATTATACTTGATACATATACTCAAACTGTAAAAGTCCCACCACTGAAATTCTAGCGTTTGATTTGTCCAAATATAGCATTTTGGACACACCTTTCAGTAATGAATCACGCTTCCGATGCCGAATCCAGTAAAGCTCTACATACCCACAACATCACCACGATTTTACATCAATCATTACGGGGTAGGTAATATGACTCTAGTTTAAACTGTTTGATATGATGCAGCTATCATCTATACAATGGTTTTACATTGATGCTATCGGCGTTCGGTTAGGTTAAGTTTGGGTGGCGGTCCACTAGGACCAGGCATAGACACAAAAAAGATCCGTAGCCGTACCACAATTTAAAAATTTTACTCCAACTCATTGAAACCACTTTGAGCTTGCTGTGAAGCACTGGATACTCCTGACGCCCATCCTGCTGAGCTCCGTCGGGTCGTTGAAAAGGGGTGCTCCTAGAAAATTCAGTCTGTTTCGTGCCAGACTGGACAGGTGCAAAGAAGATTATTATTATTATTATTACTTGAGGGCCATGTGGGGGCTCAAGCCACCCCGCACTGCGACCTAAAAGATCTTTTGTGCATTAAGCCCTACTTAATTATCCGTCCAGTCAATATTCAAGCTCTTAATGAACCTGATAATACTGCCTAACGGTACGTGATACATACTATCTGGGCTCATTGCTCTCCCTCCTAGATGTTTTAATTATCCGTCCAGCCAATATTCAGGCCCTTAAAGAACCTGATAATACTGCCGACCGGTGTGTGATACATACTATCTGGGCTCATTGCTCTCCCTCCTAGATGTAATAACATTTACTTCTGCTAGAAGAGCGGTAGCATTGGGACTCAAGGACATCGAGAGGGCAGACCCACTCCCGTATATTCCTATCCATGCCTCGTCTACCGTTTTGATTTTACTCTTGCGAGTTACTGGGACATACTATCTGGGCTCATTGCTCTCCCTCCTAGATGTTTCCTGTTGGAAGTACTTCTACACGCGTTACATACTATCTGGGCTCATTGCTCTCCCTCCTAGATGTAATAACATTTACTTCTGCTAGAAAAGCGGTAGCATTGGGACTCAAGGACTTCGAGAGGGCAGACCCACTCCCAAGCAAAGAAGATGAAGTACTGTCTCTTCCTCCTCTTCGTCCTCGCAACTACGACAGTAGTCATGTGAGAAGAAACCAAGTTTACACGCATGTCTGCCTATCAGACAGTGCCCCGTAAAATCGGCGCTACTGGTATCATCTTCCATCTTACGCAGTAACGTATAATGTTTTCTTTGGCACATACTGCATCAATAACGCGATCTGTACTTGTATGCACCTTGGCCTGTGCCCAAACAATTAAAACAGATTTTGAATTGCTTTGCGGATTTCATTCTGCAATATTTTACAATCATATACATAAGTTGTGAGGTGATTCCTGTTTACATAATTGACACGTTGCTGTTGTTGTCAGTTTACGTAGAACTTGTGGTTTTGAAACTATCCAAAAATTCTTGGAGATATTCAAGAAACCGGTCTAGCATCAGAACTTGCGGTACGCACAGTTTTCTGCGACCATATCACTCGTGATTCACTATCCAACTTATTAACAAACAGGAAGTAATTGACATCAGTTTGTGCTCTATGTCTATAGTTGATTTAATTTTTAACTGGAATACTTTCCTAATGATATTCTCACTTCTGCTCATAGGTGTATCTCTTTTTCTGTTAAACTTTATAGACCACCTTTCAAATCATACCGTAACAGGAAATTAACCGATTTGGGATGTTTTCTCACGAAGCTTTTTCCTCTACTTGTTACACCGAGGCAATTTCGATGTACTAAGGACATTGAATTGCTTCGACTCTTGTCCCTTTATCATTAACCAGAAGTCTCGGAATAAACCTTTCTGGAGTGCTGAACTAAAAAGATTAAGGAAATTAGTTCTGAAAATAAACAAGAAAGCCAAAAAATCTAAACTTTAGGCTGATTGGGATAACTTCTTAGTGGCTCAAAAAGTTTATAAAAAATAATTCAGGCATGCTCACAGAACTTCGTGGATTCATTTCTGTGAGGAAATTAATAGTCTGTCGGCTGTAGCTCGAGTTAATAAAGCTTTGGCTGTAGTTGCTTCATTATGTTTATTTCCCTGGTTGTGACTATCAATTCTAACTTAGCTGCTTCTGAACCCATTAACTTTTCTGTTGATATGCCTGATTAAGACTTGACTTAGAAGCTGTTTTCCAGCTGAATTATAGCATGGTCTTCCCCACATTCGGAATCGTTTGCTTTAAATATTCCAAGCGTGCATTGCGTTTGGCATTGTTCCAAAAGCGTAGAGTAGAAACAAAGTTGTTTTTATACCGAAGGCTTGTGTAAGTCTAATTATTCGAGCTCTAAGTCATTCCAACCTATTACTCTGCTTCAACCTTTCTTAAATCTCCGGAAAGGATCATCGACAGATTTATTAGAGATTTTTATGTGCCTATATGATTATAGAGTTAGCGAGTCCTGTCAAACTGAAAGATCCCTCAATAATAACTAGATTCTTTTGGGCACTTTTCTGGATATTGCGGGAGCTTTTGGTAATACTTCGTTTAGTTCGATTACTAAACCCTGTACTAATTTGGGTGTTGATCGCTCAATTGTTAAGTGGAAGTCTCGTATTGTTGAAGCGGAGCTGGATGGCCTGTCCGTTTTATCAAGGTTGCCAAAGGCTGTTCACATTGTGATGTTCCCTCTCCTCTGCTATGGCTTTTGGTAATTGATGAGTTCTTTGTTAAACTGCAGCATTTTCTTGTAATTTGTAACATTGATTCAAATTCAATAAAAGTTCCAGCCCACAATGTATTAACTAAGGTGGATGGCCACCACCCGCCTCTTGAAATCATTCTTTCTCTTGGTAGTTTCAAGTTTATGAAACATAACAATAATAACTTCCGCTTATTTAGGAATGGTAATTATGTCAAAATTAATCTTGATATTGAAACTATTGATTGGATGCGTTTATTTAATGGATTAAATGTTAATGATTCCGTAAAACTTTTTTATGACAATATTAATAAAATTATTGATAATAATATTCCTATTGCTAAATGTACGAATCCAAATTTTCCGTGTTGGTATTCTAGCAAGTTAATTAATTTGAGAAAGTTTAAATCTTTAATTAGAAAAAAGAAAATTAAGTTCTTCGATGATTTAGAATATGCGAATATGTTTAAAATTCTTAGGAAGCTAGTTAAATAATTAATCAAATCTCGTTATTCTGATTATTTAAAAACAATTGAGGTTTGCATTCTAACTAATCCAAAAAAAATTTGATCTTATACCAAATCAATAAAAACATTTGGAGCCTTTCCCCAAACCATGCGTAATGATTTTGATACAGTTAATACTCCATCTGAGATTTGTAATATGTTTGGTGAATATTTTCAATCAGTTTACTCTGACATTCATCCCATTAATTTGGCAACCTCTAAAAGCTTAGGGAATTCATTCAGTATCGATGATATTGACATTTCTTATTGCGATGTTAGGTCCGAAATTGAAAGTATGTGTTTAAACAAAGGCTGTGGGCCTGATCAAATTCCACCATCGTTTTTCAGTGCTACATCTGAGTCTATAAACCTGCCGATTTCATTAATTTTCAATCAATCAATAAAGCAAATGATATTTCCTGATAGATTCAAAATTGCGAAAACAATTCCTGTTTGTAAATCTGGTGATAGGGGACATGTCGCTAACTATAGACCAATTGCAATTTTAAGTGTTATTTCAAAAATTTTTGAGAAACTACTTCATGCTAAGTTTACTGACCAGACCATTCATTTAATTTCATCCAGGCAACATGGTTTTCTGAAACATAGATCCACTCGTACTAATTTAATCAATTTTGGTGAATATGTTTATGAATCATTACATGCCGGGCGCGGTGTTGATGTTGTTTACACTGACCTTGCAAAAGCGTTCGACAAAGTAAATCACTGCATTCTTCTGAACAAGTTATACAATTTTGGTTTTGATGACACTCTTGTTCAATGGGCTTGCTCTTACCTAAGCAATAGATCCCATTTTGTGGAAATCAATAACCATCAATCAATTGTGTTTAAACCAACATCGGGGGTACCTCAAGGTTCAATATTGGGGCCCCTTCTATTTCTTTATTTTATTAATGATATTTCAACCAATATTGACAGTGAGGTTTTGCTTTTTGCTGATGATCTTAAGTTATACCGATCCATTTGTTCTATTTCTGACTGTAATATTTTGCAATCGAATTTGAACAAAATCTCAATTTGGTGTACTGCCAATCTGATGGATCTCAATATTAATAAATATTTCGCTTTAAGAATTAAACCAAGAGTGCAAATTGGATTGAATTTTTATAAGATTTTTGATCATGGTTTATCATTTGTTCCCGAAATTAACGATTTGGGTATTACAATTGATTATCAATTTTCTTTTAAAACTAACATTTTCAGCATCATTAATAAGGCTTATAAAATTTTGGGTTTCGTCATGAGAATCGACTCCAATTTTACCTCGCTTCAAACTATTATTAGCCTTTACAATGGTTTTAGAAGAGCTTTTGGGAAATCCTGCGGCTTGAGTCCCAAAATATTGATATTTGTTTATAAATCACTGGTTTACCAATCCTGTCCTCAACTTCCATTGTTTGCTGGCCTGACTACAAAATATTGCTTGTAGAGCTATTACTAGAGCAATGGTTTCGACTCCACCTCTTGCTATGGAGTTTATTCTGTGTTTGCTTCAGTTGAACGCCTTCATTCTTGGGGCTGCTTGCTCTGCGGCGTTTTGCGTGGAAAGTTTTTGGTGCAACTATATGGGGAATAAACAAATTATCGATAACTACAATTCATTGATACCAGAAGTCGATATGGTTAATAGATAGGTTATTGCCTGAGCTCAACTTTAACAATTTATTCCCAGTGGTTTATCCATCGATATTTGCGGTTCTCGCAACTATTTATTAACCCTCGTCAGACGGCACAATTTTACAACATTTACAGTCCTCACTGTATACATTCCTTTCTATAAGCATTTCTCCCTATATGCGTTCCTTTATGATCTAGACTAAAAATGTAGAAATCCTACAAAAGTTCCATCCTCTATGGTTTCTACAAGAAAAGTTATTGCAATTTAAAAAACGAGAAAAGGTATACCTATGCCGCCTGACGAGGGTTAAAAAAGTATCTGAGTCACTTGCCTTTTCAGGTATTCTTTGTTCCAACAATAGGGTCACGGTCTTACGGGTGCTGGATCATTGTGAAGTTATGAAGGTAATGGATCCCTGAACTTATCTTTTAACAGCGGTAAGAAGGCTATCAAAAAACTTTGCTCTCTAAATGTTAAGGCTGAAGTGGCGTTCTGGTTGCTGTAAATGAAACACTTTATTAGTGAGCCAAACCGAAACTTAACTAGGTTTGCTTTAGCCTTAAAAAAGGACCAGTTAAGAATACTGGTCGGAAACCTTACGGACCATGGTTGGTTTAAGGGTCATCGCCATCGCTTAAGTCTGACTTCAGACTGATGTATTCGAGGATTGCCTTGAAGAAGAGGGCAGCTGTATTCACTTTGTGTGCAGTTGTTCGGCTTTTGAAGAAGTTCGTTCGCAAGTATTTAACTGTAGTACTATCGATGTAAGTAGACTGTATTCTCCTCCTTGGCCTAAACTGATTCAGATTTCCAAGGTAGCTGTGGGTAACTGTGATTTGTGATAGAATTCCAGGTTTGCACTAATGGCCGTTGCTGCGACCTTTAAGCCACTGAACATTGGCACCGAAAATCTTACTTAAGCTTTCGGTTACAAAAATGAGTATCGAAACCTTTTCATATAAAAAAATGCTTCACATGTTCCTTCTGTGTATTTTGTGCTATGTAATACCAAAACTTAGGAGGCTGCGAGTTTTTAGTGTTATCTTCTTCTAGTAGATTGGCTTGTATAGATATTTATGTTGGTTTTACCATAGTGTAAACGTCTCAATCGAGATCATGATTGGAATTGACTTCATATACTCGATATGAAGATTAAACCAGGCCAACCTTAGTATAATGATGAAATCTAGAATACTTGACCTTTCATCTATATAAATATTTGTGTAAATTTAGGTACCCGCGCACTTTCATGTAAACAGCGCTGACAAATACAAAGATGATGATGATATAATTGTAACTCCACCTTACCTTTTATATAAATATCGAAACAATATTAAGACATTTTTTTTTGAAAATTGAATTTTAATCGCTTTATCAATCTCTCAGACAATTTATATTTTTATTTCTACATTATGATCAGTCATGTATGCACACGGAAAACCATTAAACCATATATTGATTGATTATACGAATTCAATTAACTCACGCACCATGATTTTCCATCCATATATGTATATATAAAAAGGAAACAGTAGGTGTGTGCAAAAATGGTTTTAAGAGGAAATTGCAACGAAGAAATTTTTTGTCTAGACTTAACGCAAGAATTATAACCAACGATAGTTTATACGGGAAAATTGGAACTGCGCCAATTTCGATTTGTACTAACAGATGATGATGGTGGATGAAAATAAAAATTGTGTTTTCTCCAGACAAAAGTAAAGTGTATAAATTATGAAATAAAAACATAAAAACAGAGCACAGTGGTAATGTTTTAAAAAACGAGTTATAAAATTCATTACATACACTCGTATAACAATATAATGCAGTATCCACTATCCGCGATCGTATACAAACGAAAGTAATACACCATAAATTTCAATTGAATTTAATGTACTCGTATATGGTCTATGTACATCGAGATTGATGTTCAAGATATTCTCGGTAAACTGTAAACAACGGATAATATTCCAAATAGTTTTCTATTTTTAATGTACGGGTAAATATAACTGGATATTATCGCGTAACGCGTATACACACAGTTCCACGAAAAAAGTTATTTACATAAACAACGATCATATGATTTGTTACGTTATGATTCATCATAAGCCGCGTAATCCACGGTGTATAAACTAATAAAGTTATTTATCTCTTGTGTATATATAAATACAGTAATTAACATGTAATTGCAAACTACGATATACAATTATTAAATCGCACCAATTTATGTGTGGGACTAGCAAGTTTGATAAAAAAAAGTGTTACTCTTGTTGGCTCATGGAAATTTCTAAACGAACAGCAGTACAACATACAAAAATTATTATACTTGACAAATTTATATTTATCGCTTGAATGCATTACAAGGTTAAGATGACAAAATTTGACGGTCGACAGAAGGTTATGGTTTTTAGTTTTAGAAATATGCTTTTAAATTGATTTGATCCACATTTAGGTAACATTTATAAGTTTTTTGAATACTTCACTTCCATTAAAAATTCATGGCTATCTTGGGATATAAGAAGTCATACTACACCTTTAACTCAATTTCTTTCTTTTCCAACTCTGCTTTAAGCTCATAGGGAGCATACAGCTTTATACCTGTTCTGAAAGTCTAAATTGTCATTGGTTTTGCTCAATTCACTACGTGAAGATTGTGAAAATTTCTTATTGTACCTGTAGACTAGTTCGTTAGCAAAATCTATATAATAAAACCTGAGTATTCCATGATCTATTATTAACATAGGAGATTTTAGGAGTCTAGTTACACCAAATCTTGGGCTAGTTACACCAAATCTGCTGTTTCCTTATTTAATTTGCTCAAAATTGGAAAACATTGATTTGCTGCTAGAAATGTCACAGAAATCAGAAAATGGTAAAAGCAGCTAACATTTTATGCCAAAATAACAGAATATGCAATACATTGGGTCCTAAAATTATTCCAATTTGCACTAAAGAAATTTTTACTGATGGACTACAAAATGAAAACTAGAAAATTATTTGGAAAACAATATTGTGAGTGGAATTTAATATTAAATGTTCTGTATTAGGTCGCTGATATGGTCAAAGTGCTTTAATTAATTTTTTTTATGACGACTGAGACTGCGTTCATCTAGCAATTTTTCTTTCACATACAAATTTTTATATTTCTAGTAAAATTCTTTTTTGTTGGGGTGTGTAACCCACTGGTTAGTCCCACAATTAATTAAACCGATTTACTAATTTTAATTTGGTAAGTTCACTAGGTCAAGTGGCCTCATTCTTTCGAGTCTTCTTTCAACGACAGAGTTATCTATCATATGGCGGGAATAGGGGTTTCCATGTTCCTGGAGCCGTAGGTCTTTGTGAAGATCTTCATTTCTTGTGTACCACGGAACATTGACGATGCTACGGAGAACCTTGTTTTGAAACGTTTGTATTTTTTTGGCGTTTGTTTGCTTGGTACATCGCCAGAGTTGTATGCCGTAGGTCCATATCGGCTTTAGAATTTGCCGATATAGCAGCAGCTTATTGTGAATTGTAAGATCAGAGCCTCTACCTATGAGCCAATACATTTTTCTGAACTTTATGTTAAGTTCTTTTTTTTTCTTTTTGACATGCTCTCTCCACTTGAGCTTGGTATCGAGGGTCATGCCCAAGTGTTTAGCTGTATTACTGCATATCGCACGAATCGCGAGTTAATTCCTATAGGTAGATGGAAAGCCTTTTGATATGTAAAGTAAATATGCTTGGATTTTGTCTCATTAAGAGACGAACGGTCGCATTGATTATGTGTAATAGCTTAGTTAATCCTTTATCAGGTAGAGCTTTGATAATTTGGCAAGTAATCAAGTCATACCATGGGGCTTTTTAACTTTGAGAGTTACTGGCCGTATGTCACATTATATTTTCATTGGCAGTTTGTCTTGGTACTGGTTGGAAGGTTTCCTGTAGATACTCCGCAAATAGATCAGCCTGCCCTTTGTGACCTCGTACCCAAGTTCCACCATCCTTTTTAAGTGGGGCCACTTGCATTTTAGGTCTTTTGAGAACCTTCGTTGCCTTCCGCAGTGAGTATTCAGAATTTTTTTCATCAGTTAGGCTAACTAGATAACTGTTAATTGATTCATTTTTATCTTCTTTAAGAATGGATTTGAGACCTTTACATTACACAATTGTTTTGTTCACCCGTGTTCGATTAACTTTTCTCTTACCAACTCTCTAACTTCCATTGGGTATATGTTAAGCGTCTTCTTATTTTGTATAATGGGTGTAAATGATGCTTGCCAACGCAAGATAGTGAATTATTTGACGAGTGGTTCTGATTCGTCTTCCAATTGTTGAGAATTTCTTATCGGTACATGGAGATTGATTTTTGCCTACATTAATTCATGAAAGAGATTCCAGTTTGTTTTTGAATTTGTTAATCTGGATGCACTTTCTCTTTTAATTACCGTTTCACTGACTGTCATGATAACCGTTGAGTGATCCGATACTAGAAAATTGCTGTTTTCAATGTGAATGTAGTTCTGAGATAAACCTCTTGCTACATAAAAGTCGATTAGGTCCGGTGTCTTAGCTTCGTCACTGGGTCAGTATGTTTGGGAACCACCAGAGTAAAATTCAATCCAAATTCAATCCAATTCCAATAATAAAGTCACGTCCTAGCGATTTAAATAGTTTAATGTAGTCCTCCCTTTTCAAATTATGCCGAGGAGGACCGTATATTGCAGAGACAGCAGGCTGTATGTGTTTAATGTGAATCCTTACAGTAGCGACTTGCATTGCTTCTTCTTCGAGATCTGTTTCTACATGGTGTTTTATATTTTCTTTTATTAGTAATGCTGACCCACCTCTTGCTCTTTCCGCTGGATGAATTGAATGATATAAGTTATAACCCTGGATTTTAACAACCGAAGATTTAACAAAATGGCTTTCGGATATTAGGAAAATGTCGATTTTTTCTGTATTTAGAAATATTTCTATTTCTGGAATATGTTGCATAAGCCCATTCGCATTCCAGATTGTTATTCTGCAATTCGTGTTCTTACTTAACATTTTTTATTGGATTGCGTTGTGGGAGTTGCATTTTCTTCAGTTGATCAAATACCATATTGTTCAGATTACTTTGATCATCTAGCCGCTTTGTAATAGCTTCGATGCTGTTCATAATGTTTTCCATAATTCATTAATTATTTGGTTGAACCCGAGCCTTTCACTAGCTGAGCAAGTGTTCGTCTTTCTTTCCGGATGTTGACCCTTACAATTTATACATTTAGCTGGCACATCTCTCCCTATTGTACGTGCCTGGGCAATATGTTTTCTTGAGCAATTTACACATCTCAGACCCCGGCTGCAATATTTTTGGGTGTGATTAAATGCCTGACATTTTTTGCATTGGGGTATGCGTGTAGTGGTTCTCCTCATTGATTTAATTTTTACCTTCATGTGAAGAATTCCTTTTATACCATAAATGTTTTGAACGTTCTCTTTATCATCAAATACCAGCATAAAAAGAGGGAGTCCCCTTTTATTGAAAGTTTGGTTTCCTTCTTGGTTTTCTATTCTCTCTTTTTTAACAATATTCATGCATCTAGTATTTGAAAGCCTTTATTTTGTAAGTCTTCCATTATTTCTGTGCTTGTGCAAGTGTGATGCAAACCTCTTGCCATAACTTTTATAGGTCGAGCCTGTTTGTCCTCATAGATAAACCACTGATACTTTTCAGTATTCAGCTTCATAGATAAAGTTCTATAGGAATCTGAGTCCAGAGTATTAATTTTCCAAAAGTCATTGTTTAGCGCTGTTACCTTATACTCTTTGTCAGTAACCGATTTTATCAATGACTGAATTTTTGGGTAACTGGTTACGCCCACAATATTTTTTGGTGGAGTTGTTTTTCTATCGGTTACAAAAGTTTTGGAGCAATGTTCTTGGTAGATTTGCTACCTTTTGGTTGATTGACCTCGGGGTGGATAACTTTCGGTTCGGTACCTGTAGTTCCACTACCATTTAGTTGTTCCACCTTAGGTGACGACCAGTCCGTCTCCCTTTCTTATTCATCCTCATCAGTGAAATAGTTAATTTTCTCTGGTTCAATACCCTCTAATTCGCTATGTTCTTTAGCATCCCAATTCATTTTTAGATGTTCATTTCCTCGTTTTAGATACTCAATTTCTTCGCTTAGCTTGGCAAATGATTGCTCTATTTTCTGTAGCCTCTTTTCTAGGTCAATAGTTCTTTCACTGGATGGAGCTGGTGTCATGCAGTATTTGGCCCTCCCCCAGTATCCATAGGGCCAGCCTTAGAAGAGGATGGATGGTCCAGTCCAGAGGATGGGTAATACATTTCTCTGACTTGTGCTTTGCATATAGTCTTGTTGGTTATCTTGACAGTATAGAACTTTTTTAAAATGTGTTTTCTGAGTTCATAACCTCTGAAGTATTGTGGTTATTGGTTATCGACGACTGGGACCCCACTTGCTTACTCCTCAAAGTCGCTGGCACTGGGTATCCTTTTCCCTTTCGCGTTTTTTCGATTAGAGTCGGGGGTTATTATATTCAGGGAACCCCATAGTGGTTATTATATTCAGGGAACCACCCTTAGCTAGTTTTGGTCCACGAATGGTATTTTATTTCATATCTACCCGGACCCGCCGACAAGCCGGTTAGGGTTTCCCCCTATCCGCCCTCATCATAATCGGAAATCTCTGAGATTTCGACAATTTCGGAAAATTATTCATGCACTTTTACTATCACGCAAACAAATTACAGAAATTATGAAAATCGCAGAGATGACCGATTGTGGACATGATCAGTATAAGGTTTATTAATCTAAATGCATATTCAAAACTATCCCGACCATGTCAATACGATACGAACCAAGCTATAACATTTCTAAATTTGGAGCATTTTTGCAATCACTCAAAAAAATTTCCAAAATTGTGGAAATCTCAGTGATTCCCGATGGTATGTATGAGTGGAATAGTTTTTATTTTCAAGTCAATCAAATTCGATTAATTTTAAGACACATTTAGATTTTGTTATTTTGGCATAAACTTCACTCCGATGACTTTATCTAAATAATTTTTTTTTCTTAGACGCCCAATGGAAGAGGCCATAGAACAATTTCAAATAATTACGCATCATTAGTACTAGAAATTGATATGGTTAAGACTGATGTCTGAATTCAATTTCACTAAATTATATTCGGTGGTGCAACCTTCGAGAGATCAGTGGAGATTACTGGATTTTCTTGAGAACTTGTATGAGTTGCGATAATAGTTCTGGTTATGGAATGTATTGCCCTACGTTTGATTTGAAGTTATCAGGCAGCCTGGGCTGGTATTGTACAGTTTTTCAAGCGGAAGCAATTGCTTTTACGCTCTGTGAAATTGAGGCATTGAATCAAAAATGTTGTTGAATAATCCTTTGACTGTGCCAAAATTTGTTAAGAACTGTAAATACTTTATACATCTTCTATGTTCAAGTAATACAGTGACGATCATGTGGGTTCCTCCCCATTGTGGCATTGAGGGCAATGATATTGCTGAATCTTTTGCAAAAGCTGAGGCTGAGTTCAAATTTATCGGTACCGAACTTGAGAAGGCGATCAAAAACTGCGCTATAAGCGAATTAAAAGAGCAATGGCTGGCTACTTAGAGCTGCCGCATTGCGAAACCTAAGGGTTGCGATCAAAACTTTCATCTGTTTCTGGCTGAGAGATAAAGCAAACTTAGTGGCCATCATGTTGGTCCTACTAATAAAAAGTTTCGCAATACGGCAGCTCTAAGTAGCCAGCCATTGCTCTTTTAATTCGCTTATAGCGCAGTTTTTGATCGCCTTCTTAAGTTCGGTACCGATAAATTTGAACTGAGCCTCAGCTTTTGCAAAAGATTCAGCAATATCATTGCCCTCAATGCCACATTGGGGAGGAACCCACATGATCGTCACGTGGTCACGGCCATTTTAAAGTACACCTTCAGCGCATGGGGCTATCTCGCGAGGATTGTCTAAAGATGATTGCATTCACTTAACGGAGTTAGGTTGCAGTTTTTTGACTCTAGATCTATTGATGAAGAGCAGCTGGCTTCCTTGCCTTGGCTTAAACTACTTCAGTTTATTAAATGTGTCCTAAAAATATTCCAGGCACATGAAGAAGACCAAACGTTGGAAGCCGAGATAATAACTGAACAGCTTGTTTTGTAACTACTATAATAACCAAATTGTGCCGTTAAAACTTTAGCACAAAATTGTTGATATATTTGTAGTAGCTCAATATTTCCCAAGAAAATTGTGAAAATTTAAATTTCTAACAGTTATTTGATAGGTCGACAGTGAAAACTGTTATATTGTTATTTGTTACCTTAAACGATTTATTGAATAATGTAACCCAATCAGTTTAAAACTAAGCCACTATTGATCCAGCGATGATCCTCTGCCGGGTCAGACCACCACCAACAATTCCGGATATAGTAAAGAAAAATATTGGGTTCCTTATCACCAAAAACCAGGCTTGGGCACAAAGTCGCCTTCCTAAACGGTGACGATTTTAATAACCATCGAATTTCTGTAGAGCCAGGCCACTGCCAATAATCCTGTTCACCTACATACAAAAAAATTAGCGCCCTCATACCAATAAACAGATAAGATTTGAACCTAAAGTCGTTTTTGAACTTGAACAGTAGGAACGAACGTCCTCGTTGCCAGTAATCTTCGTTCTTTAAAAGTACTCGCGTTCCGACGAAACACATTTTGCTTAGACAACGTCAAGTATATACACATTGCAGATTGCTCTTTTGAAGACGGGAATTTAACATGAACTAACTAGACTGATTATCGCGAAGCCGGCTATAAAATTAAACTGATACGAATGAATATATCAAAAACTAATAGTCACTGAGCATTGAAGCATCAGAATTATGTATTGAGACTTTTCAAATTATCTTTTTAATTATTAAGTTTGCGATATTTTTTTAAGATGCTCAGAAATTTTCTTAGCGTCGAGTTGTTTGTATAATGTTACATTTTTTTCGAAAGCCCTATTATGGAATTTTCGATTTCAGATTTTTACGACATGGAAACATGGTTGAATAACTATATACAATGGATAAAGGCAGATAAATTTTATATTTTATATCCAAATATATTGTTAGAGCATTATAAGAATATTTTTGGGTATACTCGCAGCAAATTGTTCTGCCGAAAGATCGTTTTTATATCAGACGAGTTACTTACTATCTTGAGCGATCGAGTTGAGCGATCAGTTTGGGGTTGATCTGGTGATTGCGTTGTATTGAGTTGGAGGCTCAGTTGGAGATTGAACTGAGGTTGAGTAAGGGATTATGTGGTTCAGTTACGGATTGATTTGGCAGTTGAGTTGACTTGAGAAGAGTTCACTTCATGTATGCACATAATTTACCGGTCCGAAGTTCAGATCACCTCGTGACGTTTCAACCCAGTATATTTTATTCTTCAGTTTCTTTAACTTAAGGGGGTGGGCCAATGGGTATTACATCATGAGAGTGGTGAATCTACAGTCAATAACAAGTTTAATCATGTATTTCGTACAGGCCGTTCAGCCGAAAACATTGCTGCCGTAATTCAGTTAACGTAAGAATTAAAGCATGCAGACCATTTCAAGCGCCTTACGTTCCCGGATTGGATGCACGAGTAAATGCAACTTGAATCTCGCCAAAACAGCGAGATCAATTGGCCACCGAGATCATGCGATTTGACACACTTGGACTTATTTCTTTGGGGTTATCTCAAACGTAAGATCTATGTCAGGAGGTATTGGTGGAATAACGAAGCAATTATGCCAGGAAGTCATTCTAAATTTGGACTCACACATAATTGTTATCGCAATAATTTTTTACTATTCACATGGTGAAACCAGTATTGACCCAGTCTTTATTAAACCGATAGCAAATTTATCTGTGTGCATGGATCGTTCTACAGATTCAAAGCGATCGTCAAATCTGATTTGATGTTGGCACAATTCGAAATTAGACAAAACGATGTTTTCGAGTTAAAGATTACGCAGAATCCCGCAATAATGACAAATTCGAAACAGTTGCAATGAGATAATCCAGACAGAAAATGCATGAAATACATTACCAACGGATTCACGAATTAATCAGGCATCGATAATATTTGACCAGTCAAATGACACCGTCGTCATGGTTAAAACTTGCGCGCGTCCTTGCCAGGCAATCCACATGGAATATGTATAAGGAGCCCCTCTCATTAGAGTATTTTCTGAGGCCACAGCAGTGGTAGATGGAAGTGGCCGGAATTTTTTTAATATGAGTTTAACAATAGCATATGCCTACCTTAATACTTGTATCACAAATATTTTCCTGGGACAGACATCAACGTGTCGGACAAAATAACTCAATTTGGTTCAGCAGGGCTCAAGACATACTGTAAAGCGTGCTTGGGAGTCAGTAGAAAACATCAATCGATCGTTGCCATTTTCTCCCGATTAAAAGGCAGCTTTGTCGAGTCCTGATAACATGCTTTGATGTCCCAAATAATTCCCGGGAATTTTTAAATAGCCTGGTTATCAGACATTTTCGAGATTTAACTTCGGGTTTTGCAACGTCAAAGTTATGAAATCCGCAGTCAAAAATTACCAACAGTTTTGTTTGTCTAAAATCACTTTTTCTCGACGTTTTAATAGACCCCGAGTCAAAAAGTGACAACAACAAAAGAGTCAGTATATCCAGTTTTTTTTTACATGTGCAACAATTTTTTATAGCTGCTGGTTTAAGGATTGAATGGGTTCCATTTCCGAGTTCAGTTAGGGTTGATTTAGGTGGGGCTGAGTGAGGAATACAGTTTGGGATTTATTTAGGGAAAGTTAGAAGTTCACTTGAGTTGAGTTCATAAACGCATGTATTTTTTCGGTCCATGTTGATTTGGGGATTAAGTAGAGAGTTGAGTTTTTAGTAGAGTTGAGGGCGGAATTTGAGCTAGAGTTGAAGTTGAATTAAAATTCGGGCCGTGTTGATTTGTGGATTGAATTGGGTGTTGAGATAAAGACTGCATTGACGTCTGAGTTATGGTCAAGTAAGGTGTTGAATTGAGCTTGAGCTTCATGGGGTTCAGCTGAAAGTTGAGTCGGAGGTTTATGTGGAAATTAGGTTAAGTTGAGTTCATGTACACATCTATGTATAGTTTTCAAAACGTGTTAATTTCGGGTCAAAAGTTTTCAAAACGTGTTAATTTGTTTGTATAACACTTCTTCCTGATTTGGTTTTGTATTCATCAGGAAAATTGGCCCGTTCCACCAGCTGTCCATGGATGCTAATTTTTTCGATGTCACTCCGCGTGATGCACAATCAGCTGAGTTATCTTCGGATCGGACGTGATTCCAAAAGTGGTTTCTTGTGATGGTCTGGCTCTCTGCTACTCGATTTGCCACAAATGGTTTCCAGGTTGAAGCCGGTTTTCGTATCCATGCCAAAGTAATCATGGAGTCGGACCACAAGATCACGGTAAGTACTTGTATTACTTGTTGAATCAACCGGCTTAGTAATACTGCGCCAAATAGCTCTAAACGAGGTATTGTCACCTTGGTTTTGATGGGAGCGACTTTGGATTTTGTTGTCAGCAGACGTACTGCTACTTGGCCGTTAGTGTTGGTCCTACAGTAAATCACCGCTGCGTACGCTGCTCCGAAGCGTCACAGAAACCGTGAAGTAGTTTTATCCGATCCCATTCGTCTGCGAACACCGGTGGAAGCGCGTCGTCCCAGCCTAACTCCATACTCCATAACGTCTGATACCTTATCTTACAACTGATTATCAATGGTGCAAGCCATCCTAATGGGTCAAAGACCCTTGACATCTCGGACAAAAACTGACGTTTTGTAAGCACGTAGTTATTGGTTTGTAAATCCACGTGAAATACAAAGACATGTTCATTCTTAAAGGTAAGGTTTCCCTCCCAGGAATCCCTCTTAATAGGTTTACATGATTACTGGACCACTTCCCTAGTTCCACTCCGCCTTTGTATAGTAGTTGGGTTAGTTTAGATTGCAAATGTTGAGCTTCCTCCACCGTATCTGCGCCGTTTCATACATCGTCTACATAAAAATCGGTTTTGACAATGTGACTGGCTTCGGGATGACTGCTAATTTCATCGTCAACCAATTGATTCAAAGTCCTCATGGCATTGTTAGTTGATACTCTTGTACGTGATGATGTTTACGTTTTCTCCATAAGATTATTTGATATGGTTGATGGTGTTTATGTATCTTAATCTGTCGATACATTTTCTCGATGTCTGCGGAAAAGGTTACTCGATGTTTCCTCCACTACAATAACACTGCCCGCAAATTGTTTTGTAGTGGTGGTCCAATATACATGGCGTCGTACAAGCTCTTGCCTGTCGATTTTTTCATCGAGGCGTCGAAAACCACCCGTATTTCTGTTGACTCGGATGTATACTTGACTACCGCATGGTGGGGTAAGTAATATTTGCCTTCGTGATGAGGTGCTCGCTTCATGTGACCCATACTGAGATATTCTCTCATGAACTGAATAAATAGCTCTCTCAGCTCCTGGTTTGAGTTGAGTTTCTTCTCGACTTGTAAAAACCGTTGTAATGCCCGTTGTTTGGAACATCCTAATTGATCCAGTTGCTTTTCTTTAAATGGTAGTTGTACCACATATCGTCCATCTGGTTCTCGCTGTGTGGTCCCTTGGAAAATGGTTTCACTTCTGTTGTAAGTTTTGGCAGGACGTATGCTTCAATGGTTAACCGATATGACGATGTGAAGTGTGGTTGGAGGTATACCTGTACTATAGCGGTTACTTGACTAATGAGAGAGACCTGTGATCCTTGATCTATCCTCTCACCACAGCTGTTGCCAATAATGTGGTTTGATTACTATCTGATGTACCGATAAATATCTTTTTTTCCGCAGTTGGTACAAATTCCTGCCCAATTGATCAAGTCAATCCGCCTTTTTGTGCTAAGATTGCGGAAATGGTGGCACTGGGTGATCAGATGCCCGTGCTCCTCGCAACATTAGCATGTGATCGTGGAATTTTGTGCAGTAACTCCTTTGCCTTCGTTCTCTGTATTTAGCAGTACTCTTCGTTGGGCCTCAGAATTTGGTTTATCTGCTCGAATGATGGATGGTTGATGTGTTCCTGATGCTTCCAACGATTGGAACCTCCTTATTAGAAAATATAGACAACTGTTTAGCCTTGGAACCTCATGTGGACAAGCCAGACTTGTTTCGTAGCGCTTCAGTGTATCCGTATCTACTTTCTTCATAATAATGTGTGTTATGAAGGTTTCGAAAGGATTTTCCAATTCCAGATTTTTGATATTGTGCCTCATTTCGATGATGGTATTGTATCGTGTAATGTTCTGATACTTGAGGCTGATGCCACTTGTATATTATGCAGCGGTAATATCGTGTTAAAATGTGATGCAGCAAGCAGACGTTTGTTGTTGTATCT
Organism: Tipula helvola; assembly: GCA_963556165.1. NCBI lineage: Eukaryota > Metazoa > Arthropoda > Insecta > Diptera > Tipulidae > Tipula > Tipula helvola. The sequence continues at coordinate 304,237,126 of OY744483.1, read as the reverse complement.
CGTCTGTAAGATATCCCATGTCACCTCGTAATTTTCCTCTATTGAGGATAGGTGAGCAATGATTCTTGCTGCGTCCTTTGGCACGTGCGATTTCAAATACCATTTGTCGCATTCGCCGTAAAAATGGGAATTTCCATCCGGGGAAGCCGAATGTTGGCCGGCTCCAATGCTTTTGGACAGTCGTTACTCACAAGTTGATGTAGTTTAAGTAATTTAGATTCAGCATTTTGCAAGATTGCTCCTTAGTAGTCATCTATGAAGTACTGCGCTGTTTGCTCCTCTTCGTCAATATTGATGAGGATGGTGCGATATTGTCTCTCAATGACCTGTAACTCTTTATTGATCTGCTCGATCTTCATTGTAGCGTAGATCCGCGAATCATTGCCAGTATCTCATTCTCGATTGATGCTTTCCAGTTCTCTGTACAGGAGACGCATGTCCGTGATGCCGCTGTCAAGTTGTTCATGGGGTGCTGAATGCTGCTTGTGGATGGTGTTACTTTTGTGTAGAGCTCCCTCTCTTCTACATCCACGATGTCTGAGACGGAAGATGAAGAAGTGCTTTTGATGTGGCCTCCTTTGGTCTCTTTCTTAGGAGGATTTATTGGAGGAAACATAAGATACTGTTTGCATTCCTCGGTAAATTTCTCGTATGTTTGTTGGATTTGTTTTCGCTCGGCGAAGTACGGATGTCAGTCCTCCAACTCGTTACGAGCTATATCGCGTTGTGACAATTTTTTCGATTTTTCCGACTATTCGAATTTCGCGTGGTTTATTCAATATTTTCTTCAAACTTATTCGAAAATATCCATGTTATTCAAGTTTGACATTGCGGCGATTAGCTCTTTGGATTGAATTCTTTGGTTTGACAAATATACGGGTTGATAATTCGTGTTTTTGAGAGTTTTCTAAGTTTTTCAAAATATTTTGAAACTTCGACATTTTTGAGATTATTTCAAAGTTATTTGGGCTTTTTAAATTATATTCCAAGTTTGTGATATTCTTCAAGATCGGAAAATATTTTTTAGATTCCTCGAAATTTTTTAGAACATCTGAGAGTTTCTATATTATTAGAATTTTATGTAAATATTATGACAGTGCTTTGGCCTAATGAATGGCAGTTTAGGAAGTAAATTTGTTTATTTCTCTATTCAATAACGAATTTAAGCGAAATATGGTGAATAATTTTAAATTATGTACCTGTAAAAACTTAACTGGATTTTACGGGTTATCGGTAATGGAAAATTTTATTGGTAGAGGAATTATAGACCTCTTCAACACAATTAACAAGGCAACGCAGGATCCTCATAAAGCTTCTTGATTATGACAATTCCTTTTGAATTACTTAAATCTGAATTTTCAAGCTGAATACACCCAAAGACAAACGGACAGACAAACCGATAAACAAAATTTACCAAATGACAGTTCATTCCTAACTGAATGCAATTAAACGTGATCACTGATCATTTTATATTATGATCTATGCATTTTTGTCTCTATTTGCGCGAAACAAATATCATCGATCTTCAATGACCTCAATTAATTACGTTAACGATCACAAAATTAATAAACGCAATATGGTGTTGCACTCCATTTGAAAATATTTGCACAATTTTTGGCAAAATTACGTTGTTAACACATAAACAAATTCCAAAACAAAATTCTCTAAATTCAGTGTACGATCTCTCGATGGATGATCATGAGGTCAAGTTTAATCTTGTTTTAAGTATTTAGTGAGGGGGCGGCCAATTTACGTTTATTTCCGCAACGTATTTTTTTATGTTTTAAGCTGCGTCAAAGTCAAATTAAATTACGCATTTCGAGGTGTTGAGAGATACTAAATATAGGAGGAGTATTCGATTTATCAAGGTAAATGTTGCCAAGTTTATGATCGACCAACTTAACATTTATTTTTTATGTATAGCATAAAGAAAAAAAATTTGTTACTGTTAATTACTTTGCAGTTAGGAGTTTTAATTATTTAGTGCTCACTCTAATTGAACAATTTAATTGAGTGCAATTGAAATTTTTTATTTGAATAATTAAAGTATCGGTTGTTGTGTAATGCATATAGCTGCTAACCAAATAAATAGTCGAGAAATTGTTTTTTGCCCACACACACAAGTCAAAATCTAGAAGCGCGATGAAACCAATTTACGTGTTAATATCAAATTTTGTTAATTTAATTAATAAAAATTTGTTTGTTGTTTTTTTTTTTTTTTTTGTAGCACCCACACCACATCATACAATGAGGATGACGGTGCAGTTAAATTATATTTACGGGGCCGTCCCGTTGTTATGTACGCCCCATCCGATGCACGTGATAATTATGACATAAAAAAAGTATCACCAGCGCCAAGTCGAAAATTAAAATTGGATTGGGTGTACGGTTATCGTGGTAAAGATTGCCGCTCAAATTTATACCAATTACCAACCGGTGAGATGGTATATTTTGTTGCTGCCGCCGTTGTACTGTACAACAGTGAGGAACAATCGCAACGACATTATTTAGGGCATACGGATGATGTTAAAAGGTTTGTGTGTACTAAAATCAACCAATAAGGTGGTTAATCAACAACACTAATTATCTTCTATTTTGCTATCTATATATAGTTTGGCAATTCATCCCAATAAACTTCTAGTCGCAACAGGTCAATGTGGTGGGCACGACAAAAAAGATGCCCTACCCCATATACGTGTTTGGAATTCGGTGACATTAGCCACAATGGCGGTTATTGGTCACGGTGAATTTGGTGGTTCAATAAATTGTTTATCGTTTAGTCGTGCCGATAGTGGTTCATATATTGTCGCCGTTGATGATGCACCCGATAAAATAATTTCCGTATGGGAATGGCAAAGGGGTGAGAATGGAAATCGGGTAACTGAAACACGATGCTCTGTCGATACTGTTGTGGCAGCTGAATTTCATCCACTCGAACGCAATCAAATTGTAACCATTGGTAAAAGTCATATAGCATTTTGGACCCTCGATCAAAATGGTACATTGTACAAGAAAATGGGTGTGTTTGAGGGACGTGAAAAACCAAAATATGTAACATGTCTTGCATTCTCGGCTAACGGTGAAGTGATCACTGGTGACTCGAACGGTAATATTATTGTATGGGGACGGAGTACAAACACAATTAATCGATTCTTTAAGAAAATCCATGATGGAGCGATATTCTCGATTTGTACATTAAAAGATGGTAGTTTGATATCAGGTGGTGGAAAAGATGGACGATTGGTGGTTTTCAATTCGGAATTAAGTCCGACCGGCATTGATTGTTTGGTTGAACCACATTTTGGTGCTGTACGTGTAGTAGCCGAGGGAAAAGGATCTCAACTGTTGATCGGGACGACAAGGAATTGTATTTTAACGGGTGCTCTCGATTTGGGATTTTCACCCGTTGTCATGGGACATACGGATGAATTATGGGGATTAGCATCGCATCCAGATATGCCACAATTTGTGACGGGGGGACGAGATCGTTTGCTACAATTATGGGATTCATTATCACATTCGGTCGTTTGGAGCAAAGATATTGGGGAACAAGTACAATCGTGCGCTTTCTCACCAAATGGTGGATGTATAGCGGTTGGTGGCATAACCGGCCAATGGTTGGTTTTTGATACAACATCACGGGAAATGATAGCACAATTTGTTGATGGCAATGAACCAATTCAAGTGATTAAATTTTCACCGGATGGCCATTTGGTTGCGATTGGATCGCGGGATAATAATATCTATGTGTATCAGGTGAAGGAGAGTGGTAGACGGTTTTCAAAAATTGGAAAATGTTCGGTAAGTAATTATTAGTTTATTTTGAATTCAATTTTTTGTTTCCTATTTGCTATCTACCAAGAAGTCGTTTGATTGCAGCTTCCTCATTTTGATGCATATTCGTCTTCAATTTTTCCGGTGAACGGTTTTTTTCTAGCACTGCTCAGTTGACATTTTTGGTGAAGTAAGGTGTCGAATCTTTATAGAAAATGTAAGCCTTGGAATTTTCTAGGCTTATGATTGGTCTTCTTGGTAAGACTTCTCGAATTTTGTTTTTTTTTCTGAAAACTCAAAAATTAAACAGTTCTGGGGGTTTAAGCGCTACTTAAGCTGCTGGAAAGTACCGCCGTTTGCAATACTCCTCTCAGTGAGTGTTACACAGGATCACTCAATCCCTAGATTCCTTCACTAGGTCGGCTAGCTTTGAAGTGGGTCTCCTTAGTATTTTTGATGCTGCCTTTACATCGGCTAACTACCAAATATGGGGTGTGTCGATATGTACCACGGCTACGATGTCTCTTTCTTACGACGGTGTTGTTTTACACCAGCATTTCCTGGGCACGATGACCGGGAGATATGCAGAGATCTATTTAGCAGCAGAGGGCATCTATATGCAGAGAGTATTTGTCTCTGTTTCGAGATACGTCAAATCTTCTGACGACGCGTCTTTCACAGATCTGACGAGCCTCTCCCAAGCTCCCTCCAAATGAGGTGTGCCCGGTGGATTTTATTTCCAATTTTATGTATGCAAATCGATCTTGAGCTTCCTTTCTGGCTTCTGCAGGATCTTTCGCAATTGTGGCCGAAGCTAATCCTACGTGTAAGGCTCTTGTAGTCAAACACATAAAAGTGGCAATTCCTTCACGTTACTAGGTATATTTGACTGTGATTGGGCTGAAGCAGTCTACACCAACAAAAGTAAATTCGCATATCGCAGCCGCCACCCATGACCTTCTATGATATCGCAGAGGTATGAGGTGGGGCGGAACCCGCTATGTTATTTCCTCGGGATTCCCATTTGCTGCCGCACTCATTTGTGGAGGTCTGGGAAGAAAGGGAGATTGAAGTGCCGGACTCCCAGGAGCTCGAATCCTCACGTTCACGTTTTCCGAACATCTAAACCACCTTGGTTTTAAAATTCCAGCACGTCCAATGAATGCCCAATAATCGAGTAATTCCAGCATATTGTCGTAGAGTTACTATCGTAGAGATGATGCTGCTGGTATTCATTGTCGGGTCTTCGTTGTCTTCAATCAAAAGTTCGTTAATAGTCCTTCGTGTGAATAATCACTCACGTTCATAGCCTGTGAGTTTCCACGTATCCTCTAAAGCTAAATAGGCATCGTCGCATAAGAACCGAGAATGAATCTTGATCAGCTAAGAGGGTCACAGAATTCCAAAGTCAAAGCAATAATGTCGTTGTAAAAAAGCTCTAAAACCCTCATTACATTGCACTCTATGTGACACCAATACTAATTTGAAGCAGCTCCAGTTAATAGAACTCCTATTTGGCGGTCCACTCGGATCAGGCATAGCCACAAAAAGGTCCGTAGCCACACCACAATTTAAAAAATGTTCCTCCAACTCATTGAAACCATTTTGAGCTTGTTACGAAGCGCTGGATACTCCCGAAGTCCATCCTGCTGAGGTCCGTCAAGTCGTTGAAGAGGGGTGGCGCACGGAACTTAGTTTGTTTCGTGCCAGACGAGGACAGGTCCAGTGAAGATGAAGTACTGACTACGACAGTAGTCATGTGAGAAGAAACCAAGTCTACTCGCATGCCTGCCTATGAGACAGTGCCCCGTAATCACTCCAACAACCACACTGATCTGACTCCGCTGACGTGAGATCAGCTGTTTGGATCTCGCCAAGTCCAATTTTGGCCAGACCTGCCGAGTTATTACGCATGAGGTGCTACTTGACCATCTGTCATTTGTCAATTTACTAGCTTCCTCCTGAAGCAGCAGTTTGCATTTCAATATTTTCTTTGTTGTTTGAGATGTGGTCCGTTGTACCACGTCGAGCTAGTTCATCGGCTTTTATATTCCCTATACTAATGAAATGTCCTGGCACCCATATAATATGAATGTTGAACTGAAGCGCTTGAATAGCAGCCTGACGGTCCGTATATATGCGAATATCACAAGTCGATATTACATTATACCTCAACCAGTCCACGACTTCACGACTTCCTTTGTCGCAGTTACTTCAGCTTGAAAAATGCTACAATAGTCGGGGAGACAGAGGAGAGGTTTAACATAAGTTTCTCGCAGAACACCCCTGCCCCGACTTTTCCGGCCCGTTTTGAACCATCAGTGAAGATGTTTAAAACTACTGGTTCTGAAACTGCATCCATCATCCAGTCCTCTCTGGATGGGATCCAAGACGAGACCCAAGAACTTTGCTTCACCTATAAAAGCCAAGTTGAAACCATTTAAAGTGGGAGGATCGACATGAGGAAGTTTATATTTCCTGGAGAAAAGAATCTATTTGGTTTTGTGTGGGTTCACATTCAATCCACAACCATTGGCCCAGCGACATCATTCGCAAAGGCAACCACCTTGAAGCCACCGTCATCCAATCTCAGCAACAAGTCATTTATGACCAAGTTCCAGAGCAGTGGGGGGACAGTACGCCACCTCTGCTTGCAAATCTTCTGGCGGAGGATTCCTCCAGACTGGCATTTAAAATCCTGCCTCTTAGCATTTGATCTATCCAGTCCTTGAGAGATTCATCCATTGCTAGATTCGAAAGTGCCCGAGTTATAGCCCCTGGAAGCATGTTATTAAAGGCTCCACGTCCAAAAAGGTTACCATCGCGTAATCTCCATATTCGAAAGATTTTTCAATAAAATATGTAAGAGAATGAAGAGCAGTCTCAACAGATCTCCCCTTGCAATAGGCATGTTGAGATTTAGACAGCTTTGCCGGCACAATCGTGCCTCTAATATGAGCTTCAATTTGTCTTTCCAGTATTTTAATCGGTCTAAGGTCTTTGGGACGGCGGTGTGAGCATTTGCTAGAAATGTGACATAGTTCTAGGCCGCCTCTGAAAATTACCTCTAACCAGGAAATGGTTAGATCCATAGTTTGTTGAATATCCGCAGGAATAATACCATCAGGTCCAGGCGACTTACATTTTAAAGCTGCTTATCGCCCACAGAATCTTTCTTCTGATAATAATTTCGCCTACGAGGCTACTTGCCGTATTACCTGCTGATTTATTAGGTGCAGATTCCTCCATTGATGTGAAGTCCTCTGATAGCCTCTTGAATGACTCCAAGGACATTGTCATTTTCGCATCTGTGGAGATAGTTTCCGCCTGTATTTTCTAGTGCAGTCAGTTACTTCCTGTTTAAAATGAAGACAGCTGACCTGTAGTCAGTCTTTGGCTCCTCGAGCTTAACAACTTTCCAGTTGTGCGTTGACAAACCTGAGTTACCAACCTGCAGTACTGGAGTATCACGTTTAGTTCGCTAGGCTCTGAAGGGATCCACACTCTGGCTCTCGGCCTACAGAAGATCTCTTCCCTAGCTTTAACAGCAAGGCAGGCTCCCGGCCATACCTCGCCAAGTCCTTCCATTGCCTTCGTGTAAAGCAGCAGAGATCTCTGATCCGCACATGCAGTCAGTTTCACCTGACTCCTGTACCAGCCCGCATCCCGACAAGTCGGAGCAGGTTCTGCCTTTCTTCAATTGGCGGGCGTGATACTGCCATCCTCTTGGGACTGGCCAAAAATCGCCACAACCAGCTGATCCTTGAGTACCTCGTTAAAAGGCCTCACAGATCTATTTCTTTTTGACCTTTAAGCCAGCTAAAGGGCCGTCCGACTTTTGTTCGGTGACTTTTTTTGTGGCTTTGTCTATATCCTGTCTTCTGGTGAGATGTTGTTTGTCTTATCCAGGTCCCTCCAGGCCTTCCCCCGAGTGTTATAGGTTGGTTTTGAGGAACCAGCTTCATTGGTGCTTTGGTTTTGCATTGTAATTGTTTGCTCAGGTTTGGTGACCCGAGTGAAGGGACCAGCCCCATTTGAGCTTATGTCCCGTTGTTTGTTTGTAGATTTAGAGGCAGGCCTAAAGACCCGAGTCTCCTTGTCCACATTTTGGTCCCACGAGTAGCGGAGAAAGAAGTGTCCGTCTGTGCAGAGATCAGCAGTACACAGATAAGGCTACTTAATCCGGAGGGTGCCAAATATCCCGATCCATCGTTAGCGACTGAGCTAGTTTTTAAACTGGGCCCCCAGTCTGGTCGATTATCGGCATGGTACAAATAACACCTTAACCCAGCCTAGTGATTTGTTTAAGGTTGACTCCTTTAGTGCCGTGTTTTGGCCTAGAAGCCGATAAATCACCAATCTATTTGGAGGTAACACGAGCTGAGAACAAGTGCCAACTTGAATCCCCCGAGCATCTTCACACCAGACCGCCTTTGCCAATCTAACTATTAGTAAAATAAAATTATTTAAATTCTCATTCTATAGGGTCACTCGAGTTTTGTCACCCATTTAGATTGGGCCGAAGATAATCAAGCGATTCGTTCGAATTCGGGTGATTATGAAATTCTCTACTGGAATCCGACCACATGCCGCCAAATTACATCAGCCAATTCGATGCGTGACATTCCATGGAAAACTCATACATGTACCTTAACATTCCAAACACTTGGAATATGGCCAGAAAATGCGGACGGAACTGATGTGAATACAGCATGCCGCAGCGGAGATGGTAAATTACTTGTGTCAGGCGATGATTGGGGTAAAGTTAAATTATATAGTTACCCAGCGTCTCAACCAAAGGTTAGTATAAACATGAAAAATTAATAACTGGCCTATAATTATTTATGAAACCTTTTTTTTTATTTTTGTGTAATTTCTAGTGTTTGTCCCATGTATACGGAGGACATAGCAGCCATGTGACTTCTGTTACATTCCTTAATGATGATTCAAGACTGATTTCAATCGGTGGAAATGATACAAGTGTTATGCAATGGATTGTTTCTTAAATTGTTCTTACAATATATCTACACAAACCTGTTTATTTTTTTACCTTTTTAATAATATTTCCCTGTCTTTATATGTCTCTATCTCTCTCTAAAAAAAAACTATTTTATAATAATAATATAAATGTATACATATTTAAAAAAAAACGAAAGGCGCCTTAATTTAATCTCAGAAAGTAATGACCACCAATCCAAAAATATTTGTGTTTTGTATATCGTAATTAATAAAAAATAAGCAACACAATCAATTTTTGCATCCATCCACAACATTTTGTCCAATTTATTTTTATTTAATTAATTAAATTTAAATCACATGCCTAAAATATAAATAATATTTAATATTTTTTGTCTTTTTTAAATAATTATTTAGAATATTATATTTGTATGTACAACAAAAGAATCTCTCCAATCAATAATTTTGTGTGTGAAACGAGATCCTACAAATAAAAAGAATAAAACGTCCAATAATTAATTAATTTTACGAAAATTACAAATTCATTGTATAATTTTTTTTTATTAATTTAATTTATTTTATATTATATACAAATAATTGATTAATTAAATATAATAATAATTATGTTAACTAACAACATTTATTAAAAAAGAATAAAGTTGCATACTAATCTAAACAAACAAAAAAAAACACGTGTTTTATAGTTTCTGTTAGGCGTAGACATCTAGTGTTGGACTCGGTACGGTAAACCTCTCTTAATTCAGCATCTCTTCCCAGAGCTTTCAATCCTTCAAATTTGTAGAAATATTCTAGCGATCGAAATACCCATTGGCATCACAATTACAGGTCTCAACACCTATTGATAGAGGTATCAATCATCGAAATCGGAGCACAATTGCAGATTTTCGATTTTTAAAGCTCTGAATTTGTGGGCTATAGTTCAGCTGATTTTCAATAAAATAAAATTTTCCATAAAATGTGTAGAAATATTCTAGCGATCGAAATACCCGTTTGCATCACAATTACAGGTCTCAACACCTATTGATAGAGGTATCAATCATCGAAATCGGAGCACAATTGCAGATTTTCGATTTTTAAAGCTCTGAATTTGTGGGCTATAGTTCAGCTGATTTTCAATAAAATTAAATTTTCCACAAAATGTGTAGAAATATTCTAGCGATCGAAATACCCGTTTGCATCACAATTACAGGTCTCAACACCTATTGATAGAGGTATCAATCATCGAAATCGGAGCACAATTGCAGATTTTCGATTTTTAAAGCTCTGAATTTGTGGGCTATAGTTCAGTTGATTTTCAATAAAATTAAATTTTCCACAAAATGTGTAGAAATATTCTAGCGATCTAAATACCCGTTTGCATCACAATTACAGGTCTCAACACCTATTGATAGAAGTATCAATCATCGAAATCGGAGCTCAATTGCAGATTTTCGATTTTTAAAGCTCTGAATTTGTGGGCTATAGTTCAGTTGATTTTCAATCAAATTAAATTTTCCACAAAATGTGTAGAAATATTCTAGCGATCTAAATACCCGTTTGCATCACAATTACAGGTCTCAACACCTATTGATAGAAGTATCAATCATCGAAATCGGAGCACAATTGCAGATTTTCGATTTTTAAAGCTCTGAATTTGTGGGCTATAGTTCAGTTGATTATCAATAAAATTAAATTTTCCACAAAATGTGTAGAAATATTCTAGCGATCTAAATACCCGTTTGCATCACAATTACAGGTCTCAACACCTATTGATAGAGGTATCAATCATCGAAATCGGAGCACAATTGCAGATTTTCGATTTTTAAAGCTCTGAATTTGTGGGCTATAGTTCAGTTGATTTTCAATAAAATTAAATTTTCCACAAAATGTGTAGAAATATTCTAGCGATCTAAATACCCGTTTGCATCACAATTACAGGTCTCAACACCTATTGATAGAAGTATCAATCATCGAAATCGGAGCTCAATTGCAGATTTTCGATTTTTAAAGCTCTGAATTTGTGGGCTATAGTTCAGCTGATTTTCAATAAAATTAAATTTTCCATAAAATGTGTAGAAATATTCTAGCGATCGAAATACCCGTTTGCATCACAATTACAGGTCTCAACACCTATTGATAGAGGTATCAATCATCGAAATCGGAGCACAATTGCAGATTTTCGATTTTTAAAGCTCTGAATTTGTGGGCTATAGTTCAGTTGATTTTCAATAAAATTAAATTTTCCACAAAATGTGTAGAAATATTCTAGCGATCTAAATACCCGTTTGCATCACAATTACAGGTCTCAACACCTATTGATAGAAGTATCAATCATCGAAATCGGAGCTCAATTGCAGATTTTCGATTTTTAAAGCTCTGAATTTGTGGGCTATAGTTCAGTTGATTTTCAATAAAATAAAATTTTCCACAAAATGTGTAGAAATATTCTAGCGATCTAAATACCCGTTTGCATCACAATTACAGGTCTCAACACCTATTGATAGAGGTATCAATCATCGAAATCGGAGCACAATTGCAGATTTTTGATTTTTAAAGCTCTGAATTTGTGGGCTATAGTTCAGTTGATTTTCAATAAAATTAAATTTTCCACAAAATGTGTAGAAATATTCTAGCGATCTAAATACCCATTTGCATCACAATTACAGGTCTCAACACCTATTGATAGAGGTATCAATCATCGAAATCGGAGCACAATTGCAGATTTTTGATTTTTAAAGCTCTGAATTTGTGGGCTATAGTTCAGTTGATTTTCAATAAAATTAAATTTTCCACAAAATGTGTAGAAATATTCTAGCGATCTAAATACCCGTTTGCATCACAATTACAGGTCTCAACACCTATTGATAGAGGTATCAATCATCGAAATCGGAGCACAATTGCAGATTTTCGATTTTTAAAGCTCTGAATTTGTGGGCTATAGTTCAGTTGATTTTCAATAAAATTAAATTTTCCACAAAATGTGTAGAAATATTCTAGCGATCTAAATACCCGTTTGCATCACAATTACAGGTCTCAACACCTATTGATAGAGGTATCAATCATCGAAATCGGAGCACAATTGCAGATTTTCGATTTTTAAAGCTCTGAATTTGTGGGCTATAGTTCAGTTGATTATCAATAAAATTAAATTTTCCACAAAATGTGTAGAAATATTCTAGCGATCTAAATACCCGTTTTCATCACAATTACAGGTCTCAGCACCTATTGATAGATAGAGGTATCAATCATCGAAATCGGAGCACAATTGCAGATTTTCGATTTTTAAAGCTCTGAATTTGTGGGCTATAGTTCAGTTGATTATCAATAAAATTAAATTTTCCACAAAATGTGTAGAAATATTCTAGCGATCTAAATACCCGTTTGCATCACAATTACAGGTCTCAACACCTATTGATAGAGGTATCAATCATCGAAATCGAAGCACAATTGCAGATTTTTGATTTTTAAAGCTCTGAATTTGTGGGCTATAGTTCAGTTGATTTTCAATAAAATTAAATTTTCCACAAAATGTGTAGAAATATTCTAGCGATCTAAATACCCGTTTGCATCACAATTACAGGTCTCAACACCTATTGATAGAGGTATCAATCATCGAAATCGGAGCACAATTGCAGATTTTTGATTTTTAAAGCTCTGAATTTATGGGCTATAGTTCAGTTGATTTTCAATAAAATTAAATTTTCCACAAAATGTGTAGAAATATTCTAGCGATCTAAATACCCGTTTGCATCACAATTGCAGGTCTCAACACCTATTGATAGAGGTATCAATCATCGAAATCGGAGCACAATTGCAGATTTTCGATTTTTAAAGCTCTGAATTTGTGGGCTATAGTTCAGTTGATTTTCAATAAAATTAAATTTTCCACAAAACGTGTAGAAATATTCTAGCGATCTAAATACCCATTTGCATCACAATTACAGGTCTCAACACCTATTGATAGAGGTATCAATCATCGAAATCGGAGCACAATTGCAGATTTTCGATTTTTAAAGCTCTGAATTTGTGGGCTATAGTTCAGTTGATTTTCAATAAAATTAAATTTTCCACAAAATGTGTAGAAATATTCTAGCGATCTAAATACCCGTTTGCATCACAATTACAGGTCTCAACACCTATTGATAGAGGTATCAATCATCGAAATCGGAGCACAATTGCAGATTTTCGATTTTTAAAGCTCTGAATTTGTGGGCTATAGTTCAGTTGATTTTCAATAAAATTAAATTTTCCACAAAATGTGTAGAAATATTCTAGCGATCTAAATACCCGTTTGCATCAAAATTACAGGTCTCAACACCTATTGATAGAGGTATCAATCATCGAAATCGGAGCACAATTGCAGATTTTTGATTTTTAAAGCTCTGAATTTGTGGGCTATAGTTCAGTTGATTTTCAATAAAATTAAATTTTCCACAAAATGTGTAGAAATATTCTAGCGATCTAAATACCCGTTTGCATCACAATTACAGGTCTCAACTGTTACAAATAAATGGTAATTTTCCGGTTGTTCCAATTATGTAAATTAATTGTAAGGAAGAAATTGTAATTGAACGGTTTTATTTCATTACTTATGTCATACGTAATTTCAAAATATTTACACTATATTTGTTTGACCAGTTGTACCTTATAATTTGTAAATAAAGAGGTAATAGAACATATAGATTGATTGGGAATGCCGGAAGTGGACAAAAAGAGGGGATTACGCTTTGAAAATTGAGACGAGGCGGATCAGCGAGACAGCTGAAAAATAATAATAATTGAAAATTAAATAAATAACTATAATAAATAAAATAAATTTGGATTAACAAATAACTATTGAATAATAATAATAATAATAATAGTAATTAATAATAAAAAAAGGTTAAATAAAGTGCCAATTAGCTTAATAAAATAACTAAAAACATTTTAGTGAGAACAAAAAAAGACAAAATGTCGAACATGACAAAAACAGTGGGGTGTGAGAAAAAAAAAATAAATAAAAATTAAACTCAAATTATATTAACTAAATGTAAAACTACTAAAATAAAAACGAACTAATATAAACCAATAAATAAGTTCCAAGAAAACAATAAATAATACGTTAAAACTAATAGTAAATCTTCTAATATAAACAAATTAAAACGGAATTAAATTAATTCATTCTGAAGAATTTCTTAAGAATCCGCAACGACGGGAAATAAATCATTCATCGGTATCAGATCTGCAACGCGGCGAATGGATTAACGTAAGAGCTCTTTTAGTTTTAAGTTATAATTTAAGTTGGGGAAAATTAAAATTTAAATGGTGATGGGTTGCAGTTCTTTTATTAATTAATAAAACCATTTTGTACATAGTAAAATATTTTGGGATTCAAGTGTTTTTTTTGTGTTTTTTTTTGTACATTTTCTCTCGGTGTTAATAAATATTTTTTTTCTGTATAAGATGATTGCCTAACTTAAGTTATACGTGGTTCTACTGGTGATTAGTGACGTGATTTGGGTTGCAGACATCTTTTTATTTTATTAAATATAATGCAGCAAAAACAAGCTTTCCTGAGGTCCACAAAGAACCACCCCTCAACACCACTGATTCTAGCCGGCTGAGAAATGCTGCGTGGAACAACCTTTCGGAAAGTCTGCAACAAGTTAGAAATTCTTTAGCTTGTTACAGTGGCGCCCAATGTGGGCCCAATGTGTTACAGTGGCGCCCAAACATCGAGCTGTCGAAATAATAAATTGTGAATTGTGAGAGAATGTATTAATATTGATTGTTTTAACTTGGAATAATTTTTTTTCATAAATGTATTCATCATTCAAATGTGCATAAATTCTGTCCAAGGACATTGTGATTTTTTTTGCTTACATATATTTTAATGGTGAATTTCATTAAAGAATTTAGCTAAACGGTGTTTTCTTACAGGTTATTTATTTTTTTGTGTCATAGAGTTGTAACAGTATTGATTCCATTATATAGTTGTAATGTTTAAATTTAATTTTGAATTCAATTCTTAGATACAACTCTATATTTCATTTTGCATATTTTTTTTTATTATCAAAAGCTATCACGCCATAAGCTTTCCGTATGTACATACGTTAAGAATTTTTATTTTTGTTCGAAGGCTTATGACGACGCGTTGATCAGTATTTTATTAATTCATTTTTTTGTTGTTTCCCTCAAACATTTATCCGTTATCGAACGTTAAGATTTTATTTAAATCTGGATGATTAATGTATCAGTGAGAGCAACAACAAGCGGTCAACTTATTTGTTTTTCAAATTCACGTCCTATTTTTTTTTAGTATCATCCAAGGTAAAACAATACAATATCTCACTCGATAGTAGTATATCAGCTGATTTGAAGTGCTGTGAATTGAATCGTGTTGCGACGTCACTAGTGGAACCAGTATTCTCCGATTTAAATATTAATAACTATAAACATATTAATAATTAATTTAATTAAGTATATGATATTTTCTTTTCTTATATTTTTCTTTGAGATTTTCTTTTGATTTTATTTTATTAATCAATTTTGTTTTTTTAAATTTTCTTTTAAAGTTATATACAATATTTACCAAATTAAATATTGAAGTTGCGTAATTTCTAAATTATTCATTTGCCTGGCTAAGCGCGAGGAAATATTTTTACTTCCGTGTATTCAGTAATAAAGGTTGTAAAGCTCTCATCGAATTAAGTTTTATTTAGATAATAAATTTCGATTAGGATAATCTGAAATATAATCGTTAGATTTGTAGGGTACATTTTTTTTACATGGTAAATTGGGTTCGGGTTTATTTAGTTTATTTGTATTTAGTGATAGAACCTTAATGAATTTTAAAAATTAATATTTTGTTGAATTTACTTTACTTAATTAATTCATAGATAGTTTTCATAAAATACGAAGATCATGGATCCTACACTTTTGAGCACTGATGAACTTGAAATCGAGTGTTTGATACGAAATATTTCGGGATCGGTACTTGAACAACTGGAGCAGTTAAATGCTGTTTTCAAATTAGAAAAGGAAGGGAAAGTGGCTGTGCCAGAAAAAATGCACGCGACTGCCCGAAAATCCCCTCAGCGGGAACTAAATATTTGCTCCGAGAAGCTCAGAAATCTCAAACCGCAGGTACAAGAAATTCCCAACCTTAATATTGATGAACGAAGCAAGAAACTTGCAATTGTGAGTAGTCGAATTTTGCATGTAAGTGCACGACTACAACGTATCACTAATACATCTCCCAAGTGTAAGAAACCCGCACAGACATTGTTACTCGCATGCGAAAAGGTTTTAGAGGTAATACAATCATTACTAGAATCTCAAATCTCGGTAGATGATTTCGAGAAATCGGTTTCTGATGCAATACCTAAAAGCAATATTGGTTCGTCGCAGGATTGCTTTCCATCTGAAAATTCCGACACCTCCGAAAGCTCCGAAAGCGAGGAATCTGAAATAACCACTAGACTAAATACAAATGTACTAAGTTCCTCGGGTCAAGATTATTTAAAACAACAACCGGCGTTACCTATCCCGACCAATTTAACCATAGAAGAATTCGAGAATTTAAAGGAGATAGTCAGCAAACTAACCATTGGTAACAATGTTGGCGAATCCCAAGATAACCAAAATAGTGATGCTATCAATGGTGACAAACGCACAAGTATGAGCACTCCTCAAAACCACACTACATTGAAACATGTTCCACCCCGGGCCATTAACTCAAATAGGCAAGGAGTTGCCCAGCTCGCGCCCGTTCCTGATTTGGGTTTAAACTTCAATCCAACCAATGGTGGTAAAGTCGATGGCTCAATACTAGGTATTCACAAGTGGAATATTACGTTCGATGGGTCACCAAGTGGACCAGCTGTTGAGCGGTTTTTGTACCGAGTTGAACGTTTGGCCATCGCCAACAAAATCTCGGCAGAAAGACTCGTTAATGATTTATACTTATTGTTAAGAAAAAGTGCACTGGAGTGGTATTGGTCCTTCCTAGAGCGCCGTGGCAATGTCAGCTGGGTAGACTTAAAGCAAGACCTATTAGGAAGATTTAAAGATCGTAGAACGGATGCCGAAATCAGGCAACTTATTAATTCCATAAGACAGAAGTATAATGAAAGTTTTATGGATTTTTATACAAGGGTAATAGACTCGACTCTACCCCTCAGTACGCCGCTCCCTGATGCCGACCTTTATTTTATATTACGACGGAACATGAACAGTGCCCTTCAGTATAAGATTGCTGGACGACAGATAGTCTCTGTATCAGAGTTGGTTCACCAATGTGTTGATATAGAGGACACATGGAAGAGGTTGGGTAGTGAAAAACAGGAGAGACATGTAGCTTTTCGTCAAGTTCATGAAGTAATCCACGACAATCCTCATTATAGTGATAATAATGTTCAAAAGCAAAATCCTGGGGGGGCTAAATTAGCAAAATCCTGGGGGGATTATTTTAGGCCATCTGGTTATGCACCGATTGAGGAAGCCAGATATACCACTGCACAAGATGGTCCAGGTAACGCGGGGAATCCTTTTAGAGATAATAGTAATAACGACTATTATAATGAAGTAAGCGCCATAGGTGTAGTGAATCAAGCTATTAATCATCAGTCATCTTATTCGAATCGATTTCAACCAACATCCACCCAAGATACCAATAATTGGCGAAATCCTAACATGGCAAGACATTGTTATGGTTGTGGTGCACCCAACGTTATCAAACCGAATTGTCAGTTTTGCAATTCTTCATATTCGGGAAACAATCGACGGGGGATGAGCACACCTGGAGTCCAGCCTCCTCCGATATTAGAAGCAACCAGGACACAAACCGAGGATGCCGCCTCGAACACATGCCCGGAACTTTTCAGACATTAACTTTTTCTGCAGTTGAAGCGAGTCCTGCTTACTCCGACATACAAAATTCTACCACACCAAATATTTATAAACCCAACTATCATTCCACAAACCCCTTTGCTCATTCTGTCACAGCTAATTCATCATCTAGCTCGAATCAAAAATTATTTAGTCCTAAACAAATTTCAAGTAGTGATGCCCTAACATTACAGTCTAAACGAACACAAACTGTTTCTGACATGTCTCAATTAAAATCCCAACATAGGAATGTTAAATATTGGATGCTGCGGAATACCTTAAAGAAAATGATATGCGAATCAGTTGTTAATATGACGGATAATGATAAACGACCATATGCAAAAGTATTGATTGCTGGAATACCATACACAGGCTTATTAGACAGTGGTGCGAATATTAGCGTCCTTGGGGCCGGTTCAGAATTTTTTTTGGAACAGTCGGGTATCAAAATTCACTATCTGCCCTCCATTTTGAAAACCGCAAGTGGTGAGAAGCAAAGGGTAATTGGGCATTCAATATTACCAGTATCTTACCAAGGTAAGACTAAACGCTTGCGTTTTCATATCGCTCCAGGGTTAATCCAACCGCTTTATCTCGGGATTGATTTCTGGAACTTGTTTGGATTGGCTCCAGCAGTCGTAGGTTCCTTGGATATAGAAAAAACAACTTTAGCAGCAGGTAATCGTCACCAGCTATCTCATGAACACGAGTCTCAGTTAGAACAGATAGTTGAATCATTTCCGTGCTCCATTAAGAACGGGTTAGGTAAAACGAGCTTAATTACTCACGTAATCGATGTTGGTGGTACAAAACCGGTTAAACAGCGATACTATCCCGTTTCCCCAGCTGTCCAAGCAGAGATTTATGCGGAGTTGGATAGAATGCTGCAGTCGGGGGTGATAGAGGAAAGTCAGAGCTCATGGTCCTCACCGATCGCCGTTGTCCGTAAGGGGAGTGGTAAGGTGAGGCTATGTCTCGATGCCCGGAAGGTTAACGAAGTCACCATTAAAGACGCATATCCGCTGCCACAGATTGAGGGATTACTAAGTCGGCTTGATCAGACCAAATACATTTCATCAATCGACTTAAAAGATGCCTTTTGGCAAATCCCTCTTGATGTGGCATCGCGTGATAAAACTGCGTTCACCGTTCCGGGCCGCCCCCTCTATCACTTCACGGTCATGCCGTTCGGTCTATGCAATGCCCCTCAGTCATTGTGTAGACTGATGCATAAAGTGATTCCGTACCATTTGCATGACCGGGTCTTTGTTTATTTAGACGACTTGCTCATCGTTTCAGCAGAACTAGAAGAACATTTCTCTCTCTTAACTGAGGTTGCTAGGTTATTAAAGCTAGCAAACCTTACAATTAACGTTGAAAAGAGCAAGTTCGTCTTAACAGAGACAAAGTACCTGGGTCATGTAATTGGTAACGGAATCATCCGTATGGACCCCGACAAAGTGCAGGCGGTTGAAGACTATCCAACTCCTCAAACAATCAAACAATTACGGTCATTTTTGGGTTTAGCGGGATGGTATCAGCGGTTTATATCTGGTTACGCTTCCATTACAGCCCCTTTAACGGACTTGCTGAAGAAAAACCAAAAATTGGTGTGGAATGAGTCAGCGAACGAGGCATTCATAAAACTCAAAGCAGCGTTAACTTCTGCTCCCGTATTACAAAATGCAGATTTTCAACGGCCCTTTTTCATACAATGTGATGCCAGTTCAAGGGGAATCGGGAGCGTATTGTTCCAAAGATCAGAGGACGGAAGTGAACATCCCATTGCCTACTACAGCCATAAGCTGAATCCTGCTCAACGTAAGTATAGCGTAACCGAGTTGGAATGTCTAGCTGCGGTACTCAGCGTAAAAAAATTTAGACCGTATGTGGAGGGTTACACTTTCACCATCATCACCGATCATTCTAGCTTGAAATGGTTGATGGATCAGCGAGATTTATCTGGAAGACTGGCGAGGTGGAGCCTTCAACTACAACGTTTCGATTTTTGTATTGAATACCGAAAAGGTTCACAAAACGTTGTTCCTGATGCGTTATCCAGAATGGATATCGAAGAGATTACTAAGCAGAATGGGGATGATGATGGTGGGGGTGTACCGCCTTTGCATGTGGATCTGGACTCAAACGCCTTTCTCGACCTTGCTTACGTTGGCAGGGTTCAGGCTCTTGCGGATAACCCTACGGCTAAAACTAATTTTAAACAAGTGGATGGTAAATTATACATTTGTCCCAATGGTGATATTAGTTCCATGAATGACATTTCGGCTTGGAAACTTGTGGTACCTGATTCCTTGGTTCCTTCATTATTGTTACAAGCACATAACTCACCCACTGCAGCCCATTTGGGACAGGCGAAGACTCTTGAATTGTTACAAAGGCAATTTTACTGGGCAACTATGGCACGCGATGTAAGGAATTACATAAAAACTTGCGAAACTTGTAAACAGGTTAAAGCCACAAACTATATTACTCAGCCTGAAATGGGGAAGTTCGTGGAGGTGCACCGACCATTTCAAAAATTGTTTATGGACTTTTTAGGACCTTATCCGCGTAGTCGTCTTGGGAATACATTTATTTTAATTATTCTCGATCAGTATACCAAATTTGTCCTCTTAGAACCACTAAAATCAGCTACCGCAAACCAGGTGGTAAACTTTTTGAAAAAGCGTATATTTTCTGTTTTTGGTGTTCCAGAAGTCATCACTACAGATAACGGACCTCAATTTAGATCAAACCTTCTCGCTGATTTATTGGATCACTATGGGATTAAACACCAATTCACTCCCATTTATTCACCGCAATCGAACGCGTCTGAGAGGGTTAACCGAACGATACTCGCGGCCATTCGTTCATACGTGAAGGACGATCATAAGAAATGGGACGTTCACTTAGACGAAATCAGTTCGGCATTACGAAACTCCGTGCACAGTTCTACAAATTTCTCCCCTTATTTTCTTACTTTCGGACAGCACATGGTAAATCATGGTTCTTGCTACAAACTTATGAGGGATTTAAATCTGTTAAGCGACAAGCAAGCTTCGGTCATGGATGTTACCAATCGTCTTTCAGCTGCACAAGAACTAGTTTTGTCTCATCTGTATAACGCTTACCAAAGGAATATCACAACGTATAATCTGCGAAGTAAGCGAAGAAATTTTGAGCCTGGGCAAAATGTTTTTGTTAGGAACTTTGTACAAAGCAACGCGGCTGCAAATTTTTCAGCCAAACTTGCACCTAAATTCGTAAAAGGGCAAATAATTCGAAAAATAGGTAGCGTATCTTATGAAATTGCGGACACTAAAGGACAGTCGATTGGTGTATTTCATGCAAAAGATATACGATGAGTTTTTTTTTACTACTCAACTCTTTACTTTCTTTACTACATACTGGTAACTTATGAATAATATAGATAATTACAACTTGTTGGTTATTTTTTTTAAATAAACAGGGGGAAAAAAAAAAACAATACATACTTTTAGATTCGGATTCGTTTTCTTAATTAATACTTTAGTTGATTACTATTAACCATAAAATATCATATACTTAGTGTAAAATGCCCGGCTTGAGACATCTCAAGGGTGCTGGGTCTGCCCCACGATTTGTTACAAATAAATGGTAATTTTCCGGTTGTTCCAATTATGTAAATTAATTGTAAGGAAGAAATTGTAATTGAACGGTTTTATTTCATTACTTATGTCATACGTAATTTCAAAATATTTACACTATATTTGTTTGACCAGTTGTACCTTATAATTTGTAAATAAAGAGGTAATAGAACATATAGATTGATTGGGAATGCCGGAAGTGGACAAAAAGAGGGGATTACGCTTTGAAAATTGAGACGAGGCGGATCAGCGAGACAGCTGAAAAATAATAATAATTGAAAATTAAATAAATAACTATAATAAATAAAATAAATTTGGATTAACAAATAACTATTGAATAATAATAATAATAATAATAGTAATTAATAATAAAAAAAGGTTAAATAAAGTGCCAATTAGCTTAATAAAATAACTAAAAACATTTTAGTGAGAACAAAAAAAGACAAAATGTCGAACATGACAAAAACAGTGGGGTGTGAGAAAAAAAAAATAAATAAAAATTAAACTCAAATTATATTAACTAAATGTAAAACTACTAAAATAAAAACGAACTAATATAAACCAATAAATAAGTTCCAAGAAAACAATAAATAATACGTTAAAACTAATAGTAAATCTTCTAATATAAACAAATTAAAACGGAATTAAATTAATTCATTCTGAAGAATTTCTTAAGAATCCGCAACGACGGGAAATAAATCATTCATCGGTATCAGATCTGCAACGCGGCGAATGGATTAACGTAAGAGCTCTTTTAGTTTTAAGTTATAATTTAAGTTGGGGAAAATTAAAATTTAAATGGTGATGGGTTGCAGTTCTTTTATTAATTAATAAAACCATTTTGTACATAGTAAAATATTTTGGGATTCAAGTGTTTTTTTTGTGTTTTTTTTTGTACATTTTCTCTCGGTGTTAATAAATATTTTTTTTCTGTATAAGATGATTGCCTAACTTAAGTTATACGTGGTTCTACTGGTGATTAGTGACGTGATTTGGGTTGCAGACATCTTTTTATTTTATTAAATATAATGCAGCAAAAACAAGCTTTCCTGAGGTCCACAAAGAACCACCCCTCAACACCACTGATTCTAGCCGGCTGAGAAATGCTGCGTGGAACAACCTTTCGGAAAGTCTGCAACAAGTTAGAAATTCTTTAGCTTGTTACACAACACCTATTGATAGAGGTATCAATCATCGAAATCGGAGCACAATTGCAGATTTTCGATTTTTAAAGCTCTGAATTTGTGGGCTATAGTTCAGTTGATTTTCAATAAAAATTAAATTTTCCACAAAATGTGTAGAAATATTCTAGCGATCTAAATACCCGTTTGCATCACAATTACAGGTCTCAACACCTATTGATAGAGGTATCAATCATCGAAATCGGAGCACAATTGCAGATTTTCGATTTTTAAAGCTCTGAATTTGTGGGCTATAGTTCAGTTGATTATCAATAAAATTAAATTTTCCACAAAATGTGTAGAAATATTCTAGCGATCTAAATACCCGTTTGCATCACAATTACAGGTCTCAACACCTATTGATAGAGGTATCAATCATCGAAATCGGAGCACAATTGCAGATTTTTGATTTTTAAAGCTCTGAATTTGTGGGCTATAGTTCAGTTGATTTTCAATAAAATTAAATTTTCCACAAAATGTGTAGAAATATTCTAGCGATCTAAATACCCATTTGCATCACAATTACAGGTCTCAACACCTATTGATAGAGGTATCAATCATGGAAATCGGAGCACAATTGCAGATTTTCGATTTTTAAAGCTCTGAATTTGTGGGCTATAGTTCAGTTGATTATCAATAAAATTAAATTTTCCACAAAATGTGTAGAAATATTCGAGCCACCTAAATACCCGTTGGCATCACAATTACAGGTCTCAACACCTATTGATAGAGGTATCAATCATCGAAATCGGAGCACAATTGCAGATTTTCGATTTTTAAAGCTCTGAATTTGTGGGCTATAGTTCAGTTGATTATCAATAAAATTAAATTTTCCACAAAATGTGTAGAAATATTCTAGCGATCTAAATACCCATTTGCATCACAATTACAGGTCTCAACACCTATTGATAGAGGTATCAATCATGGAAATCGGAGCACAATTGCAGATTTTCGATTTTTAAAGCTCTGAATTTGTGGGCTATAGTTCAGTTGATTATCAATAAAATTAAATTTTCCACAAAATGTGTAGAAATATTCGAGCCACCTAAATACCCGTTGGCATCACAATTACAGGTCTCAACACCTATTGATAGAGGTATCAATCATCGAAATCGGAGCACAATTGCAGATTTTCGATTTTTAAAGCTCTGAATTTGTGGGCTATAGTTCAGTTGATTATCAATAAAATTAAATTTTCCACAAAATGTGTAGAAATATTCTAGCGATCTAAATACCCATTTGCATCACAATTACAGGTCTCAACACCTATTGATAGAGGTATCAATCATCGAAATCGGAGCACAATTGCAGATTTTCGATTTTTAAAGCTCTGAATTTGTGGGCTATAGTTCAGTTGATTATCAATAAAATTAAATTTTCCACAAAATGTGTAGAAATATTCTAGCGACCTAAATACCCATTTGCATCACAATTACAGGTCTCAACACCTATTGATAGAGGTATCAATCATGGAAATCGGAGCACAATTGCAGATTTTCGATTTTTAAAGCTCTGAATTTGTGGGCTATAGTTCAGTTGATTATCAATAAAATTAAATTTTCCACAAAATGTGTAGAAATATTCGAGCCACCTAAATACCCGTTGGCATCACAATTACAGGTCTCAACACCTATTGATAGAGGTATCAATCATCGAAATCGGAGCACAATTGCAGATTTTCGATTTTTAAAGCTCTGAATTTGTGGGCTATAGTTCAGTTGATTATCAATAAAATTAAATTTTCCACAAAATGTGTAGAAATATTCGAGCCACCTAAATACCCGTTGGCATCACAATTACAGGTCTCAACACCTATTGATAGAGGTATCAATCATGGAAATCGGAGCACAATTGCAGATTTTCGATTTTTAAAGCTCTGAATTTGTGGGCTATAGTTCAGTTGATTATCAATAAAATTAAATTTTCCACAAAATGTGTAGAAATATTCTAGCGATCTAAATACCCATTTGCATCACAATTACAGGTCTCAACACCTATTGATAGAGGTATCAATCATGGAAATCGGAGCACAATTGCAGATTTTCGATTTTTAAAGCTCTGAATTTGTGGGCTATAGTTCAGTTGATTATCAATAAAATTAAATTTTCCACAAAATGTGTAGAAATATTCGAGCCACCTAAATACCCGTTGGCATGACAATTACAGGTCTCAACACCTATTGATAGAGGTATCAATCATCGAAATCGGAGCACAATTGCAGATTTTCGATTATTAAAGCTCTGAATTTGTGGGCTATAGTTCAGTTGATTATCAATAAAATTAAATTTTCCACAAAATGTGTAGAAATATTCTAGCGATCTAAATACCCATTTGCATCACAATTACAGGTCTCAACACCTATTGATAGAGGTATCAATCATGGAAATCGGAGCACAATTGCAGATTTTCGATTTTTAAAGCTCTGAATTTGTGGGCTATAGTTCAGTTGATTATCAATAAAATTAAATTTTCCACAAAATGTGTAGAAATATTCTAGCGATCTAAATACCCATTTGCATCACAATTACAGGTCTCAACACCTATTGATAGAGGTATCAATCATGGAAATCGGAGCACAATTGCAGATTTTCGATTTTTAAAGCTCTGAATTTGTGGGCTATAGTTCAGTTGATTATCAATAAAATTAAATTTTCCACAA
This sequence comes from Tipula helvola, assembly GCA_963556165.1. Classification (NCBI taxonomy): domain Eukaryota; kingdom Metazoa; phylum Arthropoda; class Insecta; order Diptera; family Tipulidae; genus Tipula; species Tipula helvola. The sequence continues at coordinate 304,212,062 of OY744483.1, read as the reverse complement.
AATGTGTAGAAATATTCTAGCGATCTAAATACCCATTTGCATCACAATTACAGGTCTCAACACCTATTGATAGAGGTATCAATCATCGAAATCGGAGCACAATTGCAGATTTTCGATTTTTAAAGCTCTGAATTTGTGGGCTATAGTTCAGTTGATTATCAATAAAATTAAATTTTCCACAAAATGTGTAGAAATATTCTAGCGATCTAAATACCCATTTGCATCACAATTACAGGTCTCAACACCTATTAATAGAGGTATCAATCATGGAAATCGGAGCACAATTGCAGATTTTCGATTTTTAAAGCTCTGAATTTGTGGGCTATAGTTCAGTTGATTATCAATAAAATTAAATTTTCCACAAAATGTGTAGAAATATTCTAGCGATCTAAATACCCATTTGCATCACAATTACAGGTCTCAACACCTATTGATAGAGGTATCAATCATCGAAATCGGAGCACAATTGAAGATTTTCGATTATTAAAGCTCTGAATTTGTGGGCTAAAGTTCAGTTGATTATCAATAAAATTAAATTTTCCACAAAATGTGTAGAAATATTCGAGCCACCTAAATACCCGTTGGCATCACAATTACAGGTCTCAACACCTATTGATAGAGGTATCAATCATCGAAATCGGAGCACAATTGCAGATTTTCGATTATTAAAGCTCTGAATTTGTGGGCTATAGTTCAGTTGATTATCAATAAAATTAAATTTTCCACAAAATGTGTAGAAATATTCTAGCGATCTAAATACCCATTTGCATCACAATTACAGGTCTCAACACCTATTAATAGAGGTATCAATCATGGAAATCGGAGCACAATTGCAGATTTTCGATTTTTAAAGCTCTGAATTTGTGGGCTAGAGTTCAGTTGATTATCAATAAAATTAAATTTTCCACAAAATGTGTAGAAATATTCTAGCGATCTAAATACCCATTTGCATCACAATTACAGGTCTCAACACCTATTGATAGAGGTATCAATCATCGAAATCGGAGCACAATTGAAGATTTTCGATTATTAAAGCTCTGAATTTGTGGGCTAAAGTTCAGTTGATTATCAATAAAATTAAATTTTCCACAAAATGTGTAGAAATATTCGAGCCACCTAAATACCCGTTGGCATCACAATTACAGGTCTCAACACCTATTGATAGAGGTATCAATCATCGAAATCGGAGCACAATTGCAGATTTTCGATTATTAAAGCTCTGAATTTGTGGGCTATAGTTCAGTTGATTATCAATAAAATTAAATTTTCCACAAAATGTGTAGAAATATTCTAGCGATCTAAATACCCATTTGCATCACAATTACAGGTCTCAACACCTATTGATAGAGGTATCAATCATGGAAATCGGAGCACAATTGCAGATTTTCGATTTTTAAAGCTCTGAATTTGTGGGCTATAGTTCAGTTGATTATCAATAAAATTAAATTTTCCACAAAATGTGTAGAAATATTCGAGCCACCTAAATACCCGTTGGCATCACAACTACAGGTCTCAACACCTATTGATAGAGGTATCAATCATCGAAATCGGAGCACAATTGCAGATTTTCGATTATTAAAGCTCTGAATTTGTGGGCTATAGTTCAGTTGATTATCAATAAAATTAAATTTTCCACAAAATGTGTAGAAATATTCTAGCGATCTAAATACCCATTTGCATCACAATTACAGGTCTCAACACCTATTGATAGAGGTATCAATCATCGAAATCGGAGCACAATTGCAGATTTTCGATTTTTAAAGCTCTGAATTTGTGGGCTATAGTTCAGTTGATTATCAATAAAATTAAATTTTCCACAAAATGTGTAGAAATATTCGAGCCACCTAAATACCCGTTGGCATCACAATTACAGGTCTCAACACCTATTGATAGAGGTATCAATCATGGAAATCGGAGCACAATTGCAGATTTTCGATTTTTAAAGCTCTGAATTTGTGGGCTATAGTTCAGTTGATTATCAATAAAATTAAATTTTCCACAAAATGTGTAGAAATATTCTAGCGATCTAAATACCCATTTGCATCACAATTACAGGTCTCAACACCTATTGATAGAGGTATCAATCATGGAAATCGGAGCACAATTGCAGATTTTCGATTTTTAAAGCTCTGAATTTGTGGGCTATAGTTCAGTTGATTATCAATAAAATTAAATTTTCCACAAAATGTGTAGAAATATTCTAGCGATCTAAATACCCATTTGCATCACAATTACAGGTCTCAACACCTATTGATAGAGGTATCAATCATGAAAATCGGAGCACAATTGCAGATTTTCGATTTTTAAAGCTCTGAATTTGTGGGCTATAGTTCAGTTGATTATCAATAAAATTAAATTTTCCACAAAATGTGTAGAAATATTCTAGCGATCTAAATACCCATTTGCATCACAATTACAGGTCTCAACACCTATTGATAGAGGTATCAATCATCGAAATCGGAGCACAATTGAAGATTTTCGATTATTAAAGCTCTGAATTTGTGGGCTAAAGTTCAGTTGATTATCAATAAAATTAAATTTTCCACAAAATGTGTAGAAATATTCGAGCCACCTAAATACCCGTTGGCATCACAATTACAGGTCTCAACACCTATTGATAGAGGTATCAATCATCGAAATCGGAGCACAATTGCAGATTTTCGATTATTAAAGCTCTGAATTTGTGGGCTATAGTTCAGTTGATTATCAATAAAATTAAATTTTCCACAAAATGTGTAGAAATATTCTAGCGATCTAAATACCCATTTGCATCACAATTACAGGTCTCAACACCTATTAATAGAGGTATCAATCATGAAATCGGAGCACAATTGCAGATTTTCGATTTTTAAAGCTCTGAATTTGTGGGCTATAGTTCAGTTGATTATCAATAAAATTAAATTTTCCACAAAATGTGTAGAAATATTCTAGCGATCTAAATACCCATTTGCATCACAATTACAGGTCTCAACACCTATTGATAGAGGTATCAATCATCGAAATCGGAGCACAATTGCAGATTTTCGATTATTAAAGCTCTGAATTTGTGGGCTATAGTTCAGTTGATTATCAATAAAATTAAATTTTCCACAAAATGTGTAGAAATATTCTAGCGATCTAAATACCCATTTGCATCACAATTACAGGTCTCAACACCTATTAATAGAGGTATCAATCATGGAAATCGGAGCACAATTGCAGATTTTCGATTTTTAAAGCTCTGAATTTGTGGGCTATAGTTCAGTTGATTATCAATAAAATTAAATTTTCCACAAAATGTGTAGAAATATTCTAGCGATCTAAATACCCATTTGCATCACAATTACAGGTCTCAACACCTATTGATAGAGGTATCAATCATGGAAATCGGAGCACAATTGCAGATTTTCGATTTTTAAAGCTCTGAATTTGTGGGCTATAGTTCAGTTGATTATCAATAAAATTAAATTTTCCACAAAATGTGTAGAAATATTCTAGCGATCTAAATACCCATTTGCATCACAATTACAGGTCTCAACACCTATTGATAGAGGTATCAATCATGAAAATCGGAGCACAATTGCAGATTTTCGATTTTTAAAGCTCTGAATTTGTGGGCTATAGTTCAGTTGATTATCAATAAAATTAAATTTTCCACAAAATGTGTAGAAATATTCTAGCGATCTAAATACCCATTTGCATCACAATTACAGGTCTCAACACCTATTGATAGAGGTATCAATCATCGAAATCGGAGCACAATTGAAGATTTTCGATTATTAAAGCTCTGAATTTGTGGGCTAAAGTTCAGTTGATTATCAATAAAATTAAATTTTCCACAAAATGTGTAGAAATATTCGAGCCACCTAAATACCCGTTGGCATCACAATTACAGGTCTCAACACCTATTGATAGAGGTATCAATCATCGAAATCGGAGCACAATTGCAGATTTTCGATTATTAAAGCTCTGAATTTGTGGGCTATAGTTCAGTTGATTATCAATAAAATTAAATTTTCCACAAAATGTGTAGAAATATTCTAGCGATCTAAATACCCATTTGCATCACAATTACAGGTCTCAACACCTATTAATAGAGGTATCAATCATGGAAATCGGAGCACAATTGCAGATTTTCGATTATTAAAGCTCTGAATTTGTGGGCTAAAGTTCAGTTGATTATCAATAAAATTAAATTTTCCACAAAATGTGTAGAAATATTCGAGCCACCTAAATACCCGTTGGCATCACAATTACAGGTCTCAACACCTATTGATAGAGGTATCAATCATCGAAATCGGAGCACAATTGCAGATTTTCGATTTTTAAAGCTCTGAATTTGTGGGCTATAGTTCAGTTGATTATCAATAAAATTAAATTTTCCACAAAATGTGTAGAAATATTCTAGCGATCTAAATACCCATTTGCATCACAATTACAGGTCTCAACACCTATTGATAGAGGTATCAATCATCGAAATCGGAGCACAATTGCAGATTTTCGATTTTTAAAGCTCTGAATTTGTGGGCTAAAGTTCAGTTGATTATCAATAAAATTAAATTTTCCACAAAATGTGTAGAAATATTCGAGCCACCTAAATACCCGTTGGCATCACAATTACAGGTCTCAACACCTATTGATAGAGGTATCAATCATCGAAATCGGAGCACAATTGCAGATTTTCGATTTTTAAAGCTCTGAATTTGTGGGCTATAGTTCAGTTGATTATCAATAAAATTAAATTTTCCACAAAATGTGTAGAAATATTCTAGCGATCTAAATACCCATTTGCATCACAATTACAGGTCTCAACACCTATTGATAGAGGTATCAATCATCGAAATCGGAGCACAATTGCAGATTTTCGATTTTTAAAGCTCTGAATTTGTGGGCTATAGTTCAGTTGATTATCAATAAAATTAAATTTTCCACAAAATGTGTAGAAATATTCTAGCGATCTAAATACCCATTTGCATCACAATTACAGGTCTCAACACCTATTGATAGAGGTATCAATCATCGAAATCGGAGCACAATTGCAGATTTTCGATTATTAAAGCTCTGAATTTGTGGGCTATAGTTCAGTTGATTATCAATAAAATTAAATTTTCCACAAAATGTGTAGAACTATTCTAGCGATCTAAATACCCATTTGCATCACAATTACAGGTCTCAACACCTATTGATAGAGGTATCAATCATCGAAATCGGAGCACAATTGCAGATTTTCGATTTTTAAAGCTCTGAATTTGTGGGCTATAGTTCAGTTGATTATCAATAAAATTAAATTTTCCACAAAATGTGTAGAAATATTCTAGCGATCTAAATACCCATTTGCATCACAATTACAGGTCTCAACACCTATTGATAGAGGTATCAATCATGGAAATCGGAGCACAATTGCAGATTTTCGATTTTTAAAGCTCTGAATTTGTGGGCTATAGTTCAGTTGATTATCAATAAAATTAAATTTTCCACAAAATGTGTAGAAATATTCAAGCCACCTAAATACCCGTTGGCATCACAACTACAGGTCTCAACACCTATTGATAGAGGTATCAATCATCGAAATCGGAGCACAATTGCAGATTTTCGATTATTAAAGCTCTGAATTTGTGGGCTATAGTTCAGTTGATTATCAATAAAATTAAATTTTCCACAAAATGTGTAGAAATATTCTAGCGATCTAAATACCCATTTGCATCACAATTACAGGTCTCAACACCTATTGATAGAGGATGTTAATCATGGAAATCGGAGCACAATTGCAGATTTTCGATTTTTAAAGCTCTGAATTTGTGGGCTATAGTTCAGTTGATTATCAATAAAATTAAATTTTCCACAAAATGTGTAGAAATATTCGAGCCACCTAAATACCCGTTGGCATCACAACTACAGGTCTCAACACCTATTGATAGAGGTATCAATCATCGAAATCGGAGCACAATTGCAGATTTTCGATTATTAAAGCTCTGAATTTGTGGGCTATAGTTCAGTTGATTATCAATAAAATTAAATTTTCCACAAAATGTGTAGAAATATTCTAGCGATCTAAATACCCATTTGCATCACAATTACAGGTCTCAACACCTATTGATAGAGGTATCAATCATCGAAATCGGAGCACAATTGCAGATTTTAGATTTTTAAAGCTCTGAATTTGTGGGCTATAGTTCAGTTGATTATCAATAAAATTAAATTTTCCACAAAATGTGTAGAAATATTCGAGCCACCTAAATACCCGTTGGCATCACAATTACAGGTCTCAACACCTATTGATAGAGGTATCAATCATCGAAATCGGAGCACAATTGCAGATTTTCGATTATTAAAGCTCTGAATTTGTGGGCTATAGTTCAGTTGATTATCAATAAAATTAAATTTTCCACAAAATGTGTAGAAATATTCTAGCGATCTAAATACCCATTTGCATCACAATTACAGGTCTCAACACCTATTGATAGAGGTATCAATCATCGAAATCGGAGCACAATTGCAGATTTTCGATTTTTAAAGCTCTGAATTTGTGGGCTATAGTTCAGTTGATTATCAATAAAATTAAATTTTCCACAAAATGTGTAGAAATATTCTAGCGATCTAAATACCCATTTGCATCACAATTACAGGTCTCAACACCTATTGATAGAGGTATCAATCATGGAAATCGGAGCACAATTGCAGATTTTCGATTTTTAAAGCTCTGAATTTGTGGGCTATAGTTCAGTTGATTATCAATAAAATTAAATTTTCCACAAAATGTGTAGAAATATTCAAGCCACCTAAATACCCGTTGGCATCACAACTACAGGTCTCAACACCTATTGATAGAGGTATCAATCATCGAAATCGGAGCACAATTGCAGATTTTCGATTATTAAAGCTCTGAATTTGTGGGCTATAGTTCAGTTGATTATCAATAAAATTAAATTTTCCACAAAATGTGTAGAAATATTCTAGCGATCTAAATACCCATTTGCATCACAATTACAGGTCTCAACACCTATTGATAGAGGATGTTAATCATGGAAATCGAAGCACAATTGCAGATTTTCGATTTTTAAAGCTCTGAATTTGTGGGCTATAGTTCAGTTGATTATCAATAAAATTAAATTTTCCACAAAATGTGTAGAAATATTCTAGCGATCTAAATACCCATTTGCATCACAATTACAGGTCTCAACACCTATTGATAGAGGTATCAATCATCGAAATCGGAGCACAATTGCAGATTTTCGATTTTTAAAGCTCTGAATTTGTGGGCTATAGTTCAGTTGATTATCAATAAAATTAAATTTTCCACAAAATGTGTAGAAATATTCTAGCGATCTAAATACCCATTTGCATCACAATTACAGGTCTCAACACCTATTGATAGAGGTATCAATCATGGAAATCGGAGCACAATTGCAGATTTTCGATTTTTAAAGCTCTGAATTTGTGGGCTATAGTTCAGTTGATTATCAATAAAATTAAATTTTCCACAAAATGTGTAGAACTATTCTAGCGATCTAAATACCCATTTGCATCACAATTACAGGTCTCAACACCTATTGATAGAGGTATCAATCATGGAAATCGGAGCACAATTGCAGATTTTCGATTTTTAAAGCTCTGAATTTGTGGGCTATAGTTCAGTTGATTATCAATAAAATTAAATTTTCCACAAAATGTGTAGAAATATTCAAGCCACCTAAATACCCGTTGGCATCACAACTACAGGTCTCAACACCTATTGATAGAGGTATCAATCATCGAAATCGGAGCACAATTGCAGATTTTCGATTATTAAAGCTCTGAATTTGTGGGCTATAGTTCAGTTGATTATCAATAAAATTAAATTTTCCACAAAATGTGTAGAAATATTCTAGCGATCTAAATACCCATTTGCATCACAATTACAGGTCTCAACACCTATTGATAGAGGATGTTAATCATGGAAATCGAAGCACAATTGCAGATTTTCGATTTTTAAAGCTCTGAATTTGTGGGCTATAGTTCAGTTGATTATCAATAAAATTAAATTGTCCACAAAATGTGTAGAAATATTCTAGCGATCTAAATACCCATTTGCATCATAATTACAGGTCTCAACACCTATTGATAGAGGTATCAATCATGGAAATCGGAGCACAATTGCAGATTTTCGATTTTTAAAGCTCTGAATTTGTGGGCTATAGTTCAGTTGATTATCAATAAAATTAAATTTTCCACAAAATGTGTAGAACTATTCTAGCGATCTAAATACCCATTTGCATCACAATTACAGGTCTCAACACCTATTGATAGAGGTATCAATCATGGAAATCGGAGCACAATTGCAGATTTTCGATTTTTAAAGCTCTGAATTTGTGGGCTATAGTTCAGTTGATTATCAATAAAATTAAATTTTCCACAAAATGTGTAGAAATATTCGAGCCACCTAAATACCCGTTGGCATCACAACTACAGGTCTCAACACCTATTGATAGAGGTATCAATCATCGAAATCGGAGCACAATTGCAGATTTTCGATTATTAAAGCTCTGAATTTGTGGGCTATAGTTCAGTTGATTATCAATAAAATTAAATTTTCCACAAAATGTGTAGAAATATTCTAGCGATCTAAATACCCATTTGCATCACAATTACAGGTCTCAACACCTATTGATAGAGGTATCAATCATCGAAATCGGAGCACAATTGCAGATTTTCGATTTTTAAAGCTCTGAATTTGTGGGCTATAGTTCAGTTGATTATCAATAAAATTAAATTTTCCACAAAATGTGTAGAAATATTCGAGCCACCTAAATACCCGTTGGCATCACAATTACAGGTCTCAACACCTATTGATAGAGGTATCAATCATCGAAATCGGAGCACAATTGCAGATTTTCGATTATTAAAGCTCTGAATTTGTGGGCTATAGTTCAGTTGATTATCAATAAAATTAAATTTTCCACAAAATGTGTAGAAATATTCTAGCGATCTAAATACCCATTTGCATCACAATTACAGGTCTCAACACCTATTGATAGAGGTATCAATCATGGAAATCGGAGCACAATTGCAGATTTTCGATTTTTAAAGCTCTGAATTTGTGGGCTATAGTTCAGTTGATTATCAATAAAATTAAATTTTCCACAAAATGTGTAGAACTATTCTAGCGATCTAAATACCCATTTGCATCACAATTACAGGTCTCAACACCTATTGATAGAGGTATCAATCATGGAAATCGGAGCACAATTGCAGATTTTCGATTTTTAAAGCTCTGAATTTGTGGGCTATAGTTCAGTTGATTATCAATAAAATTAAATTTTCCACAAAATGTGTAGAAATATTCGAGCCACCTAAATACCCGTTGGCATCACAACTACAGGTCTCAACACCTATTGATAGAGGTATCAATCATCGAAATCGGAGCACAATTGCAGATTTTCGATTATTAAAGCTCTGAATTTGTGGGCTATAGTTCAGTTGATTATCAATAAAATTAAATTTTCCACAAAATGTGTAGAAATATTCTAGCGATCTAAATACCCATTTGCATCACAATTACAGGTCTCAACACCTATTGATAGAGGTATCAATCATCGAAATCGGAGCACAATTGCAGATTTTCGATTTTTAAAGCTCTGAATTTGTGGGCTATAGTTCAGTTGATTATCAATAAAATTAAATTTTCCACAAAATGTGTAGAAATATTCGAGCCACCTAAATACCCGTTGGCATCACAACTACAGGTCTCAAAACCTATTGATAGAGGTATCAATCATCGAAATCGGAGCACAATTGCAGATTTTCGATTTTTAAAGCTCTGAATTTGTGGGCTATAGTTCAGTTGATTATCAATAAAATTAAATTTTCCACAAAATGTGTAGAAATATTCGAGCCACCTAAATACCCGTTGGCATCACAATTACAGGTCTCAACACCTATTGATAGAGGTATCAATCATCGAAATCGGAGCACAATTGCAGATTTTCGATTATTAAAGCTCTGAATTTGTGGGCTATAGTTCAGTTGATTATCAATAAAATTAAATTTTCCACAAAATGTGTAGAAATATTCTAGCGATCTAAATACCCATTTGCATCACAATTACAGGTCTCAACACCTATTGATAGAGGTATCAATCATGAAAATCGGAGCACAATTGCACATTTTCGATTTTTAAAGCTCTGAATTTGTGGGCTATAGTTCAGTTGATTATCAATAAAATTAAATTTTCCACAAAATGTGTAGAAATATTCTAGCGATCTAAATACCCATTTGCATCACAATTACAGGTCTCAACACCTATTGATAGAGGTATCAATCATGGAAATCGGAGCACAATTGCAGATTTTCGATTTTTAAAGCTCTGAATTTGTGGGCTATAGTTCAGTTGATTATCAATAAAATTAAATTTTCCACAAAATGTGTAGAACTATTCTAGCGATCTAAATACCCATTTGCATCACAATTACAGGTCTCAACACCTATTGATAGAGGTATCAATCATGGAAATCGGAGCACAATTGCAGATTTTCGATTTTTAAAGCTCTGAATTTGTGGGCTATAGTTCAGTTGATTATCAATAAAATTAAATTTTCCACAAAATGTGTAGAACTATTCTAGCGATCTAAATACCCATTTGCATCACAATTACAGGTCTCAACACCTATTGATAGAGGTATCAATCATCGAAATCGGAGCACAATTGCAGATTTTCGATTATTAAAGCTCTGAATTTGTGGGCTATAGTTCAGTTGATTATCAATAAAATTAAATTTTCCACAAAATGTGTAGAAATATTCTAGCGATCTAAATACCCATTTGCATCACAATTACAGGTCTCAACACCTATTGATAGAGGATGTTAATCATGGAAATCGAAGCACAATTGCAGATTTTCGATTTTTAAAGCTCTGAATTTGTGGGCTATAGTTCAGTTGATTATCAATAAAATTAAATTTTCCACAAAATGTGTAGAAATATTCTAGCGATCTAAATACCCATTTGCATCATAATTACAGGTCTCAACACCTATTGATAGAGGTATCAATCATGGAAATCGGAGCACAATTGCAGATTTTCGATTTTTAAAGCTCTGAATTTGTGGGCTATAGTTCAGTTGATTATCAATAAAATTAAATTTTCCACAAAATGTGTAGAAATATTCTAGCGATCTAAATACCCATTTGCATCACAATTACAGGTCTCAACACCTATTGATAGAGGTATCAATCATGGAAATCGGAGCACAATTGCAGATTTTCGATTTTTAAAGCTCTGAATTTGTGGGCTATAGTTCAGTTGATTATCAATAAAATTAAATTTTCCACAAAATGTGTAGAAATATTCTAGCGATCTAAATACCCATTTGCATCACAATTACAGGTCTCAACACCTATTGATAGAGGTATCAATCATGGAAATCGGAGCACAATTGCAGATTTTCGATTTTTAAAGCTCTGAATTTGTGGGCTATAGTTCAGTTGATTATCAATAAAATTAAATTTTCCACAAAATGTGTAGAAATATTCAAGCCACCTAAATACCCGTTGGCATCACAACTACAGGTCTCAACACCTATTGATAGAGGTATCAATCATCGAAATCGGAGCACAATTGCAGATTTTCGATTATTAAAGCTCTGAATTTGTGGGCTATAGTTCAGTTGATTATCAATAAAATTAAATTTTCCACAAAATGTGTAGAAATATTCTAGCGATCTAAATACCCATTTGCATCACAATTACAGGTCTCAACACCTATTGATAGAGGTATCAATCATCGAAATCGGAGCACAATTGCAGATTTTCGATTTTTAAAGCTCTGAATTTGTGGGCTATAGTTCAGTTGATTATCAATAAAATTAAATTTTCCACAAAATGTGTAGAAATATTCGAGCCACCTAAATACCCGTTGGCATCACAATTACAGGTCTCAACACCTATTGATAGAGGTATCAATCATCGAAATCGGAGCACAATTGCAGATTTTCGATTATTAAAGCTCTGAATTTGTGGGCTATAGTTCAGTTGATTATCAATAAAATTAAATTTTCCACAAAATGTGTAGAAATATTCTAGCGATCTAAATACCCATTTGCATCACAATTACAGGTCTCAACACCTATTGGTAGAGGATGTTAATCATGGAAATCGAAGCACAATTGCAGATTTTCGATTTTTAAAGCTCTGAATTTGTGGGCTATAGTTCAGTTGATTATCAATAAAATTAAATTTTCCACAAAATGTGTAGAAATATTCTAGCGATCTAAATACCCATTTGCATCACAATTACAGGTCTCAACACCTATTGATAGAGGTATCAATCATCGAAATCGGAGCACAATTGCAGATTTTCGATTTTTAAAGCTCTGAATTTGTGGGCTATAGTTCAGTTGATTATCAATAAAATTAAATTTTCCACAAAATGTGTAGAAATATTCGAGCCACCTAAATACCCGTTGGCATCACAATTACAGGTCTCAACACCTATTGATAGAGGTATCAATCATCGAAATCGGAGCACAATTGCAGATTTTCGATTATTAAAGCTCTGAATTTGTGGGCTATAGTTCAGTTGATTATCAATAAAATTAAATTTTCCACAAAATGTGTAGAAATATTCTAGCGATCTAAATACCCATTTGCATCACAATTACAGGTCTCAACACCTATTGATAGAGGTATCAATCATGGAAATCGGAGCACAATTGCAGATTTTCGATTTTTAAAGCTCTGAATTTGTGGGCTATAGTTCAGTTGATTATCAATAAAATTAAATTTTCCACAAAATGTGTAGAACTATTCTAGCGATCTAAATACCCATTTGCATCACAATTACAGGTCTCAACACCTATTGATAGAGGTATCAATCATGGAAATCGGAGCACAATTGCAGATTTTCGATTTTTAAAGCTCTGAATTTGTGGGCTATAGTTCAGTTGATTATCAATAAAATTAAATTTTCCACAAAATGTGTAGAAATATTCGAGCCACCTAAATACCCGTTGGCATCACAATTACAGGTCTCAACACCTATTGATAGAGGTATCAATCATCGAAATCGGAGCACAATTGCAGATTTTCGATTATTAAAGCTCTGAATTTGTGGGCTATAGTTCAGTTGATTATCAATAAAATTAAATTTTCCACAAAATGTGTAGAAATATTCTAGCGATCTAAATACCCATTTGCATCACAATTACAGGTCTCAACACCTATTGATAGAGGTATCAATCATGGAAATCGGAGCACAATTGCAGATTTTCGATTTTTAAAGCTCTGAATTTGTGGGCTATAGTTCAGTTGATTATCAATAAAATTAAATTTTCCACAAAATGTGTAGAAATATTCGAGCCACCTAAATACCCGTTGGCATCACAATTACAGGTCTCAACACCTATTGATAGAGGTATCAATCATCAAAATCGGAGCACAATTGCAGATTTTCGATTATTAAAGCTCTGAATTTGTGGGCTATAGTTCAGTTGATTATCAATAAAATTAAATTTTCCACAAAATGTGTAGAAATATTCTAGCGATCTAAATACCCATTTGCATCATAATTACAGGTCTCAACACCTATTGATAGAGGTATCAATCATGGAAATCGGAGCACAATTGCAGATTTTCGATTTTTAAAGCTCTGAATTTGTGGGCTATAGTTCAGTTGATTATCAATAAAATTAAATTTTCCACAAAATGTGTAGAAATATTCGAGCCACCTAAATACCCGTTGGCATCACAACTACAGGTCTCAAAACCTATTGATAGAGGTATCAATCATCGAAATCGGAGCACAATTGCAGATTTTCGATTTTTAAAGCTCTGAATTTGTGGGCTATAGTTCAGTTGATTATCAATAAAATTAAATTTTCCACAAAATGTGTAGAAATATTCGAGCCACCTAAATACTCGTTGGAATCACAATTACAGGTCTCAACACCTATTGATAGAGGTATCAATCATCGAAATCGGAGCACAATTGCAGATTTTCGATTTTTAAAGCTCTGAATTTGTGGGCTATAGTTCAGTTGATTATCAATAAAATTAAATTTTCCACAAAACGTGTAGAAATATTCGAGCCACCTAAATACCCGTTGGCATCACAATTACAGGTCTCAACACCTATTGATAGAGGTATCAATCATCGAAATCGGAGCACAATTGAAGATTTTCGATTATTAAAGCTCTGAATTTGTGGGCTAAAGTTCAGTTGATTATCAATAAAATTAAATTTTCCACAAAATGTGTAGAAATATTCTAGCGATCTAAATACCCATTTGCATCACAATTACAGGTCTCAACACCTATTGATAGAGGTATCAATCATGAAAATCGGAGCACAATTGCACATTTTCGATTTTTAAAGCTCTGAATTTGTGGGCTATAGTTCAGTTGATTATCAATAAAATTAAATTTTCCACAAAATGTGTAGAACTATTCTAGCGATCTAAATACCCATTTGCATCACAATTACAGGTCTCAACACCTATTGATAGAGGTATCAATCATGGAAATCGGAGCACAATTGCAGATTTTCGATTTTTAAAGCTCTGAATTTGTGGGCTATAGTTCAGTTGATTATCAATAAAATTAAATTTTCCACAAAATGTGTAGAAATATTCGAGCCACCTAAATACCCGTTGGCATCACAACTACAGGTCTCAACACCTATTGATAGAAGTATCCATCATCGAAATCGGAGCACAATTGCAGATTTTCGATTATTAAAGCTCTGAATTTGTGGGCTATAGTTCAGTTGATTATCAATAAAATTAAATTTTCCACAAAATGTGTAGAAATATTCTAGCGATCTAAATACCCATTTGCATCACAATTACAGGTCTCAACACCTATTGATAGAGGTATCAATCATGGAAATCGGAGCACAATTGCAGATTTTCGATTTTTAAAGCTCTGAATTTGTGGGCTATAGTTCAGTTGATTATCAATAAAATTAAATTTTCCACAAAATGTGTAGAAATATTCTAGCGATCTAAATACCCATTTGCATCATAATAACAGGTCTCAACACCTATTGATAGAGGTATCAATCATGGAAATCGGAGCACAATTGCAGATTTTCGATTTTTAAAGCTCTGAATTTGTGGGCTATAGTTCAGTTGATTATCAATAAAATTAAATTTTCCACAAAATGTGTAGAAATATTCTAGCGATCTAAATACCCATTTGCATCACAATTACAGGTCTCAACACCTATTGATAGAGGTATCAATCATGGAAATCGGAGCACAATTGCAGATTTTCGATTTTTAAAGCTCTGAATTTGTGGGCTATAGTTCAGTTGATTATCAATAAAATTAAATTTTCCACAAAATGTGTAGAAATATTCTAGCGATCTAAATACCCATTTGCATCACAATTACAGGTCTCAACACCTATTGATAGAGGTATCAATCATGGAAATCGGAGCACAATTGCAGATTTTCGATTTTTAAAGCTCTGAATTTGTGGGCTATAGTTCAGTTGATTATCATTAAAATTAAATTTTCCACAAAATGTGTAGAACTATTCTAGCGATCTAAATACCCATTTGCATCACAATTACAGGTCTCAACACCTATTGATAGAGGTATCAATCATGGAAATCGGAGCACAATTGCAGATTTTCGATTTTTAAAGCTCTGAATTTGTGGGCTATAGTTCAGTTGATTATCAATAAAATTAAATTTTCCACAAAATGTGTAGAAATATTCTAGCGATCTAAATACCCATTTGCATCACAATTACAGGTCTCAACACGTATTGATAGAGGTATCAATCATCGAAATCGGAGCACAATTGCAGATTTTCGATTTTTAAAGCTCTGAATTTGTGGGCTATAGTTCAGTTGATTATCAATAAAATTAAATTTTCCACAAAATGTGTAGAAATATTCGAGCCACCTAAATACCCGTTGGCATCACAATTACAGGTCTCAACACCTATTGATAGAGGTATCAATCATCGAAATCGGAGCACAATTGCAGATTTTCGATTTTTAAAGCTCTGAATTTGTGGGCTATAGTTCAGTTGATTATCAATAAAATTAAATTTTCCACAAAATGTGTAGAAATATTCTAGCGATCTAAATACCCATTTGCATCACAATTACAGGTCTCAACACCTATTGATAGAGGTATCAATCATGGAAATCGGAGCACAATTGCAGATTTTCGATTTTTAAAGCTCTGAATTTGTGGGCTATAGTTCAGTTGATTATCAATAAAATTAAATTTTCCACAAAATGTGTAGAAATATTCTAGCGATCTAAATACCCATTTGCATCACAATTACAGGTCTCAACACGTATTGATAGAGGTATCAATCATCGAAATCGGAGCACAATTGCAGATTTTCGATTTTTAAAGCTCTGAATTTGTGGGCTATAGTTCAGTTGATTATCAATAAAATTAAATTTTCCACAAAATGTGTAGAAATATTCGAGCCAACTTAATACCCGTTGGCATCACAATTACAGGTCTCAACACCTATTGATAGAGGTATCAATCATCGAAATCGGAGCACAATTGCAGATTTTCGATTTTTAAAGCTCTGAATTTGTGGGCTATAGTTCAGTTGATTATCAATAAAATTAAATTTTCCACAAAATGTGTAGAAATATTCTAGCGATCTAAATACCCATTTGCATCACAATTACAGGTCTCAACACCTATTGATAGAGGTATCAATCATCGAAATCGGAGCACAATTGCAGATTTTCGATTTTTAAAGCTCTGAATTTGTGGGCAATAGTTCAGTTGATTATCAATAAAATTAAATTTTCCACAAAATGTGTAGAAATATTCTAGCGATCTAAATACCCATTTGCATCACAATTACAGGTCTCAACACCTATTGATAGAGGTATCAATCATGGAAATCGGAGCACAATTGCAGATTTTCGATTTTTAAAGCTCTGAATTTGTGGGCTATAGTTCAGTTGATTATCAATAAAATTAAATTTTCCACAAAATGTGTAGAAATATTCTAGCGATCTAAATACCCATTTGCATCACAATTACAGGTCTCAACACCTATTGATAGAGGTATCAATCATGGAAATCGGAGCACAATTGCAGATTTTCGATTTTTAAAGCTCTGAATTTGTGGGCTATAGTTCAGTTGATTATCAATAAAATTAAATTTTCCACAAAATGTGTAGAAATATTCGAGCCACCTAAATACCCGTTGGCATCACAACTACAGGTCTCAACACCTATTGATAGAGGTATCAATCATCGAAATCGGAGCACAATTGCAGATTTTCGATTTTTAAAGCTCTGAATTTGTGGGCTATAGTTCAGTTGATTATCAATAAAATTAAATTTTCCACAAAATGTGTAGAAATATTCTAGCGATCTAAATACCCATTTGCATCACAATTACAGGTCTCAACACCTATTGATAGAGGTATCAATCATGGAAATCGGAGCACAATTGCAGATTTTCGATTTTTAAAGCTCTGAATTTGTGGGCTATAGTTCAGTTGATTATCAATAAAATTAAATTTTCCACAAAATGTGTAGAAATATTCTAGCGATCTAAATACCCGTTTGCATCACAATTACAGGTTTCAACACCTATTGATAGAGGTATCAATCATCGAAATCGGAGCACAATTGCAGATTTTCGATTTTTAAGCTCTGAATTTGTGGGCTATAGTTCAGTTGATTTTCAATAAAATTAAATTTTCCACAAAATGTGTAGAAATATTCTAGCGATCTAAATACCCGTTTGCATCACAATTACAGGTCTCAACACCTATTGATAGAGGTATCAATCATCGAAATCGGAGCACAATTGCAGATTTTTGATTTTTAAAGCTCTGAATTTGTGGGCTATAGTTCAGTTGATTTTCAATAAAATTAAATTTTCCACAAAATGTGTAGAAATATTCTAGCGATCTAAATACCCGTTTGCATCACAATTACAGGTCTCAACACCTATTGATAGAGGTATCAATCATCGAAATCGGAGCACAATTGCAGATTTTCGATTTTTAAGCTCTGAATTTGTGGGCTATAGTTCAGTTGATTTTCAATAAAATTAAATTTTCCACAAAATGTGTAGAAATATTCTAGCGATCTAAATACTCGTTTGCATCACAATTACAGGTCTCAACACCTATTGATAGAGGTATCAATCATCGAAATCGGAGCACAATTGCAGATTTTTGATTTTTAAAGCTCTGAATTTGTGGGCTATAGTTCAGTTGATTTTCAATAAAATTAAATTTTCCACAAAATGTGTAGAAATATTCTAGCGATCTAAATACCCGTTTGCATCACAATTACAGGTCTCAACACCTATTGATAGAGGTATCAATCATCGAAATCGGAGCACAATTGCAGATTTTCGATTTTTAAGCTCTGAATTTGTGGGCTATAGTTCAGTTGATTTTCAATAAAATTAAATTTTCCACAAAATGTGTAGAAATATTCTAGCGATCTAAATACCCGTTTGCATCACAATTACAGGTCTCAACACCTATTGATAGAGGAATCAATCATCGAAATCGGAGCACAATTGCAGATTTTTGATTTTTAAAGCTCAGAATTTGTGGGCTATAGTTCAGTTGATTTTCAATAAAATTAAATTTTCCACAAAATGTGTAGAAATATTCTAGCGATCTAAATACCCGTTTGCATCACAATTACAGGTCTCAACACCTATTGATAGAGGTATCAATCATCGAAATCGGAGCACAATTGCAGATTTTCGATTTTTAAGCTCTGAATTTGTGGGCTATAGTTCAGTTGATTTTCAATAAAATTAAATTTTCCACAAAATGTGTAGAAATATTCTAGCGATCTAAATACCCGTTTGCATCACAATTACAGGTCTCAACACCTATTGATAGAGGTATCAATCATCGAAATCGGAGCACAACTGCAGATTTTCGATTTTTAAGCTCTGAATTTGTGGGCTATAGTTCAGTTGATTTTCAATAAAATTAAATTTTCCACAAAATGTGTAGAAATATTCTAGCGATCTAAATACCCGTTTGCATCACAATTACAGGTCTCAACACCTATTGATAGAGGTATCAATCATCGAAATCGGAGCACAATTGCAGATTTTTGATTTTTAAAGCTCAGAATTTGTGGGCTATAGTTCAGTTGATTTTCAATAAAATTAAATTTTCCACAAAATGTGTAGAAATATTCTAGCGATCTAAATACCCGTTTGCATCACAATTACAGGTCTCAACACCTATTGATAGAGGTATCAATCATCGAAATCGGAGCACAATTGCAGATTTTCGATTTTTAAGCTCTGAATTTGTGGGCTATAGTTCAGTTGATTTTCAATAAAATTAAATTTTCCACAAAATGTGTAGAAATATTCTAGCGATCTAAATACCCGTTTGCATCACAATTACAGGTCTCAACACCTATTGATAGAGGTATCAATCATCGAAATCGGAGCACAATTGCAGATTTTCGATTTTTAAAGCTCTGAATTTGTGGGCTATAGTTCAGTTGATTTTCAATAAAATTAAATTTTCCACAAAATGTGTAGAAATATTCTAGCGATCTAAATACCCGTTTGCATCACAATTACAGGTCTCAACACCTATTGATAGAGGTATCAATCATCGAAATCGGAGCACAATTGCAGATTTTCGATTTTTAAGCTCTGAATTTGTGGGCTATAGTTCAGTTGATTTTCAATAAAATTAAATTTTCCACAAAATGTGTAGAAATATTCTAGCGATCTAAATACCCGTTTGCATCACAATTACAGGTCTCAACACCTATTGATAGAGGTATCAATCATCGAAATCGGAGCACAATTGCAGATTTTTGATTTTTAAAGCTCTGAATTTGTGGGCTATAGTTCAGTTGATTTTCAATAAAATTAAATTTTCCACAAAATGTGTAGAAATATTCTAGCGATCTAAATACCCGTTTGCATCACAATTACAGGTCTCAACACCTATTGATAGAGGTATCAATCATCGAAATCGGAGCACAATTGCAGATTTTCGATTTTTAAGCTCTGAATTTGTGGGCTATAGTTCAGTTGATTTTCAATAAAATTAAATTTTCCACAAAATGTGTAGAAATATTCTAGCGATCTAAATACCCGTTTGCATCACAATTACAGGTCTCAACACCTATTGATAGAGGTATCAATCATCGAAATCGGAGCACAATTGCAGATTTTTGATTTTTAAAGCTCAGAATTTGTGGGCTATAGTTCAGTTGATTTTCAATAAAATTAAATTTTCCACAAAATGTGTAGAAATATTCTAGCGATCTAAATACCCGTTTGCATCACAATTACAGGTCTCAACACCTATTGATAGAGGTATCAATCATCGAAATCGGAGCACAATTGCAGATTTTCGATTTTTAAGCTCTGAATTTGTGGGCTATAGTTCAGTTGATTTTCAATAAAATTAAATTTTCCACAAAATGTGTAGAAATATTCTAGCGATCTAAATACCCGTTTGCATCACAATTACAGGTCTCAACACCTATTGATAGAGGTATCAATCATCGAAATCGGAGCACAATTGCAGATTTTTGATTTTTAAAGCTCTGAATTTGTGGGCTATAGTTCAGTTGATTTTCAATAAAATTAAATTTTCCACAAAATGTGTAGAAATATTCTAGCGATCTAAATACCCGTTTGCATCACAATTACAGGTCTCAACACCTATTGATAGAGGTATCAATCATCGAAATCGGAGCACAATTGCAGATTTTCGATTTTTAAGCTCTGAATTTGTGGGCTATAGTTCAGTTGATTTTCAATAAAATTAAATTTTCCACAAAATGTGTAGAAATATTCTAGCGATCTAAATACTCGTTTGCATCACAATTACAGGTCTCAACACCTATTGATAGAGGTATCAATCATCGAAATCGGAGCACAATTGCAGATTTTCGATTTTTAAAGCTCTGAATTTGTGGGCTATAGTTCAGTTGATTTTCAATAAAATTAAATTTTCCACAAAATGTGTAGAAATATTCTAGCGATCTAAATACCCGTTTGCATCACAATTACAGGTCTCAACACCTATTGATAGAGGTATCAATCATCGAAATCGGAGCACAATTGCAGATTTTCGATTTTTAAGCTCTGAATTTGTGGGCTATAGTTCAGTTGATTTTCAATAAAATTAAATTTTCCACAAAATGTGTAGAAATATTCTAGCGATCTAAATACCCGTTTGCATCACAATTACAGGTCTCAACACCTATTGATAGAGGTATCAATCATCGAAATCGGAGCACAATTGCAGATTTTCGATTTTTAAGCTCTGAATTTGTGGGCTATAGTTCAGTTGATTTTCAATAAAATTAAATTTTCCACAAAATGTGTAGAAATATTCTAGCGATCTAAATACCCGTTTGCATCACAATTACAGGTCTCAACACCTATTGATAGAGGTATCAATCATCGAAATCGGAGCACAATTGCAGATTTTTGATTTTTAAAGCTCTGAATTTGTGGGCTATAGTTCAGTTGATTTTCAAAAAAATTAAATTTTCCACAAATTGTGTAGAAATATTCTAGCGATCTAAATACCCGTTTGCATCACAATTACAGGTCTCAACACCTATTGATAGAGGTATCAATCATCGAAATCGGAGCACAATTGCAGATTTTTGATTTTTAAAGCTCTGAATTTGTGGGCTATAGTTCAGTTGATTTTCAAAAAAATTAAATTTTCCACAAATTGTGTAGAAATATTCTAGCGATATAAATACCCGTTTGCATCACAATTACAGGTCTCAACACCTATTGATAGAGGTATCAATCATCGAAATCGGAGCACAATTGCAGATTTTTGATTTTTAAAGCTCAGAATTTGTGGGCTATAGTTCAGTTGATTTTCAAAAAAATTAAATTTTCCACAAATTGTGTAGAAATATTCTAGCGATCTAAATACCCGTTTGCATCACAATTACAGGTCTCAACACCTATTGATAGAGGTATCAATCATCGAAATCGGAGCACAATTGCAGATTTTCGATTTTTAAAGCTCTGAATTTGTGGGCTATAGTTCAGTTGATTTTCAATAAAATTAAATTTTCCACAAAATGTGCAGAAATATTCTAGCGATCTAAATACCCGTTTGCATCACAATTACAGGTCTCAACACCTATTGATAGAGGTATCAATCATCGAAATCGGAGCACAATTGCAGATTTTTGATTTTTAAAGCTCTGAATTTGTGGGCTATAGTTCAGTTGATTTTCAAAAAAATTAAATTTTCCACAAATTGTGTAGAAATATTCTAGCGATCTAAATACCCGTTTGCATCACAATTACAGGTCTCAACACCTATTGATAGAGGTATCAATCATCGAAATCGGAGCACAATTGCAGATTTTCGATTTTTAAAGCTCTGAATTTGTGGGCTATAGTTCAGTTGATTTTCAATAAAATTAAATTTTCCACAAAATGTGTAGAAATATTCTAGCGATCTAAATACCCGTTTGCATCACAATTACAGGTCTCAACACCTATTGATAGAGGTATCAATCATCGAAATCGGAGCACAATTGCAGATTTTTGATTTTTAAAGCTCTGAATTTGTGGGCTATAGTTCAGTTGATTTTCAAAAAAATTAAATTTTCCACAAATTGTGTAGAAATATTCTAGCGATCTAAATACCCGTTTGCATCACAATTACAGGTCTCAACTCCTATTGATAGAGGTATCAATCATCGAAATCGGAGCACAATTGCAGATTTTCGATTTTTAAAGCTCTGAATTTGTGGGCTATAGTTCAGTTGATTTTCAATAAAATTAAATTTTCCACAAAATATGTAGAAATATTCTAGCGATCTAAATACCCGTTTGCATCACAATTACAGGTCTCAACACCTATTGATAGAGGTATCAATCATCGAAATCGGAGCACAATTGCAGATTTTCGATTTTTAAAGCTCTGAATTTGTGGGCTATAGTTCAGTTGAATTTCAATAAAATTAAATTTTCCACAAAATGTGTAGAAATATTCTAGCGATCTAAATACCCGTTTGCATCACAATTACAGGTCTCAACACCTATTAATAGAGGTATCAATCATCGAAATCGGAGCACAATTGCAGATTTTCGATTTTTAAAGCTCTGAATTTGTGGGCTATAGTTCAGTTGAATTTCAATAAAATTAAATTTTCCACAAAATGTGTAGAAATATTCTAGCGATCTAAATACCCATTTGCATCACAATTACAGGTCTCAACACCTATTAATAGAGGTATCAATCATCGAAATCGGAGCACAATTGCAGATTTTCGATTTTTAAAGCTCTGAATTTGTGGGCTATAGTTCAGTTGATTTTCAATAAAATTAAATTTTCCACAAAATGTGTAGAAATATTCTAGCGATCTAAATACCCGTTTGCATCACAATTACAGGTCTCAACACCTATTGATAGAGGTATCAATCATCGAAATCGGAGCACAATTGCAACTTTTCGATTTTTAAAGCTCTGAATTTGTGGGCTCTAGTTCAGTTGATTTTCAATAAAATTAAATTTTCCACAAAATGTGTAGAAATATTCTAGCGATCTAAATACCCGTTTGCATCACAATTACAGGTCTCAACACCTATTGATAGAGGTATCAATCATCGAAATCGGAGCACAATTGCAGATTTTCGATTTTTAAAGCTCTGAATTTGTGGGCTATAGTTCAGTTGATTTTCAATAAAATTAAATTTTCCACAAAATGTGTAGAAATATTCTAGCGATCTAAATACCCATTTGCATCACAATTACAGGTCTCAACACCTATTGATAGAGGTATCAATCATCGAAATCGGAGCACAATTGCAGATTTTTGATTTTTAAAGCTCTGAATTTGTGGGCTATAGTTCAGTTGATTTTCAATAAAATTAAATTTTCCACAAAATGTGTAGAAATATTCTAGCGATCTAAATACCCGTTTGCATCACAATTACAGGTCTCAACACCTATTGATAGAGGTATCAATCATCGAAATCGGAGCACAATTGCAGATTTTTGATTTTTAAAGCTCTGAATTTGTGGGCTATAGTTCAGTTGATTTTCAAAAAAATTAAATTTTCCACAAAATGTGTAGAAATATTCTAGCGATCTAAATACCCATTTGCATCACAATTACAGGTCTCAACACCTATTGATAGAGGTATCAATCATCGAAATCGGAGCACAATTGCAGATTTTTGATTTTTAAAGCTCTGAATTTGTGGGCTATAGTTCAGTTGATTTTCAATAAAATTAAATTTTCCACAAAATGTGTAGAAATATTCTAGCGATCTAAATACCCGTTTGCATCACAATTACAGGTCTCAACACCTATTGATAGAGGTATCAATCATCGAAATCGGAGCACAATTGCAGATTTTTGATTTTTAAAGCTCTGAATTTGTGGGCTATAGTTCAGTTGATTTTCAATAAAATTAAATTTTCCACAAAATGTGTAGAAATATTCTAGCGATCTAAATACCCGTTTGCATCACAATTACAGGTCTCAACACCTATTGATAGAGGTATCAATCATCGAAATCGGAGCACAATTGCAGATTTTTGATTTTTAAAGCTCTGAATTTGTGGGCTATAGTTCAGTTGATTTTCAAAAAAATTAAATTTTCCACAAAATGTGTAGAAATATTCTAGCGATCTAAATACCCGTTTGCATCACAATTACAGGTCTCAACACCTATTGATAGAGGTATCAATCATCGAAATCGGAGCACAATTGCAGATTTTTGATTTTTAAAGCTCTGAATTTGTGGGCTATAGTTCAGTTGAATTTCAATAAAATTAAATTTTCCACAAAATGTGTAGAAATATTCTAGCGATCTAAATACCCGTTTGCATCACAATTACAGGTCTCAACACCTATTGATAGAGGTATCAATCATCGAAATCGGAGCACAATTGCAGATTTTTGATTTTTAAAGCTCTGAATTTGTGGGCTATAGTTCAGTTGATTTTCAAAAAAATTAAATTTTCCACAAAATGTGTAGAAATATTCTAGCGATCTAAATACCCGTTTGCATCACAATTACAGGTCTCAACACCTATTGATAGAGGTATCAATCATCGAAATCGGAGCACAATTGCAGATTTTTGATTTTTAAAGCTCTGAATTTGTGGGCTATAGTTCAGTTGAATTTCAATAAAATTAAATTTTCCACAAAATGTGTAGAAATATTCTAGCGATCTAAATACCCGTTTGCATCACAATTACAGGTCTCAACACCTATTGATAGAGGTATCAATCATCGAAATCGGAGCACAATTGCAGATTTTTGATTTTTAAAGCTCTGAATTTGTGGGCTATAGTTCAGTTGATTTTCAATAAAATTAAATTTTCCACAAAATGTGTAGAAATATTCTAGCGATCTAAATACCCGTTTGCATCACAATTACAGGTCTCAACACCTATTGATAGAGGTATCAATCATCGAAATCGGAGCACAATTGCAGATTTTTGATTTTTAAAGCTCTGAATTTGTGGGCTATAGTTCAGTTGATTTTCAATAAAATTAAATTTTCCACAAAATGTGTAGAAATATTCTAGCGATCTAAATACCCGTTTGCATCACAATTACAGGTCTCAACACCTATTGATAGAGGTATCAATCATCGAAATCGGAGCACAATTGCAGATTTTTGATTTTTAAAGCTCTGAATTTGTGGGCTATAGTTCAGTTGATTTTCAAAAAAATTAAATTTTCCACAAAATGTGTAGAAATATTCTAGCGATCTAAATACCCGTTTGCATCACAATTACAGGTCTCAACACCTATTGATAGAGGTATCAATCATCGAAATCGGAGCACAATTGCAGATTTTTGATTTTTAAAGCTCTGAATTTGTGGGCTATAGTTCAGTTGAATTTCAATAAAATTAAATTTTCCACAAAATGTGTAGAAATATTCTAGCGATCTAAATACCCGTTTGCATCACAATTACAGGTCTCAACACCTATTGATAGAGGTATCAATCATCGAAATCGGAGCACAATTGCAGATTTTTGATTTTTAAAGCTCTGAATTTGTGGGCTATAGTTCAGTTGAATTTCAATAAAATTAAATTTTCCACAAAATGTGTAGAAATATTCTAGCGATCTAAATACCCGTTTGCATCACAATTACAGGTCTCAACACCTATTGATAGAGGTATCAATCATCGAAATCGGAGCACAATTGCAGATTTTCGATTTTTAAGCTCTGAATTTGTGGGCTATAGTTCAGTTGATTTTCAAAAAAATTAAATTTTCCACAAATTGTGTAGAAATATTCTAGCGATCTAAATACCCGTTTGCATCACAATTACAGGTCTCAACACACACCTATTGATAGAGGTATCTCTTCCACCAACTAAACCAGCTGTAGATCAACATTCGTTTAGATCTTACTATCATGTGCAGGCCTGGTAAGGAAATATTTTATTAGAATAAATATGTAAAAAATCCATGTTATCATAAAAATATCTTATCTCCTACAGATTGGGGATGTCAGGCTTAAGGAATAATTTGCTACCGATCTCAACAGACTTACCTGCTGCACCAGACAATTTACTACAACAACAGATGAGAATGCAGAGCAGAATATCTGGACTTTAGTGCTCCGCTATATGCAGAACATGCCAGAGAATATCATGTGACGATATATTATATATGAAAAAGATGATTTTGATATTGATAATGCTGTATGAGTTAATTTGTTAAAATAAAAACCCAAAATTACTACTAAATATGTACCTTAAGAAAATGGGAATATCTCTGAAATTGTCTACTTGTTCTAGTAACAACACTTGTTTATTTAGGGCCGTTATCCACTCTAAAACTAACAGTTTAAAAAAACGTGTTTAACTTCAATTTTGGCAGATATAGCAGCGCTAACTAAACAAATGTTGTTTCTAGAACATGTAGACAATTTAATTCTGCGTTATTGCGTTAGATATTAACCAAATCTGTGCTACCTCCCATTCCAGAGATATTCCCATTTTCTTAGAGTCTTAAAATTATTTATGACAACCCTGGTACTCATACATCATTTCTACAAACACACTGCCTACCATACAAGCGATCTAACATCGTTCATTGTTTTATAATTTGATTGCTTAACACAAAGAAATTGAGTCTTACTAATATAACATGTGATGGCCGAAATAGTAGCATGATTGGCTATAGAATGCAAGATACCGAGTTCGATCCTAAGTAATGTATTCAATAAAAATTGTACTTTTTGATATTTATAAGATCCCAATTTAAAAAAATTCTGAAACTGGGTCAATTACTCACAAATATCGAGAAAAAAAAATAATTTTTGAAAATTTTAATGCAATAATATTAAATAATTAATAAAAAAAAAAAAATGCGCGCTAGTTCATTAAATCGAACCTCAGACATTTTTCACAAAAGTTACAATCCACGCCCTCTTTTAAACAAAATCAAATATACCAGCACTTTTAGCGAAGAAACAATCTGTACTAAATATAGTACGTATGCCCTAACAGAGATGTCTGTACTAAATATAGTACGTATGCCCTAACAGAGATGTCACTATATCCATATATTGGAGACAATTTTGCTGAATGACTGCATAATACAAACAAATCGGTGTACATTATTATATGATGTGATAGCCGATGGAGTAAGGTGATGGACTGCAGAAACGAAGGTATCGAGTTCGATGCCAAGCAATGCCAACATTAATTTTTAGAAGAAAAATATATGAATTGAATCTGGGACCGAGAAAATCGGCGGATCTGGAGATCCGCCAGAAAAAAAATCAAAATTTGGCCAAATTCGAAAAAAAAACAGAAATTTCAGATTTTTGAAAAAAAATATTGGAATTTGGTAGAATCGAACTCGGGACCTTTAGGACATCAATCCATCATTTTACCACCCGACCATTCGCCTTCATATATATAGTACTTAATTTTTCGTATAAATACTCTGTATTTTGGACTTGGCGAAAAAATAACTTTGATCTAAAATATTTTCAAGTTAGACATTGGGACCGATTTTCAAAGGTAATACCATTAGCATGTTTGATGCAAATCCCACTTTAGAATTTTACTCGTCAGATAATTTTTTTACTCATCAGTTAACAATTTTTTTAACTCTACAATTAACAATTTTTTTTTTTTCTCAAACCAATATGGGTTTAAAAAAGTAATGTACCTGCATCGAGATTCGAACTTGCGAAAATGTGTTCTATAGTCTACAGCGCTAACACCTAGACCATCACCTATATGAAATATTGCACTAACTTTATTTGTTTTGTCTTTCAAATCAACATTTAGGGGATTATAACGTCAAACAGAAAATGCAAATAAATGTTTCGTTCTTATTTACAACAACGTTGATTTTCGAAATATATTTTTAACTTAAATCTTCATCTCAAATACCTACCATTTTCTTTTCGATACCGCATTATATTCTGAACTGTAAAGCATGATAAATTATTAAAATGGAAAAAAAAAATTCGACTTTTCTTAGAATCGAACTCGACACCCACTACACTACAATCCACCACGCTATCACTTGAGCTACTACTTCTTATGCTGTAAGACATTAAAATTTTGTTTAGTTTCCGCTCAATAAATTGTTAAACAAAAATCTGTGTTCAAACATTTCAGGAGGAGTTGGGGAACAAAATGTTTTAAGATCCATGATATTAAATTTTCAACACCATCTTACTCCTTAATTAACGTCTGTTTAAGGTTTGTATTTAACGAGTTATCCTGTGGTTAAACGTCTTGCACCGTTTTATTAAATTTATTTTTCGGTTAAAATACAAGATTTAGGTACAATTTGCGCTTTGTATGAATATAGTCTTATAGGGTTATTTCCCAATTCATATTATGGAGAGTACCCATTTCCGCACCTCCATAGAGGAAGGGTATTCGGCGCGTTTTTTTTATGTGGTCTCCCCAGTAGGCCTAATCCACAATTCTATAAATACAAATACTAAAATGCTGATCGTTAGTTAGGTGATTTCCAAGAAAATCCAATTTACTGTGAAATGGCACCACAGACCACAATTACTGATCCCGAAACCTATTTTTAGAGGTATCAAGAACCGCAATCGGAGCACAATTGCAGTTTTTGGGATTTTCTGGTCTAGAATACGCTGAATAAAACAATTTTCTACGAAATCTGTAGAAATATACGGGCGATCTAAGTACCTGTTGGCAGGATTATTACAGGTCTCAACACCTATTGATAGAGGTATAATCGGTTATTTTCGATTATTGGGGATCTGAATTAGTGGACTATTGTCCAGTTGATTTTCAATAAAATCGAATTTTCTACGAAATGTGAAGAAATATTCGGGCGATCTAAATACCCGTTAGTAGGGACATTACAAGTCTCAACACCTATTGATAGAGGTATCAATCATCGAAATCGGAGCACAATTGCAGATTTTCGATTTTTGGGGATCTGAATTAGCGGACTATTGTCCAGTTGATTTTCAATAAAATTGAATTTTCTACGAAATGTGTAGAAATATTCGGGCGATCTAAATATCCGTTAGTAGGGCCATTACAAGTCTCAACACCTATTGATAGAGGTATCAATCGTTGAAATCGGAGCACAATTGCAGATTTTCGATTATTGGGGATCTGAATTAGTGGATCCAGGTGATTTTCAATAAAATTGAATTTTCTACGAAATGTGTAGAAATATTCGGGCGATCTAAATATCCGTTAGTAGGGCCATTACAAGTCTCAACACCTATTGATAGAGGTATCAATCATCGAAATCGGAGCACAATTGCAGATTTTCGATTTTTGGGGATCTGAATTAGTGGACTATTGTCCAGTTGATTTTCAATAAAATTGAATTTTCTGCTAAATGTGTAGAAGTATTCGGGCGATCTAAATATCCGTTAGTAGGGCCATTACAAGTCTCAACACCTATTGATAGAGGTATCAATCATCGAAATCGGAGCACAATTGCAGATTTTCGATTTTTGGGGATCTGAATTAGTGGACTATTGTCCAGTTGATTTTCAATAAAATTGAATTTTCTACGAAATGTGTAGAAATATTCGGGCGATCTAAATATCCGTTAGTAGGGTCATTACAAGTCTCAACACCTATTGATAGAGGTCGAAATCGGAGCACAATTGCAGATTTTCGATTTTTGGGGATCTGAATTAATGGACTATTGTCCAGTTGATTTTCAATAAAATTGAATTTTCTACGAAATGTGAAGAAATATTCGGGCGATCTAAATATCCGTTAGTAGGGTCATTACAAGTCTCAACACCTATTGATAGAGGTATCAATCGTCGAAATCGGAGCACAATTGCAGATTTTCGATTTTTGGGGATCTGAATTAGTGGACTATTGTCCAGTTGATTTTCAATAAAATTGAATTTTCTACGAAATGTGTAGAAATATTCGGGCGATCTAAATATCCGTTAGTAGGGCCATTACAAGTCTCAACACCTATTGATAGAGGTATCAATCGTCGAAATCGGAGCACAATTGCAGATTTTCGATTTTTGGGGATCTGAATTAGTGGACTATTGTCCAGTTGATTTTCAATAAAATTGAATTTTCTACGAAATGTGTAGAAGTATTCGGGCGATCTAAATATCCGTTAGTAGGGCCATTACAAGTCTCAACACCTATTGATAGAGGTATCAATCATCGAAATCGGAGCACAATTGCAGATTTTCGATTTTTGGGGATCTGAATTAGCGGACTATTGTCCAGTTGATTTTCAATAAAATTGAATTTTCTACGAAATGTGTAGAAATATTCGGGCGATCTAAATATCCGTTAGTAGGGCCATTACAAGTCTCAACACCTATTGATAGAGGTATCAATCGTCGAAATCGGAGCACAATTGCAGATTTTCGATTTTTGGGGATCTGAATTAGTGGACTATTGTCCAGTTGATTTTCAATAAAATTGAATTTTCTACGAAATGTGTAGAAATATTCGGGCGATCTAAATATCCGTTAGTAGGGCCATTACAAGTCTCAACACCTATTGATAGAGGTATCAATCGTCGAAATCGGAGCACAATTGCAGATTTTCGATTTTTGGGGATCTGAATTAGTGGACTATTGTCCAGTTGATTTTCAATAAAATTGAATTTTCTACGAAATGTGTAGAAATATTCGGGCGATCTAAATATCCGTTAGTAGGGTCATTACAAGTCTCAACACCTATTGATAGAGGTCGAAATCGGAGCACAATTGCAGATTTTCGATTTTTGGGGATCTGAATTAATGGACTATTGTCCAGTTGATTTTCAATAAAATTGAATTTTCTACGAAATGTGTAGAAATATTCGGGCGATCTAAATATCCGTTAGTAGGGTCATTACAAGTCTCAACACCTATTGATAGAGGTATCAATCGTCGAAATCGGAGCACAATTGCAGATTTTCGATTTTTGGGGATCTGAATTAGTGGACTATTGTCCAGTTGATTTTCAATAAAATTGAATTTTCTACGAAATGTGTAGAAGTATTCGGGCGATCTAAATATCCGTTAGTAGGGCCATTACAAGTCTCAACACCTATTGATAGAGGTATCAATCATCGAAATCGGAGCACAATTGCAGATTTTCGATTTTTGGGGATCTGAATTAGCGGACTATTGTCCAGTTGATTTTCAATAAAATTGAATTTTCTACGAAATGTGTAGAAATATTCGGGCGATCTAAATATCCGTTAGTAGGGCCATTACAAGTCTCAACACCTATTGATAGAGGTATCAATCGTCGAAATCGGAGCACAATTGCAGATTTTCGATTTTTGGGAATCTGAATTAGTGGACTATTGTCCAGTTGATTTTCAATAAAATTGAATTTTCTACGAAATGTGTAGAAATATTCGGGCGATCTAAATATCCGTTAGTAGGGCCATTACAAGTCTCAACACCTATTGATAGAGGTATCAATCATCGAAATCGGAGCACAATTGCAGATTTTCGATTATTGGGGATCTGATTAGTGGACTATTGTCCAGTTGATTTTCAATAAAATTGAAGTTTCTACTAAATGTGAAGAAATATTCGGGCGATCGATATACCCGTTAGTAGGGCCATTACAAGTCTCAACACCTATTGATAGAGGTATCAATCATCGAAATCGGAGCACAATTGCAGATTTTCGATTTTTGGGGATCTGAATTAGTGGACTATTGTCCAGTTGATTTTCAATAAAATTGAATTTTCTACTAAATGTGTAGAAGTATTCGGGCGATCTAAATATCCGTTAGTAGGGCCATTACAAGTCTCAACACCTATTGATAGAGGTATCAATCATCGAAATCGGAGCACAATTGCAGATTTTCGATTTTTGGGGATCTGAATTAGCGGACTATTGTCCAGTTGATTTTCAATAAAATTGAATTTTCTACTAAATGTGAAGAAATATTCGGGCGATCGATATACCCGTTAGTAGGGCCATTACAAGTCTCAACACCTATTGATAGAGGTATCAATCATCGAAATCGGAGCACAATTGCAGATTTTCGATTTTTGGGGATCTGAATTAGTGGACTATTGTCCAGTTGATTTTCAATAAAATTGAATTTTCTACGAAATGTGTAGAAATATTCGGGCGATCGATATACCCGTTAGTAGGGCCATTACAAGTCTCAACACCTATTGATAGAGGTATCAATCATCGAAATCGGAGCACAATTGCAGATTTAAGAGAAATCAATTCTTACAAATGATGACGGATGTTCAGAATAATTTAGGTAATAGTAATGATTGGGTGTTACCTGAAACTGTTGGTGAAAATTTGAATGAAATGTGTGTACAATTTGAATGGATTGAGTTCCTGAGGGTTTTAGAAATGGCAAAATCTACGACCCCAGGAATAAATAGAGTGAGCTATAAAATGATTGGGCTATTAAGGATTGAAGCAAAAGAAACTTTGCTTCGAATTCTCAATAGAGTATGGATGAGTATTCAGATACCGGTAAGATGGAAGGATTGCAGAGTGGTTCCAATTCCCAAAAGGGATCGCGACACAAATCTGGCCATTAACTACAGAGGAATATGTATGTTGAATGTTTTTATTAAAATGGGGAATGGGATGCTGAAAGGCAGGTTTGAAAAGTTTATGAATGAAAATAGTTTATTGCCAGAGACCACTTCTGGTTTCCGTCGTAACCACTCTGCAAACGAATGTGTGGAAAATTTGTGTGCGAAGTACGAAAGGAAAAGAAGTTTGTTGTGGCGGTATTCCTGGATATTGAAGAGCGTATGATTATGTGGTTCCCAGGAAACTACATCAGGTTTTATTGAACCTGGGATTTCCTTGGAAAATTTGTAAATGGGTTTATAAGTTTATGAGTGAGCGAAAGTTTATTTTGTGTGAAAGGGGTTACCGATTGGAGGGAGCGGTGAACATTGGACTCCCACAAGGGAGCAAAATTTCTCCGACTCTCTTTAATCTGTATATGAGCTCGATACATAGGTATAATTCTCCCGACAAAGTCATCTTGCAATTTGCAGATGATTTTGTCCTAATCGGCAAAGGCAAAACAATCGGCGAAGCCCTAAATCGAGCTCAGGAATGTGTGCTTCAGGTAACACAATGTTTCAATGATTTAAATCTATGGCATTTAGAACGAATCAAAGAATTGATGTGCGAATCTAAGATGAGACAATTGAATATTCAAGATTGACTAGGTATTTGGGAATCTGGATCGACAATCGATTTAGTTTTAAGGTGCACATGGAAAAATTAGCCGATAATTGTAAGAGCAGATTAAATGTGATCAAAAGGGTGAGTAAACTGAAATGGGGAGCTCACCCTAGTGTGACTGATATGCTGCGAAAGACGCTAGTGTCTTCCAAAATTGCTTATGGGATTAAGGTCGGATTTGAGAAGTTAATGAAAGTAAAGAATGCATGTGCTAGAGTGGTATTGGGGGCGATTAATTCTACCCCAATACATACTCTATGGTCTGAATTAGGTGACTCACCTCTTAATTATAAGAGGGATTGGATCACCGTGCGAGAGACTGTGCGATTGTTGACCAAAGACAATGTGTTAGTGAATGAGATAAAAGTAAGATTGGAAGGAGGAACGAATTACCAAAAAACGCAACGGTCGAAAATAATGGCGGAAAATATGAACATATTTTCCAAAATTAGACAAGTGGGTCCAAAAGTTCCTCCCGAAAATCTTGCTGGGTGCTTGAATTTTGGAGACACAATAAAAACGATGATGAATGAGTTTCGGTGAAGAGAGAATTTAGAAGAATGCAAATGAATTATTTTGCACTTGTGGAGGTATATACAGATGCTAGAAGATCGAGTGGGTGTGGGAATTTACATTCCAGCAATAAACAAAGAAAATATTATGTTAATGTTAAATGGTAGCATCTGTATAATGAATGCAGAATTGATTGGAATTATGAAAGGAATCAAGTTGGCAATGAATGAAGGGAGAAACGGCAATACCAAACAGAGTTAATTCGTTACCAAGCAGGGCTGTTTCGTATTGGTATCTTCGAAGGCGAAATCTCGAGGATGCTTGATCTCGAGGGAATCCCGTTTTTAACTTATGTGTGTGAGGTGAGAAGATGATGTTTTTTTACGGCGCCGTCTAGTTTGGCCCGGTTGTCCCCTCAAAATTGAAACTATGTCGTGCTGCTGCTAAAAAGCGACTCAACAGTAAACTAACTCAACAATTCCTTTTGAAATTGATTGACCGATGACTTTTTCTAATCCCACTTTTAGAAAACTTCGTGACCAAACGAATTCAGTGACGCCTTTGTGAATTACTCTTGGCCTTAATATCCAGCCGATTAGTTGTACCTCCGCGATATTTTGGTAATTAATTGTTGTAGGTAGTTCAGTTACATCTACACGTAATAGAGCTCCCGAGACTACATTATACGTACATACAATTGAAGTCAGGTTAGTGATTCATCAAACGTCTGTACTTATTATCGATTATGTAGTTTGGAAAGTTTTAAGAAACTCCCGTCGCTATTATTGACTGCTTGTGCTTTATTCACCAGCTGTGGAACAGGTTGATTTGGACCCTTTTTAGTTCGATGGTCTAAATATCTCCATTTTGCCTTTGAAGTCTCTAACTTGGACGAAATTGTCTAAATTATGGATTAAAGTATAATAAAGGCATATATTTTTATAAAATAGTTACAGCTGAACAATCTCAATAATAAATTTCTCGTAAATTTTAACTTTTATTTAAAAAGTGGTGACACCTATAGTCGGATAGCCGAAAATCAATTTTGGTTGCAAATTAGGCAAATTTGGAATTTTTAAGCGATTAATTATATTCTTCCGCTCCTCTGTTTGGTTTAACGTACGATTTTGTGCGATGAACACGATAATCCTCATCATCCTCGTGAACCTCTCTAAAGCAACTGCGACAGAATAAATCACCATCACAATCGAGGCATCGCACAATTGCATCTTCATTGCATACGGTACACCAAGGAAGTTCTTCTTCGTCGGCCGGATTAGCTGGTTTTGAAACGCTGGCGAGGTATTCACGAGCTTCTGGAGATAAATTATCATCGATCCGTGATTCTTCCATTGCCTAGAAAATACAAATAAAAAAATTGTTTCCTGTTTTGATTGCGGCAACAACAAATTTACAAACCTCGGCTACAATAGTCTTGATGATTTCAGCTTCACTTTTCTGCTCTCCTAGGACATCGGAGAAAAATTTCGCACCACCACTTGTTCCCTGCTCACCCTTCAAATGGGCCAATTTTTCTTCAATCTCTACGGAAGCGTCCTTTTTATTAGTATTATAATTTTTATTAAGATTGCTTTCTTCCTCGAACTGCTTCAACAAATCATTAATCTTTTCTTGATCGGTTCGTGTATCGACCGTATTCACAATGCTCTTAGTATTTTGACTATAATCCTTGTGATCCACACCTCGTAACCGTGCCAATCTAGCTGCTATATCTTCATCAGTTTGAGGTTTATCCTCTTGATCTGATTTTTGTTTCAATGCTTCCAGCTTATCAGCAATCAACTTATCTTTATCAATCTCAACGGGTGGCGGTAACTTTTCCTCCTCCTGAAAAGTTTGGTCCAATAAATTTTCAGCTACCGGTGCACTTTTTTTGCCATACTTAATCGGATTTGATAATTTTTCGAAACATCCAAAGCACACCTTTTTCTTAGCCCCATTATATTGGGGTACCTCAATTTGATGTTTAAGGCATTTGGAACAGAACGAAAATTTACAATTTGGACAGCCGACTTCTTTATTGAAGATGCCGTATTTTTTCAGACAACTAATACAAGCCGACATAATTATGACGAAAAATAAATTCGAATGCGAAATGTAAATTATTTTGTTGTACACTTCGACCAAAAAAAAATTTACAGCTGATTCATTTGTTTTTGTTTGGAGGAATGTCAAAATTGGTAATACAGATTTGTTTAGTGAATCAAAGTATTATACAATTTTTAGTTGTCAATGTACAGATGTCACTGAATGTTAGAAAAGAGAAATCTTCTGCTAACTGTCAAAAGTAGGATTGTTTCTCAACTTGCATATTTTGTGAAGTAATAAACATCCAGCATTAAAATTTAACAACAATGGCCCACTATAAAGGAGCCGCGAGTGAAGCGGGCCGTGCCATGCAATTAATGAAAAAACGGGAAATTGCCCAACAAGAAATTGAATTCCGCAAAAAGAAAATCGAAGAAGATTTGAAGTTAAACAATATCGAGAATAAATTTGCCAGCCACTATGATGCGGTGGAACAGCAGCTTAAGAGTTCAACCATCGGATTGGTTACATTGGATGAGATGAAAGCGAAACAGGAAGATATTGTGAGGGAGCGTGAAAAAAAATTGGCGCAAAAAAAGGAAGAAAAAGATAAGGAAA
The DNA here is from genome assembly GCA_963556165.1 of Tipula helvola. NCBI lineage: Eukaryota > Metazoa > Arthropoda > Insecta > Diptera > Tipulidae > Tipula > Tipula helvola. The sequence goes on along the minus strand of OY744483.1, from coordinate 304,175,273 downwards.
AATTGCGAGAGCTCCAAGCCAAGGAGGCAGAGAAAAATAAGCAGCGGCGACAAATCCAATCACTTTCTTTCAATCTCGAACAAGATGAGGAGGAGGATGATGATGAAGGTAACGATGACGGTGGTGATGTGGCGGATAATAATAAAGATGAAGACACTGATGATGAAAAATCTAGTGATTGGCGTACCAAGGAGCCGATGATGAAAAAAATTAAGAAAAATCCTGATGTCGACACCTCATTCCTTCCAGATCGTGAACGCGAGGAACGTGAAAATCGAATGCGTGAAGAATTACGGCAAGAATGGGTGGCCCAGCAGCAGGCACTCAAAGATCAAGACATAACGATAACGTTCAGTTACTGGGATGGATCAGGGCATCGGCGAAGTGCTCGCATGAAGAAAGGAAACTCAATCTACCAATTCTTACAGAAATGTTTGGAGTTGCTAAGGAAAGAATTTGGCGAACTTAAAACGGTCATGGCTGACCAGTTGATGTACGTAAAAGAGGATTTAATTCTTCCGCATCACTACACATTCTACGACTTTATTGTGACAAAGGCACGCGGTAAAAGTGGTCCACTTTTCCAGTTCGACGTACACGATGACATTCGCATGATCAACGATGCCACAATCGAGAAGGAAGAATCCCACGCAGGCAAAGTATTGCTTCGCTCGTGGTACGAACGGAATAAACACATCTTCCCGGCCAGCCGCTGGGAACCATACGATCCAACCAAGACCTATGATAAGTACACGATTAGAGATAAGACTAAGAAATAAACTGTATTGTAACGACAAAATGGCCGCCGCCAACATTTTTTTTGATTATTCATAGGAAACACATTTTGTTAAAATCTCTTAAACTAAAAACCGATTCAACTTTGAGTATTTTGTTGTTGCTCTTCCAATTTCTCTTCGGTAAATTGGGATGAGACCCAGGCCAAACCCCATTTGAGATTTGTTAATAGGAATTTTAATGCTTTTGTCCATTGCTCTTCAGAATTGAATTGGATTCTAGAAAGGAAATTAAAAATTGAATGTGCCCCGATAATCTGGTGACATCTGCCTTAGGCTACTTACTTCACAGAATACGAACTCCCAGTCGAAGAATCCTCAATTTTTCCTTTGTCCATGCGATACGGTAAACAAAAACCGGAATCATCTTTTTCCACCTCTTCTTTAAATTGTTGTAGACAGTCAAGAAATGCGACCATGGCTGCATCAAATTTGGTGTCCCAAAAAAATTTAAAACCACCTGTTCCATACAGTGGAAGTTCTTTCTTATTGACTAAATCCTCGATATACGAGTGATTTCCATACGGTACCAAACTGTAACGTTGGAATGTTAAATTCATTTTTCTAGCCAGAGCGGATAGGAGCAATGCTGTTTGTCCCCATGCTGCATTTATTTCGGACCAATCAACCGGAGTGGAAGGTAATCGACCCAATCGAAAATTATTGATTGTACCAAAATGTCCCGAATGCCATATATGAAATGTAACGTTAAAGACATTTGTATTTTTCAGTTTATCGAGCTGTGACTGGGCATAAGCGATTTGGCACTCAAGACTACGAAATTCATCTTCCGTTTGCATTAGATCACGTCGATGTTTTGTATACTCACGCCAATATTTTTCTTCTTCCTTTTCGAGTCGCTCCTTCTCCTCTTCCTGTGATTTAATTGCGGAATGCACAGCCTCCTTTTCACGATTTGTGGCCGACAATTCGGTAAGCAATCGTTCCTCTTCACAATTCAAATCGGCCAATTCTTTTTCTAATTGCTCAATATTTGGTGTGTCATCGGTGAGTTCTAATTTTTTTAAATAATTATTATAGTCATTCCATTCATTTTCCACAAGCTTTAGCTGTTCGTCCATCAGGTCTAACAGCGAATCTGTACACTCATCGCACAAGGGATGATCGATTTGTGAATTTGACGAAAGGGTATCGAATAAATCAATTTTAACTTTCATTCTGTGGCTAAATTGTTCGACGGCAGGTACATCAGAAATGAGCATAAATCCATTTGCCCCATTTCCAGATTCGGTGATACGAAATGGGGGCACAAAATGATCTAAACTGTTGGCCTGAGATTCGAGGTCAGCATCGATATTTAAATGGATTGGCACTAAAATGAGATCAAGTATTTAGTAATAACTTCTATACAGATATAAATAAAACTTACAGGCGAGCTCCGCTAAAGTGTGTTCCCCCAGGACATTAAATGATTCATCCAATTTCAAGGGTTGTAAACAACGTTGGCACGCGAATTGTACACTTGTTTTTGTGTCAACCATTTTATGCGAAACACATTGAATAAACAAATTAAAATAAATAATTTAATTCTATTGTTCGTAAATAAATATTGATAAAATGAGAAGTTTTACGTTTTTTTTGATGGGATTACAGCTGATTTATGTGTATTCTTTGTTTTTATGTCATTTTTCAATGTTTTGTTTGACATTTCGTTTCACTTTACCGTGTGGTAGTGACATCTGAATGTTGGTATGGAAAGTGTGCGGAACAACAATGCGACATAAAATCGATGAAACGCATTAAATATTATTCATTAATTATCAATATTTATTAGATTATGTGGGAAATATTATAAATTAATGATTTTAAAATTTATATATTGATTTATTGCATTTGATTATGAACATTTATTATTTTATACAATTTTAGTGAATTATTATAAACATGACGAGGTGGCCGAGTGGTTAAGGCGTTGGACTGCTAATCCAATGTGCTCTGCACGCGTGGGTTCGAATCCCATCCTCGTCGGGAAATTTTTTAATGGTGTTAGATATTGGGAAACCACTTTTATTGAGTGTATGTATTTTGAAACCTCTGTTATCATGGCAATGAACGTGGCCGTGCGTACTATGTTGTAGGAAAATAACTTGATGACATTTTTGTAATTTTAACTTATGGACTATGGTGCTAGTTCGAGTTCATCTTCCGAGTTCGCTTCAACAGACTGTGGTGGGGCTGTAGCCTGTAGGTAGTTATTACGAAATAATGATCGTTGCGTTTGTCGCAAATCGAAAATGTTGAAAATGTTCGCACTCGCAATTACAGTATCGGTTGAATTATGGCTATTGTCTGGCTATTTGGAAAGTACATCGACGCCGACGGTGATCAGAAAGAAGAGGTCGTCGATTGGATCTGCGTAAACATGGTCGAAAGAAAGAAAGTGGTTATTTAGTCGGGCTCTTTAGGTTCATTGCACGGTCGTTGCGTTGGCACACGTTTTCTCGACTGCTCCATCGATATCTGGTCAGAAAAACTTTATTCGGAGGAGCAACTTCATGTGTGCGGCACCTGCATGACCGTCGGTGTACTTCGTCTGATAATTGCTTAAGGGAATCATTTGGTCGTCAAGGAACCTTGTTGCATCGACACCTCTGGCAGTCTGTCTTGCGATTAAAGAATTGTGATGCTGCTAATGCTAAGTCGGAAATTTTCTTTTACCTCGACCATTGCAATGACGATATCATCAGATTCAAGCGGAACTTCTATTGCGAATGGGGATGCATGTCGGAAAGCATCTTCTCCGCATCTGCCGAACAATTCTTGAAAAATACCGAGATTCGTTTTAACGCAAGGTTGCAAGCGGTTAATCTGAAACAGCTCAGAATGAGTGTGAATCGGCAACGCATCAGAGAGACGTAGATGATTGCAATAGCTCCGTGGATCGTGTTTGCATATTCGGATAGGTTTTCCGGAAGCGTTTACAGCAGCTCCCTTGTCACGTCATAAACTTGGCCACCGATCTTCCGGATACTCGATCACGATATTCCCTTTTTGCTGCAGTTCGTACAAGTTCGCAGTTGCTGCTTAGTTCGTCAAGGTTAAACTATAGAAAGGTATACGTGCGAATATTTTAGGAGGTAGGTACTTTTGATTATGAATACAATGTATGCAAGATGGCTCAATACGGCATATGGATAGAATATCCCTAGATATTTTCGGTTACTCAGGATGTTAATTGAAAACTTCGGCCATATCGGTAGGGCTCGGCAGTTTTGACGTTACTTTGATATTGATGCTATCACACCTAGATAGGCTGTACACATGGTGCATTGAGGACAGTACAGGAAGAGCGCTCGATGGAATAATAGTCAATCTTTGATAAAACTCCATTCACTGCTCCGAATCCAAAATCGTTTAAATTGGCCCTTCACATCTCACGCACATAAGAGAACGGCTGGTAAATATGTAGGGAAAATAGTAAGAGGAGAGTTGGTATATCAGGATTGAGCAATCCGAGGGGCAAGTGTGGTCGGGTACGATATTGTAAATTCACTACAGAACGTCTCTACCAATTTGGGCATACCGATGTTTGAGGGCTAATCCATTACGGTCGAGAATATTATCGGTGGAAACGTCGAAACTTACACAGCAGAAAAGGATATAGCAATCTGCTGTTTGGTTATAAAGTCTTAGCGGAGAGCTAGTTTTCCAGTATATATAGTTTGGTGACCTTGAATGACCATTGTTTTGAAGATACGGATAAAAAAGGCATTTGTTTATTGGATTGGCGTACTTTTGAATTATATACAGCAACTGCGAAGTTCTTCAGTTTATTTAGGACTATGGACAGCGTGCCAGCGTGCCTCAAAAGTACCCCAACTCATAAAAAAAACACATTTTTTGCTCATATCCTCAAAACTAAAGTCACCCTGCATATAAAAGATTTTACGTCATCAGAAGTGAACTAACATTTTGAAATTGAAATCAAGTTAAACAGTAACAATATCAAGTTTTGTACAAATCAAATTTATTTGTTTATTAATTTTTACATGTTAAATCAAATATTGGAGCCTTCTGGTGGATAAAGCAAAATTTCAAACATGGTGGCATGAGCTTCTAATATTTTAACTGAATTTGGTGGAGCACTTATTTTGAGTTCGGTTTGTGATTTACGAGATCTATGCTCGGTTACATTATCCATTAGTTCATATTTATATCCGATTGTATAAATGAAATTAGGCCGAACACAAATTGATGTGCCCAAATTTATAACAGCATAAGTGGTGGCTACATCTACATCATAGTTTATATTGGTTGCATTAAGTCGACCACCATCACAGGAAATTGTGGTTTTCAGAGTTCGTGTATCACCGCGAGGGTTAAATTTCAATCCAACAACAAATCCATCCAGAATCATAGGAGAAGAAACGGAAAACTTTGTTTGAAATAAAAATGTATTTGGATATGTCCTCCATTCATATGATCGAACAAATTCCGTTCTTGGTGAACAATTCCATATTCCGTCATCATATTCAGCTCCGTAAATTTTGAGTATGGCAAATTTCATAAAATCACTTTCCATTAATAAATCTGGATACTTCGTTTTAATATTTCGCAATTCTTCAGTGGACATCGTTGGAAAACGTACTGAACGAATCAAATTAGCAAATTTTTGACAGCACTCGGCAAATGGTATTTGGTTTTGCTCGCAATAATGATTCATCCAGCGGACCAATACATCAAGGATATACGATTCAGTTACGCTTTTATTGATTTGTTCAAATTTTAATATTTCTTCTATGGTTTCTGGCTGTATCGATAAACAACTATCTGAATCCATAAACCATTTTAAATCATCAGCTATTTCAATTTTAATAAAATTTAAACCAATTTTATGGTTTTCGATTACACAAAAATTAAATTTGTTCAAGTCGCTAAATCTTGCATTCAGCAAATGATTGACTAATCTTATGATATTGTACCTTTTGGCCAATTTTAATAAAGGATAAAGATCGTCTCGTCCTTTGTACTCCACTTGGTCGGTGTATATAAATCGAATGAGCTGATAAAATGCGTCATATCCATAATCAGTAATTGGAATAATTTTTTTTTCACCCACGGTTGCCTCCAATTGCTTTTGAAAAGTACTGCTACGTAACATTAAAATTAACGAGTGTGCATAAATGTTGTTGCCCTCGACGATAAATGTGACGTCTGACAGATATTCCAAATTAAATAGTTTGGCCGAAATTTCATCCATTTTGAACGGGATTTCGTTGATCTTATATTCCATTTCTGATTTTTATTTAAATAAACACCAATATTTAGTTTACCACTTTTTTTTTTTTTTTTAAATAACTTTGTTCAATAATTTCACGATTCTATTAAACCAAATTAACTCTGTTTCACATTTCCTTACTTTTAAGGCATTGCCACAAGCAAAAATTTCTGACCGGATTTTTAAACCGACATTTCCAATTTTTTCCAAAATTGCTCGAATTTGTAAAAGGATTTCTTTCGTATAATTCGTGCCATATTTTAAAATAATTTTGTCATAAAATCGAAATGTCGCACAGATTCCAAAAAAACTGGCCAAAAATCAAAAACTCAATTATCTCAAAATTTACACTTAGGGGTTTTTTGAGTCGCTGATTACGAATCTGAAGTCAGAGTTGCAAAAATTAAATAATAAAAATGAATTATGCACAAAGCGCAAAATAACCGTATTTCCTGGATACAGTTACAACAACAATTGCACACAAAAATGTTTTATTAGCAAAATGAATTTTATTGAAAATCAACTGAACTATAGCCCACAAATTGAGAGCTTTAAAAATCGAAAATCTGCAATTGTGCTAAGATTTCGATGATTGATACCTCTATCAATAGGTGTTGAGACCTGTAATTGTGATGCCAACGGGTATTTAGATCGCTCGAATATTTCTACACATTTTATGGAAAATTTAATTTTATTGAAATCAGCTGAACTATAGCCCAAACAAATTCAGATCTTTAAAAATTGAAAATCTGCAATTGTGCTCCGATTTTGATGATTGATACCTCTGTCAATAGGTGTTGAGACCTGTAATTGTGATGCCAACGGGTATTTAGATCGCTCGAATATGTCTACACATTTTATGGAAAATTTAATTTTATTGAAAATCAACTGAACTATAGCCCACAAATTGAGAGCTTTAAAAATTGAAAATCTGCAATTGTGCTCCGATTTCGATGATTGATACCTCTATCAATAGGTATTGAGACCTTTAATTGTGATGCCAACAGGTATTTAGATCGCTCGAATATGTCTACACATTTTATGGAAAATTTAATTTTAGTGAAAATCAACTGAACTATAGCCCACAAATTCAGAGCTTTAAAAATCGAAAATCTGCAATTGTGCTAAGATTTCGATGATTGATACTTCTATTAATAGGTGTTGAGACCTGTAATTGTGATACCAACGGGTATTTAGATCGCTCGAATATTTCTACACATTTTGTGGAAAATTTAATTTTATTGAAAATCAACTGAACTATAGCCCACAAATTGAGAGCTTTAAAAATCGAAAATCTGAAATTGTGCTCCGATTTCGATGATTGATACCTCTATCAATAGGTGTTGAGACCTGTAATTGTGATGCCAATGGGTATTTAGATCGCTCGAATATTTCTACACATTTTGTGGAAAATTTAATTTTATTGAAAATCAACTGAACTATAGCCCACAAATTGAGAGCTTTAAAAATCGAAAATCTGCAATTGTGCTCCGATTTCGATTATTGATACCTCTATCAATAGGTGTTAAGACCTGTAATTGTGATGCCAACGGGTATTTAGATCGCTCGAATATTTCTACACATTTTATGGAAAATTTAATTTTATTGAAAATCAGCTGAACTATAGCCCAAACAAATTCAGAGCTTTAAAAATTGAAAATCTGCAATTGTGCTCCGATTTTGATGATTGATACCTCTATCAATAGGTGTTGAGACCTGTAATTGTGATGCCAACGGGTATTTAGATCGCTCGAATATTTCTACACATTTTATGGAAAATTTAATTTTATTGAAAATCAACTGAACTATAGCCCACAAATTGAGAGCTTTAAAAATCGAAAATCTGCAATTGTGCTCCGATTTCGATTATTGATACCTCTATCAATAGGTGTTGAGACCTGTAATTGTGATGCCAACGGGTATTTAGATCGCTCGAATATTTCTACGCATTTTGTGGAAAATTTAATTTTATTGAAAATCAACTGAACTATAGCCCACAAATTGAGAGCTTTAAAAATCGAAAATCTGCAATTGTGCTCCGATTTCGATGATTGATACCTATATCAATAGGCGTTGAGACCTTTAATTGTGATGCCAACAGGTATTTAGATCGCTCGAATATTTCTACACATTTTATGGAAAATTTAATTTTATTGAAAATCAACTGAACTATAGCCCACAAATTCAGAGCTTTAAAAATCGAAAATCTGCAAATGTGCTCCGATTTCGATGATTGATACCTCTATCAATAGGTGTTGAGACCTCTAATTGTGATGCCAACGGGTATTTAAATCGCTCGAATATTTCTACACATTTTGTGGAAAATTTAATTTTATTGAAAATCAACTGAACTATAGCCCACAAATTCAGAGCTTTAAAAATCGAAAATCTGCAATTGTGCTCCGATTTCGATGATTGATACCTCTATCAATAGGTGTTGAGACCTGTAATTGTGATGCCAACGGGTATTTAGATCGCTCGAATATTTCTACACATTTTATGGAAAATTTAATTTTATTGAAAATCAACTGAACTATAGCCCACAAATTCAGAGCTTTAAAAATCGAAAAGTTGCAATTGTGCTCCGATTTCGATGATTGATACCTCTATCAATAGGTGTTGAGACCTCTAATTGTGATGCCAACGGGTATTTAGATCGCTCGAATATTTCTACACATTTTATGGAAAATTTAATTTTAGTGAAAATCAACTGAACTATAGCCCACAAATTCAGAGCATTAAAAATCGAAAATCTGCAATTATGCTCCGATTTCGATGATTGATACCTCTATCAATAGGTGTTGAAACCTGTGATTGTGATGCCAACGGGTATTTAGATCGCTAGAATATTTCTACACATTTTATGGAAAATTTAATTTTAGTGAAAATCAACTGAACTATAGCCCACAAATTCAGAGCTTTAAAAATCGAAAATCTGCAATTATGCTCCGATTTCGATGATTGATACCTCTATCAATAGGTGTTGAGACCTGTAATTGTAATGCCAACGGGTATTTAGATCGCTCGAATATTTCTACACATTTTATGGAAAATTTAATTTTATTGAAAATCAACTGAACTATAGCCCACAAATTCAGAGCTTTAAAAATCGAAAATCTGCAATTGTGCAAATCTGAAGATTTCGATGATTGATACCTCTATCAATAGGTGTTGAAACCTGTAATTGTGATGCCAACGGGTATTTAGATCGCTCGAATATTTCTACACATTTTATGGAAAATTTAATTTTATTGAAAATCAACTGAACTATAGCCCACAAATTCAGAGCTTTAAAAATCGAAAATCTGCAATTGTGCAAATCTGAAGATTTCGATGATTGATACCTCTATCAATAGGTGTTGACACCTGTAATTGTGATGCCAAAGGGTATTTAGATCGCTCGAATATTTCTACACATTTTGTGGAAAATTTAATTTTATTGAAAATCAACTGAACTATAGCCCACAAATTCAGAGCTTTAAAAATCGAAAATCTGCAATTGTGCTCCGATTTCGATGATTGATACCTCTATCAATAGGTGTTGAGACCTGTAATTGTGATGCCAAAGGGTATTTAGATCGCTCGAATATTTCTACACATTTTATGGAAAATTTAATTTTATTGAAAATCAACTGAACTATAGCCCACAAATTCAGAGCTTTAAAAATCGAAAATCTGCAATTGTGCTCCGATTTCGATGATTGATACCTATATCAATAGGTGTTGAGACCTGTAATTGTGATGCCAAAGGGTATTTAGATCGCTCGAATATTTCTACACATTTTATGGAAAATTTAATTTTATTGAAAATCAACTGAACTATAGCCCACAAATTCAGAGCTTTAAAAATCGAAAATCTGCAATTGTGCTCCGATTTCGATGATTGATACCTCTATCAATAGGTGTTGACACCTGTAATTGTGATGCCAAAGGGTATTTAGATCGCTCGAATATTTCTACACATTTTGTGGAAAATTTAATTTTATTGAAAATCAACTGAACTATAGCCCACAAATTCATAGCTTTAAAAATCGAAAATCTGCAATTGTGCTCCGATTTCGATGATTGATACCTCTATCAATAGGTGTTGAGACCTGTAATTGTGATGCCAACGGGTATTTAGATCGCTCGAATATTTCTACACATTTTATGGAAAATTTAATTTTATTGAAAATCAACTGAACTATAGCCCACAAATTCAGAGCTTTAAAAATCGAAAATCTGCAATTGTGCAAATCTGAAGATTTCGATGATTGATACCTCTATCAATAGGTGTTGACACCTGTAATTGTGATGCCAAAGGGTATTTAGATCGCTCGAATATTTCTACACATTTTATGGAAAATTTAATTTTATTGAAAATCAACTGAACTATAGCCCACAAATTCAGAGCTTTAAAAATCGAAAATCTGCAATTGTGCTCCGATTTCGATGATTGATACCTCTATCAATAGGTGTTGAGACCTGTAATTGTGATGCCAACGGGTATTTAGATCGCTCGAATATTTCTACACATTTTATGGAAAATTTAATTTTATTGAAAATCAACTGAACTATAGCCCACAAATTCAGAGCTTTAAAAATCGAAAATCTGCAATTGTGCTCCGATTTCGATGATTGATACCTATATCAATAGGTGTTGAGACCTGTAATTGTGATGCCAAAGGGTATTTAGATCGCTCGAATATTTCTACACATTTTATGGAAAATTTAATTTTATTGAAAATCAACTGAACTATAGCCCACAAATTCAGAGCTTTAAAAATCGAAAATCTGCAATTGAGCTCCGATTTCGATGATTGATACCTATATCAATAGGTGTTGAGACCTGTAATTGTGATGCCAACGGGTATTTAGATCGCTCGAATATTTCTACACATTTTATGGAAAATTTAATTTTATTGAAAATCAACTGAACTATAGCCCACAAATTCAGAGCTTTAAAAATCGAAAATCTGCAATTGTGCTCCGATTTCGATGATTGATACCTATATCAATAGGTGTTGAGACCTGTAATTGTGATGCCAACGGGTATTTAGATCGCTCGAATATTTCTACACATTTTATGGAAAATTTAATTTTATTGAAAATCAACTGAACAATAGCCCACATGTATTACATTGTAGTAGATAACAAAGAAAAGGGGAAATAAGTAAATCAAAACTAGTAAATTTATTTACATTTTCTCAACAAAATACGGTTTATAAAAGGTGAAATAATAGTATTAGTTTTACGACGATTATCTGTGTTTTTTTTTAGAAACTAGTTAACTGCATTTTTGTCGATTTTGAGGTATGAATGAAAATAACTCAAAACCGTCTAAGGTTTCAAAAACAAATTTCAGTTTTCCACTATTTTCCTTTAATTTTCCGGAAAATCCAATTAAAAATGAGTAATTACTACTAAAATCTACTGCGACTTTTTATTTCAAATGCGTTTTCTGACAAATTTACTTTTTGCAGTTAACTAGTTTCTAAAAAAAAACACATATTTTCATGTTTTACTTACTTTCAGAATTTGATTCCATTTTGTCCGATAAGAATTGGTTGTGCTTTCAATTTTCTCTATTATTTTTATAATAACAAAGGTAGCAAATGTTGTGGCTAATATTGTACTGTAGGTAGAAGGAAATTTTTTGTTTTATATGAATGATTAGTGATTACTAAGCCAACCCAATGGCAAAGAAAACCATCTACAAATTTTTTTTGGACTTTTGGCCAGCTCTTTTCGATTTGGCCGCATTTGTGTGTCGGTTTAAAAATTTAATCGAAAATATTGTTAGTGACAATGCCTTTAAACTTAGAAAATAATACAAGCAGTAGTGTAAAGTGGTTGGTTCTAAACCACTTCAAATAACTTATCACCCCAAGTTTTTTTTATACAGAAATTACATTAACAAAATATATTGACAGTTTTCAATTATTGAAGGCTGGCTACACTGTAACCCCTCAATATATTTTGTTAGTGTAATTTATGAGAAACAAAAAAATTGGGATATTAATGGGATATAAGTCATTTGGGGTGGTTAAGAACCATCCATGTTACACTATAGCAGCCAGCTGTTGATGATTAAACCTTAAAATTAAGAAACAAATTAATGTTAATGTTAGATCATATTTACTTAAAGTAGAGAGATTTTGTTGTTAACTAAATTTCTTTGTATTTTTATAATATTTGACATTAAAACAATAACAAGATCAAAAGGTTGCAACGTTGCAACCGTAGAATTTATTTAATAATCCAATAGGTTAACTATCAAACAATGTGTTTTACTTAAACCATAATTATTAAAGGGATACATACTCGATAAGTTGTAGCAAGCCGTAATATATTACATATATATGGATTCCAATAAAACAACTAACTTGTATTATTTCTGTCAATGACAATTCAGTCGCAATAAGCTCGGTATCGGTAACAAGTAACAATATACTGTTCTCTTATTTTATTTATCATTCCCATGATTACAAAACATACATTCAAAGTTCAAACTCAATGTTACTTACTTTTACAATTATTAAATGCAATATAGTAACTCGAGAGTATAAATGAGAATCTCTTTTTTAGTTACTAAACAAACCTACATTAGTATTTATACAATATAAGATCGAAATACTGTTAGTACATTTATGGGGGGTATTTTGACTCCAACTTTTTAGGTTGTTTTGTATAATTTCCGACTAATAATATTATATATTTTATAATTGAAGACATGAGTGGATGAAGGTGATATGTAACATTTTCATAATTTTACAGAAACGACCTCCAAAGTTTCTGTACGATTCGTTTTAAAACACTTGTTCTTAGTATAGTTTAAAAAGTTTAGTCTTCATCCGCTTTAAAATTCTCTAGTTTTGCGAAGATTTATTGGGACAGAATGCATATACGGATATAACAACTTCATTCATGTTAAAATTAAAAAAAATGTTACATATCACCTTCATCCACTCATGTCTTCAATTCTTTTTAGTCGTTTAATAACTACTCAGGTTTTTATTCGTTTATAATTACACAGATCCCCACCTCGACGAATTTCTGGCTACGCCACTGACTCCAGCAAATACATATAAGCAGCTTTCAAGCCAAATAACAAAATAAGGCAATACCAAGACGATACCATCATCAGCAGACCCAACCACCGCGGGATGTAATGCGCCGTACTCCACTGTACACCACCATTTCAATTTTTGTTTTTTCTTCTCCAACAAGGGAGAATTTGCATTATATATGTACAATTAACTAAATAATTAACGTAAAATTCAGTTGGTTTAACAGTGTGCGGGCGCCAGGGGTAAGCGAAATTTTATTTAATTTTATTTGTTGGTGTGCGACATTAGTCACACTTAATATAGTCACGTAACTCGCAATTGTCGTTAGATCGTATAGCAATAGCAAAAAATTCATTCCACCACCGCGTTTTAACCTTTATTTTTTTTCGGTGCGTGTTAAAATGAGTGACGGCGAAAACGAACCCTCGACGTCCGGAACGACTCAAGTATATAGACTGGCGGTAAAATACGCGCCATTTAATCGCGACGATCCAGAAATCTGGTTCACGCAGTTGGAGGCACAGTTCGGAATCAGGGGTATCTCGGGCGATGCTACCAAATATGGGCATCTCATCGTAGCTCTTGATCCATATACTGTTAAATGTGTACGTGACCAAATCCTCTCTCCTCCTAGAGCTAATAAATACGAAGCTTTAAAAAAAGTGATAATAGAACGTCTATGCGAGTCGGCTAAAATTAAACTCGACCGATTACTATCCGGACTGCAGCTGGGCGATAAAAAACCTTCACAGCTTCTACGAGAAATGGAAGCGTTGTCCGTCAATCAAGTAACTGAGCCAGTATTGCGGAATTTATGGTTACAGCGACTCCCAAACCACGCACAGGAAATCTTATCCTGCATGGACGATGCAAACTTACAAAAATTAGCCAACGCTGCCGACAAAATAATTGACGTGCAGAAACCAGCCGGTATACACAACGTAAAATTTAACCCAGACGAAGTACAATGGACGCAGTCAAACAGTTTGGCAGCGCAAATCAGTATACTGTCACAAGGCGTAAAGGAAAGTCCTAAGTTCGCTAATTTCCCTCGTCAACGCAGCAGTTCACGTTCGAAGGAACAGGTCGAGAAATACCCAAATTGTTGGTATCATCACCAATTCGGCAGCCGAGCACGGAAATGCATAAAACCATGCAGCTTCAACAAAACCAGTTCGGAATTCAACAATCCGGAAAACCAATAGGCACCTCACTTCATGCGGCAAGTGATGGCAGCCATAACTCGAAAAGCCGTCTAATTATCATCGACTCGCAAAACAAATTACAATTTCTAATTGATACAGGCGCCGAGGTTTCAGTCATACCACCGACAAACTTGAAAAATCAAACGCAACAACATTTAAATTGTACGCAGCCAACTCGACAGTCATCGATACATTCGAGCACAAAAACATCACACTCAACATAGGTTTTCGTGGACCCTTAACATGGAAATTCATTGTGGCCGCAGACGACCGATGTATTTTGGGCGCCGATTTTTTAGCATACTTTGGTTTATTGGTCGATATCAAGAACAAAAAACTCATCGATCCAATCACGAATCTCAACATCCAAGGGGTATCTATCCAAATCCCATCGTATGGCATCGCCACGATCAAATACGATTCAGTACAATCTGAGATTCTGGAATTACTTCAAAAATTTAAAATCGTTACCCGTGAGACGACCAACTTGAACCTGGTAAAGCACAACGTATCCCATTGCATCGAGACTACGGGGCAACCCTATCACGCAAAAGTACGACGTTTAATTGGGCGAGTCCACTTCATATAGTCAAGAAAAAGGATGGCAACTGGCGGTTATGCGGGGACTACAGAAACCTAAACTCGGTAACAAAACCCGACCGTTACCCAATACCATTCGTGACAGATTTCACGCATCAACTCGAATCGTGCATAATATTCTCAAAGATTGACCTCGTTCGTGCCTATCACCAGGTACCCATCGACGAAAAGGACATCGAGAAAACTCCATTCGGATTATTCGAGTTTCCACGCATGACATTTGGGCTACGCAACGCCGCTCAGACTTTCCAAAGGTTAATCAACTCGGTATTTCGAGAATTAGCGCGTTCGTATTTCCCTATATCGATGATCTGCTGATCGCCTCATCAAGCATGGAAGAACACCTCAAACACCTACGGATAGTTTTTCAACGGTTAAAGGATGCGGGTTTGGTAGTTAACCTTAACAAATGTGAGTTCGCCACGGACCAAATATCCTTCCTCGGATTTCACATAACAGCCGACGGCATATCACCCGACAAACAGCGAGTGGAAGCCATTCAGAATTTTCCACGACCAGCTACAACCGACGGTATTCTCCGTTTCTTGGGGATGATAAACTACTATCGTATTTTCCTACCTAAGGCGGCACATGACCAGGCAATTCTATACGATTTCATCAAAGGAAAGAAGAAAAAGGACAAGTCACCGATAAATTGGACCGACGAATCCAACAAAGCGTTTGAAACATGTAAAGCAAAACTAGCTGAATGCACTCAGTTAACTTATCCAGTTCCAAACGCTAAATTCGCTATTCTCGTCGATGCAACAATTCACAAAAAAAGGCTGGCAACCACTTTTCTTTCATTCGCGAAAACTGAGCGACACCGAGATTCGCTACAGCACATACGACCGAGAGTTATTAGCCGCCTATTCGGCCATAAAGCACTTCAAAAATTTCGTGGAAGGTCGAGAATTCATTCTATTCTCCGACCATAAACCATTAACGTACGCACTTAAAAACACAAATACACATCGACATCGTCGGACCGCTACCACCTTCAGATGGTAAGTCATATTGCCAAACTATGATTGATCGCTACACCCGCTGGCCTGAGGCCACCCCAATCGCGGATATTAGAGCGGACACTATAGCAGAGGCATTAATCAGAACTTGGATTAGCCGATTCGGCATACCATCAACCATCGTGACCGATAGAGGGGCACAATTCGAGTCAACTCTGTTCGACGAGCTTTCAAAATCACTGGGATTCCATCGTAAACGTACCACAGCCTACAATCCGGCGTGCAATGGTATTATAGAACGGTGGCACCGAAGTTTTAAGGCCGCAATAATGTGCGTAGCAGAAAAACAGTGGACAAAATCCCTACCAATAATACTACTCGGCTTAAGAACAACCTTTCGAGAAGACTCTCAAACCACAGCAGCTGAACTTGTCTACGGAGAAACCATACGACTACCAGCGGATCTCATTCAAATAGGAAAATATAGACCGCAATCCGAATTCGTCACGCAACTACGCAATCAATTCACAGACATAAAACCCGCCTCAGCGTCTCGAAACGTATAAGAGCAAATTTTCGTTTTTAAAGAATTGGCAACATGCAAACAAGTGTTGGTACGAACAAATGCAGTCCGGCCGTCACTACAACCGCCATACGAGGGACCATTCCCAGTGATCAGACGCAGCGAAAAACACTTCACTATAAGGATCAAGGGTAACGAGTCAACGATCTCCATAAATAGGTTGAAGTCATGTTTCGTAGAAGCGCATGAGCAACCTCCAGTCGCATCGAACGAGATACCATCCGGTTCACACTGTGCTCAACCACCAACACATTCAACACCCCCCACCAAAATCAACCAACCAAGTAAAAATACGGGAAAAAGAGTAACGTTCAATCTCGTGGAGCAACCAAAGTCTAGAATGGGTCGTTCCATCGTCAAACCGGTTCGGTTCCGCTAACTCGTGTATCGTTCACTAGTTCACTGGGGGTGGAATAGTGTGACGTCCCGTACATACCATAGTAACAAACCAACAATTTCACGGTTTATCGAGTCCGCCATAAAACGTCCCAAATTAACTTTAAAAGAATTAATAAAAACTAGCGCGACGAGTAGGCAAAGCGCACCAAAAATAAAGGAAAATAATTTTTCGTTTTCACAATTATTATAAGTTCCGTCAGCTGAATCATAAGCAATTTTAATTAAATAAATAACATTATACGAGGTTTATCGATTTCGTCCTTTTTGTAGATGTGGGTGACCCTTAGTCAGCAAACCGAAAATCAGCAATCACTTAGCTTAATTAAATAATATAACACCCGCTACCTAAATTTAGCTACGAAGAGACCGGTTCCATAGGTTATTTTGTCGTTTGCGCTTTACGTTATTTCAGCAGTACATATTGTGGTTTATATGCTAGAGGAAAAGCCAGTTTCAGGCCGATACAGCTATACGGTAATTCCGAGATACCAGCAGAAAGCAGCCGGCGGATTTTATTCAATGGGCTAATCTTATTCCAGGCTGATACAGAGAGCAGCTAGCGAGATTCATTCAACGTGTGAACCTAGTTCCATGCCGATAGCCCCCAAAACAGTAAGTCCCGTAAATTATCCGTCAGAAAGCAGCGACGGTAAGGCAATCAAACCAGATCGTCTGTTCAACCATCGACCCAACCGTGTTTAACCGATGAAACAAACATTAATCAACACCCTCTAGTCGTTGATTAGCGGAAAGAATATAAAATTAATAAACTAATAAGGTGACAAACCTGTACGTACACACCAGCCCAGCATAATAAGGATCAGGTAAGCGACTAGTATCATGCACCGACAGCGTTGACCAGTTCGATGCAACCTTCATCTGGATCGATTGTCGCACCAAACATGAGACTAGTTCTACTAAACACTAGAGTCGCAGTTCGCGTTGAATAGGATCACCAAGGTCATTACAAATATCATTCAACTTCTTAGTGAAGTTGAAAGCCAGCAGTGGGACTGACATAAGCGAATTCATTAAAACAATTTGGTTTAAACGCCTTCCGGTTCGCGCAAACACATGTGATGTCCGTCGCTGTTGCAATAATGCAAAACAGATGATGTCCCGCGTAATTGCAAGCCGAACTGCCCGAATTGGGTAGAATTGAAAGCAAAACATTAGTTCCACCAACGCAAACGGCGACATATATGACAAGTCTTCAATGGAAGGGCACCAATAGAAGGGAAGTAGTTATTATTTACAAATAATATTACAAGACATTTAAAGAATATAACAAAAAATAAAAATTTTATTTAATTACCAGTGTTTTTAATAACTGGAACCCCCTATGCTGAGTTATACTAATATTCCGGTGTTGTGAACGAGACCATATTACTTGGGGGACCATTTGTTATTCCATTGTTCGCCACGACATAGGCAAAATATTTAGTACCCCGATTTAAGCTATTGATACGGTAACTATTTATAAGATTTTTGATTTTGAATTCATATTTCTGTTCTGGATTGCTTGCGGCCCAAATATAGATTTTATATCCGTTTAAACGTTCATTTTCATTATCGTCTGATCCTATGGTCCAATCAAATATTATTTGTTCTTCACCATCTACATGAAATGTACGGAGAGTAATTGGATTTTCAGCTGGTTTGTTAATTTTTGCCGGTTCCACGATTAGCGTACCCATACTCCGTACACTGCCAAATTTATTTGATGCGATACATCGATAGATTCCAGCATCCGCTAATGTGATATCAGTAATTTCTAAGATACCACCATCATGCGACACCTTAATGCCATCACGAAATACATCAGTTCCGTCTTCAGTCCATTTAATAATGGGTTTCGGAGAACCAAGTAATTTGCACACCAATGATACATTTTGACCAACGACTGTTGTTTTGGTACCGGGTCCTTGTTCCATTGTTGGTGGTAGCGCGACCACCTTCAAATAGGCATCGCGATACACATAGCCCAGGCTATTCGATGCATTACAACCATAATTACCCATATCGGATCTTTTTAAATCCGTGATCGTAATCGATTTGGATGTTACAGTACGACGATTGTTAACTGTAGCTTCTTCGATTGGTCTACCATTGAAAATCCATTTAATATCTGGTTCGGGGTTGCCTTGAGCCTCACAATGGAAAATTGCGTCTTCATCTTCGTCCGCAATTACTGGTTTGGGTTCATTGGTGAAGGAAGGTAATGCTACAATTTCTACATTCATAACGTGGACATAGTTTCTTGGTAAAGTATTAGTTGCCAAACACGAATATTCCCCCACGTCCGTCGATTGAACTGAATCTATTATCAGCGATTTGTTATGGTTGCCCAGCTTCACTCGATCATTCCACTGAATTCCTAAATAATCTTTTCCCCAGTTAATATAGGGGATTGGATATCCTCCAAATATACAAACTAATTCCAATCTTTGACCAATTGGAACTACATGATTATTTTCCGGCAGATATTGTATCGTAACAGGGTACTCAGTTAGAACGAGCACATCTTCTTTGAGAACATCCAATAAGATTCGTTTTCCTAATTTGTATTCATTTGTAAATGGCGAGGTTGCGACACAAACATAAAAGTATAAAATTCCATCTGATGAATAAGAACGATCCAAGATGTTTACATATGATATCCATAAATTACCCTCGGGGTCTACAGTGAAACGAGAATCATCAATAACCTTTGTAGATTGATTTTGCTCGTTCATTTTAACCCAGTGCACAATCGGTTTTGGCCAACCATATGGCGGTTGACACGGTAATTTGAATGGTTTACCTTCATTTGCCGTAAAACTCTGTAAACAAAATGGAACATTAATTTTTACAATATAGCATCGCAAAATTGATTAAGGAAGACTCAAGACTTACTTCTGAAACTTCTTCTTTGAACGAATTTAATACAGCTTTTCTTACAAATACTGATTGTGATGTGGCTGAACCAAATTTATTTGTTGCAAAACATTGATAGTGTCCAACATCTGATTCTCTTGGCTTGGTTATGACGAGAGTGCCGCTTCCAGGTTCCATTGTCATATAATCATCGTACATCTGCCAATTAAATAGCTTACCATTTTTAAGCCATTGATATCTGGAAGGGACAGATGGAGAAACCGAAGAAAAGAGAATAATAAAATTAGAAACATATAAATAAAATAGACTCGATCTAAGAGGCTTACGTTGGTTGTGGTTCACCTTCAGCTTCGCAATTAATAATAATTGGTATGTCTTGTTGGGTAGAATCTGCAGCTACTTGAAAAAGTATTTCGCCGTTTGGTGGTTGTTTTGTGAACCATGGCGGTGAAGGTACTGTGTATTTCAATGAGATATTAGAAAATAAAAAAATAATTTCTTTTAATTCATCTCTAATGTATGCGGGTTTAGGTTTATACTTCAAACCTGCTTTTTTTTTTTTTTTTAAATATTGTGAAGTGAAAAATAAGTGAAATCGTGTTGTTCTTATCTCCGCCTCAATTAAAAAAGGCTGAGCCAAATCAGCAGACAGCGGTGTTCGCAAGCGATTTGTTACCAAATGTCACGACCTCAATTATTAATAAAAGTGGAAATGTGCAGCATAATCCAAAGAAATAACAAATTTTAAAAGCTCAAAAAATTGCTTTACCAGGCAATTTAAATCAAAATGAACTAAAAATTAATTTAAATAACTTTGGTGTGTTGAACGCCAAATATTAACGAAATTATAAACAATGAAAGTGTATTGACAACAAATGACAATAAAATAAACGATGATGTAGGTCAGTGTTTAGTGCAAACGGGAATTGACCGGTATGGAAGGAGAAGCCCTAGATCAGCGGCCAGTGCAAGCGCGAATAAATTCACTAAGCTAGCTGCAATTGAATTAACACACGGCAATAGGTATTCTTACTTGGTTGTTGAAGATCCGCCGCCCGAAAAAACTCCAAAAACTGAGAAGCCATACCACCAATCTATTTGAGGGAAGAATCAAATAGATAACTTGCTAAAATGATCGAGTTTATTACGGAGGGTGAATGTTATATTTCCGGGATCAAAAGAGAAGATATAAAAAAGATAAAAAAATTCAACCGATCAATATTGATGCTTACAGAGGCTTAATTAAACATTTTGACCAAGTTGGTAAACATTACTACACGTACCAACTAAAGAGCCAAACAGGATTAATTATTGTGTTGAATTGAATAGATAGCTATCTCGCTGGAATGCAAATCTATTACCAATATTATTAATCGGGAGGACCATTGTTCCATCTGGAATTAGAACCAGACAGTAAAAAGGTCAAAGGTAAACATACAATATATGACCTAAAATATCTACTGCACAGAAGGGTTACCATCGAAGAACCCAGGAAAAGAAATGGGCCGGTACAGTGTGTTAAATGTCAAGAATATGGACACACTAAGAGCATATTGCACTTTGAACAGTTGCATTTCTTGACGCTTTAGTGATCCGGATCAGATCAAAGTTTACATTGAACACAACAACAAAAATTTAATTTTTGTTGTTGTTTTCAATGTAAACTTTGATCTGATCCGGATCACTAATGCCTCAAGAAATGCGGCTATTGTTTGTGTTATATGTGGTGAACTCCATAACTCAAAGGTTTGCAATAAAGCCAAAAAGGAAGCATCAGTGAGAAAATGCAGCAACTACGATGAAAATCACACAGCTAATTATAGAGGGTGCCCAATTTATCTTGAATTGAAAAGCAGAATCAATCGAAAGCAGCGAGCAGGACAGCGAATGCTTAATAAACTTAAAGCACGACCAGAAATTATAAACCCAAACGCTCAAAACTAACTAAGTAAAGTAACTAAGTGCATTCCATGAACATAATATGCTAAGACCACCGATTGTTACAATCTGTCTTCTGATCACTCACCGGTAATAGTAACAGTGAGTACCGATGTCCTACGGAATGAAATGCCAAACCGCCTTACAAACAAGCGAACTAATTGGGATCAATATAGGAGGCTAGTCGAAGAAAATTGTCTACTTAATATTTCTCTGATCACACCAGCTGACATTAATGCGGCGGCCGAAAATTTTAAAGACGTCATGGCATTATCAGCTAAAAAGGCTACACCCGTAATAAGTTAGTTATATAAAAATTAATAAACTGTCACATAATATGCATGAACTAATCCAGGAAAAGCGAAAAATGTAGGTACCAGTACATGCAAAGTTTTCTTCAACCCCATAGAAAGTATATTCACGAACTTGATCAGTTTCGTCAACCGGAAGATTCATCAGTCTCAGAGGTAAATGACTTTGCCCTTGAAGCATTTAACACTTCAAAAAATAATAAAACCCTTTTGAATAATCATTCGACTGCGGAACCAAAGTATGTATAGGGAGGTTTCGAGTAAAACTGCTAATGCTTCAATGTTAAAGGTTACAGAGAATCCGAATAATCTAATGGTTTGTTGGAATTGCCACGACATGGGACATCGCTATCAAGATTGCTCGGTCGTTCCCACACACATTTTTTGTTACGGCTGTGGTATGGAAAACGTAATAAAACCGAATTGTATAAAATGTAATCCAGCCAAATCGGGAAACGTGCCGCAGGAAACCGATTGACTGGGCGAACGCTTTTCCAAAGACCAACACAACTCAGATCCCAGAGTACACATCCAACCAATCATCTCGAATCGGATGTAGCGAAATCCCAGACACGTTAAGTGGTCAAGACATTTTAGTACATAGTTCGCCAAAAATATCCAATGCTGTTTCCACCATTTCTTCTCAAACACTGCATACCGTACCTACTTATTCACGAAGCGCTCGTTATTGGTATAGTCGACGGAAAATTAAATCTCAATGCGTAGAAACAATTTTACACAATGAAATTGATGGAAGACCATATGCGGAAGTACTTGTTGGAGGTCACAATATGCGTGGATTACTAGACAGTGGTGCTAATATAAGCGTAATGGGAGCAGGAAGTCACTCTGTACTAAAATCGTTTCAACATAAGTTTCATAGTTTGCCGACGTATATCCTAACCGCAAACGGACAAAAAAATGCAATTCTAGGGCACATCAATGTACCCATAACGTACTTGAATAAAACACGTAATATACGTTTGCACGTCGCACCGGAGTTAAAGCAGAGCCTGTATCTCGGTATAGACTTCTGGAACGAGTTTGGTTTAGCTCCAGTAGTAGTCGAAGAGCTTTCCCAGCCGCTTTCCAACTCCGATATTAGTAATCAGCATACCCTCTCTGATAATCATCATATTGAGCTGAAGCGCATTATTGAGTTGTTTCCATCTTCCGATCTGCTTGGATTAGGCAAAACCTCTTATACAACCCACAACATTGACGTCGGAACATCTACGCCTATTAAACAGAGGTACTATGCAGTTTCGCCAGCCATACAAGCCGATATAAACAAGGAATTAGATCGAATGTTATCGCTGGGCGTTATCGAGGAAAGTAACAGCAGTTGGTGTTCTCCGGTCAATCTCATTAAAAAGCCCAATGGTAAACTAAGACTCTGTTTGGATGCGCGTAAGCTGAACGCGGTAACTGTAAAAGATGCGTATCCACTGCCACTCATCAAGGGATTACTGGGAAGACAAGGTCAAACTAGATTTATTTCTAGTATTGATCTAAAAGACGCCTTTTGGCAAATTCCTTTAGACGAAAAATCCAGGCAATATACCGCTTTTACAGTTCAAGGAAGACCGTTGTATCAGTTTCGTGTCATGCCATTCGGTTTATGTAATGCGCCTCAGCGAATGTGTCGTCTGATGCACAGGGTTATACCAATTCAATTGCAGGATCGTGTTTTCGTGTATTTAGATGACCTTTTGATCACCTCAGCCAGTATCGAAGAGCATTTTTCATTGTTAAAAGAAGTCGCTAGATTATTGAAGGAAGCTAACCTCACCATCAACATAAAGAAAAGCAAGTTCATGATGAAACAGATAAAATATCTCGGATATATTGTTGGTGATGGTGGCCTACACGTAGATCCCGAAAAAGTTTCCGCAATCGAAATTTACCCTGTTCCTCGTACGCTTAAGCAGATTCGTCGATTTCTTGGTATTACCGGGTGGTATCGGCGCTTCATTGCTAACTATGCTACCATTAGTGCGCCTATTACCGATTTATTGAAAAAGGGGCGAAAATGCGTTTGCGCGAGTTCGACAGGTGTTGGCAGTGTTTTGTTCCAGCGAGGGTTAGAAGACGAAGAATTTCCTGTAGCTTACATGTCAAAAAAACTTAATAAAGCGCAGAGAAATTATTCAGTCACGGAGCTTGAGTGTTACGCTGTCGTGTTAAGCATAAAACGATTCCGAGCTTACATAGAGGGGTTCCATTTCGTGATTATCACAGATCATTCAAGTCTCCAGTGGTTAATGTCACAAAAAGATCTTTCCGGAAGAATAGCACGCTGGAGCCTGAAATTACAAGGGTTTGATTTTGAAATCCAACACCGAAAAGGTACCCAAAATGTAGTCCCGGATGCTTTGTCTCGCCTTGGTGTTGATGAAATTTTAACGGATAACCTACAGATACAAGACTTGACATTGCACGTAGATTTGAATGCACCAGAATTTTCAACGGATGAAGAGTACGTTGACCAAATTTTAAATCTTCAAAAATTACCTAATGTATATACTAATCTACGAGTAGAAGAGGACAAACTTCTTATCCGCCCATCATATGGTATGCAGATGCGGGATACCGATTTACCGGAATGGAATTTGGTCATACCTAACTCGATGACACATAAACTTATGGAACAAGCACACTCTCCGCCGTTATCAGCACATTTTGGCTTTGGAAAAACATTGGAAAGACTTCGGAGATATTTTTACTGGCCCAATATGGCTAAGTGCATCAAAAGTTATGTATCCCAATGCGATATGTGCAAAATGTGTAAGCTTATAAATTATGCCACCCGTCCCCCAATGGGGAATTTCACTGAAGTTCAGCATCCATTTCAATGGTTATACATGGACTTCTTGGGCCCTTATCCCCGAACCAAGCGTGGTAATGCATTTATTTTGGTTGTGCTGGACAAGTATTCACGATTTGTTTTACTTAAAGAATTAAGGAATGCCAATGCCGCCAGTCTCGTCAAATTCGTGGAAGAACAAATATTCAACCTATTTTCCGTTCCAGAAACAGTTTTGACTGATAACGGAAAACAATTCGTGTCAGTCCAGTTCAAAACACTTCTCACCAAATATGGTGTGAACCATCTTACCACGCCCAAATACGCCTCACAATCTAACACATCCGAACGTGTTAATCGTTGTATTTTATCGGCTATTCGCTCGTACATCAAATCTGACCAGCGTGACTGGGATTTACATCTCAGTGAAATAGCGTCCGCTTTGCGGAATGTTGTGCATGAATCTAATGGCTATTCACCTCATTATTTAGTGTTTGGTGAACATCATAAAAATCATGGTTCCGATTATGCTCTACTTAAATTGCTGACTCCGCATAATGATAATGAAATAATGATCTCTTCGAAATCTGATAGGCTCAACTTGGCGCGTGAATTCGTTTTGACCCATTTACGAAATGCTTATACTAAAAACGTAGCAAATTATAACCTTAGAACTCGTGTTAGACGAGTCGTACCCGGGCAAAAAGTATTCATAAAAAACTTTGCACAGAGTATTGCTTCTAAGAACTTTAACGCTAAACTTGCTCCTAAAGCTATTCCGGCAGTTATTTCGAAGTCGGTAGGTCAGGTAGCTTTCGAATGTAAAGACTTGAAAGGAAATGTTTTGGGAGTTTATCATCTCAAAGATATTTACAACCATTGATTATGAGTTGTTCATATACAATAGATCATGAGAATAATCAGCCCGGCTTTTGAGACATCTCAGTGGTGTGCGTCGTCCCCACGATTGTAACGACTCCCTATTTGAGTCGATTACATCCCTATTAAACGTCTTGCATTGCGTTAAACAACAATTGAAATAATCGTGATGTTAGATTTTATGGTCTAGTTGTATAATTATCTGCAATTATTTGGCGGGAAAACTGATTGGCAATAAAACAGAAACAGCAGAACAAATCTGGTTGGAATGAATGAAAACAACTCAAACAAAAAAAAAATGAAAAAAATAAAAATATAGTAACGGGATGAGATGGGTGATGTTAAAAAAATCGAACGATTTTAGGGAGTCGAGTAATTCTGGTTGATTAGATAAGAGCTTTTCTAATAAAAAATTCAAAAAATTAAATCGTGTCTACCATATATATATTAGTTGATTAATAATTAAATTTTACTTAAATTATAGAAAATAAAATATTGTGAAATAAAGTTCATGTGAAAATTTCAAAGAAAGTGATTTTAATTACATATATAATATTTTGGTGGTCAGAACTAAATTCGTTTTGGCTAGTTTCGCTCTGTGTTGAAGGTATTCGTGAATTTATTTTATAATTAAAAGTAACACCAAAAAATCCAAAAAAGCAAAAGAAAACGAAAATAAATTAGTCAGGTGTCGTTTCATTGGCAAACGGGCCGTTGTAAAATCAGAAGTGACTTTTGCCGGATAAGTTCGTCATTGAATTGGCAGAATTATCTGTGCTAGTGCCTGTGTTTGGTGCATTCGTGGTTTAAAAATCAATATTATAACATAAAGAGGATTCGCATGCGGGTGGTGAATTCTCGTAAATCCTAACGTGGATATACACCCGTACACCGAGGGAATACAAGATTCGTTAACGGTGTGGTACACCGTTGGAGGGCAATGTAAGTGAATTCATCTACTATTAAGATTTTGTTCAGGGATTTTGTTTTCTATTTATAATTGATTATTATTTTTTTATATTAAATAACTGTTAATGTAATGTATATGTGGTAGAGCGAACGAGAGTGTGGGACGATCGGATGTGTGATCAGTGTATATTTGTCATCAGCACAGCAAATTTATGTTTGATATGAGTCTGGAGTAAACCCCCCCATATACCGTGAGTCAATAGCCGGAAACGCTGTGCCCAGATAGCTCATATCGAATGGTTATTGTATACGTACTCGGTTGTTTAATCGAGATTGTTACACGACAATGGCAGCAAACAAAATCATCGTTATTGAAATTAAATCGAGCTATCAAGGCCTTAAGATTTGCCTTGCGGGAAGATGAAAACCAGAGCGTCCAGAACTATTTAAGTGATCTCTTGGCAACCGAGAGGGCAGATTATTCTGTGTGAAAGGCAACAAACAATTTAAAAACCGATTAGACTACCAATTGGAAATTGGGCGAGAAGTGATGAAGAAAAGCCAATACTTTTGCTGCTCATCTCAACAACAGTATTCGCACTACACGAAGAAGATAATTATTTCGTGATACCCCAGCAAATGGATGATGGTTTATCCTACAAACCTATAAAGTATAATTGGAAGAAAGTTAAGGATAAAATTAAAAATTGCATAAACCCGAAAAAGGCACCAGGACATGATCTCATCACTGGAAAAATGATAAGGGAATTGCCAGACAAATACATAAAACTAATAACATTCATATTCAACGCGATCATGCGAACCAATTATATTCCTCATGGCTGCATTTAAACTAAACAGCCATAAGGAGTTGATGCAGGCATGGAACAGCCGGGTGAATGGAAGTGAAGAGAAGAAACGAAGGACGGGCCATGACCAGGCAGTCCATAATGTGCTACAGCAGGATACCGCCACTCAAACGGAACACGACCGTATCGGTGGATCAATCGTAAAAGCGATATCCACACAAACAGTAGGTGCAAGGAAAGTTGAGAGAAACCTACCAGCCGAGAAGCTCTCTAGCCGTATACACTCGGCGATGACGCCACAGGAAATTAGTACGATTGTCGCAGAGCAGTGGCCGCAGAACGTGTTTCGGGTAACTAAAACCAGCCGCAACAGCATTACGAGAAGTGGCCCAACAAGGGGAATTTTTATTGATCCACGTGAACCAGCTGATCAAGAAATGCGTAAACTGGGCGAGCAGGTGCCAGGCTTCCGGAGACTGTTAAATATCCAAACCCTTAAAATGGGAGATGTTGCCATCATACAAAATGCGGAT
Source organism: Tipula helvola (assembly GCA_963556165.1). Classification (NCBI taxonomy): domain Eukaryota; kingdom Metazoa; phylum Arthropoda; class Insecta; order Diptera; family Tipulidae; genus Tipula; species Tipula helvola. The sequence goes on along the minus strand of OY744483.1, from coordinate 304,147,377 downwards.
ACAATTATGCTGGAAGGCGAGACTAGACGCTCCACAGCAGGAGGAGGCTGAGAAATTTAGAGAAGGCAGGCAGCGGAAAGGCAAATGGAAAAACAGAAAGGAAACTGTCATATAGTTAAAGCGGAAGGACAGACGTATGCTGACTTACTGAAAACTGTGAAGGCTGGCGCCGATATTAAAGAAGTAGGGGTAGAAATAACTTCTATCAGAAAGACACAGGCGCAGACGATCTTATGATCCAAGTGAGGGGTGGTAAGAATAAGGCCAACATTTTGAAAAGGCAATTGCCGGAAAGGTAGTTGGAGTAACAGCGGTGCATCAGAAGGATATGGCAGTGATGCATATACGGGACCTAGAGGAAGGAACGGTCGTTTCCGATGTAAAGCAAGGTGTCAAGGCAGTTTTAGGAGATGTGAATACCGATGAGATTATTATTATTATTATTATTATTAGTTGAGGGCCATGTGGGCGTTCAAGCCACCCCGCACTGCGACCTAAAAGATCTTTTGTGCATGGACCCTACTTAATGAGCCGTCCAGTCAATATTCAGGCTCTTAATGAACCTGACAATACTGCCGGCCGGTATATGGTGCATACCATCCGGGCTCATTACTCTCCCTCCTAGATGTTGTAACCTTTTGCAGAAAATGGCTGGGCAATGGCACAGAACATGTTCCGCTGATTCCGCTTCCATGTCACAGAAGCGACATCTATCCGTCGGACTTAGGCCCATTTTCTTAAGGTGATACCTTAAGGGGATGTGACCTGTGAGGAAGCCGGTAAGCAGCCTCAACTCAGGTTTCCTAAGTACGAGACATTCCTTGGCCCTGGCCGACGAAGGTGAAATAAATTCCTTCGCCTGTCGCAAACCTGGAATTCCGCGCCAGTAAGAGGACTTTTGCACATCCTCCCAGCGTTTAACTGCTGCCCTAAGGTGCCCCTTAGAGACGCCGCAGAAGGGCTCTGGTCCAATTAATGGAAAGGCAGATCCCTCGCGGGCGAGGACATCAGCTGCCTCGTTTCCCACAATTCCAGTGTGCCCTGGCACCCTACCGATGAGATATTTGTCACATCAATTCGGCCAGCGCACTCGGACACGAAGAATGCAACAGTTAAATTACCCAAACAGTGGGCAAAGCGGCTGGCAGATAGAAGGTGCATCAGGATCAGATGGGTATCTTGCCGGATACAGATGCGCATTGAAGATCGCCGTTGCTATAGATGCTGGGGGAGTGAGCATACAGCAAGGAATTGCAGGGGCTGGATCGTAGTGCCCTCTGCTTCAACCGCGAGAAGAAGGGCCACAAGAGAAAGGACTGTAAAGAGTTGCAGAGTAGCACTCATGTTGGGATTAAAAGTACGGCTGCATGATGTGATCGTCGCTGGTGACTTTAATTCTAAGCCCCCGGAGTGGGAAGGAGAAATACTGGACAACAGAGGACAGCTTCTGGCAGACTGGGTAGCTTCCTGTAATCTCACCAGTCTCAACATAGGATATACTCCTACATTTGAGAGAGGCGGCTATGGCGCAGTTCTCGACGTAACGTTCGGTTCTGAGAGAATTGTAAATCGTCTTCGGAGCTGGAAAGTACTAGATGAAGAAAGCCTCAGCGATCATCGCTATATTATGTTTGAGGTTAACAAAGATGGGTCAACTAGGCAAACAGGACAGAGCACTGCTCTAAGCAGGAACTGGAGTATAGGGGAAGCAAGGGAGAAGCGCCTACGTAGTGCGATACAACGTTGCCTTGATCCCCCTAATATTGCTACACCACAGTAGCTAGTTACAGCGATTAAAGGTGCAAGGGAGGAGGCGTTGCAACCTAGAGGCAGGAATAGGAGGAAATCTGTGTACTGGTGGACCCCAGAAATCGCGATGATACACAGATGCTGTAATCAAGCCAGGAGGAGGCTACAGAGAGAGACTAGGCGTATTAGAGGTCAGGCGGATATATTCTTCCAGCAGGAGCTGAAACGCATTAGAAACGAGCTGAGGACGGCAATTCTGAAATCAAAAAAGAAATGCTGGAAAACTCTCTGCAATAATGTTGAATTGGACCCATGGGGAGACGCCTATAAGAAAGTAATGAACAGGTTTGGTCGAACTGTGCCCACTCTGTCAGCGGAAGTCATGAGTAACGTTGTGGGCTCGCTTTTTCCGAACCATGAACGACTGATCCAAGAGAACATACAAGCTCGAGAATGTCCGCCTTTCACGGTGGAAGAATTGGAGACAGCCTGGCGCAAAATGAAGACAAAGAAGAGCAGAGGACCAGATGGAATCCCACCAGAGGCTGTCAGAATTGCATCAGAAATACAGCCATACAGGGTATTGAATGTGATGAATCGGGCACTTAAAATTGGGGAATTCCCCAACATCTGGAAGACGGCCAGACTGGTTTTAGTTAAAAAAGAAGGGAAACCAGACGGTGTGCCTATATCGTATCGATCACTGTGCCTGTTGGACACTTTTGGAAAACTCTTTGAACACCTACTTCTATGCAGATTAGTAGGCGAGATTGAAAGAGCAGGTGGGCTAGCCGTTAATCAGTTTGAATTCCGAGCAGGGCACTCTACGATAGATGCTATAGCAGAGGTCATGAGGCGGGCAGACTCAGCAGCGGAGGGATCTAAATGGATGTACGGAATGCGTTTAATAGTGCATCCTGGGAATTAATCCGGGAAAAGCTAAACGATCTGCGAGTAAGTTCATATCTTAGGAAGATGTTACAAAGCTATCTGAGCGAGCAGCGAATCATAATGGAGGTAGTAGGCACAGTCAAGCAGATGAGAAACACTAGCGGTGAACCTCAGTGTTCGGTCTTGGGACCGATGCTCTATGGAATATTCTGTATGATGGAATACTCCGAATTCCTCCACTCGAGGGTGCTAATCTGGAAGGCTACGCTGACGATCTGGCTTTGGTCGTCTCGGCAAATTAAGAACAACAGCTAGTAGAGCGTGTAGAAGCTTCAGTGGAAGTGATCTCCAGATGGCTTCATAACCATCGGCTGCAGTTGGCTCCGGAAAAGACTGAAGCAGTGATAATGACAGGTAGAAGATCCCTTCACTCATTGACCTTCAATGTCGAGGGAATTATAATTACACCCTCGACGCGAATTAAGTATCTGGGGGTATGGCTCAAGAGCGTATAAGGCAAACGGCGATAAAGGCGACTAGGACAACAACAGGCCTTGTCTGACTGATGACCAACGCAGGGTGACCAAGTGCAGGAAAGAGGAGGCTGCTCGCATCGGTGGTTACATCTATAATATTGTATGGAGCACCTATCTGGATCCGAGCTTTAGACGCAGCCAGGGCTCGTGAAAAACTGAAGCGCATACAACGTACCATTGCCCTACACGTATGCAGTGCTTATAGGACGGTATCCAAAGAGGCTGTTCTCGTAATAGCCAACATACCACCTGTCACCTTGATGGCGAAACATAGAGTGGTGATGCTAGGAGGGACTCCAAAGGAGGAGGCCAAGTAGGAGCTGATGCAGCAATGGCAGGGAAGATGGGAGATTGCAGACACCGGGGCTTGGGCGAGGCAGCTCATTCCTAGCATCAAGGAGTGGGTGGAGAGAAAGCATGGGGATACCAACTTTCATCTGACACAGTTTTTATCGGGTCATGGCTGTTTCAACAGCTACTTCTGCAGGATGCACATTATGGAGACGTCTAACTGTGGCTATTGCGGAGAAGAGCATACAGAAGAGCACACCATAATACACTGTATAAAAGGGAACGGGAGCGGCAAGCATGCGCTGATCGGGTAGGACAAATAACGGCAAGAAACATAATCCCAAAGATGTTAGTTGAAGAGTTGGCCTGGAATTATATTTGTCAGATGATCAGGGTTATACTAAGTCAGAAGATTAGAGATCGCATATCGAGTAATTCGAACTGAGTAGGACAAATTGACAATGGACATCCAGCAGCTGAAGTAATGCAAAAATTGTGATCCCAGTCGTTGTGAGGAGAGGTCCTTTCGTCATGATGTCAGCTAGTTGTTCATTCGTTGAAATATATCTTACTTCGATGATACCTTTGGTTATTAAATCGCGTACAAAATTGGACTTAACGTCAATGTGCTTTGAATGCTGCATTTCTTTTTCCTGAGATGAGATCACAATCGCACCTTGATTGGCTTCGTGCAAGATTATTGGTTCTTCGGAAGGTTCTCCAATTTCCACCAATAATCCACGCAGCCACATAATTTCACATGTAGCCAAGCACAGTGAGACATATTCAGCTTCAGTGGACGACAAAGAAACACAAGTCTGCTTACGTGTCATCCAAGTCACAGTAGCGCCAAATACTTTCATCACATTGCAAGAAACCGATTTTCTATCATTGATATCGCCGGTCCAATCAGCGTCCGCATATCAAGTCAACACGACCGAATTCTCATCGTTCCTATATTCCAGTTTCAGGTCAATTGCGTTTCCTCTTCAGTTGGACATGATTGAAATTGACTGAAGTAATTCACTGCCGCTGATAATTCTGGATGAGTCGTACAAGCCGCGTACATCAAGCATCCGATTAATTCGCGGTACGGTTTAGTCGTCAGTTCAGCTTCAGCATTCTTTTCTAATTTCAGTTGGCATTCCATTGGAGTCAAACTCGGTTTACAATCGGCCATTCCAAAACGTTGCAATACGTTCTCTAGATAGCCGCGTTGGTTAATTCTCAAAATTCCACGACTCCGGTCACGTTCGATGTTGATTCCGAGAAAACTCTTCGTTTCGCCCATGTCACGCATTTCGAATTCCTTTGATGACACCAGCTGTTTGATCTTGATGATATCATCGATGTTTTCGCTCAATTTAATCAGATCGTCTACGTATAACAGCAGGTATACCATTTCGTCTCCATTGTCACGAGAATATAAGCAATGATCGCATATTCTGAGCGAACAAAACTGGTTTCAAGCATGAAACTATGGAATCGTTCATTCCACACACGCGACGCTTGCTTCAGTCCGTAGAGTGACTTATTCAATTTACAAACAAAATCACCTTGCACGAATCCATCCGGCTGTTCCATATATAAATGTCCTCTTCAAATTTTCCGTTGATGAATGCCGTCTTCACATCCATTTGATGTATTTCCATGTCACGCTTGATAGCAAGAGCCGCCAGCATAACTCTTATTGTAATAATCCTTGCCACCGGAGATTAGATTTCGTGAAAATCAAGTCCCTCACGCTGGGTAAATCCACGGGCTACCAGTCGCATCTCGTACGATGCCAACTTGCCCACATAGAATGCACGCTAGAATTCAATGCAAACGCCGGAACAGTACTCCTCCCCGTTGTCCTCATGCATTTTGAGCTTTGTCGGATTGACAAAATCTTCATACCGGTTCGGATGTTGACGATTTCGCTGCGGTCGCGATGCCACGTTGTATAGTTGATCGTTGATTGCATCTGCACCAGCAGATCAGTCTCGACGAAAACTGAAGAAAAATTCGGTTGCGACTCATTAAACACAACATCTCGTCGTGTAACAATCCCGTTCTTTGATGGGTCCCACAGGCGGTAACTATTCACAGCATAGCCGACCATTACCATTTTCGATGATTTCATATCCAATTTCTTGAGTAATTGCTCTGGTACATGCGCATACGCAGGCGATCCAAAAACACGAAGCCTTGACAGTTTGGGTTTCTTGCCTGTCCAAAGCTCAACTGATGTCGCATCCAAAACAATCGCACGTGACGGAAAAATCCTTGCTCATTTTAGAATCAGCGATCATAGGAACGTGCCTTCTCAAGCAATGCTCTGTTCATTCGCTCGGCGACGCCATTATGTTGAAGTGTGTACGGTTCACTGTATTGGATCTGAATCCCGGCTTCATCACAAATGGCCCTGAATTGGAACCAAGAAACGCTGATCATCCCACGTGACTGGCGTAACAGGCCTACACACATCACTGTGCACAAGCTCCAATACACGACTCGATTGTGCTCCGCCTGAACCGTTGAATGGTTTTCGAGATTGCTTTCCGAAAACACACGACGCCATAGACGAATGCTTTGTTTTGACTTCACTTCATGCAATGCCTTTGTTTGATGATGTTGTAATATTCGCTGTTTCATGTCGCACACGCTTCAACTCAAACACATACAGCTTTCCATTACGCCTGCCAACGGCCATATCCAAATTATCTTTTGTAATACAGACCAAACGTTCGTCGTCGAAATTAGTTGGCATCCAGGCTCTAACGCTCTGTGCCATTGACCATGATAGTTCCCAGAATTGTGCCACATTTTGTTGCTGTGATCGACGCACCATTCTTCGCAATACCAATGACGACCGGCTCTGTCAAATTCGTCAGCTCACTGAACATGGACTTACCATTCGCCATGTGCTCTGAAGCACTCGAGTCAACAATGAAACGTATTGTTTTCTGCATTCCATACTGTAGCGCAAAATTACCAGCATTAATACCATCCATTCGCATCTGTATTCGACGCGCAATTCCCATTTGGATTTTAATAACGCTGCTGGTTGGGTTTCATATTAGAATTGCTGTTCGATGATTAGAGTTCCGTTGATTCAATTTCGGACATGCGTCCCTTCAATGACCACGCTTTTTGTAGAAATAGCACTTAAGTTGCTTCGAAGCACCACTGCCATACATGGCGACGTTGTCTGAATCACCATTCGGACGACCACTCGAAGTTTTGCTTTCCTCCTTCAACAGGCGCGAACGCACCAATTCCATCGTCAATTTAGATGGTTCGATCGTCTCCAATGCTGTCACGACCATGTCATACCGCTTTTCGGTAATGTAATCATGAGCGACACAATCAGCATTCGATCATTTATCTCAGAGCCACACGCCTTTAATTCACGTATCAGTTTATCGAATGCAAGAAAATGTGAGGTTAGGTTGTCAGAGTCTGAGCATTGCATCGTCAACATACGCTTTCTGTCACAAATTTTGGATGTCACGCTTGCACGTTCGAAAATTACTTTCAATGAATTTATCATCGCAAACGCTGTCGGCCGGTCATTCAGATATTCCAAATGTGAATCCGCAACATGTCGAGTTATATGCACCATATGCACATGCGATCCTCGACTATAATGGCACTTTATCAATAAACAAAAAATGTTAACTCTAAATATAAACACAACTTTTTTTCTGACATTTGTCGTACATCTAAAGGCACTGCCCCATGCAAAACGGAAAACCGGTATTTCAAGCCGTCAAATCCAATTATTGACAAAATTCTTCGTTTTTTAATATGAAAATTATTAAAAAATAGTTCGAATCTATAATTTCTACCTTATTCGTAAAAATTTTTATTAAAATTGATTTAATTTCATTCAAAAAGCCCCACTTTTATGTTTTGCCGGCCGTCAAGCAAAAATCCGTCCGTCAAAATATAAAATTGAAGTTTTTTTAATGAAATTAAATCAATTTTAATAAAATTTTTTACGAATAAGGTAGAAATTATAGATTCGAACTATTTTTTGATAATTTTCATATTGAAAAACGAAGAATTTTGTCAATAATTGGATTTGACGGCTTGAAATGCCGGTTTGCCGTTTGTGCATGGGGCAATGCCTTAAGTGACCATTGCATTTATTGTTTAATTGTCACTATTGTGAATGAAAATGGCTGCATCTAACATTGAATTAGATGATCAGGATTATTTAACTAAAATTAATGACGAAGCAGAGTTAATTGCTTTAAACTTACTTCCCAAAATGTCTGCTGATGTGTATTTACGCTCATATATGATAAGTTTATGGAGTGGAAGAAAAATCAAAAAAATGCCGAAAAATGCATTAGTGAATCGGTCATGTTGGTATACTTCTACAATCTTAAAAGTAAGTGTATATCATTACTATAAGGCAAGTTCAATGTGGATAGAATACTCGATGCTGAAAACCATAATCGCAAGAAATCACAATAACAATATAAAATATGATAAGCTCACTGCAATTTTGAAAAAGAATTCTGTTGGATTTCGCCCAAAAAAATCTAATATTTTCCAACCGGAAGACATACGGAAATTTGCATCTGCTGCAGACGAAACGAAATTCTTAGCTATGAAGGTAACAGACCACTTACAAACAAATGTATTAATTTTCCAGCATTACTTTCGTAGGTGATAATGATTTTTGGTGTATATGGTGCAACTCGAGCGGACGAATTGACTAAAGCTGATGTTAATAATGTGTGTGAAAAAGGAGATGTTTACATTATAAAAATTCCAGAAACAAAAACAAATGTGGTGCGCACATTTACTGTGGAGGAGGAGTATTCAGCATTATATCAGAAAGTACATCAAACTTCGACCATCAGTTGTTGGTCATAATCGATTCTTCGTCAATTACCAAAAGGGAAAATGCACATCTCAACCAATTGGAAGAAATACATTTTTAAGTACACCTAAATAAATTGCCAATTTTTTGAAACTTGAAGATGTCGACAATTACACACATACAGTGGTGCCGATTTACTAACTCTTAAACGCCACGGTGCAGGTGGCGATCATCCAGTGTAGTGGAAGGCTATATGAATCGATATCAAACAAAAGAAAAATTTGTAATCTGATTATAGATCAAATTTCTAATAAAAACCCCCAATGCTTCAAGAGCATCAATCGCATGCAGTATATCCACATCAGGTATTTCAATACCGCGTTACAATCAAATTCTGCTCCAGCCACATCAACTTGCTTAACGTTGTCTCAATCAAATAAAACCAACACAATACATTTGGAACCAGATAATGTAAATAATGCCGAAAAAATTGTTCGTGAGATGCAATTTAATAATTGCAGTGTAACGATGAACTTCAATTTCAATAAATAAATCAAATTGCGATATAAAATGTTCAATTCACAATAGCCTCGACAATTAAATTCTTAATTGTAGAGTTACCAAAAAACGCCTTTATTGGTATAGCTTTCTCTTCCATAAAGTGTCTATTACAGTTGAGAATGATATAAAGAAAATATAAAGTTAAAAGTTAATACATTTACTTACATGGATAATCGGCGTAAACTCCAAAGCAGCAAACTAACAGACATAAACACTTTTGCCACATTATTATACTCATAGTACGGATGAATCTATAAATTGTACTGAAAAATGCAAATATTTAAATTCAAGAATTTTACAAATTTATTACGTAAGATTTGTTTTGACCTCTTTGAATATTTTAATTTGGCCTAATGTTATTTTTTAGCAGTACACAATTGTTTGTCGAGATAAGCCGGTCAAAAGTGTTATGCGATAAGGGGTTAAATTTTTTTTATTGCTCGCGTTAAAACAAACAATGTGATTTGATATAATATCCTGCCCATAATTTCACAGCACAGTCTTTAACGCGCACTTAAACTATCAAATTAAATTCAAAACTGGAACTGTTGTTACTGTTAAGTAATATACGAGTATCACTAACCAGAGACATTAATAATGAAAAAACTTTTTACTTTTGACTTACCAGGTTTGTATGAATTTTCACCATAACGAGCAAAAATTGTTGTTCGTCATATATGGGAAAATCACACAAACCTGTAAGTAAAAATTAAAGTTTTTTCATTATAACTCATTTTCACAAAACTAACTTTACTTACTTCGACCTTGAGTTTCTTTCAGTTAATTGTACTTTTCAAGTATTATGTGTTCCATATGGCGGACAGCTCCAGAATGAATAATGAATCTCACGAAATTTTGAAAAAAAAAGTCGGTCACGCGGGGTCAAGCGATTTGTTAAATTCAATGTAACTGATTAGAATTAAATAATAAGAGCGAATTAAACATTTGACTCTTCAATTTCGCTCAAATAAATATTTAATTCTCCCGCGTTTACAAATTTAGGTAAAAAGAAATTTAATCTAACCAGCTTGCCTTGAATTTGAAATATGAAACAAATCCCAATACCATAAAAGATGAATGAGAAGGAATCTTATATGTATAACTGAAGGTTGTTTTGTTGTGAAACCGGGCAGGGACAGATTATCTCATAAGCAAACTAGGCACGTGCCCAGAGCTCGTGAATTGTAGGGCCCATAAATTACGTGAAGATACACATTTTATACCGATTTCATAACGTTTGTTTGGTTTTGCACGGTGAAAAAATGTGGTAAATTTTGGTTCAACTCATTTTTTAACATACACTGCCTTTTATGTGGCTATTTCACCCGATGTGATTCCAACGAATATAATATTCGTGCAAACTCAAGAGGAATGCTGCTTGCGCAGTTTAATAGTTTCGAATCTAACATATTTTTTTGATCTGCACTTAATTTAAATCCGGTGGTTTCATGTTTTACGAGTAAAGTTAAAATTTTACGGATTACACCAAGATCAATAAGATGCATTGGATCAACCGCAAATTGGAAATGATACCTATATCCATATACGTTCTACGTTCGGAATTATTACCATCGCCGAATTACACTCCTATTTTAAATATTTCGTAATTGCCTCCGATATGTGTGTGAACGTGAATCTGTGAAAATGAACGTGTGAAATATGAATCTATAGCAGCAATAGAGTTTTTTGGCATGCCAAATATTTGTCGCACTTTGAAGCATCGATTAATCCAAATTTTCATGATGAGTTCGTTTATTTTCTTTGATACTGCAACCTCGATATTTTTTATGCAACCAGCTATCGAGAGCTACCGAGACGCACAGTCTGTGCTACTTGTGCCTTATCCTTCCACCGATTTTTCTCCTTTAAAATATAAGGTGCGAGAATGGCACATATCGAAGTAACACGGTGTTTCATCCATGTTGAAAATCTCAGTTGCATCTAACCCAATCGTATTTAACTTTAACTCACAGAAATATTTTTCAACCTTTTCCTTTGTCTCTGCTGGTGGACTATTGTCTTCTTGACCTTGGTTCGTAATTTTTCTGGAAGATAACCTGTTTCGTTTACAAACCCCACTGATCCATTTGTTACTTGCACAAAAATCCAATAAGGGACTATCTAATGATTCCGCTATCAATTTGGCTTGGCTTCTGAAAGCTCTATAATTAACTACGAATTTATTTTGGCGTTTAATTTTAAACCAGCTAACTGTTTTATTTTCAATCTCAGGATGAATCGTTTATAGTAACAAAAGGGAGATCTGTAAATTACGTACTACTCGAAAACAGTGAAGGAATTTCGTCTGAACACACGCCTGTCATTATAACACTCAGTGATATCATTATCAAAAAACAAAATTTTTCTAGGTTAACAAATAATAAAACAAACTGGGATCTCTTCCGGAACCTAGTCGAAGACAATACTGAATTACAAGTACTAATTAAAACTCTGGCAGACCTTGATGTTCAATTGGAGTTTCTGAACAATAATACTCTACAAGCATTGTGACAGAATATTCCTCCTACTCGTAATCAAACGGAAAATCACATCAACTATCCAGTAGAAGTGGAAGGACTGATTAGAGAAAAACGGAAAGCGCGAGAAATCTGGCAAAGGAACCGAGCACCACAAAGCAACTCACGACTTAATTATTTAAGCAATAAATTAAAAATGATTATCAAACAAATCAAGAATAAATCTATTAGTGCTGGCCTTTCTGGCAACAAGGACACTAATTATTTCCTTTGAAAAGCAACTTAATGTCTTAAAAGACTTAAAGTACAAATATCTCCTATTAAGAATGACGATGGAACTTGAGCATTGTTTGCAGCCTATGTTGAAGACACATTTCAACCCCTTCCAAGGCAAACAGCTGAAGAAAATATAATTCCAGTAGATAAAGTGGATAACCTAAACATAAGACCTGTAACAATAGCTAAAAGATGAAATTAATAACAACTTAAGCTAAAAATAATCTCCTGGTTATGACCTAATCGCTAGACTTATAGTTAAAGCACTACCAGAAAAAGGATTTAAAGGAAAGCCGCCAAACAAGAAAACATCGCACATGCCGATTTCCCTACTTCCTATAATTTCAAAATTATTAGAAAAGTTATTAATCAAGAGGTTAAAATCAGTAATAGATTCGACAAAATATGGCATCGAAACCTGGAATATATAAACTACACAGAGATCTGCCGAAACAGTTTTACCTGATTTTAAAGTCATATCTATAGCTGATCGACACTTTCGTGTAAAACATGAAGAGGAATACTCCGAACTAAAAGAAAGGAGGATTGCCCCCAAAACCGAATACCATGGTTGACTGAAATATCATGAAGCAGATGGCATTAAGAATTTATAAACAAATGAAAGAAAAGGAACCATAATTATAAGATAAAAATTTGAATTTTCTGCAAGTACAGGTTGGATGACCGGTTATGTGAAAAGGCATGCACTTCATAATATAAAAATTAGGGGTGAAATTGCATCTGCAGATGAGGAGGAAGCTAAAGCATTTCCCCAAAAATTGGCTAAATTAATTGAAGATGCTGGCTACACTTCGGATCTGGTATGGAATGCAGATGAAACAGGCCTTTTCTGGAAACGAATGCCCAGCAGAACATACGTAGCTAAATCCCAGAAAATTGCCAGTGGGTTTATGGTAGCCAAGGATCGTGTGACATTTTTATTTTGCTCTAACGCTTCAGGAGATCGGATGTTGAAACCATTACTTATAAATCGAGCTCTAAAACCACGGTTAATGAAAGGTGTAAATTTTGGCGGATTACCAGTCCACTGGACGGTTAATAGAAAAGCCTAGTTCGGCGCTATATAAGCGATAAAGGTCTCGAATTTAAAGTTCTATTAATTATAGACAACGCACCTGGTCATCCCCATATGTAGCATCCAAATGTCGAATTTTGTTTTTTGCCACAACCTTTAAGACCTACTATGTTAAGCAAATATTCCGGTACATTTTAGATAAATTAATGAATGATGGAACATTAAATGTAATGGACGCTTGGAAGAAATTTTCTATTTATGATTGCATCAAACATGCTGGATTAGCTCTATCTGAACTAAGACCCCCGACTTTAAACGGATGTTGGAGACCCCTTTGGCCAGAATGTGTCAAAAATGACGATCCGATGCCTTCTAATACCGTTGAGTATTCCAATATCATATAGCATTAGCTCATGAAGTCGGCGGAGACGGTTTTGATGATCTCTCGTCTGCAGATATCGAAGAGTTATTAGTTGATAAGACACTTAGCAATGATGAAATAATTGGTTTTGCGCTTGAGACACCCGGTGTCCAAGAAATTAGGGACGATGACGAAGAGGTTCCTTCCCTCACCGCAGGTCTAATTAAAGAAGGACTTCAACTGGCTGCTAAATTAAGCGATCATTTTGGCAAGCATGATGATGTTGAGGAAAGAGCTAGGAAATTTAAACAGGAATTATATAACAGCCAGAAAAATTTGTGGTCAAGTTTTGAAAATAAGTCCACAATTAGAACTTATCATAAGAGGATTTCAATTCACTCATTAAAATTTTTTTTTTACTATTTTGGCTGTAGAGTGGGACAAACTAACTCCACTGCATTATAATAGAGGGCTGGAGAGGTTCACAAATCTGGTTCCAAATCTCCAAACATTTAAAAATTTAGACACTGGACGAGAATTATTGCCTTTTTTGATAAAAGTAGGTTTTGATATGTAGATATAGTTTAAGAACTATAGTAAACGTTTTGTTAAATTAGTTTCCTATCGGCTGAAAATTTACGAGAAGTTAGTTTTTTGACCCTAAGAATGGTACCAACCACCTTGCTTGGCAACTCCGGGCCAGATCAAAATGAAGTATTACATGCCGCTTGAATTATTTTAACGTGTATTTTAGACCAATTTAAGCGTTCAAAATCGATCTATCGGGCCATCTATCGGGCGTTTAATTGTTTTATGTTTCAAGAGCATTAGAAACATACTGTAAAAATTACGGTATAAAACATTTTAAATACAACACACAATAATAAAAGCAACTTTTATGACAATGACAAGTCAGGTCAAGCCAAATCGCCTGGAAATTTGGTTTGCTTAAGTAGGTCTAAAATACATGTTATAAAAAATTCAAGCGATATACTTACCTTTAAACTGCGAATATTTTAATGAAACTTTGAACAATTCCTTGGGCGGCTCAGACCTGGATTAACAATACCATTCTTAAGGAAAAAACTATACATTTTCATAAATTTTGAGCCTTAATAAACTCATTCAATAAAACGTTGACCAGGACAGTAATAAGGACAGCAAAAGACAGCTTTTATCTGCGTTGCCTGGTGTCTAACTATATTCAAGGACGTCAAGGGTTGTTTCTGCTCGGAATATTATCGTAGTTAATCGCGTTGAGTTTACAAATGTTATCATTGTTATCGCGCCGGCCGTCTTTTTCGTTATCACGTTAATGTAATCGTTTCTGTTGGTCTTTTCCAGAAAAATTAATGTTGATGAGGAGTTTAGTGCCGTCTACAGTCAATATTTCCCTGAAAACGATGAAGACAATGACGGGTCTAATGATGATTTTAGTTCGAATGGCGATGATGATGAACTACATTTGTCTCAGGCAGTAGATGAAATGGAACAAAGTTTCGTTAGGATGGATTTATCTGCTGTAGATGAAGAGGAAGAAGAGCTGGTAAGCGAATTTCTCTCAAAAGAATGTTGTAATAACAAATGCCAAACAACAATACCACGAAAAATAATCGAAAATACGAAAATCAATTGTTTAGAGTTAGCAAAGAATGAACTCGATTTAGTGATAATAAGTCATATCGAAGCCGGAATGATGTGTAATGAAGAATTAGAAAGTGCGTATTCGAAGCTTGCCGGACGAAAAAATATGGACAGTGAAAGGATAGAGAAATTACGAGGCATAAGATCGATTTTACTTTCTACAACGTACCTGTTTGTCGTGCGTTTTTCTTTTTTGTACATGCATGTGGGAAGAAGCGTTACGAACACTTACTAACGAATAAACCATCTACTAATCCGAAAGCGTTCAAACCGCCTGACATGGATCAACATGGATCTTAAATTCACATATAATTGGTAAAGATCTCGCCCTCAGTTCTACGAAGCACGGCATTAATGACATAAAAACTAAGGTAGCTTTCCAATGTAAAGAAGCTGGTAAAAACTTTGCAGATATCAAAACCAACTACCGCACGATTGCCTCTTACCTTTTAAATGGATTCAAAAAATATGATACGGTTTATATCGACGAGTACATGATGGTACATGCAGGACTATTGGCTCTAGTGACTTTGTTAAGTAACTGCCGTAAACTGTTCATTCTGGGAGATCAAAACGAAATATCGTCATCGACCGGCTTAATTACGTCATTATGCTTTATTTTGATGCAAATAAGTTTACAACACGTTCTAAACATCTTAGTACAACTTATAGATGCCCTGCGGATGTGGTACATGCATTACAATCAATATATCATCAATTCTATACCACTAATAATAATATCATAGGAAATCAGTCAGTTTTAACAAATGCTGGTTGATTTCCGATATTCCAGTTATGCCAAATTAACTGTACTTAACTTTCACAAAACGCGGCAAAAGGCAATTAACTAACAATTTAAAATTACCTGATTCAAGTGCAATCCTAACTATTCATGAGGCTCAAGGCTTAACTTCAGCTCGTGTTATCCGTGTCCGACTGTCTGACAAAGAAATTAAACTATTCTATCTTAGCGAACTTTGCGAGGTATAGAATGGCCTAGACCGAATTTTAGATCTGATTTTTACAAATGAACAAAATCTATTTAAAGTGAATGAATCACCATCACCATTCGTTATTAATGATATTAACCACAAAGCCCTGGAAATAATTTATGAAAGCATAACGGCAGCAATGTTATTGATAATCATCAAAACAGAGCCGTATTACAACTTTAGAAAAGTCAACAGAATAAACCTTCATCTTTATCTTGAGCAGATTAGCTGGGAAAATGAATTAATCAGCAGCAACAAGGATGTTAACGTGGAGAAATTCTACATAAATTATACGCCATGGTACGACGATAAACTTATCAATCATAAGAACAAGAAAGACAAAGCTTACAAAGAAAATCTCAAAATCTGTTCAGACGAAAGCAAATAGAAATTCACTGCGTGTAAGTAAAATTTCGAAAGATACTTTGTGGTAAAATATAATAGTTACATAAGCCGTATTAAGGAAAAAATAAGAAATGATCCAAAACATTTTTAGCGATTTTTTAAAGAAAAACGTGAAACTAATGGTTACCCAGAACCCAGTGTGTATGACATCCCGCAGGTTATATCAAACATATTTGCGGAGTTTTTTCAATCAGTTTATAAAACGGAAGACATTCATAAGTATGAAAATCCAAACAATGGTGAACACAACGAAACCATACTAACACCAAGGATTGAAACCGAGGATATTCATCGAGCTCTAGAAGTATTCGGGGATGGATGTGGTCCTAATGGCATTCCAGCTTCATTATTAAACGATTTCACATCGTTGGCAATTCCTCTGTGTCTTCTATTTAATCAATCATTACAACTAGTCGTATTTCCAAAGAAATGGAAAATAACAAGAGTAACACCAATTTTCAAAACAGGAGCAAGAAATGATGTCTCTTGTTACAGAGGAATTACATCAATATCTTCAATATCCAAATTATTTGAACTGGTAGTATGCTACTCATTCAGATCTTTGATTCCTCGATTAATCTCACAGTGTCAGCATGGTTTTATACCCAAGAGATCAACATCAACAAATCTTATTGGATTTACCAGCAACACCATTAAATAAATTGAAATGCATAAGCAAGTTGATGTGGTGTATACTGACTTTACCAAAGCCTTTGAGTCCATCAGTTATTGTAAAACGTTGGAACAGTTATACAGATTCGGTTTTTCTAAACAGTTTGTTCCGTGGTTTAAATCATATTTGAGTAATCGCATTCAGTATATTGAGCTTAGTAATAGAAGATCAGAATTAATTCATGCTACTTCAGGGGTACCACAAGGCTCTCATGTTGATCACTTTAAAACAGTGGAAAACATCAGTGATACCCATAAGCTACAAGAGGACATCAACAATCTAGCGAAATGGTGTGAGTGTAACCTCCTCAGTCTCAACATCAATAAGTGTAAAAGTTTGTCATTTCTTCGGAAAGGTAACCCTGTTATAAAACAATATCAAATAAATGACATATTTTTACAAAAAGTATTCCAGATTAAAGACATAGGGTTACTTTCGTTGAAAACATGTGCTTTACTAAGCACATTGAGCAATGCGTTGCTAGAGCCAATTCCATGCTTGGTTTTATTAAGCATATTTATGACCTCGAGACAATCAAGATCCTGTATTATGCCTACGTCAGATCTCAACTTGAATACGCTGTCAACGTCTGGTGTCCTTTTTACGACGAACCTATCCGAAAAATCGAGAGTGTCCAAAAAAAGTTTATACGGTATATAACGTGGAAAGACGGATGGGATTACGACCATGACTTACCATACTGGATATAAAACCTATCAAATGACAATATTGAAAATAGACGAGAGCTTATAAAGTGTTCGTTTGTTGGAAATATTTTACTTGATCAAATCGATGCACCATCCATACTGAAATCAATTAAAATAAAGGCACCGAGAAAGAATTTAAGAGATCATGAGTTCTTTCATCTGAATAAACACAGAACAAACTATGGTGACAATGAACCGGTAAACATAATGTCGAAGAGTTTTAATAAAATCGACCATCTGATCGACTTTTGCTTAAGCAAAAACAGCTTTAAACGTAGGTTGAAGCAACATTATGCTCCAACCTGAAATTATTTGTAGGTATGTCATTTTTATGTTTTCGTTTTAATTTTTATTCTACGCTGTTCACATTATATTGTTATAAATGCAAGTCAAATTTGTAGACTTTTCTCTTGTATAAATAAATAAATGAATTCTATCCAAAATGACTTTACAAATTATGACTTTCTGGTTTTCATTGACTTTTTGACACCTAAGCCCCCTTTTCATATACCAGATCACATAATTATACAAAATATGTGATTATGCGAATATTTAAATGTATCTGGTAACATATAATATATGTTCCCACATACATTAGGGTTCATTTGTATTTATTTGTTCTATATAAATTGAGTAAATTCCCAACAAATTTTTGGTTTGGCTTTTCAAAAAAAAAAATTTATTTTACCTAAGAATCCTAAGCCTAATTATTAATTAATCAGAGAATTGCATTTTGCTAAATTTATTTGAAAAAAGTTTAATTGTTTTGAAAAATTGTTAATTTGTTAGTATCAACCAGCCTTAAGATATGTGTGTGGGAATATTAAGTTCACTGAGCATATCGTGCTGTGCTGCTTGTTTTGATTCACTTTTCTGTGCAGAATAATTTATCATCATATTTTCTAAATTAGGAACTGATACATTCATAGTTCAGTAAATTCTATTAGAAATTTGAAGATTAATTTTTTTATTTCATAATTAATTTTTTATTATAATTTCATCACTGTTCTGTATTAATTACATCATGACAAAATTATCTCATCACAACATTATTTCGGTGTACGTGTAGTGTAACTGATCTTGACTTTTGTTTTTTTAGTTATTTTATGAGATGCATAACTTATTCTGTAGCTGTCCGTCATATGGTATATGGACAACATAATACTTGAAAAATACTACAGTTAACTGAAAGAAACCCAAGCTCTAAGTAAGTAAAGTGCATTTTATTAAAATTCGTTGGTGATACTCGTATATAACAGTGATACTTTTCATACCAGCTTTTAGCTTTAAAAATCATTTAAGTGATAATACGTTCCACATGCGTCTGCAATATATTATAGTTGTTTAAAGAAAAACAGTTTTGTCTGTTTTATGACAAGAATTAATTAATTAATTCAAATTAAAGTAAAAAATACACACGAATCTTGATCACGGCCCCCGGAGGTCCCGGGTTCGATTCCCGGCGGGTGATTAAAAATCACTCATGAAGTGGACTGTGAAATTATGAGTAGAAAATGATTTCAAAGTTATTTCTATACGTACGTACTTGTATATTACAAATGTGTGTACAAAAAATTTAACCCCTGTTTTGACCGGCGTTATCTCGCCAAAAAAAAATTGTATAATAACAAGAAATTATTATTACATAACAAAAACAAAAAAACATTAGACCAAATTAAAATATTCAAAGAGATTAAATAGTCTTGGATTAGTCACGACAATGTCTATTTTAAACAATTTTATTTAAATAATTTTTATAATTCTTCATTAAGTTTAAATATTTTTGCATTTTCTAGAACATTTACAGATCTATACGTACTATAAAAATGTGGCAAACGATTTTGTGCCTGGTAGTTTTTGGAGCTTTCGCTGTAAATGCTTTAAGTAAGTAAACGTTTTAACTTTTAACTTTAGGATCAAATATTAAGAACAAAAAACTTTTTTAAATAAATGAATTCCGAAAAAGGTTTTATTTGCGCTATACAGACCTTTTTCCTTACTTGTTAAAAAAAGTGTAGTTATGTTAGTCAGAAAATCTGTAGTTCAATGTAATATTACATTTTGGGAAAGGATTTTCTGCAATAAAGCAAAATAAATGTGATTAATAAAACTAAAATAAAGTGAAGTGATTGCAAATAATATTTAATCCTAATCAGCTTGATTATGATATTTAATCCTAATCAATACAACTATTTTGATTAAATAGTCTAATGAATCCAACGATCTGTTCCATGAATGCAACGCATTCGCTACATACATATAAGGAAATCCAAATTTTTCAATAGAAAATAAACGCGAAAAGCAAAAATATTTGTTTAATTTCATCATCAACTTTTTGAGCGAACCATAATTCTTCTGTTTATCGGTATCTTTAAGTTCTAACACAACTAAGTTCTAACACAACTACCAATTTTTAGGAACTTAAATTTTGGTTTTATTTTCATTGATCACACCACTTCGTCACAAGTAAAACTTGTATGTAGTCGCTGTTTAAATGCAGAAAACGCCATTTTAATTTAGCATGCAAGTGAAAATATAATAAAAAAGGAAATGACGTTGTTTGGGTCATCTCGAGCAAAATCTTGTAACAATAATGTTTAGGGCACATATATAAGCTTTTTTGGGGTCTATTTTCTTAAACGACCGCAAGTGGTGAAAAACAATGTTTTCAAAATTTTTGTTCCAATAACAAAACTTCAATTCAAACTTTGAATAATTTTCAGTAAAACCAAAAACTCTCGAATAATTTAAAAAATTTGCAATAATCGCGAAAATTTACCGAATGAATAATTTCAAAATCTCACGAATCTCAACGAGTCTTCAACAATAACCTCGATAACAAGCAATCCCCAAAAAATTTCGAAAAAATCACTAATTATGTAGCAACGTACAGCCTAAACCCCTGTAAATTCGAGGAATATCGGGAAACTCGAAAAATTTCGAAATGATCAAAAATAATCTTGAAAAAAACGAGAAACTACTAAGGATCTCGAAAATGTTCAATAATGGTTATAATTTTGCTGTCATACGCCACTCAATGCTATTCAAATTTGAGAATCTAGATAAATCCAAAAATCTGAATTTAGAATCTCATCTCTGTACGATCACAAAACTGAATAATACGCTGAATCGAACTCTAAACTAAACTCGAATAATCGAAAAATCTTTAAAATTTTAAATAATATCTACTCCATTACACTCTGTGCCAAATAAACCTCGAATAAGCTAGAACAATCGCAATATTCTCAAGAAATTTCGAATATTCCGAAAATTTCGAATAACTTTGAAAAATCAAAATATCAGTAACAATGTAACGATCTGTAATAAAGTAGTAAGTCAGCAGGTAAAGTAAATTAAACTTTATTCAAAAAAATTGTAAACCATGTGTTACGCGATTATGTAAGAAATGTTCAGCTCTCGTACCGCGTACTTATACATAAATGCGTTTTCCTACAATTACGTGTTTGAAAATTGAGTTCTGCAAACTCTTAACTAGAAAAACGTGAGATACATAAACTCAGAGGTTACCCGAGGAGGTGAAATTGAAATATGGCTGGATTATAACTAACAATTTGCTTGCTGTTTCTAATTCTTTTGAGAAATTATTTTTTAATAGATAATTCAAAATACATTTTATTCTCGATAAAAATCGGTTATTATCGGATCGATTAAACGAAAAGTTTAAATTAATTGGTTAACCTTAAACGTTTGTTATTTCCTTATCTTTGGTCGAATTCTTTCAAAATAGATGCCAAATAAAAGGCCAAATAAAAAATCAAATCATTTCTGCAGGAATGTTTTCAGCCATTGAAAAAAAAAACCAAAAGATGCTAAAGACTTTTCAGAAGACTGAAAAATCAGTTCGAAAAATTCATGAAATTTCCGTACTATTGATATGCGGATGTAACAATTTCGAGAAAGACTTTCCAGCACTACATTTCATCTAAACTTGACAAATATGGAATGAAAATTTGATAAATTTGCAATAGTTTAACAACAAATCCATTGAATTCCCGAGGAGTTCTTTATTTTTGATTCATTTGAACGTCCTCAAAAATTAGGAAGAATAGCTGTGTACCTACTTCATACAATATTACAATAGTCATTGGCAACGTCACATTGGAGTAGGTTTAGTAGTTTCGAATTGTTACAGAGATTGCTGAATATAGGATTTCACATGTTTTAGTAAATTTTGACAAATTGAAAGGTCTATAGAATTTACTTGCTCGAGATGAAGCTTGAGAGCCAACATTTTATTTTCGATGCACGTTAAAAACAAGGAACCTAATTAATAACCGCTGACCTTTCTTTATAATATATAGATGAGAGTATAGCAGCAATTTTAATGCTACAGCAAGCCAATTAGCAAACGATAAATGACGATTACCAAAATATTTCTGGTAAATTTAGAACAGGAATCTGTTGTACCATATCGAAATAAACGCATGCCTCTTAATTCTTCTTAATTCGAATTAATGCAACAACTACAGCAGGCACTTACTGGGTCTTAGTATAATTCGATCAACCAATTCCCAAACTAAATTTTGTAGAAATGTTACGGCGACGATTATTTAGTCTTTATAGAAAATTAACATATATAAAGCTTAAGTGGTGCATTTTTCCTCCGCGGCACTTAAGGAAGTTCTTCAGCTAAGTTAAATTTTATTTTTGTAAATAAAATATTTTCAAATGTAGTAATTGTTTTCAGTTTTCTTTAAAACTATATATATGAGTCCAAGAGACTTATCGCGTGCGTTTACGCAAGTAAAATGACCCATGCTGATTAAGGTTAAGTTTTTGATGGACTAATTCTGTTTGGTAATATTTCAAAATGGTCTTAAATACTGTGTAATCAATTGTTATACGAGAGCGGACAGGAATACAATTTTTTCGATTTCCAGCCATTCCGCAAGCACGCTTAAAATATTTACAACTTGCTGAAGAGAAGGAGGGAGCGGAGGGCGTTTAAATGACAAACGACAAAATATGTTTGGCAAATTTACATATTTGACAAATATCATAAATATGACAAAACAAATTGAATGGCAAATGTACGGTTAATCAAAAAAGGTATTATCAGTTTGACAGGTACGATGTAAATAGAATTTTTAAATTGTTTTGGATACATTTTTGGAATATGGCCAACAGCCTGTAACATGGCTATTCCCGATTGTGATTAAATTTGACAGGTATGGTATGGGAGTGGAATTGTTAAATGATTTTTGGATACATTTTTGGAATATGGCGAATTCGCCTGTAACTTGGCTTTTTCTTAACCGATTGTGATGAAATTTGACAGGTACGCCGTGCGCCGGAATTAATAAATATTTTTGCTTGAAAATGAAAATTTTGTTAAATTTTAGGGTAATACTTTTTGGAAAATTATTCTTCAGGAATTATGAGACATTTATTTGACATTCATCCATTTTTGCATTCATACTTCTTTGCCAAATAAATGTTTGACAGACGTTTTTTTTGCTAAAAATAATTTGATCAAATTTTCGTTTCCGAAGCGGTTTTTTACCAAAAGACATAATCCCAAAGGGGGGCATCAATCAACAGAAAAAATTTCATGGTCTCATCACTGAAGAACACTATGGTATGTCGAAGCATTTACTCTAGAAGTAGTACTAGTATTAAAGATGTTTTAAATTCCGAATGGGTTCTGTCATTTAAATTAGGTTATACAAAACCGGAATACGATCAATATGTATCAAGAAATTACAGATCAATTCGAAGGGCACGATTGAAGAAGCTTTTTAAAAAAGGCAATTTTAGAACCAATCTCCATTGAAAATAATTTAATTTAATTTAAATTAAAAAATTCTAGTGATACATATAGTTATATGGCAGAAGTTTTGTATTATGACGAACCATCAACCAATTACGGCGAATCTCTATAAGAAGGAATATGATTATATGGTCATTCATAAGTCTTTATTTCATAATTCGGTATATTATGTATATTGTATGAAATCCCAGCTTTTTTGTTACGTTGGTCAATCTGATTTATCATAATCAATAAATTGTGATCGATTCCTAAAAAAAATTACCATGTATATTATAGTATTATATATTATAGTGTATGTATATTATAGTATTTTAACGGTATTAGGCCGATATTAAGCGTATAACTGTTGAGGATAATTGTTTGACAGCCGAGCCAATAGCCGATAACTGTTATTGCTTTTATCGGTCGTATATTCACTATTTTTCGTCATACACAAAAACTGGTAATGTTAATTAAAAAAAATCAAAAATACAAATTCGAGAAACTAATCAGGTAGTCTTAATTTCTTACCATAGTATCGGTTTGTTTATAAACAAAAAAATATTAAATAACGTCCACGGCTGTTATTATAACCCGTGGCTGTTATCGATGGCAAAACAACCATGGAAACACTACAGATATTATCAAATAACAGCCTGGTAAGTTGAAAAGTATTAATGGGAGTAGTTAACCAAATCTTAGCGCAAACAAAACGGCACCAAACCTGCGATACAAGTGCTATCTGAACGCTAAATCCAATTTCAAAACTCCTCGTCGTTTATTAACTTCATGCAATTAATCAGAAAGTCGCCCGTGATGGGTATAACGCTAAAACAAAAGATACGTTATAGAGTTAGAATGTAAACAACTGAATATTATGTTTGATAGCCTCGTCCATCGGAGTACATTAGAAAGTACGTTGGAACGGTTCCTTAATAAAAATAGCACTTCTGGAGCTGAAAATATACGAAATGTGGGTGAACGAATATTGACAAATATCGTCCAGCTATAAAATGTTTTTAAACCGCTGAACATACATACCTTCAGATACCCAAAGCTGCAGCGACTTCAGCATTATTATTGACCACAGACAATAAAATTTCTAAGAGAAAAATTACCTATTACAAGAAATAAAGATGTTGCCGCGTTATTAAAATTTCTGTAAGATCCAGAATTGCGGATAAACGAAATTATGGATTATGCATTTGGCATGAGCTCAAAATTTAAAATGGTCTGTAAGTGGTTCGACCATTGGAGGTAAATAAAGAAATAGAATTCAGTCGAAAGAAAGCTGGACGTTAATAAGGTTCTAAGTTTAATCCAAAAATGAAAAAACAACCAAACTTAAAACTAACCGACCAGCAACACTATCAGTATCAAGCCGACGACCAGCAAAAATGAACAGAATTTTCCATTAGCGGGTGGATTCCTAGGGAAAATTAAGTCGTTATTGATTATGGCTTAAAATCACATTTTTTCACTTATTTAACCACAGGACGCTCACATTAATTTTGAGTTTTTTGTGGGATGGGGACATAATTCCAAAAATTTAAGTAACATTTATTTTAATTTCCAAAATCCATAATTCCAAATTCCATAACAATAATTTCAAAAAAAAATTCCAAAACCTAAAATTCGCCAGTAAGAGCTACCGAAGTCGTTAGCCTCTACAATTCTAAGTTAAATTAGGGGTTGGCCACGTATCACTAATACGTGTCATTAATAGATTCTATATAATCCGCTCCTACGTGCAACACGCAGTGCGACATGTTTGCTGATCCCGGCTCCTACGTCCCTCGAAGTTCAAATCTAAAGCCACTCGGAGGGCTAAGCGTGGAGGGGAGAGCGCAGCGACTTCCCTCGTGTCCGTGAGAGTTACCGAAGCCGTTAGCCTCTATAATTCTACTCATGCAACTCGGAAAGTGGATTGGAGTGGAATGTTTGGAATTTTGGATTTTGGAATTTTAGATTTGGAAGTTTTCAATGTTGGGATTTTGGGTTTTGGAGTTTTTGGTCCTGCAATTTTGAGTTTGGAATTTTACGCCTAGAATATTCGGTTCTGGAATTTTAACCCCAACCCGTTTTTTGTAAAAAATTGATTATGTTGTAAATGATAATAGTATTAATGTATTAAAAATATTTTGATACAAATGATCATCGTAACTACAAGTTACGAAGTGTAAAAATACTCTTAAGGTCTGCTCGAATACTGTGGTAATTATTTTCTCGTTGTTATTTTTGACATTTTACTGGTAAAACATTCCCCTTCTATTTTTTCGCTGTTCGAATACTATTTATGTTGACGTTTATTGTAAAAATGTGAATTGAATAATTTAACAGTTTTCGATTATTGAATTGCATTTATTTAAATTTCATTTGTCTTATTTTGAGTAATAAAAAGGTAGGAATTTGATCATAAATAATTATTCTTATATAGAAAACTATAATATGTACTTATTAATTCTAAATTAAATCTTTTATTATTCTCTGTCTTGAGAACTTCCAGATTCTTGATCGTTGTACAAATTTACGATATTGGGTAAATCTTATCATAAACCATTAATTGCCAGCCATAAAATCAAAAATTTCCTAAAGGCTGAAATTTATATTTTTTCTTGTGGAGAAATAGCCAACATTTTACCAAGTAAACCCATGGTTCCACACATGACTTTGACCTAAAAATTTGTTGGATAGCTTGTGGTGCTACTTATAGTCATAGAATGGTCGTCGTCGTAGCATTAATGCGAAAGAGCAAAGCAACAGTTACAGAAATAGTTAAGTACATAAATTCAACAACTCTTAAATTTATTTAGTTTAGATTTTTATTATCTTTGTAGGGTAAACTACCTAATTACGAGCCCCTACCCAATGACAAGCACTCATCTTATAAAAATGCCGTTATTAAGTGAACAGAAACAGTAATAGTTTTGCGATATAGTCTATTCACTTCAACAATACCTGTTCGAAATCTCTTTCATATATGGACTTATTTTCTATCTCTTCAGTTAACAATAGAAACTAAACATGAAAAGAGGAAACTCCCGCGTTTTTTAGTAAATTTTGAATCTCTTGTGTTTTTGTTAAGCAACTAGGTAAGTGATTTTGGATTTTTATTCGCTCATAACTATAAAACTTAGTAAAGTGATAATTTAAGTTTTAAAATCAGTTGTTAAACGTAACATAAATAAACGATATTTATGGATAAAACATAAATTTCTCTAGTTTTTCTCGGTGCCCGCTTTTGGAATAAAAAAATATAAAGGGCTGAAACCTCACGAGGTGATCAGAACTTCGGTCTTTGGTTTCTTCAATGAGGATTGCATTCACCTGTCACCTGTGTTATAAAGTTGGCGTGACAGTTTTGACAGTACTGATTTCTATTTTAACTAACATATATTTACTTATACATACAACAACAGCCAAACAGGTCAAAAGCTTTAGTAGCAGGGGTACAGGAATCCAATATACATAACACGAAAAATCGTATTTTAGAACTTTATACCGATAGTAGTATACAAAATTATACTGATATTTCTAACCGAGTAACTGACCATATTCTAGAACTTTAACCAAAAATCATTTTAGAATCCCATTTACAACGCACATGTCAAATTTCATCATAATCGGGTAAGGAATAACTAAGTTCCATACTTGGCCTTATTCCAGAGCTTTATCAAAAAATTATTTTAGAATTCCATTCCCAACACCCATCTCAAATTTGATGATACCCCATTAAGGAATTGCCAAGTTCCATTCTACTACAGAATTTCATCCAAAACTCATTTTAGAATCCCATTTCCAATACACATATCGAATTTCATCAAAATCGGTTGAGAAATGGGCAAGTGCCACCTACTTGGCCATATTCCAGAACTTCATCCAAACAACATTTTAGAATCCCATTTTCAATGCACATGTCGAATTTCATCAAAATCGGTTGAGAAATGGGCAAGTTCCATCATACTTGGCCATACTCCAGAACTTCATCCAAAACTCGTTTCAGAATCACATTTCCAATACACCTGTCAAGTTTCATAATAATCGGTTGAGAAATGGGCAAGTGCCACCTACTTGGCCATATTCCAGAACTTCATCCAAACAACATTTTAGAATCCCATTTCCAACACACATGTCGAATTTTATCAAACAATATTTTAGAATCCCATTTTCCGGTTGAGGGAGCAAGTTCCATCATACTTGGCCATATTCCAGAACTTCATCCAAAATTCGTTTCAGAATCCCATTTCTGACACACATGTCAAATTTCATCATAATCGGTTGAGAAATGGGTAAGTGCCACCTACTTGGCCATTTTCCAGAACTTCATCCAAAAAACATTTTAGAATCCCATTTCCAATACACATGTCGAATTTCATCCAAATCGGTTGAGAAATGGGCAAGTGCCACCTACTTGGCCATATTCCAGAACTTCATCCAAACAACATTTTAGAATCCCATTTCCGACACACATGTCAAATTTCATCCAAATCGGTTGATAAATAGGCAAGCGCAAGTTCCATCATATAAAAAATTTGTTAACTACTTATTCACTACATCCTAATGCAACTCCAACTCAACTCCAACTCAACTTCAACTCAACCCTCAAATTTACCCCTAACTTAACCTTCAAATCAATTCCCAATTCAATGCCCAATTCAATAATAATCAAACCAGCATACATAAAAAAATCGTAAATATTTATATAACCAGGTATTTTGGGTCAATTCGTATGGCAGGTACCCCACCCTCTTGACGTACAGTCTCCAAAAGCTTTTCAAATCTCCGCCTTGACCATAGAAACAGATTGGAGAAAAAAAATTCAAAATCGGACAAGCCGTTCTCGAGATACCATGGGTCCAGACACACAGACATCCAGACATCCAGACAGACGGACAGACATTTTTTTTTTTTTGCATTTTCAGACTCAGGGACTTTCAAAACGTCGAGAAAAGTGGTTTTGGACCAACCAAATTTTTCGTCATTTTTGACAGGATTTCAATACTTTGGTCTTTTTAGACCGAAGTAAATCATAATTTCTTATAGCAATCATAGTGCTTGATTTAGGAAGTTTTTTAATAAAAACAAAACACCAATAGAAGGCAGTGTGCTTGATATTGCAATTTATTAGTTTTTCCTACCCAATTGTGGGCATACATACATATATAATAAAATTAAATGGACTATAAATCCCAGAAGTGATGTTGAAGAACTTTTGAAATATATTTGTAGCTATAGGTAGGTATATTCCATTCCATTTACGACGTAAGAGTTTATTAATAGAAAAACGATTAAGTGAACGGAAAAATTGGAAGCGGCGAGTTTCCATTAAAGTGATTAATTTGTGTAAAGTGAACATTTTAAGATCGTGTTACCGTGCAAATTAATTTAAAATAAGTGACGAAAACCAAAAGTTAATTGCTAGCTTGAAAAAAAGGCGTAGTAGTGCGAAGGGAGCGATAACACGTGTAGAAAATTTCTGTTCTACTTCACTCGATGAAGCGACCACTGAAGACATCCATATTCGCCTTGAACTATTGGAAAGTGCATATAGCTAATTCAAAGAATTGGACGAGCGCTTAGTTAATCTTGAGATACCTTCCGAAATCGATGAACAAGAAAATCGGTATTGCAAACTTAAGGCTTTATTGAAGACAGATGCGGCGAAAAAGAATGTGATGTATCAAGATTTACACAAACAATTTAACACGACTATGAGCACATTTGTAAAACAACAGCAGGATTATTTTGAATCTCTTCATAAAAAAAGTATGGTGGCTAAGGAATGCTGTCATGATGAGATTCGATTACCAAAAATTTCAATTCCATCATTCAGCGGTAGTTATGCAGATTTTCCATCGTTCAAGGATTTGTACGAGTCATCAATTCATAAAAATGGTTCGCTATCAAAGATTCATAAATTTAAATATTTGAAAAGTCTGTTAATTGGTGACGCTGCTACTCTGGTGAAACATATACATGTAACAGAAGGCAACTACGATAGTACTTGGCAAAAGGTTTGCAAAAGGTATGATCACAAGGATCATATTATGAACACACTTATACGACAATTTTTGGACCAACCGAGATTACAAGGAAGATCAAGGGATATCAGGCATATGGCTGACACAACAGATGAAATTTTAAGAGGAATAAAGGCATTAGGTGTTGAAGCGGAATCACGGGACTGTTAGTTAATTAATTTGTTAATTCAAAAATGCGACGAAGATACAAAAAAATATTGGGCTTTGCAGTCACACGCTACACCATTTCCAAAGCTAGAAGTTTTTATTGAGTTTTTGAACACAAGAAGTGATGCTTTGGAGAAATCAGAACCGATAGTATCCAAAAAAATCTTCAAGGCCGATAGTTACAAACGCTAATGTCAATGTGGAAAATGCTAAATTATGTCCAGTGTGTAATACTAATCATGCTTTATCTCAATGCGAAAGGTTCAAGCAAATGAATGTGACAGCTCGACGAGGATTCATAGCAGAGAAAGGATTATGTTTTACCTGTATGGGATCACGTCATATGGCTTCTAGGTGTAAAACGAACATGAGATGTTTCAAATGCAAGCGACGACATCATCATTTGCTACATTTCGAGTCAAATGAAGAACCAACTGCACACGAATTGCCATCATCGGAAACAGCAGTTAATAGACAAGACGTAAAGAACCTGCAAATTAAGAAATTTTGTGCCGAGAGTCGTACAATTCTTCCGACTGCAATGCTTAGAGTGAAAGATGGTCTAGGGGGACTTAAATTGTGCAGAGCACTATTGGACAGTGGTTCACAAGCTTCATTTATCGATGCGAGATTTTTCCAGCAACTATACCTACCCAAAAGAAATGCACGCATTTCCATTTCCGGCTTAGCAACTTCTAGCATAGTAACTGAAGGATGTGCAACCATTGAATTCATGCCAAGAAACAAGGATGAAACCATGCAAGCTGACTTCTTAATATTAAAAACATTGCCATTAGTATTGCCTGCGGTGTCCTTTAAATTAAGAGAAGCTGAAGAAATGGAAGAGGAATTAGCCGATCCTAAATTTTACCAATCAGGAAAGATAGACATGTTGATAGGAGCAGATGTCTTCTTTAAGTTGTTAAGAGATGGCAAAAAATCAAATTCTTCTTTAGTAGCGCAAAACACGTTTTTAGGATACGTAGGTTCAGGAGGTATTCAAGGAGTCTCAAACGTTACCAATCTAAATTTGGAGTTCAACGTAGATCAAACCTTACGGCTATTTTGGGAACAAGAGGAGTTGGGCAGTGATGAAAATGAAAGCTTTTTTGAAGAAGACATCGAAAAACATTTCATAGAGCATGTAAAACGAGATGAAAGTGGACGATTTATTGTAAAATTGCCATTTAAACCGAATGCAGGGGTCCTAGGTAACTCATCAAGTGTGGCGAAAAAGCGATTTTTTAACATGGAGCGAAAGTTAACTTCAAACATTGAACTAGCTCACGAATACCGAAATTTCATGGCGGAATACGAGAAGTTGGAACACATGAGAGAGGTCACAAATGAAGAAATTAACGCCGAAGACAAGGATGGTTATTATTTACCACATCACGCGGTAATAAAGCAAGACAGCCTCACTACCAAGGTTCGAGTTGTGTTCGATGGTTCGTGTCGAACCACAAGTGAATTATCATTGAACGATATATTATTAGTAGGACCAACGATTCAATCATCACTGTGGGACATTATACTGCGATTCAGAACCCACAAATTTGCGATAAGTGCTGATATTGCTAAAATGTATCGGCAGATTAAAGTTGATGAGGAAGATGCAAATTTCCAGAGAATATATTGGAGAGAAAACTCATCCCAAGCTTTAAAAACATACAAATTAATCACTGTAACATATGGAACAGCATCGGCACCATTTTTGGCTACGCGATATTTAACTGAATTAGCAATCGAAAACATGTCTCAACATCCTGATGCAGCAATGTGTATAAAAAATGACTTTTACGTTGATGATTTGTTAACGGGAGCAGACACTGTAGAAAGGTTAAGCGAGTTAAGGCGAGATATCGTGGACATATTAGCATCTGGTGGCTTCGAGCTGCGAAAATGGTCATCAAAGGTGAACACTCTGAACCAGTTAAACGAACAAGTTCAGATTAGTGATGGAGCTGCATCGATAAAGGTACTTGGATTACACTGGTGTCCGGTCGATGATTATTTTTCTTTTAAGGCTTACGAATTGCAAGCAACACGTATAACGAAAAGGGTGATGCTTTCGGAATCATCAAGACTGTTTGATCCACTAGGCTGGTTAGCGCCTTCCGTCGTATTGATAAAAATCCAATTCCAAAAATTGTGGTTGCTCAAGCTGGGGTGGGATGACTTACTTCCTGATAGCATAGCAAATGAGTTGACTAAAATTTGGCATCAATTTAAATTGTTTGAAAATTTGAAGATAGATAGACATGTACCAGTCACCAAAAACTTCCAATTACATGCGTTCGCAGATGCCAGCGAGAGAGCCTATGCCGCCGTAATATATTTCAGAAGCCAATCAGACGATGGAGAAGTACACGTAACTCTTGTAACTGCGAAAACGAAGGTCAGCTCTATTAAAAGAGTTTCTCTTCCAAGATTGGAATTATGTGCTGCATTATTGGCTGCTAAGTTATTAACGAAGGTGTCGGAATCGATGAACAACATACCACATTCAAAACATGCATGGACCGATTCCGCCATTGTGCTAGCGTGGCTAAGTGATTATCCAAGCAGATGGAAGCAGTACATTGGTAATAGGACCGCAGAAATTTTAAAACTTTGTCCTCGTGAAATTTGGGCTCACGTTAGATCCCAAGACAATCCTGCGGACGTGGCTAGTCGTGGAATAATCCCATCAAAGTTATGCACACTCCACAGTTGGTGGCATGGACCTGCATGGCTAAGGGGAGAAGATGACTACCATAACTACAAAGACAGCAAGGCAACATCTCAAGAAACTTCCTCAATATTGGCCGAGATGAAGCAGAGTGAAGCGGCAGTGTTACAAATTAATCAAGACGAACATTTCTTGGAAAGCTTAGTAGCAAGGGTCTGATCATTTTCGAGGTTACTGCGTGTAGTGGTATATGTTAAAAGATGGTTCCAAAAATGCAAAAGCAAAGCGGAAACTACCAAAGTGTTGAGCTTCATAACTTCACAAGAACTGAAGACTGCAGAAGAGATTTGCATTAAGTGGGTACAAGCAAACGAATTAAGAGATGACATTAGAAGTTTAACCCAATCAAAAACAATTTCGCGTAGCAGTTCTCTAAAGGCACTTCAACCATTTTTAGATGAAAATGCGATTTTAAGAGTAGGTGGCAGACTGAAAAATGCACACATACCATATTCTGCGAGACATCCCGTTATATTGCCGAAGAACCATCCCTTGAGTAAAATGATAGTGTTATTTACTCACAAGAAATATGTGCATGCTGGCGCTTCGTTAACATTTTCTCTTTGCAGACAAAAGTTTTGGATCATAAAGGGTCGCAGTTTGGTCAATCAGGTCGTCCGAGAATGTGTGACTTGTGCAAGGTTTAACGGTCAACCACCTCAGCAGATAATGGGACAATTGCCAGCTTGCAGAGTAGAAACAGCGAGACCGTTTACAAATACTGGTGTCGACTTCACGGGCGCAATTTCACTTGCAACTAAGCGTGGACGAGGTGCTAAAGTTGAAAAGGGCTACATCGCAGTATTTATTCATCTCAAGGCGAGGTGTTCCTTCAAAAATGTACAGCGACAACGGGACAAATTTTATTGGAGCAGACAGAAAGCTAAGAGAGCGAACTATTTTGGCACACAAGTGTTTAAGTCGAATTCAAGAAGTAACAAGGTCAAAAGAATTCAATGATGAAATTGGCAGCTATTTGGCAGAAAATTCCATTGAGTGGCACTACATTCCTCCGTTGGCACCGCATTTTGGAGGCATCTGGGAGTCTGCTGTAAAGATAATAAAAAAACATTTAAGTAAAGCAACTCAAAATATCAATCTTACCTTCGAAGAAATGACGACACTAATTTGCAACATAGAAGCGATCGTTAATTCAAGACCGCTCATGGCTACGTCTGCGGAAGATGTCAATGTAGATGTTTTGACACCGGGTCATTTCCTGATTGGTTGTGCAATTACAACTTTGCCTGAACCATATGATGAATTCAGTAACTATGCATTACCAAAACTATGGGCAGCAATTCAACAACGCACCGTAGCATTCTGGAAAAAATTTCGTCTTGAATATTTAAATAATCTTCAGCAACGACGAAATGCCAAAATTTAAAAATAATACTCATTTGCCTCTATCCAAACGCAACAAGAATTTCACAACTTGCTGACGTAGCCGCATTTAAACCTGTAAAGGCAGGATGGAAAAAGGCCATTTTAGAATTCAGGACTAAAAATCCAGAAACCGATGTCACAAAAGCGGATGTAGCTCCAATTTTACAAAAAGCCATCACAAGTCATTTACATACATCCGGCTAACATAATTAACGGATTTAGAGCGTGTGGTTTGTACCCCTTTAATAAAGAAGCCATCGATTTTTCACGATACCTAGGGAAAAACGATGCTGCAAACAACAATATACCAGCAGGAATTAATAGTAATTTAGAAAATACCATGTCATTGGAGAATTTTAAAGTTATAGTGGGAATTAAAAAATAGAAAGAGTTGGAAAATTTTGCTACTTCAAACTCAACTTACTCGGAAGATTTTTTACTACTCCATCAAATTTATAGTAAATTGACCAGTTTTTGCGAAATTGAAACAATGACTCGAGACGGCGATAAGCGAATTAATTTAGAAATTAATTTTGATGAGGAAGATGTGAACACATTGAATGATATTCCAATTATTGATGATCCCGCAAAAGAAACTGAAGTAACTATAACATTTGAAAGCGAACAACTTTTAAATTTACAGGAAGTTTTGAACTTCTAAATTGAAGATTTACCTGTTGTTTTTTTTCTGGACAACTTGGCTAACACTAGCGAGGCTATCCAACTAAAGGATTTTTTTTATTCAAAATAAAACTCCCGAGAAAAAGCTTTCTAGACCTTCCCACAACTCGTTCGTTATCACTTCAAAAAAATGGTACGAAAATGAAAATAAAAAGAAATAATGTAAGGAAGAAGCTGAAAAGGCAAAAAGAGCACGAAAAGTAAATCGGCTGGCGAAAAAAATTGAAAAAGGAAACATAAAGCAAAACATAAAAAAAAGTCCAATAAAATCAATTTACCAAGCCTGTCTGCCGTTCCAAGGTTAGGAAAAATATTTAAAAAGAAACCATTCAAACCAAAATTGCCTTTAATCAGTGATCAATCAGCTATATTAACGACTTCCGTTATCAATAATCCGCAGACACGATTGGTGATAAATCAATACAACAGTTCTCAAATGGAACCGCTGAATGCAACGGTGGACAATGGACTGTGTTTCAGATGCGCGAATCCAATCAAAAATAATGGCTTAGCGTGTGTTAGCTGTACTCGTGGCTTTCACATTAAATGTACTGAAAATTTTACCACTTCAGGTGAAAATATTTTCGCTTGCAATGCTTGTGAAAAAGCCAACCAAAAATTTTAAGATTGTATAGGTATTTAGTACAAATTTTAGTTTTTTTCAGATTGAAATGTTAAATATTGAATTATTTTATACCTAATATTTATAGATTAAAGCTTAGGTAACAAAGTTCCTTAATTTTTTTTAAAATTAATTAATGAAGTGCAATTATAAACGTAACTTACAAAGTGTGTTCTATTTTATTTAAATTTAAATAAACGTTTATTTTAGGTATATAATATATTGTTTATTTCAAAAATAATCGTTTCCTGTCAGCTTCCAGAATAAATACCGCCTTATTCATCTAATGTCTAAATTTTACTAAGAGCCTAGGTTTCATCAATATTTTCCATCAAATTGCTGTGCTCGGTTTTAGAATAATTAAGGGCTCGCTATTGGTCTAAGTAGTGCCTCGTACTGGAAAATGGGTGTAAGGGCATATTTTGATTTAAAACATATATTTTGATTAGTGTTTTAAAAATATTATTTAAATCAACCCGTAAATGTTGGCCGCAGTTAATTAAATGCTTATTTCACACCTAGGATTAATATTTAGTATAGTTATTTGGAAAATGAGTTCATCATTAAGGGTGCCCGTAATAGGGGGTTTTTATTTAATTTGAATTTTTTGTATTTCATTTAAATTAAACTTTATAAAATCTAAATTTACAATTTTATATTTAAATCCAAAGTACAAACGAACATTCTTTCCTTTCCTTCAAATTCTATGATACCATGGTGTAAAACTTTGGTAATTTGAATGAGTGCGTTTTATGGTGTGTTACATCAAAAACTACAATGGGGAAATTGTTAGCACAGTATTCAAGCAGGCTCCAAATACGTAATGCCCGTGTCAGACACGGGCGAGCGTATTAAGTAGTTAATTTGTTTACCGCCATTTCCCGAACTACATACCGACATTCCATACTTAATGAGGAATTGAATAAAAAACTTATCTAGTTTTAGAATCAGAAAATCACAATCCCGTTTCCCCTAGGGGCAAGCCCTAATTGTTAATATGTATTTCCAAATTGCGTTACATAAAACTAAAAACATAATTTTTCTTACTTGTACAAAAAAATGTCTAATATTATGTTAATGTCAATCGTACATTTGTTGTTAAAACACAAATTTGTTAAATTACAATTTCTGGTGTCAAAAATCAAAGATTAATTTTAAAAATTTGCTTAAAAATTTAAATATCGTAATTGTTAATTCTTTTAAAAAAATAAGTTGGTGAATACAAAACCATGGAGAAATGTGTAAAAAAAGCTAGAGGTCAGAAATGGAATGACCCAGAAATACTGAAAGTGGCAATTGATTTAAATGTAAGTCAAGAAATTTACTTATCTGTAATTGTGAATACATAATGTGGTTGTCTATTTAGCAGTATTTAACTTCATTAATCAACTATTCGACTCCCATCAGTACAGTTCTACGAACATTTTTAAACAAATTCCTGCACGATTTCCATCGATTCGCCTTTTAAGCGAAATTTTAACGCCGACAAATTTACAAAAGGAAAAAGTGGAGAATCTGGTCAAATACTCACGATTTACAACGTAGAAATGGGGATCTTATGGACTAATCGCAAAAATTTCGCCGTGCGCCACCCAGGGTCATGGACTGGATGTCACTATGTCAGTTTGATGCAGATGAACCCATCAGTTTGATGCAGATGGTAAATTAACCATTTTATTTCTTGAAATTCCTAAGAGAAAGAAGATGTATCGAACTGGCGGTGTAATGTATTTTTAAAAGCACTAAAAGCGATCCGAGAGACGACATCTGCTGTCTCGCCTCAAGAGAAGGAACAGTACCAATCCCTTGTGATTGAATCGACACCCACTCCATTGCCTTCAGATTACGATGATTCGCAAGACTTGACATACGAAATGATGTGTGAACCAATATATATCGAATATGAAGGAGATATTTAGTAAAATAAAAAAGGAATTTGAGTGTCCCTCAATAAATAATTATAGCAATAAGTTAAAAGTAATTTATTAGTTCAAATGGAATATTTGACTTACCTCAATCATTAATCTCAATGATATGTACAAAATCATAAATAAAAGTGAAGCAACTATTTTTGCTTGACAAAATAGGACGAACACCAATAAAAGCGAGAAACAACGTTGAGGTGATAATTGATTTTTTTTTTTTTTTGGTCTTTCTTAAGTACAATTTTGTGGGTGATAAACGTAAATTAAAACTTTGAAATAAAAAACAATAGTATACACCTATGACTTATAAATAAATGATGAAGAGCAAGCGCTCACGGCACAATAAAGGTACTCTATTATGAAAATAAATTTAATACTTCGACATTTCAATTACACCATGTGTATAACATTAGTATTTTGATTGTTGATGAAGAACCCACGTCCACTTGTTATTTAGACCACTAAACGAGCTCAGCTAGAG
This sequence comes from Tipula helvola, assembly GCA_963556165.1. Lineage (NCBI taxonomy): Eukaryota > Metazoa > Arthropoda > Insecta > Diptera > Tipulidae > Tipula > Tipula helvola. The sequence goes on along the minus strand of OY744483.1, from coordinate 304,110,175 downwards.
TACAATTGAAATCTTTCTTGACTGATGTTTGGATACCCAATAAAATAGAACCGTTCGACAACAGGTCCCTTTTGGTTTTACAAGCTATTCTCCGAATGCGATTTAAATCTAGAAGCTTTGTAAGCTCATTGAAAATTGTTGATTCGAGTTGTGCCCTTTTGATTGCTACTTGCTAGCTAAATAACAAGAAGTTCTGGACAGATCCCATTTAAAACGAACAGTGATCTGGTGCCAAACATCCATGATTGCGTTTTCATAAGACAGCTCCAACTGCTACATTAAAAACCATAAAACACCAACCGCAAGAAGCTTAGCAACATAGAGAAACGGTTTGTCGTAAAGAAAATTTAAAAATACCCACGAATAAGAGCTAAAAGCTAACTATGTAAATCAGCTCTTTAAAATTAAAATTGCAAACTCAACTTGTAAAGTTTAAATCGAAAAATTAAAATTTTGTTGAAAAGTTTTAAATTTTGTGATACATTTTTAAAGTTTTGAATCAAAAATTATTTTTTAGTTCACAATTTAAAATTTCGATGTATTAGAGAAAGCATACACTTTCTTAAAGCTGTGAAATTGGGATTTTTGGGCCTTGAAGATTATCAATGCTCAGTAACGACCTTTTCTGTCACAAAATTAAACGAAAGATTTAAAATAAAAAAACGAAAAAAATCTTTCCCTCATATACTGTTATAACAAAATAAGATGTTCTTATCTCTGTGTGAAAGACAATTTTTTATCACTTGTTTTCAAATAATATCGCAAATTATTCTTAACTCTTTAACTAATGATGTAATAATTTATTTTGTTTGTCTTATAACAGGAACTTCACCGCCATTAATCAGCAAACAACCAAGCGATGAAATACTATTTCATATAGCGGAAAAATCCAGCGAAGATGACAAACCATTTTTAATTAAATGCGAAGCTGAAGGTGAACCAGCACCAACGTAAGTTTTTGTGTTAGACCCAACGGAAAATATTGGGCTGAAATTTTAATTTTTTTTTTCTCTGGCTTTCTAATCTCTTATGTTAGATATCGATGGATCAAAAATGGTAAACCATTTGACTGGCAGGTATACGATGATCGTATGACAGTACAAAGTGGACGAGGTACACTTGTTATAAAAACACCGCGCGAAGAGGATATCGGTCAATACCAATGTTTTGCAACAAATGAATTTGGTACAGCCTCATCGAATTCAGTATTTGTTCGAAAAGTTGAATTAAATTCTTTCAAAGACGTAATTCCACAAGTAAATTTACTTCCTCGCATTTCAATTTAATTGAGTATTTTAAAAATGTTTTTTTTCGTTTAGAATATGACAGCGTTAGAGGGTAAACCATTCAGATTACAGTGTCAACCGCCCGATGGTTGGCCAAAACCGGTTGTACAATGGATGAGAATGTCTGTGGATACACAATTACTGCAATGTATTAATAACTCCCGGATGACTCTAGACCCCGAGGGTAATTTATGGATATCGAATGTAACCCGTTTGGATAGTTCAAGTTCCCCAGATGGAAATTATTTCTATTACATTTGTACCGCAACTTCACTAATTAAAAATGAATTAAAATTTGGAAATCGTGTCCTACTCGATGTTGTTCACGCACAAGCGCCTGGTTTAAATAAATTCCCTGTTACATTACAATATGCGTCGCGTAAAAATCAAGAAGCTATTAAGGGCCGAAGATTGGAATTATTTTGTATATTTGGTGGAACACCGTTACCACAAATTGTGTGGACGAAAAATGGTTCACCAATTCTGTGGAATGATCGAGTGATGCAAGGGCATTATGGTAAAACGTTGACAATACATCCGATACGATCAATCGACAAGGGTAAATATACGTGCAAGGCATCAAATGGTGTTGGCCGTGCGAAAACCTATTCGATGAATGTTATAATTTCAGCATTACCGTCCTTCACTGTAAAACCGGAATTAGTGATGGCGGCCGAAGAAGAAGACGCAACTTTCCATTGTGAGGCACAAGGTAAACCCGAACCAAATATTAAATGGATTTTCAATGGTAAACCAATCGAAGAAGCTCCAGTTAATAATCGTCGTACTGTAACATCCAAATCTATTACCGTCAGGAATTTAGTTAAAACCGATACCGGTAATTACGGTTGTAATGCAACAAATACTCTTGGCTACGTGTATCACGATGTCTATTTGAATGTGCTCGCTGTTTCGCCAGAAATCGAAAGACAACCTGGTTTTGAAGCCACCGTCGATCGTCGTAATGTTACATTGGTGTGTCAGGTATTTGGTGTCCCGAAACCAGATGTTAAATGGATTAAAGATGGAAATAATTTGAGTGGCGGTCGTTTTAGGGTGTTGTCAGATGGCAGCTTAGAAATTACCGATGTTACATTAACCGACGCTGGAGACTATCAATGTTACGCTTCAAATAAATTTGGTTTTAAAGATGCTAATGGTACTTTAGTTGTGAAACAGGCCACATACATTATTGATCCGCCTCAAGATTATGAAATTATTGCGGAAACAGCGGCTACATTTAGATGTAGTGTCGTTGCCGATAATGATTTAGAATTGAACATTGATTGGTTAAAGAATGGCAAAATTATCGATTACACTGATTCACGATTCATCAAGTCAAATGATAATTCCTTACGGATTTCAAAGACCATCGAATTGGATTCGGGTGAATATACTTGCGTTGCTTACACCGATTTGGATCGGGTTGAAGCTACTGCGATGCTTATCGTACTAAATGTTCCAAAGGCACCAAAATTAAAAAGTGTCGATTGTTTCGAAAGATCGGCAACTGTCTACTGGGAATCTCAAGGCGATAAACGTTCTCCAATTTTATTCTATACAATTCAATATAACACGACATTTACACCAAACAAATGGGATATTGCTTACGAAAAATTCCCATCATCGGAGTACGAATACACAGCTGATATGACGCCATGGGCAAATTATACATTCAGAGTAATCGCATGGAATAAAGTTGGACAATCACTTCCATCAGATCACAGTCAGGTGTGCACAACACAAGAAGATGTGCCGTACAACAATCCGGAAAATGTTGAAGGAAAAGGTACAGAACCAAATAATATGGTTATTAGTTGGACTAGAATGCCCGAAATTGATCATAACGGACCAAATTTCCATTATCGAGTATCGTGGCAAAAAGATTTAAAGACTGATGCGTGGCGACATGAAGAAATTAAAAATTGGACCCAGTCAAGCCTAGTAATTCCGGACACGCCTGTATTCCAGCGTTATCGCATCAAAGTGATTGCACTGAATAGAGCCGGCGAAGCTAATGTACGAGCGCGTGAAGTGATTGGCTATTCAGGTGAAGACAAACCAACAGAGGCTCCAGGTAATTTTTCTGTGACTCGAGTAGATGGGCTCATACGAGCACTATTAGAATGGACTCCAATTTCGAACGATAGTGTAAAAGGTCATTTCAAGGGATACAAAATTGAGATATGGACTGAAGACGATCCAGAAGAGATACGCGAAATTCAAATTAAAAGCGACGCCAATCGTACTTTTGTGGATAAATTAATTCCAGCCTCGACATATTTTGCTCATATTATGGTTTACAATGGACGTTATAATGGTCCCGCTAGTGACACCGTCTCGTTCAGAACACCAGATGGCCGACCTGGACCCGTTTATCCTGTAGAGGCTGTGCCACTAGGATCATCCGCTTTCTGGATATCATGGAAACCACCAGGTACAACAAATGGTAAACTAACTGGTTACAAAATTTATTATCAATTAATAAATGGCACACGAGAAGAACCAATGCGTGATCATCAACCACATATTACAGATCCGCGTATAACAAGCATCAAATTAGCCGGTCTAGCCACAGATACGACATATTTATTACATGTGAAAGCAACGACCAAAGCGGGCGAAGGTATGGACTACTATATCAAAGCGAAAACTTCCGTAAACGCCCCATTTATTCCCGATGTACCAAATTTCGTGTGTGAAAATGTAGCCGCGGATCCTGGTTATGGTGCTGTGGAAGTACAATGGCGTCCGAATGGACCTCGTGCCGGATCCCATTTCTTTGTTAAATATCGTAAGAAGGGGGAACCAAATTGGCAAACGACAAAACATGAAGAGAATAACGATAATCTAGTTATTAGTCCCCTTGACCTTGATTCAACATATGAAATTCGTATGGGCGCCGTCAATGGTGAATCAATCACTGAAAGTCAATCGCAATTTATCGATACCTATGTTGAAGGGCCAATTATTGTGCCAAGTAATAAGGTGGCTACAGCTGATTTCGTCGTTGATGGTTTTCATGAATATTCACAATCGTAAGTAAATTAATGTTACAGCGCTTAACCGTGTGTGTTATGAAATTGAAGTTTAATTTTTTTCCGGTTTGTTTGTCTCTATAGGCTTGACAATAAAAGTCAGGAAGGTCAATCGACCGAATATGATGAAGGTGGTTCGAGTGGTTGGCTTTACTAATATTATTAAAATATACGATGAACTTCAATCTCGTTGTTGATTAATTTTTGTTATCGGCAAAATGAAAATGACACAAAAAAAAAATAATAATTTAAACGAGTTGTTGCTGCTTTGACAATCAAAATTATAATAATTTTATTTCTGTACAGTTTATCCAATATACAGATTATTTTTTGGCATTTATTAAGTTTGAATTTTATTTTATGTGGAGATACAATAGTTCTTAAAATGTTGGTGTATCCACAATAGCCCTTAAAATAAATGGGGGTTAACTTTAATAGCTTGCTATTACGTGGAATACCTTTGGTTTGACGTAATGCTTCCAATTCATCACTGAAAGCTATCTTTAGAGCCCACCTTCTACAAATCTTTTCCGCAATTTCTATTTCGCTGGTCGTTGGTGATAATATCGATTGAAGATCAATGAGTTTCCTTTGTAAATTACCAGATGTCATTAACTTTTGAAGGCATCTGTTTATACGGTAACGACATACAGGCTTAGGATTTTTAAACAAAGGGGTTATATGAATTTCCAACATAACGAACAAAAATTTTTGTTCGTTACGTTGGAAATTCATAAAAATTTGTAAGTCAAAAATAAAAAGTTTTTTCATTGTGAATGCTCTGTAACTCTGCTGGAATACAAAGCGCTGGAGAAGTAGTCCAAAAATAGTTCCAATCCATACACCTAAAAAATTTGGGCTGGTAAGCGATACGTATACTTCAAAAGAACACCGTGATGGTTGAGACTAAAAGATTCATGCTATTAAAGCAAGTTTTAAACTAAGTAATGCTAAATTACGCTAATAAACGTTATTTACTTGCTCAATCAAATTCTAATTCGAACTCAATTTTTAATTTAAGTTGCCATCAAGATTACATATATTCAATTATAGCTTATAGAATCCATATTATTTTATATATCGTGCTGATAACAAATAACTTTGTTGTTTTATTGAAATCATATTTCGTATTGTAATTTTTACTAATTGCAATTAAAATTTAATTTGGAATATCAAACTTACAATTTTCGAATCATTTTATAATGAAAGCTGAAATTGAATTGTAAATTTTGTATTTTAAATTTCACTCAAAATTATAATTCAATTCCTCAGTCAATTTTATTACAATCAAGTTTGGCACTTAGCCTATTTGTATTCAAAATATCACAAAAGTTCTAGCTTAATTTCAATCATAATTTTGTGTTAATTAAATTTGGAATTCAAACTCAATTTTTAAATATTTTTTAAATAAATTGCATTCAAATTTTTACTCAAACTCTCGATTGGATTGAAATTGAATTTCAAACTGTAGGGAATGCAATCCCGGTATTATTTATAAGGCAATACCGGGACCCCGTATTCGGTATTAACCAAAAATAAAAAAACAGGGATTTGGAGAGAAAAAGAAAATCTCTGCAAAAGTAAAATTTTATATCCAAGGCGTAAACAATAACACAAATGAAGGTCAACTCATTACGTCGATTGATGAATTAAACCATATTTATGATAGATGTAATACGGTCTCTATACCATCTAAGTAATTATTTAACCGTTAATATGGGAAACTCCGTTGGATCATCTGCTGATTATATTAGTGGTACTGCTGGTACAAGTGAGGTGATAGCAAATGATGTACCTGGCCTCATCCAGGATTTTAAGACAGAATAAAAACAAAACAAAAATAAAATCAACCAAACCTAACGAAACAACTCGGTACATCATCTGCCTCGTACATCTTCATCAATAAAACAAAATGTCAGTTTTGAATGTTAAATTGATTACGGTATCTATTAAGCATCATTGATATTTCACTTATTAATTTATAACGATAAGTTGTGCATATGGTCTGATTTGTTACGATCAGTATGAATAGTTTTTCTGTTACTTTCGGTCGGTGGGGATGTTACTGAATTTTGTGTATGGGATAGAATAGTTACAAGCGTAAATATTCCTAATATGGTATTGAGGCCTTCTCTGTAATTTAAAAATGGCTTGAGAATGTGTTCTTTTAACGCTCGTCGTTTATTGCCTAAAATGGATGAAATAAAACTTGTTCTGAGGGATGTGAATATGGATGTAATTACTAAAACCGTTTTAAAAGACCATATCATGGACGGGATGTTATCTTTGGATGGATATAATTTGCATAGGTGTGATAGAACTTCTATGGGAGTTAGCTCCTAAGTGATTCATTCATTAACCTTACCGAATTTGAAGGTTCTTTTAGTTGAGATGAGTTGAGATGTTATTATTTGTGGTGATTTCAACTGTAATATTCTTAAGAAGTCCGAGTCTACTATAGGAAATTTATTAATCTTTTGGATGATTTTTCCCTTAAAATTGTCAATACTGAACCTACGTATTTTTTTAATAATTCGTATTCAATGCTTGATTTAGTTATCATTATCACTAACACAGAGTCCATTAATTTTATTAATCAATGGTCTTTGGGTTTCTTATCGTGATTTTAATAATATTGATTTGAATGGGCTCTTTTCGGAATGAGTAAGTTTTGACTGGGAAATGACTAGAACTATAGTTGGTGTAGATGCCAAGTGTTTGATAAATTGGTTCCCATTAAAAGGCCTCCATGGTTGATTAATGAAATATTAGATAAAATATGTTTGCGAGAATATGCCTATACCATGTATCGAAAAGAAGCCGGAATACTAGGGATAGAATGACCTTTTCTAAAATTAGGAATGATGTTACAAAGTTGATCCGAGAGAGTAAATCAAGGTATTTTAATAAAAAATTTAGTCCTGCACAGTCAACTAAGCAATACTGGAAGTCCGTGATCGAGTTAGGTATTTCTAAATAGAGTTTTTAAATGAATTCCTTGGTCCATATCCAATCGATCACAGTTTAGAGATATGCAGTTGTGTTATGCTGAACGGGAGGGTTGCTTTTACTTCAAAAATATTGAACTTTGTCAGCTATTGGATACCCTGAATTCCATTTTTTCTGATGCCGTTGGTTTGGATGGTTTCTATTTGAAATTTATAAAAATTTTGTTTCCTTATATTGGTACGTATCTCTTGAGAATTTTCAATTACATTATCATGTTATCCACTTTTCCACAAGATTGGTAAAGAGTAAAATTAGTTCCGGTTCCTAAGTTATCAAATGCAAGTAGTGTGAGTCAGTTTCGTCCTATTAGTATTTTATCGTCGCTTTCTAAAGTTTTTGAGACAGTATTGAAAAGTCAGTTGACCACATCAAACAGGATGGAGACAGTTGACCACATAAAACAATTAATCTCCACAAGAATTAAAATTAAAATTACAAAGTACAAAACAGTGATTTACAATCAACCATGAGAATCCATTATATGACCGAAGTAATTCTGGTGTCAACTTGTGCGTAAAGAATCTGTGGCAGTAAATTTATTGTAAATTAAAATAATTAATTTTCACATAAATTTTAATTAAAATTTAGATCTACAAAGTGGCGATTTACAATGCTAGAGAGCACTGTAAAAGGAGAATGCCTCATCTGATATAGCAGAAAAGGCATTCTCCCGGAACCAGTACGTACCGCCATATGTCAGTGTGGACTCCGATATACCTCTTGTGCTCTGCGGTGATTTCAACATCGATATCATCGAGGCACTTGTCTGGGTCTCACAGTCATCAGGTACATCACCGCTGAGAACCTGCGCTTCATATCGTACTTCTCGTAGCATCTCGCCCAGTACTTAATCATTTACAAACAACCCAAGTACTCTCATTTCATGATGCTAATAATAAATACATTTATTTTAACAAACGAACTCATACATCGTGGCATTTCTCGCACCGCTTATAAATGTTATCACCGAAAACACCAACGGCCGGCCATGTAGAAGACACAGCCTACCCCGATTTTTTTCCCTGGCACTACATCCCATAAAGTGATTTGGCTACTTTATGATGAAGTTTCATTGATTAATGAGTGATTAATTCATTGATCCTAGCAAGTATGCTAACCACTGTGCCACCGAGGCTGCCTATCTATTTTTTGCTCCACCTAATTTGCTCTCATTCGTTTTGTTTTCTAATTGAAAACCCGCACTCAGTACATCTATTGTGCAATGTAAATTTAAATTTCTCTCAAAATTTTGTGAAATCAAAAATTTTACCAAAGATTCAACCATTTATAAACCATCTTTTTTTTAAATTTAAATTCCTAATTCAAATTTCACTGTAAATTTAAGATACAAATTTCTAAATTAAATCCAAAGGAGCATTTTGTTGGTTGTTTGAGATTAAATCTCGTATTGCAACCCAATTCTTACCTAATTGCAATTAAAATTATGTTTAAATCTAGTTTGGAACACTCTAATTTTTGCTCAAAACTATAAGTAGAATGTCCTAATCCATATATAATCTAAATTTCCGAATCAATTTTTAATCCCAGTAACACTGTACAACAATTTATACTGTTTGAAATCCATGCAAAATATCGTTTAATCCAGAAACATTTTCTTAATTTCTATTTTAAATTTCAATTAAAATGTTGTTGGCGTTGTGGTTCGAATTGGAAGCCTCCCACGATTAGCTTTTGATTCATATTAAACACAAAATGTTGTTCGAATTTAGTTTGTATTACTAAATCAATTTTTAAATCTAATTTAAGTAACTATACTCAAGAATTTATTCAATTACATTTGGGAATTCAAATTCTCATTCAGATTATTGCTCGAAATTCTGATTTTACCATATACATATTCGATATGTTCAAATTCACAAACGTATGTTGACTTTTCGCACGTAAATAGTAATATTTTACTAAATCATAATTGAATTCTGAGTTAATTTCTTTTCTAAATTAAATTTAAAGTTTTACCGAAATATTCTACTTACAAATTTATTCACAATCATTACGTCCAATTCAGAATTGATGCTAATTTTGTTACCTTTAGATTGCCCTCTAATTTTGGTCAAATCCATCGTGTTTTAATTGTAATTCAAAATCGATTTCTAATTTACCATTTTGGTGAAATAATCAATTAGTAATTCACATATAATAATAAAATTTACATTCAATATTTCCCTCAAACATATAATAACTTGGCATGATTACATAGTTATACAATTTCGTTCCTAATTCAGCAACGCACAATTCAAGGTGGGGTAATCTGACCGTAGTGATTGGTGCCACTCGGAATTTTGTCGCAACTACTCTGTCAAGAATTTTACCAGCTGAATCTAGACTTCTCAGGTATATTGCAGCTTCATATGCTTACTGAGACGAATCAAAAAATATATGTACGTCTTTATATGTTGGTGACTCAGTTTTTATACAACGATCGATTTTGATTGACGTTAATAACGGAAGAGCTGATTTCATTGTTTTCCACTGACTGGATATTTCGTCAGGAAGTACTTGATTCTACTCAAGCCGTTTTCTCAAAGTTTCTTGAAATAGTATTTTAAACCTGATCATAATTGGTGCTACAAAAAATAACAAATCACGATGGGAAATATTGAATGATTTAAAACTTATTGATCCTAATTTTTCTATGCCGAGACCTGTTGATATCAAACTAGGCAACGACGTATTTCTGGAGGCACTATTGCCGGGCAAATTTGTAATTCAACCCAATTTAATTGCGCAACACACAGTATTTTGCTGGGTTATTGAGGAAAGATAACCAGCTCCGAAACAAACAATAAGGTATACAAGTGTTACATACCACAACAATGATCAATCGAGAATAACTTGACATAATTGAGAAATTTTGGCAATTGCAAGAAATGTGCAGAAATGTACTGTGCCTCTCGGAACAAATTAGACATTTCCAGTCGGAATCGCAATCATTTACAAAATGGCCAGGTCTTAAACAGTTTCCACATAATTTATTATTTAACACAAACTAACGTCTAGCATGCGGTTTAAGACCTTTGAATTTGTACCATCGAAACAAGGGATGATTGCCTTTACACATAACACAGGAATCAAGCGATATTTCATTATTTGTAACAGCATTCAATTTTGCATCGTTCGTGAACTTCTCGAAAATTTCCGTTTAACTGTGGTACACACCAATGCATCACATCTACCAGTCAAAAATTCTAGTAAATCATATATGGTTGGTGTTACTTTTTCATTTGAGTGGATTGCCCACAAGTGTTAAGTCTCTGAATCCGGCTTCTTTGATAATATATATAACAGCTTTGAATTGCGTCCTTCCCATTCGCTACCTAATAAACGGACCATTGCCTCTTTAAGTACTTGGTCGGTAGTACATGTCACAACACTTAAATTTAAATATGTAAGATATAATTACGTTCCAACAAAGTGCATAATAGCATTTCTCATTCGTCACATGTAAAAGACGAACATAAAGAAAATGCTTAGTTGCATTTCCCACACTTGGGAAATGTAATTAAAGAGAACATCATAAAATACGGGAAACCTGAGCCAACGGATAAGCATAAGACGCACGCGTAGCATTTTTAATAATTTTAGATTAGAATTAAGAAAATATAATTCATAATTAAGTCAGTTGTAATTTTAACTCCGTAAAAGTGAGATGTAAAGTAAATAAATGTTAAAAATTGAATAAATAAATATTTTTTTTTATTAAGACTTACATGTCACATACGTAATTGGCGCAGCCGCGGTTTAGTGAAAAATCAGTGAAATTATTAACAGTGCAAAGAATTTGAACTTAAACACAAATTCAGAAGTGAATCCGTGACAGTTTAATTTCGTGAAAAAATTATTAGTGTTACATCGCCAACTGAAGGTTAATAAACCGTTGGTTGATTTGAGGTTCCGCCGGATTTCATTGAAGACATCACTGTAACCCACTCTCTCAGAACGATTGCAAAAAGGTAAGATTTTTTATTTTTTATTAATCTTTTACGATAAAAAAAAAGGCAATTAGCATCAGTAGATAGCAATTGCTGTGATTTTTAAAGTAGAGTGATAAAATATTATTAAAATTGTTACCTCGGTTCGACCGCGCACTACCAGATAGACGCAACGGGACCATACTGTTCACAATTAGCATCAGTGGATCGCATAGTGACAGTAAACAAAAATAATAATAATATTAAGTCCATTAGTGTCTAATATATGAGGAAAAGGTTAAAAATCTTTGATCAAAATAGAAATATTGACAAAGAAATCAACTCAATATTAGAAATGGAGGAATTAGCTACACAATTAAGCGTGATCGTAGAACAATTAAAAAAATTGAACGATGCACAAGTGGAGCAAGATGGAAAATTAAATTTTCTTTTCGAAAAAATTGATAAACCACAGGATCAATTCGAGACCCCTGTTAAAGTTAAAGAACAAATGTCAACAGTTGACTTGTTCAGGATCCCGGATCCTATCAAATCGATTCCACATTACGATGGGAATCGTAAATAATTATCAGCTTGGCTGAAAACAGCAGAAAGTACACTGCTAATATTTCAACCCCTCGTTTCAGAACAACAGTTTGCGCTATACATTCAATCGGTATTGAATAAAATAGAAGGAAACGCAAGAGATATAATATGTCTTGCCGGAAATCCTCAACCATTTTTAGAAATAAAAAATATTTTAATGGAAGCCTTAGGCGATCGCCAGGAACTTTCATTCTATAAATCTCAATTATGGTCCACAAAGATGACCGAAAACATGACAGTGCACAGTTATTTTACGAAAATAAAACAAAATGTGCAAAATATTAAATCACTGTCTAAACAAAATACAATATATAGCGAATCATGGCCTGCAATCAGCGCTTTTATTGCAGAAGACGCACTAGCAGCTTTCATTTCAGGGTTACGAAAACCTTATTTTGGCTACGCCCAAGCGGCAAAACCTAGCGGCATGCCCAAGAGGCATATGCCTTCCTCTGTAAATTCAATAGTAACGAGTTAATATCAAATAGCTCGAAAAAAACCAACAATCCCAATAATTTTCAAAAACCGAAAGCAATTGATTATTACCAACCAAGAAATAAAGATCCGTTACCACCAAATTTTAATAATAAAAAACAAACCTATTCAGTTCGAGGATCAGTGTCTCCCATGGACGTCGATCAATCCATGAGAACTCGGAACTCATTTAAGAAAATGATTCAGAATCATGAAACTAAAAATGAAATTAAAGACGCGTCAGATTCGAACGAAGAAAATCACGATGAGATCCAAGATGGGGACTCAGGAAATTTTCAAGGGACCATCGAGTCAGATACGGAAGATTAAATTATCTTCCGTACCTCAAGTGTTATAATGAGTACTTAAAAGGCCACATAACACTTTTAATAGATACGGGCGCAAATAAAAATGTCATTACGCCAGAAATCAATAATTTATTAAATCTCAAAAATTTCGTTAATACAAATAGAACCACAATTAAAAACATTTTAGGCAACCATAAAGTTGAAAAAAAAGTGAAATTAAATTTATTAGGAGATAATCAACCAGAACAAACATACTATCAACTAGCTTTCCATAAATTCTTTGATGGAATTTTAGGATCCGAAACAATGGCAAAAATGAATGCCAAGATAGATTTTAAATCTAACAATATTACACTGAACAACCGTGTATATAAATTCAACAGATATTATCCACAGAACAATTTTTATAACCATACAGTCACGCTTAATACATCGGAAAACGGCGAATAGTTAGTTACGGGCTTCGAAAAGTTAAACGAAGACATAACAGTACAACCAGGACTGTATAAAGCTGAAAACTTCAAGACAACAGTCAAAATTCTTACGGGAAACCCCGAACCTCCTAAACGGATTCCTAAATTAAAAAAGTGAATAACTTTGAAACACTAAATCCAATACCACTTTCTGAGAACAAAACTATTGATTAGAATGAACCATTTGAGCGAAAAAGAAAAAGATTTCTTAACAGAAACCATTTTCAATAACCAATCAATCTCACAACCAATCAAGTCAGAGAGCTACTAGATAGTGGTATCATAAAGAATTCGATCAGCCCATACACATCACCTATCTGGGTTGTCCCAAAAAAGAAAGATGCATCAGGCATAAAAAAAGTAAGAGTAGTGATAGACTACCGGAAACTAAATGAAAAAACCAAAGATGACAAGTTTCCAATGCCACAAATTGAGGAAATTCTCGATAATTTGGGGAAATCTGTTTATTTTTCAACATTGGACCTAAAATCTGGATTTCACCAGATTCCTATGGAAGAAAAATCTCAAGAGAAAACAGCTTTCTCGACAGATAAGGGCCACTTTGAGTTCACTCGAATGCCCTTTGGCCTTAAGAACGGTCCCGCCACATTCCAACGGGCGATGAACAACGTTCTCAATGGTCTGATAGGAAAAATTTGTCACGTTTACCTCGACGACATTATCATCGTTGGTAAAAATTTAGAACACCACATAAATAATCTAGACACTGTGTTTAAACGGCTTTCCCATTTTAATTTAAAAATTCAGCTCGACAAGTGCAAGTTTTTGAAACGGGAAACCGAATTCCTGGGGCATATAATCACTCAGGATGGGGTAAAACCAAACCCCGAGAAAATAGAAAAAATTCTAAACTGGCCAATACCTAAAACGGCTAAAGAAATAAAACAGTTCTTAGGACTGTCAGGGTATTATAGGAGGTTTATCAGAGATTATTCGAAGATAACCAAACACATGACGAAATATCTGAAAAAAGATACTTCGATTAATATCGCGGACCCAGATTACAAAGAATCCTTTGAAAGCCTTAAAAAGATCATTTCAACGGATCAAATCTTAGCATACCCTGATTTTTCACGAAATTTCATACTGACTACGGATGCATCAGATTTTGCTCTTGGTGCAGTCCTATCGCAGGTGCAAGATGGAGTCGAAAGACCCATTGCGTTCGCAACGAGAACTCTTAACGAGACCGAATCTAAATACGCCACAAATGAAAAAGAGGCACTGGCTATAATATGGGCCATTAAAAAATACCAGTGTTACCTTTACGGAAACAAATTCACCTTGGTCACAGACCATAAGCCTCTCACATTTATTAAAACTTCAGAAAAAAATTCTAAAATATTAAGATGGCGATTAGAGCTCGAAAATTACGACTACGACGTCGTATATAGAGAAGGGAAAACCAACGTGGTAGCAGACGCTTTAAGTCGGATACCTACTAATGAAATAAATCTCAATGAAAGAAGTCATAACACTCCACGTGAACTCGAAGTTAGGGAGGTAAATATATCAGAAACTGATAGTGAAATAGAGACTGTTCACTCAGCAAACACCTCGGACCATTATTTTATTCACTTCTCAGAGCGACCTATAAACTATTATAGGAACCAAATTATATTTAAGGTTGCCAAGATAGAGACAATAATTTCGGAACAAATTTTTCAAAATTTTAAAAGAATAATTATCGCTCAAAAAGTATTTGAGAAAAACGATATAGTAAATTACATGAAAAACTTCCACAACGGTAAACAGTCGGCAATTCTAGCGCCAGAGATACTGTACCAAAGCATTCAAGAAGCTTTCAGGGAGAATTTTTCAAGAGACGGCCATTTCGTCTTCGTTACGAAAATGGTTGAAGACGTGACGAACGAAGATCGTCAAAATGCCATTATTTCAAAAGAGCACGAACGAGCCCACAGAGGTATTCGGGAGTCACATTAATGTTTGCAATACATGCCAAACTCACAAGTACGATAGGAAACCGTACAATATTAAAATATCACCTAGGCCTATCACTCACAAGCCACTAGAGAGGCTTCATATTGACATATTTAGTATAAATAAGTCAAGTTTCCTATCCATAATTGACGCATTTTCGAAACATCTACAGATGATTCCCATAAAAACCAAAAATTTGTTAGACACAACTAGTGCTCTAACTAGATACTTCACTCAATTCGGAATTCCTCATACAATCGTATCAGATCACGAAACAACATTTCATTCCATACAATTTAAGGAATATCTTAATAAACTTAACGTTCAGCTAGAATACGCATCTTCGTCCGAATCGAATGGACAAATTGAAAAAGCTCATTCAACAATAATTGAGATTTTCAATACAAATAAATCAAGTTTCCTAATTCCAGTGTTCCAGTCGCAATCGAATTATCTGTAGCCTTATACAATGGCTCAGTGCATTCCTCCACAGGCTTCATGCCAAATGAGATTGTTTTCAATCAAATTAATCAAATAAACCCTTGTGATATTCAACGACAAGCCAACGACATATTTAAGCAGATGAGTTTAAATATAGAAGGGGCAATAAAAAAAATGGAAAAACAAAATATCCATAGAGAAAATCCACCAAACCTGCTTGAAAATCAATCGGTATTTCTCAAACCGAATATTAGAACAAAAACACAAGCAAGAGGGATTAAAGCTCAAGCAAAAATTATAAATTTTAAAACATTCAATATCAATAGAAATATTAAGCGAAACAAGAATAAAATTAAGAGATTAAAACAGTGTAACTAAACTAATATTTTTTTTTTATCATTTCAGAACTTTTATGTTAAATTCTGTAAAAATTATAGGTAGCTAATTATAAATTTGAAAAAAAAAAAAGAAAAAAAAAACAAAAATTATAAAATTAAATTGAAAACTATCAAAATTGAAAATTATATCATAATGTACCCACAAATTTGTATCTTTTTAATTGTATTCATTAAACCATTGATTGCTCAAAAATTAGAAATTAAAAGTTTATACGATGACCCGATATTGTTAATAAAAACAGGGCATTGCAAAATTCAAGTACTAATATAGAAGTAACGGTAGGAACAATTAACAAACTAATCAACAATAAAATGTACGATAAATTAGAATTACATAACATAATAAAACAAAAAATTAAAAAATTAAAAAGCTACACGACAACCTACGTCAAATAAAACCACTTCAAAGCACCAGATATAAACGATGGGATGCTTTGGGTTCAGGATGGAAATGGCTTGCGGGGACTCCCGACGCTGAAGACCTGCGTATAATCAACAATACTATGAACTAATTAATAGACGCCAATAATCAACAATTTCATATAAATCAACAAATAGATGGAAGAATCCAAATGATAACTGCAACAGTGAACAGGGCAATAATGAACAGCACTATCAATAATAAAGTAATACTAACGGAAATAGACATGTTGGCAACTATAGTAACCATTGCACTATAAATACAATATTGGAAGAAATTCAAGAAGCAATAGTTAGGACAAAAGTAAATTTACCGAGCAGTAAAATTCTGACATTAACTGAAATCATCAAGATTAAAGATTTACTGGTCAACCAGGGTATCAAAATCTCATTGCCCGACGAGGCATTACAGTTTGTAACACCGAAAATTGCTATAAACGGTGAAACATTATTATACATCCTCCAGGTACCAAAATTGGAAAAGGAAACCTCAAGCACATTGATGATCGTACCATTGGTCATTAACAATACAGTCATACGGGACCATCCACTGTACCTCATTAGAAACAACCAGAAATTATATACAACATTAGATCACAAGCAATTTGTACAAAGTCATTCAGAAATACAAGATTTTGACGATAATTGTATCAAACCGTTAATAATCGGCACATCAAGCCACTGCAACGTGACATCCCAGACGGAAACAGAAATGCAGTTTATTTCTGAAAACAAATTAATTATAAATAACGCAAACAACGAAACATTACACTCGGATTGCGGACCTAGCGATAGAAAGCTAACCGGAAACTTCTTACTAGCATTCTGGAACTGCAGCATAACAATTAGAAACAGAAAATTCCAATCATACGAGTTAACTAGTGATTTACAGGAAATACAAGGTGCGCTGTATAACATAAACGCAACCAGGCAACTAATAAAAGCGTTAGACATAAGCACAATAAAGGAGGAGAATACCCAAAACAGAAAAGAAATTAAAAACGTGTATCTGGAACAGATCAAACATCAAAACTGGATATGGACGTTATCAGGAACAGCAACGATATCATCAATCGGTATAATGGCTCTTATTGTTTATATTGTCCTCCGTGGTATACAACCCGCTACGGTAAAAATAAGCAGCTCAACTCCAAAATCATCAGAGAGGGAAAAAGTCAACCAGTTGTCAAACATATTGAAAGAAGCGACCAACAAACTAAAGGACGGGGACGCCCTTTTTTCATCCCCCGGAGGAATTACGTTCCAACAAAGTGCATAAAGAAAATGCTTAATTGCATTTCCCACACTTGGGAAATGTAATTAAAGAGAACATCATAAAATACGGGAAACCTGAGCCAACGGATAAGCATAAGACGCACGCGTAGCATTTTTAATAATTTTAGATTAGAATTAAGAAAATATAATTAATAATTAAGTCAGTTGTAATTTTAACTCCGTAAAAGGAAGATGTAAAGTAAATAAATGTTAAAAATTGAATAAATATATTTTTTTTATTAAGACTTACATGTCACATACGTAATTATATATTATTTGGTTTAGCATCGCTTAAGGTTTGGTCGATATTTAGTTTCGATTCATTAACTTTGGCTTGGGAACGAGTGACAACATTAATTTTAGTCGTTTAATTGGCAGATTCTAATTCAATTCTCAAACTGTCCGTGCTAAGATTGTCTTTCCTGGTTTAAAAAGTATGTCAAAGTTGTATTCATCTAAATGTGATGATATATTTTTGGCCTTATTTAACCAAAGAAGTGCTTTATGGTCAGTAATAATAGTGAATTTGACAAAATACAAAGAATGACAAAAACGTTTTACAACGTTTTCCACAGTACAATAGATTCGCTTAGCTTTATTTAGTAGCCTGCTTGCGTAAGCCACAGGTAAATCATTATCGCCTATTCTCTGCGAAAGAACCGTGCCAAGTGCTACATTACTAGAATCCGTTAAGTGGTAATAAATCTTCTCTTTTCTAAAAAAAATGACATTTTTTGGTTGCCTTGCAATTTCAAATTGAATTTTCGAAAAGATTGAAATAATTTTTTGTTATGATCGTTAAGGTTATAGCGGTTATAATCGTTTCAGAGTTAGCTTTTTTTTACTAACTGGTCAGGTATCAGGCTTTCTCTCAAAGTAAAATTTAGTTCAGAACATTGCCGATCGTAAGTCTATGTATCTGAGCTTCGGCCAATTTTTAAAGTGAAAGTTTTAGCCTTAAATTCCAACAGTCTGGTTAACCTCACGCGTTGTCAGGAACTGAGGTTACTTTTAAAAGTTCATAATCCCCATTTTGTCTTTTTCAACGAAACTAGATTGTTGGCCTGCCATAGTCTAAAAGTAGCAAATTTTTCGATATATAGAACTGACTCAAAGCCACGGGGCTCCGGGGGCACGGCAGTTCTGGTCCTGAAGGACATATTACATTCAAAACCAAAAGCTTTTATTAATGAAAATTTTACTGCGACCATGGTCGGCTGGCATTGCTAGGCTCTTTACTGCGAAGCAAACGATATCCGTATTCTTTTCTCCTCTGAGTGCACTCGAGGCGACGCAGTACTGGACATCGCTATATCCAAAAATATTCATGTGGAAGACAATATGGAGGTATTACACGAATTCTGTTCAGAACATTTGCCGATTGTGTTTGACATTCCCGAGAAATTAAATATTTTCCATTAAACGGATAGGATTAAGGTCCCGGACATAAAAAATGCGGATTGGGATGACTTTAGGCATTTTGTACATTATTAAATTGCTCCGTTAAATGAGTGTTAGATATTGTCAACCGCGAGGACATCGACTAGAGAATGTCAAGCTTATCTAGTATCATTATGAAAGCATTTAACAAATTCGGACCTAATTGTAACATAAGTGAAAACGATCTGCCAGACAATATTGTAAGTCTAATTAAACTAAGGAATTACGTTAGAAATAGGCACAAGAAGGCCCCACTCATTTTTACCTCCACTTTGATCAATCACATCACCAGGAATATTCATGACGCGATTCGGCAGTTTTGGCGGGACAATATTAACAAAAAACTAGCCTGATAAGTCAAACTTATACAAGAGAATACTAAGTATCATGCCTGCAGGAAATAGAACTCTAATCCTAGAAGACCAAGATGGTCCCGTCATTGATCCTTCAGTTGTTGCGAATAAAATGGCTGACTACTACGAATCAATATTCAGCGGATCTGATCACATTGCCAGACCTGATATTATGGATGAGGTTGCGAAATACGTCTCCTCATACCCTAAACCAATTCTGATGAGATATCCGGCTACGTTAGTAGGTTAAAAACTAAAAAAACACCGGGTGTAGACAGTATTTCTAATCGGGCCATTAAAAATCTACCAAAGTCTGTTTTTTTTCAATTAGCAACTACAATTAATGCTATGTTTAGTTTTGCACACTTCCCTGATAGTTGGAAGCTGTCTAAAATAATTTTCATACCCAACCCCGGGAAGGCTTGTAGTTTGTAGACCAGAACATACTGGACCGATTAGTCTGCTCAGCGGACTCAGTAAGATTGCAGAGAGGATCATTTACTGTAGGTTATGAGACTCTTGTCGACACCTGATTCCTGATTTTCAGTTTGGGTTCATTCCTTACAGATCATTCACGGAAGCTATTATGAGATTGACAAACCAAGTAAAGAAGGCTAAAAGTCGTCGTAAAACAACTACAATTGCCTTGCTCGACATTAGAAAGGCTTTTTACTCCGTGTGGCTTATTGGCTTACTCTCAAAATTAATTCCAAAATTAATTACTTACAAAATCGTCAATTTTATGTCAGTACTGGCAATAGTTTTATCTCTGAGACTAAAAAAATATCTGTTGGTGTCCCTCAGGGCTCCGTACTGGGTCCACTGCTATACGTAATATTTACAAACGACATTCCAATTCCTACTTCTAAGGACACGTGGGTACAGGTGTACGCCGACGACACCACTGTTTTCTGTTCAAATTACAGCGCTTACCAATGTTCGATCAAAATACAAAAGTATCTCGACTCTTTGACAGAATATTTTTGCGAATGAAACATTGCCATAAATGCTTCCAAAACTCAGTTACTGGTTATTACACCTACTTAAAAGCACCGAAATAAGTTCAAAGATGCAATTTCGGTAACGATAAACGATCAAGTAGTCGAAATTGTGGACAAGGCTAGATACCTTGGTGTTACTTTCGACAAAAACCTGAGTTTTGGCACACACATAAATGAAGTACGCAGACGGGTGCGATGGCCTTTCAGAAACTATACCCGCTTCTCTGTAGCAATAGTGTTCTCGATCATTCCAATAAACTATTAATTTATAAGCTATTTATAAGACTCATAATTATGTACGCTGCACCGGCTTGGTATGATTTGAGCAACAAAGGTCAAAAATTGGCTATTTAAAGAATTCAAAACAAGGCACTCAGATTCGCATTTGCTCTACATAAAAAGGCTGATACTCTGACACTAAGTGAGTTTAACGAAAAGCTGCTGTCTAATGTACTTAACAAACTACTGTCCTCATCAGTATTTAAAAAAAACAAATTAATAATCAGCTTCAATCCAGAATTGAATTAATTAAAAAATTAAATAAATATCTAAATAAAATCTAACTTTTGTATTTTATTTATACAAAAATGAAGTACTCCCATTCTACCACGAGAGCCCTTCACACTTGGCTAACCGAATAAAAGTGGAATATTTAATTAAAAAATTAAAATTAAGGGGACTTACCAGCAGGTTGCAGAATGCCACTCGTTCTGCGGGATGCTTGAAGACCCTGTGAACGATTGGTGCTTGAACACGTGTGCCTCGCTCACGAAGCTTTTCAACAATAAATTTAACACACTATAAAGTTTCACAACACTTAAACTTCACTTACACTTATTTTAGCAGTTTGCTCTCGATTTATTTTGTATTTATTTTACTTATTTCCATCTAATCGTTTTAACGTTCTTAACAATTTGTATACTTTTTTATATAACCACAGGCAGACAATAAAATTTTCAATACACACAATATAACTGTGCACATCAATGGCATTGCAGAAGTGCGGAAACTGTGCTTTGTTTTAATACACTTGACCGTTTCACAGTTTTTTCATGGTACATATTATGTATGTATGTATATACTCGTGCACATTTCTTTACTTTAGCAACTTTTTTTTTATTTATTTGCAATCATGTTTTTTCTTGATTACTTGTGTTGTTGTTCAACCAAAACAAAAGCCGAAAACATTATTCCTCCCACCATACGGTCGTTCACCTTTTATCTCTTTTATTTTGATTTTGTTTTTTTAATTAATACTTGCTCACTCTATATTTCGCATCTCTATCTTATCATTTCTTTTATTTTTTGCTTTTCCTGTGTTCAAGCGGAAACCGAACCCAATTCCTCTTTTTTACTATGCAGCTGGAGAGCAGAACGTGTTCATAAATTACACAGAACCTAGCGACTTGATTGGTGCAAGACAACATACAAGAATCGGCATTATAGAATAGAAGGTGTGAGAAAAATGATCAAAAAAGCAATAGAGCACGCTTGCCAGGTTCGGTTACCGTTTTACCAGTTATGTTCAAACAGAATAACCGTAAAAAAGCAATTCATTACCTGCACCGTTTAAAATTAAAAACTCGACTTGCCTTCTGCTATTTTCGTTCAGAATATTGTGTCAAACTGTTTATATTGGTGTGGTTCTTTACGACTTTTTAACTCAAATTTTTCAGGTTTATTGTAGATCTGCAGATGCACGGTCCAGCTTACTAAGATGCTACAACTTTGTTTAACCTATCTAGTTCTATAGGCTTGTGGTAACAACTCCGGGTCAATTTAGAATTGAAAACTGAAACTGCTAAGACTAACAGGTAGTATACAGCCTGACTGTCCGAGATTATATTATATTAGGTCCAATTATCCCCGTGCAAAAGTATCCACATTTATTTTTGTCCTGTCAGCCATCTATATGGAAGCATAACGGAGCAGGGACGATATGATGTTTACCTTTAGATCCCATTCGGGTACCTTAATCGTTAAGTTCCTCTGGCAATCTATTGTTTTTACCATTACATTTTGGATGGGCCATTTAATCCTCCAAATTTAATTTGTCTGGGATATTGTTCTGATTGTTTTGATTAAGTTTGCTGCTTTTAGTTCTATG
Organism: Tipula helvola; assembly: GCA_963556165.1. NCBI lineage: Eukaryota > Metazoa > Arthropoda > Insecta > Diptera > Tipulidae > Tipula > Tipula helvola. The sequence goes on along the minus strand of OY744483.1, from coordinate 304,087,655 downwards.
GCTCTTGAGCCATCTGCCATTCTTTCCGTTCAAACAGGTTTGTTTTTGAATTTTATTCAATATAGAGCCATCACCAGTTTGCTCGGTCTTTAACCACCATACCAGATGATTATTGGTCTTTTGATAGACGAGTACAGCCAAACTAAACTGTGGGTCCATACCCTACGTTCAAGTGAAGTACGCTTTGTTTACCTTGTTTGTAAAGAGAGTAAACCAACTATGTTTGGGGTCGTTTACTACTTTAAGAGCAACTTTTAAGTCACAGGATTTAATTGTATGGCCATTCAAAATTGTTATTAGTACAAATACTACCTAATTTCAAAAAAAATTAAGAACACGAGTCACCCATAGTCCTATTGAGTAACTATCTTTAAAATTTGTTGTCGTGGGCTTTGATCATGGATACAATACAAATGTAACGAAAGTCTATATCGTAAATTAGAATTTTACCGAAGTTGTCAGCATTGTTGAACCTCTGTTAATCTTTCGCAGGTTTTCTAGTGTTAAGGCAGTTATGCAATAAAGACGAAGAAACCAAGGAAAAAAAATCAAAGTTTGGAAGTAGTGCATAAAAATTGCCAAAAAGGGAGAACCTACTCTATCTATCTTGAATACCTATACTATAAGATTTGATTTGTATTGCAACTTCAAAAAAATTCAGCAAATTAAAACATCTCCATTGTGCCTTTTCAGCCTCATTATGTTTTAACCAATTTCCTAAATTACGATAATTTGAATACCTAGGAATGGTTCCAAACGAAATTCAATATGTACTCGCACATGATCCAACCTCCAGATTCAAGGTCATCATGTCTTTCTTCATTATTCATATTCCTTTCAACATAATTTTAAAATTCGTACTATCTCAGTCTAAACTGCAGCTGCTAAACGTTAACCGCAGAGCCTA